>CAUJRU010000208.1:0-1215929 GCA_963277665.1 Viscum album
CCTTTTGTTTCACAAAAATATTTTTAAAATCAAGTAATTTATATTAATGGATTTTGATTAAATGATTTCTAGATTTATTATTTCAGTGTTCAAATTTCACAAATAAGCAATATTAATTTTTCGTCAATATTAATTGTAACCATATGAAATTTGTTAACTAGGTAAAGGGTAGATTTGTTTAATATATGATAAAACTATGTGATAATGAAATAATTGTTTATACTAATCATTATAAGATGATGGAAACTCGACTCTCACCGCCTTAGTCTCAAAATGGTTTCATATTATGGGTACTTTTCCACTAATAGTAGATATAATATATTAGATGTAATGAATGTTATGAAATGTCATTCTAATAGTTTTTAATTTTTCTTATATTTTCACATAGTTAAAAAACATGTAATGAATTAATATTTATATTAATTACAAAAATAAATAAATTGTATCCCTGATTTTTATATATTTATAATTATTATTTGTTAATTAATATACAAATATTCGTAGGGAACACTAATAAATAATTTATACAATTTAAATAAAAATAAAATTAATGAATTTAAAAATGATTAATGTTATATAATATAGGTTAGTTAAAGTGTTCAAGGAATTATGTAGAAAAATATAACACTTCAATTACTATTATATAGACTATGTTTTAATTTAAAGTACTTCATATTGTATTTAGAGTCAGAATAAATGAATAGTTCCAAAATTGACATAAACGATATTTTTTGGAGTAAAATTATATGACATATTTGTAAATTATAAAATTTTTTCAAGAGGAAAATTAGGATAATGTATGATATGAAATTCCTCCCTCTATTCATTTATGACTCAATAGTTACCCTATATGTTATATTTTAACCCCAAATGTGTCAAAATGTCATTATCACAGCTACTGTAAAAATTGGTTAATTATGGGGTAATGAAAAATATAAGATTTAAAACACCACATAAACATAATAAAATTATATAGTTTTATTTTTATAAAACCTAAATCATAACATATCTTCAAATCAGTGGCCATTTTGAATTATTTTTTATTGAATGACATTATTATGATTCAATTTTTTATTATATTCCAAAAGATCCACTCAACTTTGTAACAACCCATGATTTTTATGAGATAGTTTTTTTATTTCTTTGACATGTTTTGTTTTATGCTGCACAAAGATATGATTACGTAGTACACAAAATCGCCTTAGATTATGGTATATACAACATTATTCTTGGCTTGTGTTACATTAAATAACATGTTCTTTTGATATAATTCATTTCACGCAAGACCGAGTATAAGTGAACAACTAAATATTAATATGTTACCTTATAACCGATATTTTAAATGGAGGGATTTGACAGTATTAATTTATATATCAGATTATTTTTACTAATTTATTTATTTATTCCTGTTGTGAGAAAATATTTATATGAAAAAATAAAACCATTTTAATTAAAATTAAATTTGTTTCTGAAAAAACAATTTAAATTAAAATAATTGAGTTTATAAAGTAATAAAATAAAACATTATATATTTTACTAATGAAATGTATTCATTATATATTCAATTAAATGTTTAAAATTCATCATATATGACTTCTATTTAAGATATAAAACCAATTCATTTTTTCAAATAAAATAACTGTTTTTCAAAAAAACAAAATTTTACTACATTTTGATGGTGAACCCATTTTAATTCTTGATTATTACAATTTTACAAGTTATGTTTGATAAAATAAACTTTTTATTTGAAAAAATAGCATAAAATTTTATTTTGGGTGATTTTTTTGTATTTTTTCATTAAGGTTCATATTTTTTTGAACAGTGAAAAATACTACATTTTAATTCAAAACATATTGTTTTTTTATAAATTATTTATATAGTTGAGAAATATTTTGAAAAAGTTTTGAAGTATATTTCAATTATTTATTTATCATTTAGTAAAATGTTGTTAATTTTATGTAATTTCACATCGAAGTTATATATAAATAGATTTCAATCTTTTGCTGGTTTTAACTTTAAAAAAAATCTTTTTCTCATATTTACAATAGGGGTTAATTTTTAAATAATTTTTGAATATTATATGATATGAAAATGTAAAATTGATTCTTTATTTTGAATTAGTAGGTCCAAATTATTTTAATAGGTCCCATTTATTTTTGGACATGATGAACAATAACAACGATAATTTTAATTTACCACAGTTAATAGTAAATCATGAAAATTAAGGTAACCAAAAAATATGATAAAGAAAAATAAATTACCCTAACACATCTAAAAATAGTATTGGAAGAATAAAAGTTTACCCTTATAACCTTTGAATAAAAATTGATTCTTTTAATGGACTTTTATCCAAGATGGTGATGTAATTATTAATTAAACAAAAGAATGTCACAAAATGTCACTCTCTTATATCATATAATTATAAAAATAATAATTTAGTGATAAAAATTATAAAACTATGAAATATAGTTAACTTATATATAAAATTTTAATTTATTTATAATTTTTATAGATTAAATAAGTACCATAAATATATAAACAACAGTGATACAATAATTATTTTATTAAGATAAATATCAAATAAATGATATTATAAATAATAAAATATATATCAAATGAAATAATTAATTACATAAACTAATTTTATAGGTGAATATGACATGTTGTAATACTATTAAGTGGTATTTTTCAAAGTTATCTCTCTGTATGAATTTTACTTATATTCAATGAAATAAATTATCTAAACCTTTTCACAATTAGTATTTTAAAAAATAAAATAAAATTTAATTATTTAAAAATAATAAATATATTTTAAAATCACAAAGTGACTATTATATTGTCTAAAATTTCATTACATGTCTAATTTTGGGAAATTTACCCCATATAGGTAAAATTTATAACATCTAAATACATGAAATGTTGTTACCGCAATTAAAATTAAAAGATAAGAAATAATGTTAAACTAAAAAGATATGCTTAAAAATAAAATTAATAAATGTGTGAAAATTATTTTATGAGAGGTTTAAAAAATAATATCATATTATATTTGAAATATTTTAATTTTTATTCTTTTGGGTTTAGAAATTTATTTATTTAAATTTAATATTTTATGAATTTCCATGGGTGCCCATCACTACATTTATAAAAGGGAACCTCCTCCCTCACATCTTCTCCCCAATTTGGGCCTTCAAGATCATACATACCCTACCATTTAACCTTATAAAATTCCTTAGTAAAATTATAGAGGTTATATTCTTCTCGTATTACAAAATCTAGTGCCATTAAGAGGAGAATTAGAGGAAGAACATTGAGGAAGTGGTAATCTCTTTTACTGATTCTTTCAAACTTCATCATTATTCTACA
This sequence comes from Viscum album, assembly GCA_963277665.1. NCBI lineage: Eukaryota > Viridiplantae > Streptophyta > Magnoliopsida > Santalales > Viscaceae > Viscum > Viscum album. Next base: position 3,364 of record CAUJRU010000208.1, read on the forward strand.
TCCTCTTTATTAGTTATTTAATAATAAACTAATAACATTAGTATCAATAATATACTGAAATTATATTATAATTATGAAACAATAACATCCAACATTCTTTCAATCCGATGAAAAATGAAATTTTCAGGCGTGCATACGTACGACTTACAATCGTCACACCGTGGTGTAATCATTTCTTAACCACCACCATACATAGATATATATAAAAATGGATGTAATAACTATATATTATTATTATAACATGATATGGATTATTTAAAAACATATATTCCATCCAGATTCACACCATTTCTCATTTATCTTAATTATTTTGCTGCTCGTGCGTATGTATGCCATACCATCTCTATGATGTGATGTGATTATTTATACAGGATATCCATTAAAAAAGGATTATATAAATGTAATGACTGAATAAATATTATATTAATTACATTAATATAATTTTTATTTATCTAAATTTTACCTAAGAAGGATAATTTTAACTTCTTCAGTAAAATATGAATAAAAAAATGAAGCAGTTTAGACCCGAATAATGAGTAATATTGATATATAATTACCAAACAGATACCAATATGATCATATAATATATAATAAAAATTAATATGATTCATTAATATTTTAATGACATAATATAAATCATTATATAGTAATTTTAGATACATACAAAAGATAATAGTCCTATTGTAATGGATTATTTTGTCTCGCTTTTATTTCTCAGGGGGCATTTTCCTTATACACCACATATTTATTTTGTGTGGTGTTCATGCTTCCCATAAAGTTTTTCTGATTCTTATTACTATAGTTATTATAATTAATATGAATATCATTTTATTTATTTTAGGAGGCATATGATGTGACTGATTATAATTGGTAAGGGATAATTTGAAAAACTCAATTTTATCAGAGATTGTTTATACGTAAGTATTTACTATGTATATATTTATCATCCAGGACCATATTATCTAAAAATGATTTCATGAAATTTTTATTAAACTTCTATATAATTTTAAATTAATTTTTACCGATTTTTTACTTTTAATACATGGATTGATGGAATATTCCATTCAATTACCATAGAGTTACATTTTAACCTCTCTATAAAAAGTACGAGGAGGATATTTGTTTAAATTATATGGCATGGAAATATTTTTAGACCTTATTTCAATGAAGCTTACTCTATAATATCTCATGTTTATCTACAAATAGATTCTTTAATTTTAAAATATTTCATAATTTTTAGAAAATAATACATTTTAAAAAAGTTTGTATGTTATCCTCAAGAATTAATTTTAAGTGTTTTATCAAAAACGATTTCCAAATATGATTAAAGATATGTTTCAAGTATACTATCCATATTATTCGGATTGTTGATTTTGTTTTGACGTAATTATATTTATGAAATCCATCTATTATAAATGGATTATGTTATGTAGAAATTATGTTTATGAAAACCCATTTTTATTTCTTGGGTTAAGCTGTGATAAAGGATTCTGTTTTTTTAGAAAATGTAAGAATGACTTCATTATGATTTGGTTGGAAACTATATATCCATCTAATTCATTAGGTATCAATTTATATCTCATGATATAGACATGGATTAAACAGGAAGTAAATCTTTTAATGTAATATAGGGCAGAAACAGCTAGTATATACAGTTCAGTAATATTGGGATGAAATGGAAAGAATATAAGGTAATATAATAATGGGCTGGAACGAGGTGTGAACATGGTTTAGGAATGTAATTCTTCCACTATGATGGTCTTGGAAAAGATCATTGGATAATATAAAATTGATTTTCTATTCTTATGTAGTTTCAACAATTCTATGTTTTATACAAATTCTATTTTATTTTGGTTCATGTTCTTTTATAATTTATGGGATACATTCTGGCATGGTTTATTTTATGACTTAGAATTGTGATATTAAAGATATATGTTCATTTTTTTACATTCGTATGTTTAAATTTTGTTTTATTTTCTCCATTTTACCCTTATATAGATTTTGAGCTCATCGTTTTTTGGTTTTGTCACCCCAGGATATAATGAAATTTTTTAGGAAGGAAAACTAAATGTGATGATATTTATGTGAAATTTTGAAGATCATTCACCAAGATAAAATAATGTGCTCTGAGTTTCTAAATACAGTAAACTAATATTGTATTTTGGAATATATTTGTCTAATTTATTATGTATTCCACAAAATAAATTAATGTCCTTGTACATCAGGCATAGGTCATTAAATTTGGTTTCCGAGTGAAGGTTTAGACAATCAGTCGAAGATAAGATGTTAGAACTTTGGTGAGATCCCTAGATATATTTCTATGTATATGTCTAGTTATTTTCTAAGGATATGTATATGTACAGTTTACCAACCAATGGTTTTTGTGAAAATCATGAAAACCCTAGGGCTAAACTAAAGATATTGTTGATTGAAATATTATAAAAAAATTTCCTTACTTATCTATTTCTAATCTATGATATGTATTTCACACACATTGCCTTTAGGTCTAAGTCAAAATCCAGAACTACATAGAACATTTTAAACCATTAAACGTTTCAGATGTGAAATTATGGGAATAATGAGTATTGATTTCCAACATGGAAAAATCCATAATAGAATCATGATTATATTACGACTATTTTTCATACTACTGTCGATTAAGAGATTTAGAATGACTTGTGAATGTTATGTTATATTCATCTATAAATGTTTACATTAAACCTAAGAATCATGAGGTTGTGAAACATTATGATATGACTCAAATTTTTGGAAATGTGATGATGATGGATCCTAAGTAATGGTCTAGGATTAATGTCAGGTGATTGGGGTGTATATTTTTCAGAATTAAATGATTATGTTATATGAATCATGAAATATATAAGTTTTTTTAGTATAAGTTTTTCATTAAGGATTGGAAAGGATATGTTGAATAGTTCTATGAAAGCACAAAATTTAATTTAAGGGTGAGGTGATATATTTAGAAAAAACATGATTAATGGAAATATAACCTTGAATATGTCCCTTATGTTATGATAATTATGTATTGATAATGATATTCTGGATTTGAATAAGTAAATTGGATTATGATAGTTTCAGAGGAAGTAATTATGTCGTTGTTGACAAGAGGGTTTCACTATCATGGGTTAATTGAAAAACTTTTTAGGACTAAAGGAATATATCCTATAGGTTTTTGAATAAGGAAATATGAATGTTTTCAATAATGATATATGATAATCAAGGTTATTACCATGAGTCAAGAGAATACAAGATGAAGGCGGTCACATTTTTGGATTGTGACCAACAAATGATATTTTGTGATATATGGCGGATAAATGTTAAGTTAAGTTGGTGAACCATTTTCAATAGTTTTGGATTTTCATCTATTAATATAATTTTAAGGTTATAAAATTTCTGGAAATATTTTGTTAAACATCGGATGATTTTTTTAAAAATAATGTATTATATCACAATATATAGACGTATGCATGTTTTATAATTTGTGGTAATCTATTTGTGATAAATAAGGATGGATTGAAATATCAATCAATTTACGGACCACATGATCTACAAACACTTTAGGATTGAAATATTCAACTTCATTTATTTAAATAAGAGATTATGTGGAAATTTTTCATTTCATGACCAATGATGAAATTATACTATAATCAAGTATTTCCTCTCATGTTATTCAATATTTGGAAAAGGATCTTGAAAACCGAAAATATTATCCTAGTACCTTGTAATCCGATGAATCAGATGTTCCCTTATATCATCATAGATTTATGGAAATCTATTTATTAACTTTATCCTGACCATGTTCTCTATCACTCTCTATCAGAACATGATGGGTAGATTTTTTTCTTCTATATTTAGGTTTTCAGTTAACACATAAGTTCTCATATATGGAAACCAAGTGATGGGTTACATTGTTTAACTATTGTGTTTCTAAATTTCCATTCTAAAATGTGGTTTTATTATTATTTTTTATGATGTGGGTTTCTATAAATTAATCTTTCAATAAGAATACAATTTATAACCCCAAAGAATTTCATGGCAGAAATTCATTTTAAGAGGGTAGATTGTAACCCCCCATGATTTTTATGAGATATATATTTTTTTAATTTCTTCTATTTCTTGTGTTGTATGCTTAACCAAGATATGATTTCACAATACGCAACATTGTCTTAGCTTGTGGTATATACAAAAAGTTTCTTGGATTTTTTTACACACAAGATCATGTTCTTTTGATATAATCCATTTTATGAAAGACTGAGTATAAGTGAACAACTAAATATTAATATGTTACCTTGAAACATAGATGTTAAAATGGTGGGAATGATATGTATTAATTTATTTATGAAAATAATTTTACACATGTATTTAATTATTTCTTTTGTGAACAATTATTTATAAACAAAAATAAATCCTTTTTAAATTAAATGAAAATGTTTTTCTAAAAAACTATTTTAATGAAAATAAGCAAGTTTATAAAATATTAAATTAACTATTTTTGGATTTTATTAATGAAATATATATTTAGTATATTTAATGTAATGTTTAAAATTAATCATATATGTTTTCTAAGCATGAAATAAAGACAAATTCAATTTTTCGGATAAAAGATGTATTTTTTAAAAAAATTACCACATTTTCATGGAGATCCCATTTTAAATATATATTTTTACATATTTATTGATTATTTTTGAAAAAATAATATTCCCATTTTTAATCAAAAAATAAATATTTATTTTCTTTGAAAATTTGGTAATTTTCTGATAAAATTCATATTTTAATGATTATTGAGAAATGCAACATTTTAATTCAAAACCGCCTTTATGTCTAAATTATTTATATAGTTAGATTATATTTTCAATTGGTTTTGAATTATATTTAAATTATGTTTTTATCATTTAATTAAATATTAGTCATTGGATGTAATTTCACGTTGAAATTAGATATAAACACATGTCAATATTTTTATGGATATTACTTTTTAAAACCTATTTTCTTGTTTTGAAAAAGAAGATAAATATTTAACTAAATTCTGAAAATGATGTGTTTGAATTTTTAAAAATGGATTCCATATTTGGAATAAGTAGGTCTAAAGTTTTTAAATTGGTCCCTTTTTTTGGACATGTTGTATAATTACTATAATAATTTTTATTTACCATAGTTAATGGTAAATTGGGTACATTAAGGTGATAAACAATATTATAAGAAAACAAAATATCCCTAAAACCTTTCAAAATGATATTGGATGAATGCAAGTTGACCCATAACACATTACATTCAATAATGATTCGCTTAATGGACTTTTTTCAATGAATGTGACGTAATTGTTATTTAAACAAAAGAATGTGACAACAGGTCCCTCTCATACATATTATAAGTATAAAAATTATAGTGTAGTGATTAAAATGATTAAACTACGAAATATAATGAAATTTTATAAATAATTTAAATATATTTTATATTTTTACAGATTATATAATTACAATATATATTAACACAATAGTGATAGAATAATTATTGTATTTAGAGAAAAATCCAATAAATGATATTATAAATATTAAAATAAATATCATATCACAATAAAGATTTCCATACAAAAATTTTCTAGGGGACTATTAAATTTTATTAGAATATTAAAGGTTTTGTTTTGAAGTTATTTCTTTGTATGAATTTTATTTAAATTCAATGAAATGAATAGTGTAAAAATTAACACTATTGATATTTTATTAAAATATTTTATAATTAAATTATTTAAAAATCTTTAAAACACTTTTAAATAACAAATTGAGTATTATAATGTCTAAAATTTATTTAAATATCCAATTATGGAGAACAGATCCCATATAAGTAAAATTAATAAAATATTAATACTTAAAATATTTCTACACAATTAAAATTAAAAAAGAATAAATATTTGTAAACCAAAAAGATAGAGTTTAAAATAAAATCAAGAAATGTATAAAAATTATTGTATGAGTGTATTTTTAACATAGACATATTTATATTTGGAATCTTTTATATTAACAAATTAATTTATATTAATTTAATATTTCAGGAATTTCAATGGTTTCCCCTCACTTGAATTATAAAAGGGAACCTCCTCCCTAACCAATTTATCTCATTTTTAAACATTAATCATAGAAATCAACTTAATTATTTCCATATAAAATTACAAAAGATCATTAAATTTGGTTTTTTTCTCCTCTAAAGAACAACTATAGTTCCTTTAAAAGGTTATTTAGAAGATGTAATTCGAGGAAGAGGTAATCTCTTCTTCCGATTCATTCAAACATCTTTCTTCTTAAACATCCACTTAATTAGTTGTAACATTTTAAATTAATAACATTAGTATCTATAATATAATTATATTTTATTATAATTATTAAAAAATCAAATTCCACCTTCTATCCAACTTATAGGAACAAAATCACCATGTTTGTGTGCGTACGACTTACCATCTCTACTCCATGGTGTAATCTTTTTTTCACCACCAGTGTACATGGATGGATATAATGATGGTTTTAATTAAAATATATGATTATTTTAAAATTATATGGATTATATAACAAAATATATACTATCCACTTCCATACAATTTCAAAATTATCATAAAGATATCATTGTGTGTGTGCCTACGACCCACAGTCTCCACGATGCGATGTGATTAATTTTACAAGATATCCATTAAATTTGATTATATAAATGTATATGATGAATAAATATGATATATATAATGTAAATATCATTTTTTAATGATATATATACAACCTAATAAAGATATCATAAACTTATACGAAAAAATATGCCTAAGAAAAAGAAGCAGTTTATAACGATATAACAAGTAATAGTTAGATATTATTGCAAAATAGATGATAATATGATCATATATCATATCATTAAAATGAAAATTATTCTAGAATAAGTTAATTAAATTACTAACAATAATTTTACAGGTGGTTCTATTACACAGAAATGATTGCATACCATAGGTAATGGATTATTGTTTCTCACTTTTATTCATGTGGGACACATGCCTTATACAGAACCTATTCCCAATTTGTGGTTTTTATGATTCCCGTGAATGATTTAGGATTATTATTATGAAGGTTATGATATTTACATATCAATATAATTTTCTTTATTTTATATGTGGGATTATTAAAATGATTATAATTGGTATGGGATAATTTTTTAATCACATTTTTATCTGATATTGTTTGTAGGTTAGTATTTACTAGGGGTATATTTATCATCAATGACCATGTTTTCTAAAACAATTTAATAAAACTTTTATTATTATTATTTTAATTTTAAAATATATTTTTACCAATTTTTACTTTTAATACATTGTTTTTAATGAATATTGTTTTCATTTACCAAACAAGGTACTTTTTGACCATTCCAGAAAAAGAATTTAGAGACTTATTTATTTAACTTATATGTCATGGATGGATTTTTATGAATTATTTCCATGAATAATTCACTACACTATTTTAAGTTTATTTAAAAAAAAACTCCTTTATTTTATATTTCATGGCATTTTGATAAAAGAGAACATTTTTTAAGTAGAAATAATATTATCCTCAAAAATTAATTTCAATTGTTTTATCAAAATTATTTCCCATCTAATATTAAGGAAATGTTTCAAGTATAATTTAACTATTATTCAATTGGATGATTATTTTTATTGTGGTATTTTATTTATGAAATCCATTTTTTTTGAAATGTATTGTGTTCTTATGGATTTCTATTTAATAAAACAAATTTTTATTCCCTAGGTTATGCTATTTTGAATGATTTTGTTTTTGTAGAAAATGTTAGAATTTATTCATTATGAGATGGGTGGGAACTATAATTACCTATATTTCAAAGGGTATAGATTTATATATCATGAGTTAGAGAGGTCTGAAATTTAATCTAAATATTGTATAGTAATATACGTCTAAAATGGGACGTATATCCAGTTTTGTAATACAGGGATGAAACTATATGTATATCAAGTTCAATAATGTAGGGATCAAACAAGGAGTTAAATCAGTTCAATAATGAACTCTTCCGTCTATTATGGTATTTTAATTGAGTCTTGAATAATATTTAAATGATTTTCTATGATTATGAGTTTTCCATAATTCCATGGTTTGTGCCAATTCTATTTCATCATGTTTCATGTTCCTTTTTGATTTATGCCTTACATTCTTCTAGGATTTTTTTTTAGACTCATGATTTTGATATTAAAAATATATTTTTATGTTTATAAATTCTTATTTTTATGTTTTATTTGATGGTCTCTATGTTTTCTCTTACTGAGCATTGTATTTCACCCTTTTGTTGATTTCTTTCCCCCAGGATATAAACAATTGTTTAGTAGGAAAACTAAATTTGGAGATATTTATGAGAGATATTGAAGATCAATCAATGAGCTAGAAGAATGAGTTATGAATTTAAAATGACACTAAACTAATACAATATTTTTACATATATTTTTGTGTGGTATTTATTGTTCCTTAAATGAAATGTAATGTCCATGTACGTCAAGCATTGGTCCTTAGAACCTAAATTATAAATGGGAACCTCATATCCTAACTTATTAACTCATTATTAACCTGAAATCATGAAATAACCCTAATTAAATATATATCAGTCCTCCTTACACATATTCTATAGGTTCTAGTCTTCCTGAAATACCATCCCGAGGGTCCTAATGTGGATTTATGAAGTTATTCTTTCAAACAAGAGATAATCTCCTTAACTGATCAATTTTATTTGTTTTATTCCTTTTTTAACTACCATATATATATATATATTATACATACTAAATTAATAAATTCAGTATGAAATATATCTTTAAATGTAATTTTTTTTGAACCACTATTTTTTGACGACCTCCACGTCCAATTATGAGTTAAAGTATCGATCATACAAATATATGTCTTACCATCTCAATGTATTGATACAATTAATTTCACATCAAATTGTATTATAAATGGGTATTATGATAGGTTTAATATTTATATAAGTAATTTATTTCAAAATTAACCTTCTATATTTATAAAATATTATCTACATTTTTACTTTTAAACCTGTTAGATGATGATAATGATGTTCATGCATACATGTGGGCTACTACCTCCACAATGCAATGAGATTCATCATTATTTATTATATGGATTTTAATAAGGATAGAGTTAATGAATATTTATTATATATAGTATTTAATAATTCTTTTATTAAGGTTAATTATTGTAATATTTTCTTTTGTTCCATCTATCGAATTTTGAAAATAGTATTTGTGTGCATATTCGGCATACCATCCGCATGAATAATGTTATTCAGTTTTCTATTTCCAACATTGATAGATGAGTATATATTTATAATATATATATATATGATATTTATTCAATGACTAAATTATGTAGATGATAAAAAAATTATAAATGTATATAGATCATAACTATAAAACATAAATTCTTATGAAAAAACCAAACAGTTAACACCAGGAAACAGTGAATTTAATAAATAAATAATGGTAAGTGGTTATTAAAATTTTATATATAGATCATGTAGCATATTATAACTATATTTATTATTAATGTAAAAAGTTATACTATAATTTTATTTATTATATAGTAGGTTAGACTGCCTTGGATGTAAGCGGAACTGTATATTAGAGATAATTCTCAATATTTTATATCTATAAGTTGCATTCCATATTCTCTAAGTGTTTGATTTTAGTGGTATATATACATACAAGGATTGTATTCTATGATTATTATTGTGAAAATTGTTGGTATTTATCATTTATAAAATTTATTTCCTTTCAAGGGGCTTACAATTCAAATGTTATCGATGTGGCTGGGGTTTTATGTCGTAATCTAATTGTTTATCGGTATTGTTTATGATTCTGATTTTGAGGATGAAATATGATGATATAACACTGAAGAAACTAATAAATTTTATTATCCACTAATATTTGGATGAAAATAGATGTTTACATTTTAGATTCCTCACCTTTAGTAATGAAGAGACCTAAAATTATGTTTATATTGTAAATCAACACTATTTATCTCTTCAGTTGAAATTTTATTTTATTCAATATACATCACTTCTAAAAATATAATGAAGAATATTTTTAAAATTCAAATATTATTTTATAAAGTATATTTTTCAAATGTTTTATTTTTTAATTTCTTTTAAAATGAATATTTTTTAAGGTGGTACTTTTTTACTTTTTACTAACGATATGAAAGAATGCATTTTTATCATATATGGAATGAAAAAAATTTCCAACCCCCATTATAAATCAATTCTCTATGTCTAACATTAAATTTTATAATGACCTCTATGAACATCCACCAACCACTGAGATAGATTGAAGAACCAGAGGCCCCAATGCCAAGGAGAATTACACCAAGCCTTAATAAATCTGATTCCAAATCCATGACCAGAGAGAACGAGTTTCAGTTGATGGACACTATTTGAGTCGAAGAGAAAAAGTTCCAGGAAGCCACAATGCAATGAAATGTATGGAGGGATGGCTACATTGTGGAAAAGCGCCCCACAAGGGTCCATTATAGGCTAGAAACTATGTCAATATAGGTTGTGGTCGTGTGGATCAGCTTTCCCGGTCCACCATTACCCTTCTAGAATGGCGCCTTTATAAAGAACATTGGTGACTCTCTTTGAGGTCTCATCAGTGTAGATGTTTTCACTCTTAGTAGTGGGGAAACCTTGGGGCAGAATATTTCTATTGAGTTGGACATGATCTGTTAGTCCCATCTATGATCACCATGAATTTGCAGGATTCACTCGAGTGGTCTCCGAACAACTTCTACCATATTTTCCCTAGGTTATATATTCCTATATCCTCCAGGATCACTCCCCACAGGAGGGTAGGAAGCAAAATTAGGGGGGCCACCACCATGTTCCTAGAGGGGCCTTGCATTTCCCTGCCTCCCTCCGTCTGATGGAACGTCATGGCATGGTGGTTCCTTGGGTTGGTCTTAGGTCTTTTGATGTTATTGTTTTGTCTTCCCCTCCTCATGATTTATCCTCTTTGTTGGCCTCTTATGATCTTCGGCCCGAGTTCCCAAGCTGGGATCTCATCCTTTATGATGGTTTCCATCCCCATTAGGTGCACATGGTATATTTACCGAGGTTCCTCAGTCCTAGACAACCATTCTTTGAAGATGGAACTTTGGAGAATTTTTTCAAGGGCATAGATTAGACTACTAGGACTCTCCTCTCCTCCTAGCCTATGATTTCCTTTCCTCCTACATCATGTGATGTTATGCATCTCCCACTAGTCGACCTTCAGGAGGATTTCCCCTCTGTGGATCTATAAGGTTGGAAGAACCCGGGGAATCATAGGCCTTTGGCCTACTCACCACCCAGCTTCACAACCGGGAAGCTAACCAAATATTCCTATGGTATTCACCTTCAATAATAATAATAACCTTAAAATAGCACAGGAATGTGCACAAGGTATCATTCGAATGAAATTTCAATCCCGTGTTTACTCTTACCTCCTTATTATGAGACCATGATTACTAGGGCCAAAGATGGGCCTTATTTTTGACAATGATTCCCATCCATATATGGAACTCTCACATGTTAGGTGCATGGGTAAAAATAGATTTCATAGTCTCAGAAACTAGGAATCACAAATCTCAGATCACAATAGTTGTTGAGCACAAACAGGATCATCAAATATCAATGAGTTCATGCGCATACTTAGGATGTGTGCATGCATGCCCAGAGACCCAATCAACGTGAATATATGGATCTTCTAGGCCGTGACCATATTGGTCAAGTTGTAATAGGCGGATGATCAGTATATTATGACTAAGATCTCATCTGGAAAGTGTTCTTTTAAAATTAAGATTGTTTATAGTAGTTGTGACTTGTAGATAATGGATGTTTTGAGGCACAACCTCAGTGGATTCGACCTAGGGGTATGTCGGGGATTATAGGTCATGAAATCAATTCTATAACAGAGCCCGTAAAGAAGAATGGAAGAGGAGTGTACTTGTGAATTGATATCATGGATTTTTCAAATTCATTATGGTTATGGGTCTCATATACATGGGTTATATTGGGGACCCCTTTACATGGTTTAACAACTAGAATGGGATTACATATTGTGGAAGCTGTATAGATCGATGCCTTGCTGACATTGATGCCCTTTTCACGTTTTCCAATGCCATGTGGACACATTTGGTTTGTGAAATCTCAGATAATTCTCCACTTCTGCTCTCCTTAACTCAATGATAGGAAATTTATGATAATATCAACTTTTATTGTCAATTTATAAGTTATCAGGTCTATTAGTAGTTGATTAGGTAGTGTTGGGGTGAACCATCCCAAGGCCACTCATGGGTGCACCTCCAAAATAAGCTTTGACGCCTCAATAAATTCCTTCAATCACGGGGAAGGGATCTACTACTGGATGACTAGGATATACAAGAACTCCAATTTGATATTGAGAGAATGGAAACCAGCCTAGGGACCATGTGGGATGAACTGGTTTTCAGTGATCCAGCCTAAAAAAAGAACACACGATTATAACTTATTCTTTCTCAATAATGGAAGGTAATGGAGGCCTCAATTATAAAATGGATTCATGAAGGGTAAATGAACATCATGGTTTCCCCTGATTTCATCAAGGAGAAACACCTCCCTATAAAAACATAAATCATATTGGAGGATGGATCATTCACTGATGATTAAGAGGTGTTCAGGGGAATGGCTCATACCTTCTTCAAGGACTTTCTAGATGGGTTGAGCATGAACATACCAAATGGTTACACAGAGGGGGGAGATGATCTTTGGGATTTGATCCCTCATTCTTTTACTAAACATGATAATACACTCTTCGAAGCAATACTAGAGTATGGTGAGATTCTTTCACCCATGATGAACATTAACCATGAGAGTTCATCGGGCCCAGATTCTTTCCCAGGTTCATTTTTTCTAGGATCCTAGTAGGTGGTTATCAGATACATTATCATTTTTATTTAGGACTTCTTCTGTGGGGGAATCCTACCACGGGTTGCATGTGCAAGGAATCTAGTTCCTGTCCCAAAGATCATATACTACTCCTACCTCTTCCACTACCGACCAGTGAGTTTGTGAAATTTTCCCTACAAGATCCTGGAAAGCATCCTCAACACTCTTCAATCACAGTATATTCCCAAGTAGCTATCCCTTAAGATGCATGGTTTCGTCAATTGCTGCTCATTACAAGGAGCGATTGAGTTGTCTATGGAAACTCTATGAGATATAACCACAATGTCCCATGGATATAATGTTGACATCAAATTGGATATGAACAAGGAATTTGGAAGGGTCGAATGGGGTTTCCTCAATAGGGTGCTTAACCAAAATGGATTCCCTACATGGGCATGTGACCTCATCTTCAGGTGTTTTAGTTCTTCGTGGCTGGTTACCTAATTCATTGGTTGCTCGCATTGGTTTTTCAATGCAGTAAGGGGGATTCAAAAAGTTTACCTTTTATACCACAGTATCTTCATTTTAATATAGGACACTCTTAGGCACATAATAAACAAGGGCATGTCGAATGGTGATATTATCCCCTACCGAAGGAAATAGAACCAATCCTCCCTCTTACATTTGATATTTTCATATGAAACATTCAACTTCATTAATGCTGTAATGAGGTTTCTATGCGACCTCACCTGTATTATCGATGACTACTATCCCTGGTGCGGCCAACCAATCAACAATGATAAGATAAACTACTTCATTTGAATGTTTTTTCATGCAAATAGGGTCAGGATTAATAGTCTTAGATTGGGGATGTAGTATGGTTCCTTCCCCATGGAGTAATATGGATGTCCTATATCCTCAAGAATACTTCTTACTCGCGACTTAGATCATGTGGTGAGCAAGATCACTGGATGCATCCCAAATTAAAAGAACCCCATTTTATCATTTAGAGGCTAAATCAATCTGGTGAACAGTGTCCTTACTACCATGACAACCCATGCCATGGCCTCCACCTTGGTACCAAAATCTGTAATCATATCCATTGAAAATATACTAGAAGGGTTTTTATGGGACACAATCTCATAGAGAATCACCAATTGGTCCCTTGGGGAAAAATGGAAAGAACCATTATCGATGGAGGGATCGACGTCAAGAGTCTTGCTGAGACCATCCATTGCATGCACGTAAAACTTGTGTGGGAAATTGTCCAGGGTTAAATGTTGTGGGGGAAAACCATGTCATGTGTCTGGGGTGGAAATGTGGTTTACTCTTCTGGTCCCAGATCTCACCTATCATCCGAGCTCGTTTCCCTCCTTCCGCCTTTCATGAAGTACTCTCACTGGATTATAGGGGTGGGAAAGATCCCATTATAGTAGCTTAAATGCTTTGGAAACAATGTTGGTTTCCTAGGATTCCCTACTCCCACTATCTCATTCAATGAGATATACCCTCTTCCATGGTTTTTCAGGACAATCCTGGACTCGAATAAAAAATAGGTGTTCGATCTCCTTTCCATCAACTCGGATCCTGACAGATGTTTCTATACCCACTCCAATAAAGGGAGGTTCAATTAAACGGACTTCTGAAGGTCTTCCTACACTCTGCTTCATCACGATCAATGGAAATCTCAAGTTTGGTTCAATAAAATTCCAACAAACTATAATTTTCTCACTTGTAGGATCTGGAACCAAGCCTTACTTTCCAATGACAATGTTATGAGGATGGGGATCAGCCTTTATTTATGCTGTCAATATTGTTTGAAAAAGCAGTAAGAGATGACGAATCACATTTTTTTATGGGGATTGGGCGCAGGTTATATGAAGGTCCTTCGGTGAGCTTACAGCTTAATCATCCTGAGAACTGAGGAATACTCCCTTATGGGAAAGTAGGTATAAAGGTACTGGGAAAGTGGGCCTGGAGATAATGGCGAGAAATGTGATTCTTGGTTTTGGGTTCTGATATATATGGTAGGCCTATAATAGGGCTCAGTAGTAGGGGTGTCCTTCTCCCGAGAGGTCCATCATTTTGAGGTTGAGGAGTCTTCTGGTGTACATGGTGTTACTGATTACCATTTAGCTGGAAGATCCCTCCCTTCGAGGGCTCTGGGCCTCTTATCGTTTTTCTCTCATTCTCTTATACCTAGGATTCAGGGTCATTGGGTGTGGTGGTCTCCCCTAGAATCTGACCTTAATATGAACATAGATGGATATTGCTTCTCTGGGATCATGCGTGGAGGTGGAGTTATGTGTGATTTCATAAGAAATGGGTGGCTATTCCTTAATGTGTATTATTGTAATGGTACCTCTATACTGGGAAAAAAATTAGTTCTTACTGGTCACATTCTTTGAAACCATGAGATTATACATCTATCCTAGGTTGAAACAAACCCTACGATCATTTTTGACTTCTTATAGGATAAAGATTACTTGATTTGGTCCATTTCATACATCATCAGGAAATGAAAGTTTCTTCTAAACATAAATGTAAAGGTCCCCCACACATGGCCTGAGGGAAACACAATGGCAGATCTCATGGCCTCTCTGGAAGATCAAGGCTTCAATGTCACACGCTTGTATAATGTTTCTTCCCTCAAATCGGAGTGGGTGAATCTGATTTAAGCGGATGACCATGTTCTCTGCAACATTAGGCCCTTATTAGGCCTTGATCTACCATGTTTACCCTATTACTTTATTTTTAAATAAAAATTTCAATATTTAGGATGATTTTTATAATTACCAGATGATTATAAAACCCATTTCATCTCTATATGTTATGCTATGATGAATGATTTATGAAGCCCAATTATTTTCTTCGGTTGTGTTAAAGGAATTTTTTATTATCTTATTGAATAAATATGTATGATATTCAATGTGGAATGTGTGGGACCTATATTATATATCCTTTAATGTCTTTGATAGTTTTGAATAACACATAACGTAAATATGTTATGTGTGAAACTTATTTCATGTTCACAATTTAATGTGTGGGCATGAATTTAATGTCCATTGGATTATATATGTACATGGACTTAATGAACATTATTTTTTTCATAAATATAGATTTCATTACTATAAGATAATGTGTGGATCCGGTTTTTATTTATATATTCTAATATAGGATCCTGATTTCATGTCCTTAATAAAATGGGTGAACTTTATCCGATTTATGTGCATTCACAATGTTACAGCCTATGTTTTTCACATTCAAATATCTTTCTTATGCTCCCATGGATCAAGTTCATTGAATTCCATTTTTATTCATGTCTTATTAAAAGGAAATATTTATTCTATGACACAATATAATATTATATTATATATATGGTATGGGTTTTAAAATCATTGACTATTTCACCCATACAAATTTTCTCATATTTTTCTTATGTGATCACTGATATCTCCCATATTTACCCTTATTTAGCATATAACCTCTAATGTTATATCATTTTATTATCCCCTTGTTGTGAAGAAAAATTATAAATATATTTTTTCTATGAAGAGTTTTAGTTATGAATAACTAAGTGGGAGATGATGTAGAACTCTTATGAACCTATTTTTTAGGTATATAGGATTCCAAAAAAACTAGACCTATATTATTCATGAATGTATTATTATTTAACGTATTGAATATTCATCAAAATAGATTTATTGTTTTTGTATGAGATTTGTGGATCAGTATTGATACATTGGTGAATAAAATTAATAACATGTTTTATGAAATCCTAATAGTAAACCACAGTGGTATTCTCCAAAATGTATCATTTTTTAATTTATGGTAACATTTCCATGTCATCTACTTTATATATATGATTATTCTCTAATGTTATACCTCACGGTTTATGTGTAATTATTTCTTATGTTCTGCTACATTGTTTCTTCATTACTAAGATCTGTTCTAGCCCTTTTTATTATTGTATGTACACATGAAATCATTCATACTGAGTTGAAATAGTATAGAATTATAAATTTATTATTCCAGGGGATTAAATAATGTTTATTTTTATGATTTCTTTATGTACTCAATGTTTATAAAAACTAGTGTCCATAATCATATACCTCAATGTTCCATAGATGTTATTCATGTAATTTTTTATTAATAGGGTATTTTATTAATCATGTATTAAGTTTTTGTGTCTCTGTGGTAGGTATCCAAGTCATTAGTAAGTTATTTGTGGACATTTGGATAAGAAAATATTAGTAATAACCCTAGGGATTTGTCCCATTATAGGAAACCATCATTACATATTAGTGAAGAATAAAGGGAGTAGTTTCCATTAAATAAAATACTTGTTTTGATACTACATGTTTATGTGGTTCCTGGCTTGTTATTAATGTGGATATTAACCATAAAAGGGGATCATTTGGTATTAAATTTATTTTCACCTAGATCATGGCAAAGAGGCATTGATGCACAATAGGTTTGAAACACTTGTATCATTATAGTTAGGTTAATCTCATGCTTTTGAAAACACATTATGATTTATATATTGATAATGTAATCATTATTCATAATATTGAAGTATATCATCCAAAAAGAAACATATTTCAAAATTTTAGTATTAATACTTTCTTTAGACTTGTCATAAATTTTCAAACAATAACCATTTTCTCACTTAGTTTTATATTTCATTAAAAATTATAGGAAATAGAATTTCTCATGTAAATTATAGATCCAATTGATAGTATAACATTGGTTTTAGTAATTTATTGGGATATAGATTTTTAAACACCATGATGATGATGAATTATTTTACTCATCAAACACCCATAAAATTTCTAAAAGTGGATATTTTGTTAGATAGCATATATGAAACATGACACCAAGCATAGAAAGTAATATAATATCCAATGAAATTAAAATATATTTAATATTTTTAATAAATCAAGTATATATGTCTTAATTCATGAAATATTAAGATAGCTTGCATTAAACGCCAGAACAACGTTGTTTTGTAGTTTGTAATACACACAAGACTGAGTTTTAATGAATAATATTATATTATCACAATAATATTATTTAATATAATAAGACATAATAATGAAATTAAATTGATAGTTATACATAGAAACAACAAATTTATAATTATATTTTTTAATTAATCAGTTAAAAGCAACATCAAAATTAATTTCAAAACAAATTGAATATATAGGCTGCATTTTTATAATGGACAATTTTTCTGCTTCCAAAGTCATTTTATCATAGTAGATTAAAAAAAATACAACTAATTAATTGTATTAATATATATATATATATTAATTAATTAAATATTTTTTTCATTCATTAAATATATTTATTACACATAATATAGGAATTAATTGGTGTTAATGTTTTAAGATTTTATATTTATATAAAAAATTAGCCTTCTTTTAATGGTGAAACATTATTAAATATAAATTATCAAAAATTTATACATTTTATATTAAAAATAAACTTCAATTTTTAACATGATATTTCATAATATGATTAGTGTGAATTTTTTTTTATTTTTATGAAATATTTCTTTTTTTGATGAATTATGACAAATATTGAATTTTAAATGAAAACTGTGTTTTCTATAATTTATTTATATAGTTATTTTATATTTTCAATTTATTTTCAATACATATTAGATCATTTTTAAATAAATTAATCCAATTTAGGTCATTGTAAAATTTTTCAAATTAAAATTAAATATAAATTCATTTTGAATGTATGAACATTCTCAATAATAGACCATGTTTTCGTTGAAGCAATAAGATTGATTTTAAATTAATTCCATACAATTAGGTGAATTAAATTTTGGAAAATATTATTAAAAATTTTAAAATTCATAATTTATAAATAATAATGATGTAAAATGAAATTTTGACAAAAAATATTAGAAAAGGTAATAAAAATTAATTATAACAAATGGCAGTAAATTTAAATTAACATTGGATTAATCCTTAATCCTAAAGGCATATATGACATATTAAATTGTAAAAAAACATTATATGACCATATTTAGACCATATCCTCCCTTGTATCTAATATTGGTAAAATATCAATAAATAATTTGCAATGGATACCTCTCAATAGTGTTTATATTTTTATATTTAAAAGAATGCCTTTCCTTATGTACAAAAAACATCAAATAAAACTCCCATTTATTCACCCCTTTCAAAAATATTAATAATAATACTAACCACCTATGCTCCAAAAAAACATACCCTACTCATATAATAAATGATTTGTAAATAATTCAATTAGTTATGTATATTGGGTATTAACTAAAAGGAGTTACCTGAATAGGGGGTAATGTTCTTCAATGATCTCTTTTGTTTCATTTACTTCTCGAACCTTTCAGTTTTTTTAAATCATAATATTTTAATAACATAAAAATATTAAATACTATTATATTTTTTATTCCAATATTTCTACTCACCTTCACACGCATCCACCAAATGGGAAACTCAACCATTGTACATGTGTATGAATGGTTACCTCCTCGCGAACCAATGTCATTCATTCTTTCATTTCCATATTTAAATATTTTAATATTGATGGATTAATAGTTATATATGATATTTATGATGTATTAACAATTCCATAATATTTATTTAATACATACCTTTATTATTTCAATTTTTTATGAATATGATAACATCGTTTGTGGATGTGTGGACTGTTGTCTCCTCAAAGCGATGTGATTCGTTCATGCAATACATGAAATGTATTAATAATTATTTTATTCAAAATATGTGACCAAAATATCATGAATATTAAAAAATTATTAAAAACATATATATTATATTATTTTCATTCTTTTAATTTGAAAATGAAATGAACATTTCGTTCAACCATATGTACAACCTAAAGTCTCCATTAACCATCAATTTCATTTACTATATCCATTTTGTTTGAATTACTTTAAATAAAAATATAATGAATATATATGTTATATATATCATTGTCTACACTCTAGATAGGATTAAATCGCGACCTAATTCATATTATCAAAAAGTAACAAGTCTAGACATACTCTGAAAACTAGGAAATTTACCGCCAAAATAGTGAAAATAAAGAAGGAATATCAACAAATGAGTTAAAAGATATCATAAAACGTAAATATATGATATTATAAAAACTATTATGGTTTTGTTATTTTCTAATAACAATATTAAACCAATTATAAACGTTTTTAACGGATTTTCACCCAATAGGAAACACATTATAAGGTATTTGTTCTCAGTTTACATTCTAATGAGACTCATTTGTTTTGTTTCACAAATGAACTTTAATGTGGTATATATACCAATAATTTTCCATTTAATGTAATTATTTAACGAAAATTAATTCTATATTATGTTTCATATTTAATTATCTCACATAAAGGGTTTAGATTGAAAATTACCAAGTGGTAAATGTTATATTTTCAATCTCATATTCTTTAGTGATTGTTAACATTCTCGTGAATCAGTCTTATTATTGTAATGAATTTTCATTTTAAATTTCCTTAAATATTATAATTATTTTGTTATGAAAATTATTGTCTATTAAACTATTTACCATTTTTATATATGATGTTTTCTTTAACAGTTACTTGATATCTAGGAATTTATTGATAAATCTGTATTCTTTATTAAATATAGATATATAAAAAGGATTATTGTTTATTATTTGATTACATGAAATGAGTAATACTTTGGAATAGTAGTTATGGGTGGGGAACAAAATTTCTATAGCCCATCAATTAATGGAATGTTTCTCAGGAGACAAATCAGTTGGCCCGATTAAATAGGTTTCTAAATGTAGTTTTAAATGGTAATTTGAAAGGACAGGATGATATATGTTTTCATGTGCATAAGACATGACATCCAATAATTAAGAATCTTCATCATACATATTTTAGATATTATTATCATTATCCTCTATATTTTAATATGATAATATCTACTGATCCTTTTCATTCTTAGTTTAATGATTAAATGAAATATGTTTATGTTATTTAACATTCCATGTCAATTTAGGGTTATCAAGTTTTTTAAATGGAATGTATTTCTAGTTATTTACTTTATCATATTGATTTTGAAAAATCCAAATATTTAAATGGAATGTGTTCTCATTTATTTCCATTTTCATATGGATTTATAAATATTTTTCGTTATTTCTTCCAGTTTAATCTCCCTCAATATGAATTTGTTTCCAAAAATATTAAGTATCATTCCCAAGGATATGAAGAGAAATAATATGAAATGATTTTCAAGGATTATGATATTTTACCTAGGTTGTCTTTCTCTCATTTCATAATATAATATGTGTATCATATATGTAATATCGTTTTTATTAAACAGAAAAACTGTTCGATCCTTTAGCATTTCATGCCACTTAATCATCTAAATGTGATAAATTAATATACTACACATGATCTTATGGGGTTTAGGAACTATATTTTGTATGAAATTAAATTTATTAGAATCTCTGGAACCTATATTTTGGAAAACTAATATTATCAAACATAACCCAAAGATTGACTTTGAATATAAGAATAGAAGAACAACCTAGGTTATTTATAAGGTAGAGATTAAGATTGTATTTCTATAAGTGCATCCCTATTTGGATATGATATTGTGATTTTTGTCATGAAAATATAAATAAAAACTGTGAAATAATAATGTAGTATATTACTGACCATGTGCTTGTCTCAGGATAAGTTTGCAAGCTAAATTTTCAAATGGTGACTCTGTTAATCTGGATCAGTTAAATGTTAGAGGTTAAAGTGGGGATTAAAATGAGTCAAACTATGTTAAATGAAATATAAATTTATTATGATAAAAATATATGCTAGGTATTATATATAAAATTGAAACAAAACCTAAACAGACAAGATAATGAATAAGTTGTGGATAGACTATTATCCTCAAATAGTCCCTTTATTAATGTAGAAAATTGATTTCAAATTTAAGTTTCAATGTAAATACCAAGATACAAAATTATACACATAAAATAACTTGATACCATATTGAAACCTCAAATAAATTTTTTATCCTCCTTTGAATGTTATCTGATTACCTAAGAAGCTATGAGAATCCAAAATAGATTAAACTCTTCTTGCTTAAAGGTGATACCTCACCAATGAAATTTATAAAATGAGAGAAAAAATGATACATTAATAATAAAATAATAAATATAGATTATTTTATAAGGAAACAAAACAAAAATGAAAGGGTCGTCCTTCAATCAGGAAATCAATTTCCTAGATAATTCAAAAAGTATTGAGTTACAATGAAGAACAAAAACTCAAAATTAAAATTAATTTAGTTCATAAATCCCTACAACCTTTGAGAGATTTTCCCTTAATGTGAAGTTAACATAATAGAATAATACTATCACAACCCCCTTCCCATAAAGTGTACCCCTCCTGGGTTAGCAATGTGAGAATGGAGATAATGACCCCCCGAGTCCCGCCTTCAGTAGGCCCCGTGTTGGTGACTAGTATTGAGGGTATAGTAAGCACACAAATGGGAGTCATTACCCTCTAATAAATCACATGTTAAATAGAGAGATAACACGGACACCAACCAAGTCCAACTCCGATAGTAATATAAATGAAATCTCAAGTAAACATATGTAATGTCATGTAAAACTACTACAACTGAAAGGGGAAAAACTGCAATACCCAAAAGAAAGTAAAATAGCAGCAACCACAAGCCCTAATAGCTCCTGAAACCCCAAGATATTAGATACCTTCCAGACCTCCAACCTTCTCCAAGTGACCTAAAAAATAGTTTATATATACATAGGGTGAGTATAACAGTATTCTCAGTAGGATCCTCCCCAAAGCCTCTTGTGAAAAAGTAATGAAATTATACTAAAGCACAGTGAACAACAAGTGAAACTGACTCATCACCTAAACATGTATACTATGTTACCATCCTCACCATGGATACTCTCACCATGTAACGTATACAAGAGTATATAATATATCAAAGAATATCAAGGGTACCCCGCTACTACTTCCCCACTGGATTTCCGCTTTGCCCCAACATCGCACGTCCTAAGCATCTCTCTCCAAAAAGGATTACCCACAGACACCTGGGTGAAGCACCAGAAAATGCACCTCATGCAACAAAACCACCATGTACACACAAAAAAGTAACCAGGTAGTTTCTGGGAGCCACCACATCTCGTATAACATGTATCATACGTCAGGTATTATACCACAATCCATTACAGCCCATACATCGAGTAAGGATCCTCAAGCCATCACAGCTTTTACACGTTACACCTATAGTAGTCTATAATAAATTAAATCCAAAATATATGTGTTTGGATAACCATAATCCATTATTGCCTTCTATACACGTATATGGGGAAAACTAACCATTGTGCTTACCAGCACATGTAACATCCAAGAGAAGAGAGCGGGGACAAATGGGGTAGTCAGCCATCCATCCTCCCAGCTGAATGTTGGGGAAAACACCCCCAGGGCTCAGAATCCCCGAGGTGTCAGTTGACCTTACTGACAGGGTGGAGTATCTTATAGAAACACAAAACGTACAGAATATACTATAGCTCACAACCACACTATGGGAATAACCTAGTCTTAGACACAACTCCAACTAACGTCTCTCAGACTCCGGGCTTCCACTTCTAATACTGGGTATCCTATAAGCACAAAACCATCTAAAGATCATTATTACATTACATTAGTCCATTTTTATCAATTGAACATTATGTTAATGAATTCTTTAAAAATTAATTTTCGATTTACAATTACCACATTATATTTCATTGGCATCACACCCGAAGTCTGATATCCTCACCATTGTGCCCCAACAAGCTCCAAACCCATGGGTTAACATCATTTATTCAATTATTTATTTACACCATATATTTAATATATTCCCATGAAATCTAGAAAAAACATTCTATGCTACTAAACACAAGGGGTATCAACATGGTGAGTAGAAAACTACCCATTGAGTCTTTTCCACTTATATAAAGATCATAGAGCCATCCTACCATGACAAGATAAACACAAAAAGAACGTGGCATACCTCGCGAATCTTTACCCCTTTCGGGAGGAGGGTATGCTTGGCGATAAGGCTTGATCAGTGGGGAAGGTAATGTGGATAACTAAACACATAATCAGCAAGCATCCCAACATTCACATCCAACATGTTCCATCATCCCTGGTGTCCACCCCAACACCCACATGCATTAACGGCTGCATCATTCCACTATGGGCATCAACTACTTCCGTAACCAATAGGCCTCCTTGTCAACACATATCACAATACCCTTCTAGACTCACATCACAACACAAGCATCAGGAAAACTACCATTATATCAACTGGGATCTTAGCCCTTAAGAAAGAAATAAGGTAACTTAGAACCCTTCATGGAATTATTAAACAATCAGTTATTTAATCCATATAAAATTAACCAATTTATTATTTTTAGGTTCCATCATCGGGAAACCTAAATAGTATGCTATCAAAAGTTGATCAACTTAGTGCATATACTTGATTAACATAAAATTACAAAAACATCAATCAGATTCATTAACATGCCTATATATCATTATCCAAGTGATTATCAATTAATTTCAGCTTTATGTTCTTTACCAATTTCCATCAAGAAAAAAATGCTAAACACATCAAGCATTGATAACACACTATCTAGCAAAACAAGAGGCAATAACATATTATTGATATCAATTTTTTTATCCGGTTCAAATTTTTATTAGGTAAATTCCATTGTGATCCAGTGGGATAAAACATGCAATCAATACAGTTTCAGGTAATATAAGAGAGAAGAAATGAATCCCCTACCTCAAATAGTTCTTGACATTTTTTATATGAGAACGAGCCACAAAATAGGTTACGATATCATCTCCTATGATAAGTGTATCCATCGAATGATGTAGAGACACCACCACATTGGAAAAAACCGAAGAAAAACTCGTTAGGAATATAGATATAGAATTCTATAAAAGGTAAAGGAGAAATAGAAGGATACGAACCCAAATGAATGACGATCGATCATACCATATATCAAAGATTGTTCAATACTGCTTAGTCGCATCAAAATAGAGCGGAACCAATTTTAGGGGGAATGTTTTATAGCACAACTCCTATGGGAAGGAATGGAATGATCAAGCCTCTCACGCCTGAGAACAAGGAGGAATAACTATAGATGAAGATATCACTTCCCATTAAAAGATATAGTGAAGCAGCGATTTAAGATACGCTGGATTTTCCGTTAAAAGCAGGTCACATTAAACCGCGTAGTTTGACCAAGTAAAAAAAATCCCGAGCCTCGAGAGAAATTAATATAGGAGTTATGGCCTTTGAAATGGCCTTATAGTCCTTAAAACAAGGCTTTAAATTCATTTTACATCAATGGAAATGTTAAAGGGGGAAAACTGTAGGAAGCTGAAAACACTGTTCTAAAAGACAAAATTTGGAAAAGGAAAAACACTGTGCATGAACCTCACTGTTGGAACCTCACCATTTGGGAAAAAAATTTCATGAAATCAAAATTTGGAAAAGGAAAAAGGTCACCATTGGAACCTCATCATTGGAACCTCACCGTTGGAACCTCACCATTGGAACCTCACTGTTATGGGAATCTTTTTATGACCTCAAAGTTTGGAAAATGAAAAACACTATTCATGAACCTCACTATTGGAACCCTACCATTAGAACCTCACTATTCTAGAAACATTGTTCATGAACTCAAAATATGTCAAGGTCATTGTTGTACTGTTCACAACTGTCTACCGTTGGAACTATTCACCGATGGCCACCGATTACATTGTTCACATAAATTGAAAAATTTGAAAAGTATTGGGGATATGTCACATTGACCACCTGGAACACCTCAAACAATAGAGTTTCAAAAAGGAATGGACAAGAGAGGTCTAGGGCATTAAATCTGATACCTCTCAAAACATTCTTGTCCTCAAGAATTCAAAACCAACCTAAAAGGTAACAAAAAATAAGTCTGAACAACCACCCATAGAGATACCTCTTAAAAGAGAGAAATCCATACGAAGAAACCAAAGAAAACAATATCATAATCATGAAAGGTATATAACCACAAAGGGGACATCGGTACATAGAAAGAGTTAAACATCAATCAACTCTGTGTACTGAGCACGTATATGTGACTCATATTCCTAGGTACTCTCCTCCATGCCACTGTGTCACCATAAAACACTGACCAAGGGGATAGAACTCTCATGAAACACCTTCTCTTTGCAGTCTTGGATCTCCACAGGTCGCTCCTCAAAGGTCATATCATCATCAACATCGATCTCTCCCCAATCAATGATGTGACAGTAATTATGAAGATAATGACAGATCTATGATACATTGAAAACATTATATATCCAAGTCATCTATGGGGGAAGTGCTACTCGATACACCACAACTCGAACATGAGCTAACACCTCGAAAGAACCCAAAAAGTTGGGAGATGGCTTACTCCCATGACCAAAACTTCACTAGCCATGATGGAGAGTCACCTTTAGAAACACGTGATCCCCAACATCAAACACTAATGGTCTCCTCCTAGGATCGGCATATGATTATGGATAATCTTGAATTGTCTTCCACCTCTAACAAATCAACTGAACCATATCTGTTGTATTATTCACTAGTTTTAGTCTTTGAATTTCTGACTCTTCGACACCAGTCCATCACAATGTCAAATGGAAAGGTCGATAATACAAGGCTTCCAATGGCGTCATACCAATGGTGGAGTGAAAACTATTATTTTAAGTGAACACCACCAAGGGTCAGTGCCTCATCCACGAACACCCAAAATAAAGAACACAATAGTGTAGCATGTCTTCAAGAGTGTGGATGGTTCGCTCTGTCTGACCATCTATTTGAGGATGAAAAGCAGTGCTAAGGCTTAGCTGAAAACTGAAAGCATGATCGAGACCTCTCCACACCCTAGATGTAACGTGAGGATCTCAATCTAAAATGATCTTCCTTGGGACTCCATGAAGTCTGACTACCTCCTCTAGATACTTCCTTGAAAAAACTTCCACTGATCTTGACTCCTAGATTAATATAAAGTGGGATGATTTTTTTAAACGATCCACTACCACTCAAATAGTATCATGTCCTCCTAGAGCTTGAGGTAAACCAGTAACAAAGACCTTTTAGATGTCCTCTCACTTCCACTGAGGAATCTCTAATGGTGGGAACAGACCACCAGGAACACGGTGTTTGTCCCTCACCTTTTGGTAGACCAAATATCGAAACACAAACTCGGGAACCACACGCTTCAGCCCAGGCCACCCAAACTGGCTTCTCAAGGCTCAGTACATCTTTGTCCTTCCAGGATGCACCATTAAACGTGATCTATGAAACTCTATGAGAACCATCTAGCACATCTCCAATGGAACAAAAATCTTTTCATGGCACAACACTCGGTGTTGTTCATCCTCCGACCAACCTTCAGGTGCCTCACCACAAACAACTCTGTCTCTCCAGACCTCTAACTCAGGATCCCCCGACTGGGACTCCTCCACCTGCTTCACTATAGATGACTACACCATCATCTGAAAAAGAAAAACTCTTCCCCAACTTCTCCCTTATCTAGATGAAATGCTATCAATTCTTCCATTACTCTTCATGAGTCACCAGATTCATGCAATGCATTACTACATGACTTCCCACTTAGCGCATCAGCTACAACATTCCCCATTCCTGGTGTATACGATATATCAAAGACATATTCATGTAAGAACTCCATCCACTGACGTTGTCGCAAGTTTACGTCATGTTGGGAGAAGAAATACCTCTGGCTCTTATGATCGTTGAAGACCACAAAGTGCTCACCAGTGACGTAATGTCTCCAAAACATTAGATCACACACCACGGCTGTTAACTCAAGATCATGGGTGGAATAGTTACATTCAGAGGGGACATAACTACTGAGACCCATATGAATCAACTTATATTTGTGGCATCAGAACACAACCTAACACCAGATGCGATGCATCACAGAAAACAAAAAAATGAACTCCCTCTACTGGAAGACAAAGAACTAGAACACTTACTAACATATCCTTTAGATACTCGAAAGCTACCTAACACAGATCATTCCATACGAACGCTTGATCCTTCTGGGTCAAAGCTGTCAGACGGGTCGCAACTCAAGAGAAATCATCTATGAACCTCCTATAGTGGCATGCATGTCCAATGAAACGTCACACCTGTGACACTGTCTTAGTGACTGCCCAAGACACAACTACTTCTATCTTGGATGGATCCACAATTATTCCTACTAGGACACAACAAGCCCCCTGAAATGGACTTCTTATGTCCAAAACTCACACTTAGACAACATCTTAAACAGTTGATGTTGACAAAGAACTCCAAAAATAGCGTGTAGATGCTCTGCATGCTCTTCCTTAGACGTTCATTACACAAGGATGTAGTCGATGGAAACCACCAAGAACTTGTCTAGGAACTCACAGAACACAACGTTCATCAATCCCTCGAACACAGCAGGATAATTCTGCACACAACACGACATTAGAATGAATGCAAAATGAAAATGATTAAAATCGAAAGCAGTCTTCGAGATATCCTCATCCAGTAAACGCATCTGATGATATCCTAACCGCAAGTTGATATTTGAAAACAAACAACAAACCTATAGTTGATTGAGTAAATCATCAATATGTGGAAGAGGATAGTGATTCTTTGTTATCAATTTGTTCAAGAGACGATAATTGAAACACAACCACACACTTTTGTCAGCCTTCTTGAAAAAAAAAC
The DNA here is from genome assembly GCA_963277665.1 of Viscum album. Lineage (NCBI taxonomy): Eukaryota > Viridiplantae > Streptophyta > Magnoliopsida > Santalales > Viscaceae > Viscum > Viscum album. The sequence continues at coordinate 32,142 of CAUJRU010000208.1, forward strand.
TAGTGCACCCCACAGTGAAAAACTCGACTGAACAAAACCACACTGTAATAGACCATCAAGTTTTATACATATCTCTCGTAACTCAGACGGGGTCATCCTATATGGTGACATAGAGATAAGAGATTCTCCTATTTGTATCTAAATCCCAAACTCAATCTCTCATTGAGGGGGTAAGGCTAAAACCACACCTGGAATACATCATGGTACTCATCTACGACCCTAGGAAATGCCAACTACTGAACATCTAATGAACTCAACATCAACTCAGCCATCATGGATGATAAGGACAGAACTTGCCTCTGGCCCATTTGAGGGTCTCGCTCGCCAAAGAACACCACCGAATCTCCATTTGCATCAAAGAACACATCCTTCCTCCTGAATCAATAAATGATAGACTACATCGAATACAACCAATCCATTTCGAGGATGAAATCATATGGTTTTATTAATTAACATATGAAATCTCCCCAGGAGAGGTGTTTCCCAAGCACTAGCTCATAGTATCTACACACATCAAACATGTCATCTCAACCTCCAACCGGAGTAGTCAACACCATGGGCACTTGAAGCCCTTATACCTCAAGTACCAAAGCATGGAAAAGGGTAGGTGATATGAAGGAGTGCATCGATCCGGAATCAAACAAGGAATACACAATGGTAGAAAACAAGCAAAGGTTTCTTTGAAAACATCGGGCTCTCCTGGCGCTAGAAACGCTAAAGAATGAAGTTGACCACAACATATTTCATGTCCTCTATAACCTTGATGAAGACCACCACCATGGATGCGCTCTACTCTTTGAGGATGGGGAGCATCACAGGGTTGTACTATGGATGCCCCATCTACCCTCTGCTTATCTAATGTTTGTGCAACCAGTTGTTCCTCCCTTAGCTAGAACTACCTCAATGGAGGAACCAGGAGTGGAAAAACTGGTGCATGATGATTCGTTGGCATAGGCTTGAGAGCCAATTCCTCTAGAGAAACGAGATGTGGTTGGTTGGGACCTTCCCCCGGATGAATGAGGACTCTTCTCCCCTAAAAACTAGGAATCCAAAAACAAATGCTCTACTTCATCAGGAATCATGACAACTCCCCTCTCATGAAGATCTGGTTCTGGCCAAAGTCTTCTCAAAAACCTCTTCCCTCTACAGCACCTCAAGATATGTCATCAGCATAAATGGGGTGACATGGCACTGGATCTCTGTATGAATGTCCTACTTCAAATTCCTCACACTGGCCTCCTTATCTTCCATGATGTCTGAAGAAAATCGTAAAAGGCTTTTGAAATGGATTCCAAACTTTCACACACTGGAGCTCCCTTGTTGAAGTTAAGAAGCTCCTAGAGACTGGATGCCTTCATGGTCGAAGAAAGAAACTCAACTCTAAACATTCCTCTGAAATACCCCCATGAGATTGCTGACTCCTCATCATATCCGAGGAATAAGAACCACCACTGCCATGTTGCTCCACACAGCATCATCACAACCTAGGAAACACAGTGCTTCTTCCGATCACGGGTTGAACTAAAGCCTATCTCAACCTCCTCCAACCAGTCTTCTATGACTGCATCTGAAATGGAGCCCCCATACTTCTGCAGATGGTGGTGTTGAATCTATTGGAGTGTCCCCCTCCATGTGTCGTCGTCATAAACCTCTACACGACGGGGATCTGCTGGTACAACCTATTGGAAATCTTCTATGCGATCCTGATGAGGACATCGACCTGAAGCCATACCTGCAAAATAAGAAATATTTAGAGCTCCTAAACCTGGAAAATGGAAGACTCGCCATTAATTGATTAATTTATTTTCTTTTATTCATTTTAGTTTATCCTATCCCACGATCTACCAAATAAAACACATGCACAAAGAAGAATGATCGATGATCCTTTCCAAGATCTCTACCCTTCAACTACTATCACCATGTTTATTAGCCCTTGTAAACATAAAGGTACATACATATGATCATAGCGGGCCCTAAACGCCTGTGTCTCAGCTGGTGTCTAGTGTTTACATCACTTTCTAAACATGACTGACACTATTTCCCTACAAAACCATGTAACCTTACATGTGCCTACCACTAAACTCCATCTTATCCCTCAAATAGACCTCTAATACCACTCTTTCACTACACCCTCCCCACAAAGTGTTCCCCTCCATGGCCGTCAATGTGAGAAGGGAGATAATGACCCCTCGAGTAATGCATCCAGTAGGCCCCAGGTTGGTGACTAGCAATGAGGGTATAGTTTGCACACAAATGGGAGGCGTTGGCCTCTAAGAGAACACATGTAGAGGAGAGATATAAGATAGAAACCAACATACTCCAACCTAGATAGAAATATAATGAAATCCCAAGTACACATATGTAACTTCCTAAAAATCTTCTACAACTGAAAGTTGACAAACTACAATACCCAAAAGAAAGTAAAACAGCAGCAACCACAATCCCGAAAAGCTCCTGCAACCCAAAGCTAGTAGATACCAGCCCGATCTCCAACTTTCTCCAAGTGACCTGAAAAACAGTTTATATATACATAGGGTGAGTATAACAGTATACTCACTAGGATCCTCCCTGAAGCCTCTCATTCATACGTAAATAAAGAATGCAAAATCAAAGACAACAATAAGAGAAACTGACTCATCACCTAAACATGTATACTAGGTTCTCTGCCTCACCATGGATACTCTCACTAAGTAATGCATACAAGAGTATATAATATAATAAAGAATATCAAGGTACCCCACTACTACTTCCCTACTGGTTTGCAACTTTTCCCCAACGTCGCCTGTCCTAAGCATCTTTCTCCAAAAACACTTTCCCTCAGACACCAGGGAGAAGCACCACAACATGCACCTCATGCAACAAAACCACCACACCCATACATGAAAGTAACCAGGTAGCTTCTAGGAGCCCCCACAAATCGTATAGCGGGAATCATACGTCGGGTCTTATACCTCAAGCCATTATAGCCCATACACTGAGTAAGGATCCTCAATCCATCACAGCCTATACATATTACACCTATAGTAGTCCATATGAAACTATATCTAGAATATATGCATGTGAATAACCACAAGCCATTACAACACTCTATAAACATATATGGGGAAATCTAACCATTGTGCCTACCACCACAATTAACTACAAAGGGTAGAGAGTGGGGCCAATAGGGGTAGTCAACCTTCCATCCTCCCAACAGAATGTTGGGGAAAACACCCTAGAGGGATTAGAATGCCCAGGGTGTCAGTTCCCTTTAGTAACGGGGTGGAATAGCGTATAGAAACACAAAAAGTACAGAATATAATATAGCCCACAACAAAACTATGGGAATAACCTAGTCTTAGACATAACGGCAGTTAACGTCTCTCAGGCTCCAGGATGCCACTTCTAAGACTAGGTATCCAATAATCACACAACAATTTAAAGAGTTTTATTACATTACATCATTCCCTTTTTATCAGTTGTAATTTATGTTAATTAATTATTTAAACATTAATTAACCATTTAGAATTTACCTATTAGATTTCATTGGCATCACACCCAATGTCCGCTATCCTTAGAATTGTGTCCCAGCAAGCTCCATCCCCATGGGTTAATATCATTTATTCTATTATTTATTTACAGCATTAAATTCCCATATTCCTATGAATTCTTGAAAAACATTCAATGCTACTAAACACAAGGGGGATTAACACGGTGAGTAGATAAATGTAACAACCTGATATTTTATAAGATATATTCCTTTTAATTTCTTTCATATCTTCTATTGTATGCTACAAAAAGATTATCTTACTCTATACGTAATACCGTATTAGCTTGCAGTATATGCAACACTAATCTTGGATCGTGTTACACACATTTCCAAGTTTGTTGGATAGTAGTTATTCTACGAAACATTGAGTTTATATATATATATATTTAATGTATAAATGAAATATGGTTGGATTTTGTTATACGCAACAAGAAAAGAGTCTTTCACTACACGCAACCTTGACTTGGCTTGTGTTACACGCAATCACGACCTTCCTCGATAGAGTGTGTTGTAGGCAATACCGGGTTTCACTAAATAATGATATATGGTTATAATATTATTATGAACTAGCCGTTATGAATAGTATTACCTACATTTTGAATGTCATAAAATTATTATTTCATCTTACACATTTTCTAGAACATGATATGTGATCAAAATAAATATTTCAGTTAAAATAATTATTTTTAAAAAAATGCAGTTTTGCCGGCTTTTGATGGCGCACCCACATTAAATCTAGTTTTTGACATGTTTATAAGTTCAATATGAAAAAATAAAATTCTTCTTGGGAATCAGGATATGAAAATTTACATTGGATAAAATTTTGATATTTTTATGATAACTTTCATATTTTGATGAATAGTAAAAACACGCTATATTTTAATTAAAAACAACTTTTTTCATCGCAATAATTTTTATGGGTAAATTATAATATTTAATGGTTTTAAAGTATAAATAGAATATATTTTTACCATTTAATATAATTTATGTCAATTACATTAATTTTACATTGAATTCATAGGTAAAAACATTTCAATCTTTTGCCATGTGTTAACTTTTAAAACACATTTTCTTAACAACATGATTAATTTTAAATTAATTTTGCAACTTGTTTGTATTGAATTTTGAAAAATGGATTCCATATTTGAAATCCGTAGTTCCAAATTATGTTATTAGGCTACTTTTTATTTTTGGGCATTTTGAATTGTAACTACGGTAAATTTTATTTAACATAGTTAAAGGTAAATCAGGTAATTAAGGGTAAATATAAGATTATAAAATTAACCTAACACCTGCCAAAATTCTATTGGATAACTAAAGGTCGACCCATATCACCTAAGGGTCGGATTAGATTCATTTAATGGACCTTTTTCCATGAAAATAATTTAATTATTATTAAAACCAAAGAAAGTGACAACATGTCACTTTCATAAATCTTATAAGTATAATAATGATAATTTAGTGATAAACATAATGAATCTTAGAACATGAATAGTATCCAGAAATATGATCCAATTATATACATCATATGAATTTATTTATAATTTTTAGGGATTAAATAATTATCATTAATTATGACACAATAGTGATGTTGAAATTATTTTATTGATTGAAATATCAAATAAAAGTTCTTAAAAATATTAAAATAAATATTTTATGAACTATTTAATGTGATCCAATAATTTTATATATAAATATGACATTTTATGAATCTATTAAAGCTTTTAGTTCGAACATATCTTCTGTATATAATTTATTTAAATTCAAATAATAGAATTGTGTCAAAATTGACACTATAGTTATTTTATAAAAATAACATATTATAAAATTGTTTAAAAATCACAAAAATAATTAAAAATTATAAATTAAAATTTATATTGTCTAAAATTTCATAAAGTTTCAAATTATGGATAATTCACAACACACATGTAATTATTTATAATAATTTAAAATTTAGAATATTATTACCACAAATAAAATTAAATTGATAAATAAGGATAAATCAAGTTGATAATGTTTAAAATAAATTCTTAACATGTCTAAATTTTATTGGTTGATGGTATTACTACCCTATCTCATCTAATATTAGGATATGAGTCATTTTGGAAGTTTTTATGTGGGGTTGGGATTTAATATAAACAAATATTTCTTATATTTCCAAAGGTGCCCTTCTCCCCGCTTATAAAAGGGCATATCCTCCCTCTCCTCCTCACACCAATTTAAGCCTTCATGGTCAAAAAAACTCTGCCCATTTCACTTCCCCACATCCTAATAAACCTACTATAGGTACTGGTTCTCTAAAAGACCAACTCTAGTGCCCTAAGAGAATGTTTAAAGAGGCACTTCGAGAAAGAGGTAATACCTTCTACTGTTTTCTTCAAGTTCCATTCTTCTTCAACACCCTCTTCTTTAGTTGTTTCATTATGAAGTAATAACATCAGTATCCCTAATATACTGATATGTTATTATATGTATGAAACAACCCTATTTCACCATCTATCCATCCTATGGAAAATGAAATCACCGTGCGTGTGTACGTATGGAATACCGTCTCCACGCCATGGTGTAATCTGTTTTCGACCACCACCTTACTTGGATGGGTATAATGGTGTAAATCGATAACTATATATGATTATTGTAAATTTATATTGATTCTTAAATATTATACATACACTTCAAAACAATTCAAGGATCATGGGAATGATATCATCGCTCGTGCGTACGTACGGACTACCATCTCCACGACGTGATGAGATTCATTCTCCATGTTAACCATTCATTAATGATTATAAAGAATTTATAATAATTAATCATGAGATATATGAAATAATAATGATACTAGATTTATTTATATATATATTTATGTCATATACTTAATTCCATTCAATTCAATAAGGAAACAAAAACAGCGTTCATGCGTACGTACGACCTACCGTCTCCATGAATGGTGTATTTCATTCCATTTATAGATATATCATATATATATATGTATATGCTGAATATATATTACATATAAATCACGTTTTACATTCTATAATTAATTAAATGAGGTTATAAGTAATAATATCAAGAACAACAAGTCCGAACATGTACGGTAAATAAAACGATTTTACCCAAAATGATACTTTAACATGGAACATACAAAAGCACGGGTAATATTAAGTCATAATTGAACCATATATGATATCATAACAATGAATATGATTCTGTAAAAAGTAAATGACTATATTAATTCATTATACAGGAGGTTCGGATACGTACGAAGCATATCGGACCTAAGGTAAGGGATAATGTTGCAATCTTAATTGTTTTCTATCCGAGATTTCTTATATGTAAGTATTTACTGGGGTTGTATTTATCATACATGTCCAAGTTTTATAAAAATGTTTTCATGTATGTTTGAAGTTATTTTAACCCATTTTTTAATTTTACTACATGGTATGTAAGGAATTTTTTTTTGTTTACCATACGAGGTACTTTTTGACTTTTCCGGAAAATGTATGAGAAAAATGTTTTTTTAACTCATATAGAATGAATAGTTTTTTAGGGGTTCATAATGCCTTATTTGAATGACGCATACTCCACAAGATTTCATGACTATTTTAAAAAAAGTCCCTTTATTTTAAAATTTCATGGCATTTTGTGAAAAGAAAATGATTTTAAATAAGAAAGGATATTTTCCTCAAGAATTCATTTCAAGTGTTTTGTCAAAACTATTTTCCATCTAAGATTACATTATTTCATATGTGTATTTTTTAAGTATAATTTCTATATTTTTTACATGGTATGATTCTTCTTATGATGAAATGATATCCATTTGTTTTATATAGATTATGTTATGATGGAATGATGTTTAAGAATCCCAATTTATTACATGGGTTAGGCTATGATGTATGATTTATGATTTTGTGGAACAAGTAAGAATGATTTAATTATGAGATGGGTGGGACCTATATCTCCCCCCAATTCATTGGGTAAGGATTTATATCTCATGATATAGACATGGCTGGAATGGTAAGTTAATCCAGTTCAGTGTTACTAGACTGAAACGAGGAGTGAACTCAATTAAGAAAGCGACTTTGTCCACTAAGATGGTCATTACAGTAATGCCTTGGCTACTATGGAAATCATATCATGTGCTTAATGGTTTCCATAATTACATGTTTTATTCCCATGATAATTTATCATTATTAATTTTTCTTCATGATCTATTCCTTATGTACTGCCATGTTTTATGTCATTTCTCAATATTTTGATGTTTAGATTTTATGCTCATGTTTTTTTACATTCAAATGTCTAAGGATTGTTTTATGGTCTATATTCTTACCCTTACTGAGCATTTGAGCTCATCCTTTATATGTTTTATTTCCCCCAGGATTTAAAGAAAGTTTTTAGGTAAGAAAAAAAAAGTGGAAGATCATTAATGGAGATGTTGAAGATCTTTCACCACGATTAGAAGATTATATTATGAGTTTCCAAAGACACTAAACTATTACGATCCTTGTGTGTATGTTTTTGTTATGTATTAAGTATTCTGCAAAAGTAATGTAATGTCCATATACGTCAAGCTTTGGGTCTCTACAATTGGTATCAGAGGAATGGTTTAGTAAACCTTTGGAAACTAGGACGCGAAACCTTTAGAGAGATCCCTAGAGATATTTCTAGGGTATGTTTAGGGATGTCCCTAAGGATAAATATATGTATAGGTTATAGTCCTAGAAATGCACTAATGATCTTAAAATTAAACTTAAGATGTTAGATATTGAATGTACTCCCCCTTTATTATGTTGTTTTTTCTAGCATGATTTTTTCCTCTCACAATATTCTTTTTGGTTTTTAGAAAATGGCTGGAAACAAGAAGATTCACGATAATGGAGGATGTGATGGACAATGGAATGATATTCATCATGAGAAACCAAATGAAATTGGATCTGGAACTCCACATATCGTTATTATTCAAAATTAGTAATCTCATAATATGATCAATAATATCAATTTTGGTAAGTATCCCGACTCATCTAATAAGAGAATGATTGATTTTCATGATGATCATAGTGGAAAGAGAGTTCAATTCCCCTCATGTAAATCATGTGGGAAGATGCATCAAGGAGAATGTTTCAAAGGAACTAGAACATGCTTTGGGTGTGGAAAATAAGTACACAAATCCAGTAATTACAAAAGAAAAGGTTTAGATAACACCATGGACAATGATAATGGTATTTCTAAGACATCAACAATGGTTAGATTTTTAAAATGTGGAATGTATGGGAATTATGCAAACCAATACCATAAGGGAAAATCTCATGAAGAGAATCAGCATGGTCATATGGGTAGTATTTATGTGGATGATGATGAAGAGACTACAAATGAAATATGAGATAAAAGAAATGATGAAGCTCAGTCAGTGGTTTAAGAAGGTAGAGTAATGATTGTATGTTTATCAAGAATAATGTATGGTACTATAGAATAAAGAAAAAAATCTAATGATTTTTATACTATTTCCTTTGCTTGAGTTTTGAAAGTATATGATGAATGGTATCGGTAACCATGAAAGGGTATTCAAATATTTTATGGAAAGTTTATGATATGCGCATAATGAAGGGATAAGAAGTTAATGAGATGTTTGATTGTATTCATGAGCTCATGAGTGATATAAGGACTAAGTGATATTATGGTTTGATTATATAGATTTTTTGGGATTTTGGTATGTGGAAAGAGTTAACTTTTCACAGTACACATTTTTTAACTAAGGTTCTATGGTAATTTATGTTTCAAGATAATATATGACTAAGGTATTCATGTGTTTGGAATGGAACCAACAAGATATATCTTATGATATATGTGAGATAAATGCTTGTATTCACCTAATTGGTAGATAACCTTTCTAGTAATTGTATTCTTTATACTATGTTCTTGGATAGAAGTATTTTAGATAAGCCTAATGATTGGAATGGATTATGTTGAACATAAGTTAGTATTGTTTAAGGATAGAACATTTTTCGATATTATTGATGGGATTTTACAGTAATGTAGTTTTAGAAAAAGGACAAACTGCAGGACATGAGACAACCCATCGCGTCGGACAAGGCTGTGGGAATCGAACCCACAACCAAAGTGTGACTGGCCTTTATCGCCTACCACTGCCCTACAGGATGTCCCTGGTTAGTAGAAACTAGTTTTATTTTATTAAGCAGTATGATATATGAAGTATAAGTTCATTTTTGGAATCGTATATGATTTACCTCACCATAGATGGACTTCTGTATATTTGATAACTTTTGATAACATTTTGTTTGAAATAGATGGAATGACCCATCATTCTATCAAAAGATATGTTAACACTTCATGAATAAAAATTCAACTTCATTTACTTAAGAGATGAAGTGGAAATTGTTCAAAGCACGAACAAGAGTGAGATTGTACCAAAATCAAGAATGTATTTCTAATAATTCAAAATTTTCAGCATTAAGGAAATGGTCTTGAAAACCAAAAATGTTGTCATAGTTCCCCTTATATCTGATGAATCAGATGGTACCTTTGATCATCAAAAATTTATGGCTTTGTGATTGATGGATTTTTCATAGCCATGTTCTCTACCACTCTCCATTAGAACTTGATGGTTAGATTTTTCTTCCATATCCATATTTTCACCAATGTTATCCTATATGGAATCCTAGTGATGAGTTACTTTGGGTAATCATTACATTTCATACTTTAGTTTTTTAAAATTAAGTTTTAGTATTCCTTTTTATGGTGTGGGTTTCTATGAATAGTAAACGATTTATAACCCGGGTGAATTTTTAGGGATAAATTCATTTTAAGGGGGGTAGAATGTAACAACCCAAGATTTTATAAGATATATTCTTTTTAATTTCTTTAATATCTTCTATTGTATGCTACACCAAGATTATCCTGCGCTATACACAATACCGTATTAGCTTGCAGTATACGCAACACTAATCTTGGATCGTGTTACACACAATTTCATGTTTGATTGATAGTAGTTATTCTACGCAATATTGAGTTTATATATATATATTCATTGTATAAATAAAATATGGTTGGATTTTGTTATACGCAACAAAAAAAGAGTCTTGCACTACACGCAACCTTGACTTGGCTTGCGTTACACGCAATCGCGACCTTCCTCGATAGCGTGTGTTGTAGGCAATACCAGGTTTTACTAAACAACGATATATGGTTATAATATTATTATGAACTAGACGCTATGAATAGTATTACCTACATTTTGAATGTTATAACATTATTATTTCATCTTACACATTCTCTAGAACATGGTATGTGAACAACATAAATTTTTCGGGCAAAATAAGTATTTTTAAAAAAATACAGTTTTGCCACCTTTTGAGGGCGCACCCACATTAAATCTAGTTTTTGACATGTTTATAAGTTCAATTTCACAAAATAAAATTATTCATTGGAATCAGGATATAAAAATTCACTTTGGACAAATTTTTGATATTTTTCTGATAACTTTCATATTTTGATGAATAGTAAAAACACGCTATATTTTAATTAAAAACAACTTTTTTCATCGCAATAATTTATATTGTTGAATTATAATATTGAATGGTTTCCAAGTATAAATAGAATATATTTTTACCATTTAATATAATTTATGTCATTAACAATAATTTTACATTGAATTCATAGGTAAAAACATTTCAATCTTTTGCAATGTTTTAACTTTTAAAACACGTTTTCTTAACAACGAGATTAATTTTATATTAATTTCTGAAACATTTTTGTATTGAATTTAGAAAAATTGATTCCATATTTGGAATCATTAGGTCCAAATTATGTTAGTGGGCTACTTTTTATTTTTGGGCATTATGAATAATAACTACTATAAATTTTATTTACAATAGTTAATTGTAAATTGGGTAATTAAGGGTAAATATAAGATTATATATTACCATAACTCCTGCCAAAATCCTATTGGATGGCTAAAAGTAGACCCATATCACCTAAGGTCCAGATTAGAATCATTTTATGGACTTTATTTAATGAATATAATTTAATTATTATTAAAACCAATGAAAGTGACAACATGTCACTTTCATAAATCTTATAAGTATAATAATTTCACTTTACTGATAAAATTAATGAAACTTAGAAAATGAATAGTCTATAGAAATATAATACAATAATCTACATCATATGAATTTATTTATAATTTTTAGGGATTATATAATTATCATTAATTATGACGCAATAGTGATGATGATATTATTTTATTGATTGAAATATCAAATAAATGATCTTAACAGTATTAAAATAAATATTATATGAACTATTTAATATGTTCAACTAATTTTATAGATACATATGACATTTTTTAAATCTATTAATGCTTTTAGTTCGAACATATATTCTATATATAATTTATTTAAATTCAAATATATGAATAGTGTCAAAATTGACACTATTGTTATTTTATAAACATAACATTTTATAAAATTGTTTAAAAATCACAAAAATATTTAAAAATTATAAATTAAACATTATATGGTCTAAAATTTCATAAAGTGTCAAATTATTTAAAATTCACCCCACATATGTAATTATTTATAATAATTTAAAATTTAGAATATTATTACCACAAATAAAATTAAATTGATAAATAAGGATAAATCAAGTAGATAATGTTTAAAATAAATTTCTAACATGAATAAATTTTATTGGATGATGATATTACAACCCTATCTCATCTTAGATTAGGATATTAGTCATTTTGGAAGTTTTTATGTGGGTTTGGGATTTAATATAACTAATATTTCTTATATTTCCAAAGGTGCCCCTCTCCTCCATTATAAAAGGGCATCTCCTCCCTCTCCTCCTCACACCAATTTGAGCCTTCACGCTCGGCCAACCCCTTCCCATTTAACTTCCCCACATACTTATAAACCTACTAGAGGTACGGGTCTTCTCAAAATACCAACTCTAGTGCCCTAAGAGAAATTTTAACGGAGGCACTTCGAGAAAGAGGTAATACCTTCTACCATTTTCTTCAAGTTCCATTCTTCTTTTACTCCCTCTTCTTTAGTTGTTTCATTATGAAGTAATAACATCAGTATCCCTTATATACTGATATTTTATTATAATTATTAAACAACCCTATTTCACCATCTATCCATCCTACGGAAAACTAATTCACCGCACGTGCGTACGTAGGGAATACCGTCTCCACGTCGTGGTGTAATCTGTTTTCGACCACCACCATACTTGTATGGGTATAATGGTGTAAATATAAAACTATATATGATTATTTTAATTTTATATTGATTCTGAAATAAGATACATACACTTCAATTCAATTCCACGATCATGGGAATGATATCATCGCTCGTGCGTACGTACGGACTACCGTCTCCACGACGCGATGAGATTCATTCTCCATGTTAACCATTCATTAATGATTATAATGTATATGTAATACTTAATCATGAAATATATTACATAATAATGATACTAGATTTATTTATATTTATATATATATGTATGTCATCTACTTAATTCCATTCAATTCATTAAGGAAACGAAAACAACGTTCATGCGTACGTACGACCTACCGTCTCCATGAACGGTGTATTTCATTCCCTTTATCAATCTATCATATATATATATATATATGTATATCCTGAATATATATTACATATAAATCATGTTTTACATTCTATAATTATGTAAATGAAGTTATAAATAATAATATCAAGAACAAAAAGTCCAAACAAGTACGATAAATAAAACGATTTTACCCAAAACGCAACTTTAACATGGAACTTACAAAATAAAGGGTAATATAAAGTCATAAGTGAACCATATATGATATCATAACAATGAATATGATTCTGTAGTAAGTCAATGTAATTATTTAAATCATTATACAGGAGGTTCAGATACGTACGAAGCATATCAGACCTAATGTAAGGGATAATGTTGCAATCTCAATTGTTTTCTATCCAAGATTTCTTATACGTAAGTATTTACTGGGGTAATATTTATCATCCATGTCCAAGTTTTATAAAAATGTTTTCATGTATGTTTAAAGTAATTTTTACCCATTTTTGAATTTTACTAAATGGTATGTAAGGAATTCTTTTTGTTTACCATACAAGGTACTTTTTGACTTTGCTAGCAAAAGTACGAGAAGAATGTTTTTTTAACTTACACGACCTGAACAGATTTTTAGGGGTTCCTAACGCCTTATTTACATGAAGATTACTCTACAAGATTTCATGAATATTTTCAAAAAAATAATTTTCTTTTAAAATTTCATGGCATTTTCTGAAAAGAAAATAATTTTAAATAAGAAGGTATATTTTCCTCAAGAATTCATTTCAAGTGTTTTGTCAAAACTATTTTCCATCTAAGATTACAATATTTCATATGTGTATGTTTTAAGTATAGTGTCTCTATTATTTACTTGTTATGATTCTTCTTATGATGAAAGTATATCAATTTGTTTTATATGGATTATATTATGATGGCCTGATGTTTAAGAATCCCAATTTATTACACGGTTTAGGCTATGATGTATGATTTATGATTTTGTGGCGCAAGTAAGAATGATTTCATTATGAGATGGGTGAGACCTATATCTCCCTCCAATTCATTGGGTAAAGATATATATCTCATGAGATAGACATCGTTGTACCGGTAAGTTAATCTGGTTTAGTGTTACTGTATTGAAACGAGGAGTGAACTCGATTTAGAAAGGGACTTTGTCCACTAAGATGGTCATGGTAGTAATGCCTTGGATACTATGGAAATCATATCATGTGCTTAATGGTTTCCACAATTACTTGTTTTGTTCCCCTTCTAATTTATCATGATTAATTTTTCTTCATGATCTATGCCTTACGTAATGCCATGTTTTATGTCATTTCTCAAGATTTTGATGTTTAGATTTTATGCTCATGTTTTTTTACATTCAAATGTCTAAGGATTCTTTTATGTTTTCTATGCTTACCCTTACTGAGAATTTGAACTCACCCTTTATATGTTTTCATTTCCCTAGGATATAATGAAATGTTTTATGTAAAAAACAAAAGTGGAAGATCATTAGTGGATATGTTGAAGATCTTTCACCATGATTAGAAGATTATATTCCGAGTTTCCAAAGACAGAAAACTATTATGATCCTTGTGTGTATTTTTTTGTTATGTATTAATTATTCCGCAAAAGTAATGTAATTTCCATGTACGTCAAGCTTTGGGTCTCTATAATAACAACCTATCCAGTCTTGGCCACCTATAATAATAGAGTAGACCCTTTCTCCATTGAGTGGATAAACACGAAAAGCACGTGGCATACCCTGCACATAATCGCCCCTTTCAGAAGGTGGGTAAGCTAGACCACCTACCTTGAATAGTGGGGAAAGTAAACCAGATAACCAAACAAAGAATAAAAAATCATCCAATCATTCACATCCAAACTGTTACATCATACCTGGTGTCCTCCCCAACACCCATAAGCATAAACTGAGTCATATCTCCACTCTAGGCATCAACTGCTTCTACATCCAATAGGCCTCCCTACCCACACATATCATAACAGCCTCCCAGATCATATCACATAACAAGTAGAAGGAAAACAACCATCATATCATCTGGGCCCTTATCCCTTAAGTAGGAAATAAGGTAACTCATAACCCTTCCCAGAAATATCAAAAAACTAGTTCTTTAATCCATCTTAAATTAACGAATTTATTATTCGTAGGTTCCATATTCGGTGAACATAAACAGTAAGCAATCATAAAATTGATCAGACATGCTTACTGAATCTAATTGATTAACATCAAATTAAAATTACATAAATCGAATTCATTCAAATGCCTATTTTTCTTTATCCAAGCAATTATAATTTAATTCTGGATTTACAAACTTTACCAATTTCTATTAAGAATGAAATGCTAATCACAACAAACATTGATATCACACTATCTCGAAAAAAAAGAGGCAACATAATATGATCTATATCAATTTGTTTATCCGGTTTAAATATTTATTAGGTCAATTCCATTGTGATCCAGTGAGATAAACCATGCTAACAATACTATTTCACGTAAAAGAAGAGAGAAGCAATGAATCCCCAACATTAAACAGTTCTTGATGCTCTTTATACGAGAACGATCCATACAATGGGTTATGATATCCTCCCCTGTGATAACTACATCCACCCAAGGATGCAAAGACACCACCACATTATCCAACACCCAAGAAATGCCCGTTAGGAACACGGAGATAGGATTACATAGAATGGCAAGGAGAAACAGAAGGAGATGAACCCAAAAGAATGACAATATATCATACCTTATATTGAATATTGATCAATACTTCAAGGTTGCATCAAAATACAGTGGATCCAATCCTAGGAGGAATGTTTGATTTCACAACTCTTATAGGAAGGAATGGAATGTTCGAGCATCTCACACCTAAGAACAAGGAAGAAGAACTATAGAGGAAGATATATCGTCCCTTTAGAAGATTTAATGAAGTTGTGGTTTAAGATATAATGGATTTTCCATTAAAAGAATATCACATTAACCCACATGGTCTGACCAAGTAAAAACATTCCGAGCCTTGGGAGAAATTAATATTGGAGTTATGGCTATTGAATCTGCCTTAGAGTCCTTAAAATAAGGCTTTAAATGCATTTTACATCAAAGGAAATGTTAAATGGGAGAAACTGTGGAAATCTGGAAACAATGTTCACAAACACATAATTTGGAAAAGGAAAAAAACTATTCACGAAACTCACCATTAGAACCTCTCCATTGAAACCTCACAGTTCCAGAAACACTATTTATGAATTCAAAATTTGGCAAATGAAAAAGGGCACTGTTTGAAAATCACCATGAGAACCTCACCATTCTGGAAATACTATTCATGTACTCAAAATTTGGCAAAGGAAAAAGGTCAACGTTGGAACCTCACCATTGGAACCTCACCGTTCTGGAATCACTATTCATTTACTCAATATTTGGCAAAGAAAAACATAGTTCATGAACCTCACCGTTGGAACCTCACCATTTTGGAAACACTATTCATGAACTATAAATTTATTAAAGGAAAAAGGTCATTGTTGCACTGTTCACAACTATCTACTGTTGGAACTGTTCGCCGATGGTCACTGATGACACTGTTCACATAAATGGAGAAATTGGAAAAGTGTTGGTGATAAGTCACATTGACCTCTCGAAACACTTCAAACACCAAATTTTCACAAAGGAGTGGACTAGAGAGGTCTCGGCCATTACAAATCCTCTTATAATTCATATCTTCTCTAGTACAGTAGACCCCCTCTATGAAACCAACCTTAAGATAATGATGGAATATAAATATAATGAGTAGGATGGATATAAATCTACTATCAAGAATACTTTTCACTACCATTGGATTTGTGTTTATACTCCTATAATACAAAATCATCACATGATTCCATTTAGAACATTTTTTATAAATTGAATATTCAATCTCTCTACAAATTTTATAGCTTTTAAATCATTTTATAAAAGATATTAATTTATTACTATACCTGCATTTCCCTATCTAAATTTTTCTTTCATCTTCTGCTAATATTACTTGTTACATGAATTCTATAATGAGAGAAATATTCACTGAAACTGAACATGCATTCATGGAATTTACCTATCTTTCTAATACATGTAAAATCATGTATTTTGGATTCATTTATACTAAGATATTCCCCTTTTAATGATGCGGGTTCATCGTGTTTGCTGTTAAATATATCGCTAATGAATTATTTATTTTCAATTCTAGATGGTTGAATCACCACTTGGATCGGTTTACAAATACATATCCAAAAAATAGGAATCCAATGAAATTATTACAAGATTTATATCAACAATGAAATGATTATTTATGAAATAAAAATGTTATTGAATTTTTTTTAAATTTCATATTTTATAAATTTTCAATTTTATTCTCAAAACATACCTAAAGTCCAAGAACAATGTTATTGATAAAAAAATAATTAAATTGTGAATATTTAATCATTAAAAAATACATGAACATCATTGGAAATATTTGAACCATATATTCCCAAAAACCTATCACTTGGACTCTTGGAAAAGTGGGAATCAAAATCAAATCATGGAAAATTCAAACCAAATAACAATGATGGCCACCGATTTATCACTAAGAGACAAATGATATCATACATAATCAAAATAATATTTCATTATCTTCACCCAGATCTTTAAATCAATTTCCACATGTTTTATCCTCCCATAAAAACAACACACCTATATCACATTAGTTTTATCTCAACTCACAAATGTGGATTTTCAACAAACCTATTTTTATCTATACTAATTCACGAATCATAATAGGATTGATAAATTTCTACATATCTAACAGATGTTACCCAAGAACATTTGATTATAATGAGTACCTTTCAAGGTAGTTCTCTAGATTATGGTTGGTGGTTTCAAATATGAAATCTTATGAGGCTTATTAAGGAAGGTTTGTCTCTTCTGAAGAAAATATTACATTATTCTAATTTTTAACTAGGTATGGTCTCCTCCGCACTCTCGTTGGAAAAAAATAATCTTTGTTAATATCTGAGAATATTTTTCCCATCCCCTTTAATATATATTTTAAAAGTAATGAAATGAAATTTGAGTATTATTTTTTTCAAAGCTCTAGATACACATAGAATTATTCCAATCAGAGTAGAGTATTGGTACATTTATTTTTTCCGTGAATTCCATAAATAGGAAAAAATTTAGAAACAAATTTTCTTACAGAAAACATATTTCTTAAAAATTTCAATCTCAACCAAATGTAACACCAAATCAGGTAGTAGACGATAAGAAATCTTCCATTAACACTTCTGTTCAACCATATCATGAATTTAGACTTCCATAGCATGTTGGTAAGGTATGGTTTTCTTATAATGTTTCTACCCTAATAGTCTATACATGGAGACTACGGGTTCGTAATGATCATATGAAAAATGAAATCATGATTAAAAAGTATTATAACTAACATGGTGGATTTTATAATCCAACAAATTTCCTCTATCATTTAAATCACTAGTACCTGAACCCACATGTTTTAAATGAAATAAATCATGTTATGGTTAACAAATTCATGAATTGGTTCTCTTATGAAATGATTATAATATGATGAGAATGAGAAAATGTCTTCCTAAGCCTCACAAGAATGTAATTTCAATAAAAATGATTGTGAGATGTGGAATGAGATTCAAAAATAAGAGGTATTTTAAAAAAATATCGTTATTTAACATGAAATAGGGTCATTTAAACCATTAAATAATATTTTTTCATGTTATAAATCAATTCCCTCAATGACATGATTATCAAAAAGGGAAATTATAATCATTTGAGATCAGTGGTTTTTTAACAAACTTTTTAATATAAAATTTAAAATAAATAACCCAAAATCATAATAATCAAAGGCCATTCCACTCCAAACACATATTTGTATAGTGTAATAATTGTGAATAGTAGTTAAAATTGAAAATTAAGAATAATGTACATAATACATGAAAGAAAATAGTGGATAAGAAATAAATTACATAGTTTTTATTGAGCAGTAGAAAACATGAGTTTGCCACTTAAAATATGAGACATGTAAAATTACATAAAAAAAATAGAGCCTCAATTTTTTTGAAATAAATGAATCAAAAAAATATATATAGGAATATAGCCTTGTTTTGAACCAAAAAAGTGGGTTCTAGGATTTCACAGCACCTAGTCATGCAGTTCCGACGAGACATCCACTATCTTAATGTGGGTGATGTTTCTTCCTCGATAACTTAAAATATGTGTTTTATCCAATATTCATTAGCTCAAAAAACATATATATGATCCCAAAATTAAATTTATTTATAATCCCATCTATGAGTATATTATTCAAATTATATAGTCGATAAGGTATATATTATAAAAGATGTTTCATGTGGTCTTCACAAAATAAATCCAATGGTTTCTGAATTCTAATAGTATGATATGGTTCATAATAAATTTAATATTCCAAATTGATCTCTTATTTGAAATTTTTTGTAGTACCAATATCCAATTGTGTACCATTATATAAAAATGGTAACACTATTATTTCATCAATTTCATCCATGACAACCTCATCATATAAAAAATAATTCTAATCAAACGAAATGGGTACTAAATCTATAAAGGGATAATTAGTTATCAATTCATTGTCAAATTAATATTGAAAATGTGGATCATAATTTGGGACATCTCCCTATTGAATATTCGGTTCAATCATTTTTTATGAGTAGATAATAGTTGAATTAAAAGTTAGAAGTAGATTAGATTCCTCCAAATGATCTTTCAAAGTGAATGAATAATGTTTCTCTTCCACTTCAACAGATGATTCAGAAAAATTATCTGAATTTTCAATTTCATATATAGTGGCTTCATATGAAATTTCACTTTTATCACATTTATTGAAACTACATTCCATGATGTTTTTATTTCCAAAATACAAATATGTCGCTGAATTAGTGATGATTTGTCCCTTAAAATTTGTAAAAGGATATTCCAAATTAATTTCCATCTCATTAAAAAATGGTTCATCAACATAAAAATGGGTGGTATAAGATTTTCCATTTCATGTGAATCTTTTTGAGATTTTAGTTATTTTAATTATTTTAATAAAATGAAAATAATCACCATTTTTTTTAATTCATGAATATTTTGTTGAGTTTCCAAATTAATATATTTCATTTAGAGAGTATTTCATTTGAATAAAAATTTAAATAATTCATTATGACTATGTTCCTATAATTGTTGATATTCATACCATGAAATAAAATTAGTCAATGTGAAAATCCATTTTTTAGGACTCAAAATTATTGGTTAAAATAATAGAAATTTTAAAAAAATTAAAAAAACCTAGGAATCCTCCCTGCCAATAGTGCCAAATTGAAGCTGGGTTTATTTAATGAAACTATTGTCAATAATTTCCCCTATGAAATGTATCATAGTGGTAACTAGGGGTTCTCTAATGAGGTGGTTCCAAGCTAAATTTTCAAAATCTCACTTACTTAATTTGTTTTCATTAAATTTCATAAATAAAATTCATTATAAAATATGATAAACTATGTCTAATTTAAAAAACAATATTTTGATAAAATATGATAAACTATGTCAAAAAAAGGGAGTGGCTGATAAAAAATGATCCTCAAACACTCCCTTTATCATTGTTGGAAATTGATTTAAATTTTAATTATCCAAAATATAACTCATGAATTAAATGAATACACATAAATTAACATGATTCCAAAATTAAACCTCTTATAATCATCTCTATTCTCTTATGAATGTTATCCCATTTCCTAAAAACCTATCAGCGACCAAAAAAATTAGAGTCGTCATCCTCATAGTTGAGACCTCACTAAATAAATTAATTAATGGAAGAAATCACGTTAATTTAATAATATTAGAATAAATTAAGAAAAATTTAGAATAACATTAAAATAATATCGAACCATTCATCGTTCAATAATGAAAATTGTTTCCAGGATAATTAAAAATGAAAAGAGTTTTCAATAAAGAACACATAGTCAAAATAGAGTCATCTTTAAATCATCTCTGCCCACTAATACATGGAGCTTAACCATTTATGGCATGATCTGTTCATAGAATACTCCACTTATAAGTAATATCTTCCCCATCACATCAATATTCCTAAATCTAACCATCCCTTAAATAAAGAGGAGATGGAAATATAAAGAGGGGGTCTAGAAATGTGTTGTGAAGAATCATTTTCATGGATGTAGGATCAGTTGGAGGCCTTATATAGGCCAAATAATCTATTGGTTCCTTATGTAATTATTTCCTACATATATTTCTATGTATACTACCCAAATTTAATATCTATTGTATATGTTTTAGTAATGATATGAATTAATTACAGATCATATATATCACTCTCTAAAATGTCCTTTTATCTTTCTCCTTTTTGAATACTTCAATGAATGCATTAATCAGAGAGTGATTACATGAAACTCAAAATTCATCTATAATATTGAGTTTTAATTCATATAAATGTTGAATAATATAAATTTGGGTCATATAGCATGAGTTATATGATGTTGAATGATGTGGGATTCATCTTATTGGTCATAAAAATTTTCCATAATAAATTGTTTACTTGTGCTTCTAGATGGTTTAATCCCAACAATGTATTAGTAGATAAATATGTATCCCACAACCATAAGAAGCCTAATAAAATCATCAATATATTTTCATTATTATGGAAAAACAATTTTTATAATTGTGAAGTGATTAAAAATTGTTTAAATTCTGGAATTGTTAAATAATCCATATTTAGATCAAAACATCCTAAAAAATAAAAATCAATTCACTAATCCTCAAATTCATAAATTTTTGGGGTTTCAATAATTTTAAAATAAAATTGAAATGGTGAAAACATTATCTCTATATAGATACTATATGTGGATGTGGTTCTGCAAAAGAATTACCATGTGGTGACAACTCTGAAAAGGTGCATCGTGCCTGACTCATGCCTAACCTGGTACGCGGTATTAGTCCTTACAGCCCACCTGGTTAGACACTCAGAAGTGATAAAGAAAGGATAATTAACATTTCATAAAAAATATTGATGAATAATTTTAATGCAATGATATCCCCAGATAATCCAGGTTTATGATTATGAGAGTACGTATGAATATATTTTTAATTTTATGTCAAGTGCTATAACATATTTATAATTATAAATAGTTCATGACTTTATGATCTAAACAAGTATATTCCGTTATTTATAAATGTGTCCTAAAAGGAATATTTTTATCAATATTCATGGAAAATGTAGAGGTTAACCTTCTATTAAATCTGATATCATAGGTATTGTATATGGGAATGTTATGGATATATTAGGGTGGATCAATTAGGTTATGACACATAACCATGTCGTGATGGAGAAACCTGCTCCATAACAACATTATGCAATTTCAAATCTCGTTATCCTATAGATTTACCCATCAATTTTTTGTACAATTTACCAAATGGTGGATGAGAAACCTAGTAAGATTTTATATAATTTATTCATGGCATTGGGATGTGGTGAAATGTGAAAGGTTACACATAAATTGCATTACCTCAATTTGGATTCTTATCAATGGTGGTAGTTGGTCAATAATACTATAAAGGACAATGAAATTGAACTTATGGAATGAAATGTTTCTAAGGATACATTATTTGAAAAACAAATCCCACAAGATAAATAAACTAAGATTTAGAAAATGTTATATAATTTAAATTATCAAGATAATGAAAGATTCATGATGTATGAATCTAAATTTACAAGGTTCCCAAGTTATTCTATGCATTTGATTCACTATACGTAATGAAATATTGATCAATTATTTTAAGGGCTGGGGATAAATCTCTAAAGGGCATTGAGGTCTCGAGTTTTTACCTCATACAGTGAACAAGTTTTATGTGAAATCAAGATAGGGAGAAAATTATCTATGTCTTATGGATTCAAAAGGAAGTAAGATAATGGAATAGAATATAATATATAAATCAAATAAGGGAAAGAAGGATATTCCCATGTTTGATAACATTGGAAATAATCACCCTGGTAAATTCTTGCAAGGATTAGGAGTATGTTATATGTGCAGAGTGAATGGTCCCCCGAAAATAGAATACAATGGGAAGAAGGAATAAGAATATATTTATTTTTAAAACCACAAGGATTTTTGGAACTGTGAAAATAAATTCCCAATGTTTCAAGGAAATATACTTTAGATTAATCTAATAGATCAATGTCAAGCATATTTTATTCATATAACTGATGTGGAATGATTAATATGATTTTATGTTTGGATCTATGAGAGATATTGTGAAATTATTTTCTTTATGATGTTCTCATAATATTATTTATTAAATATATTAGGATTAAACTACATTAAATTTACATTAATTATTCGGGTTCATATGTTGAATGGTAACATGAAAAGTAATTTTTTATCATGTTATACTTTTTGGAAAAACCATGGTTGAGGGAAAGATAATACATAATATGATTCTAATGTTGAGATGTTAAATTTTGGATAAATAGATTATTGATATGGATAATGTAAAATGTAAACTACTAACTAACTTTGCAATGATTCTGATGTGTTGGATAAAAATCATGTTTAATGGTTAATCCTTTATGAAATTGATTATGTTGATTTCTAGATGAGGTTTTAGAGGGTAATGTATTACTTATCCATATGACACAATCTATGATAGAAAATAAAGAATAAATATTTCAAGGAACAAACAAAGGATAATATTGCATTAATTAAATACACGCATATTTAAAATTATAATCATAGATATTAAAATAATTCATCAACTGTGGTTTATGGATTTATTGTAAAAAATATTAATCTTAAAATGTTCTCTCTCACTCTTCGTCATAAATTTATAGTTACATTTCTCTTACATTTAGTTGTTCTCACTAATGTAATCTTATTTTAATGCATTATATTGTGGTAATGTTTCCAATTTCTTTTATCCATTTTTAAGTGTATAATTTAATTATCCCATTTAAAATTTTGTATTTTCAACAATATAATATTAAAATTTCGATACTTTGATCAATATGGTCATTTTTAAATTTCAAGGAAGAAATTTTAATAATTTATGGGGAATGTAACACAGTAAAAATTCTAAAATATTAATTTTTATTTAATAGAATATATGATATGAAACACCAATAATAAAAAGGAATATTACCAACTAATATATTATGATATATTTTGCATATATAATATATTTATTCCATATATTTTATTGAATACAAAATTGATTTAGCTTTTGTAAATCAAAAGAATGACTTTTTCGATATTTTGTGTGACACGTAATATCATGTTTTAGAAAAAATTAATATATTATTAATATATCATTATTTAATATAATAAGACACAGATTAATCTTTATATTGATGGTAATAAATAATAATTATTATCTAATAATTATTTTTTCGAATTCATTGGTTAAGAACTAAATAGAAATAAATATCAAAACCAATTGAATATATAGAAAATGTTTTAATAATGAACTATTTTTTTATTCCTAATGAATTTTATAATAATAATTTAAAATAAATACTATTACTGAATGATATTAATTATATATATACATATATACTATATTCAATGAAATATGTTTTATATTCATCAAATAGATTTTATATTCATATGATATGAAATAATATGGTTTTATGATTAAAAATATTATTTTACTAAAAAAGAAATTTCACCACCCTTTTTATAGAAAATGTATTTTAAATATATATTTTGTTACTTTTATAAAATTTTATTTGAGAAAATAAATTTAATTTTGGAATAATAAACTTCATAATTATGTTAGGATGATTTTTTTATTTTTTTGTAATATTTCATTTCCTGAGGAATAGTTAAAAATATTGAATTCTAATCGAAAACTGTTTTCTGTATACTTTATTATTATAGGTAAAATTTTTTCTAAAATGGTTTTTAAGTTAAATTAAATCACATATTAATCATTAATCCTTATTTATTTCATTGAAAAAAAATTACATTGATATTGGATATAAAAACATTTCATGTTTTGAACATTTTCATTTCAGAAACCTACATTCTCGTATTATCTTTGGGATTAGTTATTAATTAATTTCATCCACTTATGTGATTAGAATTTCATATAAAGGACTAAATATTTTGAGTCAAGAAAATTATAATTTATAATAATTTTAACTTTAATTTCATCCAAAATTATTATAAAAAAGTAATTAAATTTATTTATAGTGATTAAGAGAAACAATTGTATAACATGGGGCTAAACCTTAATTATAAGGGCCATAATGGCACATAAACCAATAAAAAAGACTTCTGATGGATATATTTTAAATAAATACTACATAAAATAAAATATAGTTTGTCATTGGAGGATCATGTAGTATGTAAATCCTATCAATAGTGTTTACCTTTTTATATTTATAATAATGAAACTCTAAGTCCACAATAAATATCAGCTCACCACTACAAGTTATTCAAACCTATAAATCCATTTTTATCTTCCCAAATATAAGAAAAATAATCACAAATAATCCCTACACTCTTCATATAAACATAAATGTTTTTAAGAAACCCAATCAATGAGTTCTTTTGTTATAAACCAAAAAGAGTTACCTCAATAAGATATAACAATCATCAACGATCTCTTTTGTTTCGTTTAATTATCCTCCAAATAAATTATTTATATATAATACTGTTATAAGTACATATGTATGATAATATAATTATATTTATTTTTCTGTGAGTTCTACCTACACTTTCAAAAACAATATCTCAAATAGGAGACACAATCATCATTTGTGTGTACAACAGATTACAGCCTCGTAAACTGATGTGATTAGTTCATCAATTACCACAATTAGTTGTTGGAATAATAATTTTATTTCTAGTTTCTATATGATATTTATGATTTATTTTTTCTTATTAAATTTTTAGTTAACACATACATTCATAATTTAAAGTTTGTGGGAGTACGATAACAACATTTGTTGTCATGGGGACTTCAACCTCCTCAATGTGATGTGATCCATTAATTCTATACATAGATTGTTTTAAGGATGAATTTAAGAAAAATATGTGAAAAATATGACATAAATGTTTTTATTGTTTTTTAATATAAATATATATCATTTATATTTCATTTCATTAATAAGATAGAGAAATGGATGTAGCATTCATGTGTATCTACGTCTTACCCTCCCCAGTAATGATGTACCTCATTAACTCTATCCAAAATTTGTGGATTATTCTAAAAAAAATTACATAATATATTTAATATTTGTATCGTGGTTTACATTTTTTATATTACTAAATAATAATATAAATAATAAGAACAACAATAATATAATAAAAACATGCCTGAAAAACATGGCATTTAACACTCGAACGAGTTAAAATAATGTATGATTGTTAAAAAAAGAAATAAAGATATCATATGAAGTAAAAATAGGACATTTTAAATATGATTATACTCCTATTATAATTTAATTACATGATTCATAAAATTATAAATTAATTAGTTGGTGTTCACCCAAAATGTAATGAAATGTAAGGTATTTCCTCTCAGTTTACTTTCTATAGACACTTATTTGTTGTATTGTACCAATTCATTATAATTTGGTGTATATAATACCCAATTTTCATTTAATATTTACTCATTAATAATGGTATTTTAGGATTCTCATCTAATTATCTTACCCAATGTGTTTATGTTGACAATTACCAAGATGGAAATTGTATATTTTCAATCTCGCTTTATTTTTTGGTTGTCATCATTATTTTGAAATAATAACATTACTTTAGTCATTTTTCAATGGTAATTTCCATTTATATCCACATTCGTATGTGATTGATAATATTATAGCCTAAACCATATACCAAATTTAAATATGCTGTTGAATTTGAATGTTATTTTATTATTTAGGAAAAAATTGATAAATACATATACTTTATTCAATATAGATATTTCTTAAGTAATATTATTTTTAAATGATTACTAGATATAAGTAATGATTTAGATTAGAATTGATCGGTGGGGCCTGGATATTATATATCTTATCGATTAATAAACAGGTTCTCATCAGAAAACTTATTTCGACAAATTAAATGGGTTTCTACATTTAGTTTTAAATCATCTTATGAATTGTCTTTAATGTATAGGTTCTCATGTTCTTCAAATATGATTCCCAATAATTAATAATTTACATCATAGATATTTTATTTATTTATACATTATATATTCATATTATAAAATATATGTAGGTATTTCATTCATATTTAATTTATTAAATTCCATTTGTTTTATATATTTACCTTTCCATATTGATTATGACTTGAACAATTATTTAAATTTCATGTGTTATCATTTAATTACATTTTTATATTGATTATGCATTATCCAAATACCTAAATGGAATTCTTTCTCAGTTATTTTCCATTCCAGGATTTATTATTATTTTTCATTATTTCATTCACCTTAAATAACCTTATACTACATTTGAAAAGATCCTTATTATGACCACATTCCCTTTTTTATAAAGAGTAATCCATTGAATAATTTTAAAGGATATAAGGATTTTACTTATGTTATGGTTTATTTTCTATTACTAGTGTAGCATGGGTATTTTGTATGTAAGTTGTGTTTTTTCAAAAGTTCTAACTCTTTGGTCATTTTCGATTGGATTCATTGTAATTATTCTAATGTTACAATATAATGTATTGACTATTGGATTTGGTGGATATAGAGAAACACCATAGTTTATTATTAAAATGATAAACCATGTGGATAATCTATCATTATCTAAAAAAGGACAATTAGGATTTGAATATTTCATAAATCAACAAAAAAAATATTTTTACAGTAAATTATGATTAAGTAATATTAAAATAAGTAATTAATAATTTAGAAAATATTTTTTTACTCCATTTCTATAATTAACATAGTATTATTGTGGAGGAATATATATTAAATGGATACTGTGGTCATTGATATATGTAAACCATTAACATGAAGCTAATAGATGAGATGTAATATATTGAATGTGAAAACATTAAAATATTTTTTCCAAAAAATATTTTTGTCATACCCTCCAACTAATAGTGGAGCGAGAATTACTTGTTTTGGAAAAAATAGAAAATTATTTTATATGGAATTGTGATATGAACATTATAAGGACTACATGTCCATTCAGATAAGATGATTGGTCAAATATTTGGAAAACTGAGACCTTATCTACATATGTAAGGAGAAATATAATAATTATGAGTTAATTAATAATATTGTGATCATAAGGACCCAACCTTAAACATAACATATTATTGAAAAATTTAACTCGAATATATTTTCTTTCACTACCAAAGAACTTTTAGGTCTACAGTTTTATAGAATTAAGAAAAAATATTACATGAACATTTAATAATAAAAAATAGATAAGCCTATACGTCATCTATTTTTTTCATCGAACAAAAATTATTAAAATGAAAAATCATTTATCTTCAATAAAATTCTTCAAATACATTTATAATATAATATTATTTGTCCATACCAAAATTAAGACATGTGATAAACATTTAAGAACATGGGATGAGCACAAAAATAATAGTAATTCAAAATAATGTAAACATTGTACAATTAATCATGAGATATATAAATATGAACATGATGACTTTCGTGACGGAAAGAGAAAGGTTAATATCATAACAATAAGAAATTGGATAATAACATTAAAATTTGTCTAAAACATTTAATTTATACATTGATATGGATATCAAGAAGGTCCATACCCAAGGTGTCCTCTCACCCAAGTTCATCCCCAAGGTATCATTAAAATGTCCTGGGTTATTCATCAAGGTATCGTAAAACTAGTAATCTCTATAAATTTATTTCATAACCCAATGCATTGTTGTTTTATCAAGACTCGGCCTTAATATGTCTTTATTTTCATATGATCCACACAGATCATAATAAAAGGTTTCATAATTAACTAATAGTGATAATTGAATTTGTTGTATATCAAAATCAAGGGGTTTTAAATGATGCTTATAAACATGATTATTACATCATTAATAACCCATGAAAATGAAAATAGGGTAAACTTTATTTCAAGTAAAGAATAAAATAAATCTATTTTATATATTTTTTAATACCCCTACAAATTAAATAGCTTTGGTTAGTCACATAATCAAAAAAATAAGTTCTTGAGAAAAATAGAGAGATTTTGAGATGATAATTTTGCAGCATAACAGCTATGAAACAAGGATTTATAAAAAATTAAAAGGAGAGGTTTAATGGGTATACCATACATAAATGTCTCAAAATATAATATATATACAATATTTAATGTAAATAAGAACATTTTATGGTATTTTTACTAATACACCACATAAAAGTGAACTTGAAAGGATAGAAAAGTTGAGAATTCCTTTAACAAATAAGAAACACATGAATAGATATCATTAAATAATTAAATTATAGGAAAAATTTAATTATCATGAGAATATACTAATTAATTATATTATGATTCAACGTAATGTATATACACCTTATAAGAAAATAATGGTGCAAAACATCAATATATGCCCCAAAGAAATGAGATTGAGACGATGTCCCTTACATTGAGTCCGACTTGTCTCGTTTGTTCTTTATCTTCTTGAATAACAAACTAAATTTAATATACAATTTGTTTGTAATTTGTTTCATTTTTATTCATTTTATATAACTTATTACCATGATATATAAATTACTAAATGATTTCTGTTCATATCGGATGTTTAGTCTATATTCATTACTTGAATAAAAAATTATCTTGTTATGATTACAAATTGTCCATATGGTAATATATATATAACATACATAATTATATTAATGATTTAAATAACATATATATATCATATATATATATATATATAGTAATCCATAATATTTTGAGATATGAAAGGAAATCCATCGTTCATTGAGACGGTAGGTCGTACGTACGCATGAACGCTACTTTCATTTTATTACCATATTAAAAGAATTAAAACTAATAGATACATATGTATATCAAAATTACAGTATAATACCTATTTTACATATGTTACATAGGTTCATTAAATCAATTCTTTTTACATTATATGTATATCATGAATAAGTCATAACACATTGATGGGGCAGTAGTCCACACCACCACCATTACGATTTTTATTTCATAAAACACCCCACTACAAAATAACCACAAACGCAGTCCCCCCTATATTGGACGAAAATAGTGCAACCCGAGTGCACCTCCCCTAATCAGATTGACTCCCTCGGGTCTAACGGCCAGCACATTATCCACCCAAACCATAGTGTCCCCAGGAACCGCAATCTAAGAAATGTAGTCCGGAACATTATTCCCTTCCCGCCAGGTATGAGTTACCCTTACATTGTTCCCCACGATCGCCTTGCACTGCCTAATAGTGTAGGAGATCCTCCATGGAGTCGTTCCCTGTTCATGCAACGCATCATGTATAATTTTTGAGTCTGTTTCTATCTGCTCCACCACCAGGCCATTGTCCAAGAAAAATAACATCCCTGAAAGTACTGCCAAGGCC
Source organism: Viscum album (assembly GCA_963277665.1). NCBI lineage: Eukaryota > Viridiplantae > Streptophyta > Magnoliopsida > Santalales > Viscaceae > Viscum > Viscum album. Next base: position 62,848 of record CAUJRU010000208.1, read on the forward strand.
TCTGCCTGTACCGAGCTCCCCCTCTCGTAGTGTGAAGCGAAAACCATCAACACACTACCGCTGCCATCACGAAGCACCCCACCACCACGCATGTTCTCTCCAGCGCATGCACCATCGACATTCAACTTCAGACCTCCCACCGGAGGGATCCATCGAACCCAAGACCCCCGCCCCCTGGAAGTCCTTTGTCCAACCCTCATCCCCGGGGATATCAACACCCATAAAGAGGGAACATTCTCCCTAAAGCCTGCAGTTTTCACTAGTTTAATCAGCAGACACCTTACTCATGCCACCACCACCCTCCATGTGGATGTGAGTTCCTCATATCTGGCACAATTCCTCACCTCCTATAGTACCCAGCATCCCGCATTGTAAAACACTGCCCAAGCCTCTTTATCCTCCACGTTGCCACCACACCCCTGAAACCACAAGCACAAAAACCAATCCCAGGTGTCAGCATTAACAGAATACCCTATGTGTGTTCACAAAAAGCTCCAAACCACTATAGCCCATTCTACTTCATGGAATATGTGCTCGATGCTCTCCTCCCTCCTCCATTTTCAACACTAACACCCTGATGCCAGGCTAATACCCAATCTTTTGATATTCTCATCCGAGGGGATGGCCTTTTTCATGATCCACCATGTTAAAAAGTACATTTTAGAGGGAAAACTTCTTCTCCACTCCATCCTATTTTGTGACTCCTACGGCTGTTGATAGTTGCAACTCCTACGAAAATCATTCAGGTTGAACATACCCAACACCGAGGGCGTGAAAACGCATTTATCCCTTTCCCGGATAACCACCACCGAATCAAAGATCCTCCGAGAATCCACATCCAGCACCTCTCTGAAGAATAGAGGGTGAAGGTTGGCCTCCCTAAAGGAGATCAGCAGAGCTAGAAACCCCGGAAAATCATGCACCCTCCCTGACCAGTTGTAATCCCAGAAGCGGATCCTCCCCTCCCCAATGATCCACTGAGCCCGGTGCTACAACTCCGGGTTGATATTACGCACCTCGGCCCACATGGAAAACCATCTCATCGGAAGTTCGGTGATGCCATCCTCGTACCTTCCCGGCATACACTTGCCCTACAACGTCTCTCCCTCAATAATTTCCCATGCAAGCTTCGCACGTACTCCATGCTCTGTATCAGCCATGCTCCTGACGCCGATCCCTCCTTCATTGATCGGCCTCGCCATTTTCCTCCACGAGACCCACTGTCTCTTCCCCTCCATCGAAGCATCCCAGATGAACCGCGCGAGCACCCTGTTGATAGAGTTAATGACCCCCTTCGGTACATTAGAATCCATGATTGCATGCACCGGTATAGCCGCAGGCACACTGTTAACTAAGGAAATCCGACCCCCAATGGATAGGAAATGATTTTTCCAATCCATTATCCGGGCCAGCATCTTAGCAACAACCTTGACAAAATCCATGTTCCACAGCCGACCGGTAGACACCGGAGCCCCCAGGTACTCCATCGTTAAGGGCCCCTTCTTCATTCCCAACGTCCCTCCCACCCCATCCACCCTGTCCTCTACACACGAGGTCGCCATATAGTAACAGATCTTCTCCCGGTTCACCAGCTGGCCACTCCATTTACAGTACTCCTTCAGTATGTTATTGATCCCCCTCACAGACCTCACCCCAGCATTCAAAAACATGATTGTATCATCTGCATACATGAGGTGAGATACCGAGAGGCCCCCATGTTTGGGCGGTAGTCCACACATCTTCAAATTAAATTATCATATCAATATGACATAAAAAATTTAAATTCTAAATGAAAATTAAAATATCAAATATATAATATAAATATAACATACATCATACATAAATATATTTCCATCATAACAGTCCCCATGAGAGGTGGTAGGTGAAAATAGAACAATCATTATTTCATGAGGCAGTAGCTCTCCGTACACAGAAACAATATGTTTAAAATCTATTAGATGGAGGGATGTGTTTTTCTTCGTCAAACTCATACCATAAAAACATCCTAGTATATTTTTTATCCTTGTTTTTATATAATAGTTAAATATAGAGTGTTTAGGTTGTTGTATAAGGAAAATAAATGAACGGAGCATGAGAGAAGATGTTACCTCTAAATCGGGTAACTTCTTTTCATTTTATCCAAAAGGCTTCTTTTAGTTTCCTTATTCCAAAGGTAAGTCTTATAGGAGAAATTAAGGTATGTTGAGAGCCTATGTGAGTAGAATTTTGATGAAGAAATGGGTATGTATGATATGAGTAAGTGGGTAGTGGTGGTCGCTTTTTATATTAGTGAGGAGGGGCACTTTAGGAATGTCTTGAAATATTATTTTCTTTTAAATTGATTTTCAAATTACAATAGCACCAAGGTGATATATTTCCTGGATAATATGATAATCGGTCAAACTACACAAAACTAATTGGTTTTATACAAGATTAGGTTACAAATGTAAACTAATAGTTTAGCATTAACTGTTAGTTAAAAACATTAACTCCTACCATTACTTCTTGTATTTTCATAATATATTGTTACTATAGTTACTATAAAATACAAGAGAACCACAAGTGGATCTTATGTAACATTTATAACATTATATAAGACCTTTGGAAAAGCCTTGGATATTTATGAGTATTATAAAATTTGATAAAATATTATTTGTTTTTAAAAATCATTTATGTCAATTTTGACACTATTTTAGAAATTTATTTTTGTTAAATTCATAAAAACTTGATTCTTTAAAACCAAAAGCATTAACTAAATCATAATATGTCATATTAATCCATAAAATTTGTGGATGTCATAATAATTTTAAAATTGAATTTATTTTAATATTTATAATTTCATTTATTTGAACATTTCATTAATTAGTTAATCATTTCATCATCATTGTGCCATAAATAAATTCATATATCTATTGTCTAAAAATTATAAATAATATACCATGATGTATAAAATATTTTTCGATTTATAGTTTATCATAATAGTCCAATATAACATTTATATAATCCAAATTAAAACTTTTTTAGATACGAGACACATGTTTATTTTATATTTCAATTTTCTTTAAAATAAAAATTATAAAAGGTCATTATCACACCCAAGTGGCTTCATGGGTCCTAAAATAGACCCCCCAATGATAATGGTAATAAATATCTAATAAAATATAATTATTAATCGTTTTAGGGTAGTTTTATAATATAATAATATTACTTTCTTACCCATACTTACCTAATTTTCCCTTTAACCATCGCAAAAAGAAATTATTAATGAAGTTACTATTCATAAGGTCCAAAAATAAAGGCAAAATATTTACACAATTTGGGATCTATGATTCCAAATGCTCAATAAATTTATCCAAATTAAAATCTTGGATTTGATAGAAAAAAATTTAAATTTAATTATTATTTTCAAAATGAGAAAGTATCTTTTTATGAAATTAAAACTATCAAAAGATTAATGCGTGTTAATATCAAATTTCAATGGGAAATTACATCCAATGAACCAAAATAGATTAAATAATAAAAACATAATCTAATTACTAATTTAATTCAATAAATATTAATATATATATATATGAAAATATTTTTTTAAATTAAAAGGCAGTATTTTTCACTATTCATTAAAATAAGATCTTTATCAGAAAAATACCAAAATTTCAACCAATGTAAATTTTGATGTCCCACACCTAAAGGAAAGTTTATTTTGTAAAATATAATATATATTAGTGGAAAAGATATGTTTAAATTTTTTTTTCCACCATAATATGGGGATATATCATTTAAAAATATATGTGTATTCTATGTTTAAAATTTGATTAATTCTCATTTTAAGTCTCAAAAATTCATTGGATAAATGAAAAAAATAACAAATATGTAAAATAATAATATTTTTAATTATTTTCATTCCCTCCAATACACTATCTAGGGATTAAATACCCATTAAAATATATTATTGTTCTATTTTTTCAGTATAACTCAATGTTGCGTGCAACGTAAGATTTTTATGAACCCATTGTTGCATATATAGTAGGATTTCAGAAAAATAATCCCCTTTAACATAAAATTAATATCATATTAATAAATATTAATATATGTTAAAATGTATTATTATATAAATATATGGAATGTTATAGTGATTTTCTCTCAATCTGGAAATGTAATTCATTGATTCTTAATAGACGCACAGATAGAATGTAAATAAAAGAAGGGTATAGAATTTTTTTGAGAATAATACAGACTAGAGTTAAGTACATTATTTCTTGTGTAGAAAAATATGGAATAATAATTTGGTTAATTTTATTAACAGGAGTGGATTGTTCTAAATATGTTGAATAGATTACCATATAGATCGAAATAATCATTGAGAAAATAACACTCAATATCTGAATACCAATGGTAATGAGGACATTATAAAAGTAAAACCATCCCTGAATTCATTCATTTGGGGAGAGAAATTAAATTCCACACATAAATGTCTAAATGATAAGGTAATATATAAATATCTACATTAACCCCCAAAAAGGACATATGAGAAAGCCAATGATTTTATTTTTTATAGAGTCAAAGTAGAGGATCGAAATGATGTTGTTGTATGTGTAGTCATCATAAACTCAAAAAACAAAATTAAATAATTTTTTTAATATATTTTCTTTGTAATATTACATTAATTTTTAGAAAGAGAATCATGTTATTAAATAATCAGCAAGTGGTAGAGTTTTTGTCTAACAACCCAAAATTCTCATGTGTGAACATTATATTTGATAACATGTACGACACAAAACACCAAGAGTGTAAGGGAATGTAATTCCAGATAAATTACAAAAAATTTATTATTTTAAATATATTATATCTATTTTATATCTTATAATTCATGTAATACTGTGTTTATATGCATCACACACAATAACGTGTTTCATTGATGACTTGTGTTACGCGCAAAACTGAGTTTTACAAAACAACTATATAATATTAAAATATTATTATTTATTATAATAAGACATAATGTATCAATTAAATTATAATTTATTTATATTATTATCTAACTTAGTAAAATATTTTATTTTTAAAAATAAAATATGAATTCATATGTTACAAATTATTATAAATGAATATAATGTAATTGTTTTTTTTCTCACAAAATGTTTTATTAGTAAAAAAATAAATTAGATATTAATACAGAATGATATTTAAAAAAATATATTTTATATATTATGTCCAATATTTTTGATATTCATCAAATGGATTTTATTAGAATAATATTTCAATAAATACAATTTTACATTTAAAATTTGTATATTTCTAAAAAAGAAATGTTTATTCCTTTTAAAATAAATTTGATTATTAATAATTATTTGGAAATTTTAAAATTTTCATTTGAAAAAATAATATTTATATTTTAAACCTAAACATCATAATTATTTTAGTGTTATTTTTTTTTGTATTTTTCTATGAGCCTTTATTTTTTGATGTATAATGAAAAATACTGAATTGTAATTCAAACCTACTTTGTCATTTAATTTATTTATAAGTATAGATTATACTTTTTATTGGTTTAAAATATTAAATAGTTATATTAGTAATATAAATAAACAATTTTTTTCATTGGAATCAATTATATTTTGAAATTGGGTATAAAAACATTGCAATCATTGTAAGATTTTTACATTAAAACCCTATAATGTTGTTTTGTATCCTCGATTTAATCTACATTAATTTATACCAATTCTATGATTTTAATTTGGAAAAAATGATTCCATATTTTTAATAATCAATATTTATAATTTATAATATTGTTAACATATTTTTTTATAAGAAATTTTACTGGAAGTAATTAAAATTAATTAAGGTGATTTAGAGGAAAAGTTCTTTAATAAGGGACTAAACATTAATCTTAATGACCCAAATGACCTAGAAAACTATCTAAAATCCATTTTATTTCCATATCTACAACATATTTTAAACATTGACTAATTATTCCAATTATGGGGTCCACATTAGATTGTAAATATGGGTATGGAATTACCATTTCACAAATTTACACGAATTTCGCTTCTCCTCTACTACAAAAAGGCAATCACACATCACTCATCCTCAAAACTGTAAATACAATTTACCTTGACCAAAATATTCACAAATATCTCACCAAAATCCCTTCCATAATCCTAGAATCGTCCATTTTTAAGAAATAAATCCAAGTAATCACTTTGGTGCAATCCAAAATGAGTAACCAGAGTAAGAGGTAACTTTCTTCCTCAAGATCTTTTATTTTATTTTCATTATTAAAAATCTGTTATATTTTTACTTAATGATTTTATAATAAAATCTATATCATAAATATAATATCATTATTTAATGTAAGTTTGTTATAAACACGTACACACACATCAATCAAATGGGTATTGAACGTACTGTTCATGTACGACGTACTACTGCCTCACGAAATGATTTCGTTCATTTTTTTTTCACTGCCTTTCATGGATGGGAATAATGATGGAAATGGTATTTATATGTGTTATATATTAATTTTATAATTTATTTGTTCTTATTGAATTATTTAAGAAAACATACAATTATGAATTCCAATTTTAGTAAATATGAAAACATCGTTTTTGGAAGTGTGGACTACTACCTTCTCATAGCAGTGTGATTCATTCACTCTATAAATGACATGTACTAGGGGATGATTCTAATAAAATAAGGTGATATATTTGACATAATTATGATATTTTAATTATAATAAAAAATACAAACACACAATGAAACTCAAACACGCACACACACAGATATATATATATATATATATATATCATTAACTTTTTAAATATGATAAATAAATAGAAGCAACTTTTATTCATACGTACGAACTAACATCTCTAGGAACAATATATTTCATTTTGTATCAAAAAAAATTATAAAAATTTATAAATTCGTTTATAATTGATATACATGATATTTATTTCATTTTTTACATTCTAGAGATGTTGAAATCAGGATCTATATAAGAATAACTATAGGTATCAAGTTAAAAAATACTGAATAAACTGGGCATTTAACACCCAAATAGTAAAAATAATGAATGATTATTAACAAATGTGAAATTATATAATATAAGAATATAACATTTGATAATATGAAAATGATTATTTTTATGTAATTATTAAGTAAAGTTTTTAAAACCAATGTATTGTTGGTTAATGGATGATAACCTGAAAGGAAGTGAAATGTAAGGGATTCTGGTCTTAGATTTCTTCCTACGATCCATACACAATTTTCACCCATATTTTTTATATTCTATATATTTTTATCAATGTTTTATTTTAATTAATGAATAAAAATATCTTATTGTAATTTTGAGTTCCTTCTAAATGTATTTCTTTCATGAGTATTACAATTTAAAAGTTACATTGTAGCGAGGGATTTCGTCTCAATTTCACATTATTTAGGAATATTGTATTCTTATACACCTTGTTTATTTCATATGTGGAATATAATTTCCTTTTGACTTTTAATTTCATGAATACATCATTATTCATGGTATTAAGGATTTCAATTTTGAATTATTTATTCAAAAAATATTTATACTTTATGTAAGCATATGGTAGTGAAATTTCATGACTGTATTCCTTTTCGTTAAGTTATATTACTTCCTCGCTGTCATTAATATTATATCATTATGTATGAAGTCAATTTTTACTTTATATGTTTTTATTTACAATTATTTCCTGTGGATTTAAATTTGAAACACATAATTTATTTATTTATTGCTTCACACATAAATGTTATGGCCTTTTTTGGGTTCATTTCACAGAATCATTTTAATCGAGATTCTTATTCTTGAAATTATATTAAAGATATTTATGTAATAATTATTTATAAAAACTTTTGATTTTATTCTCATAAGGATATTATTGAACTTTTTCAATGTAACAGTGCAATTATTTCATACATTGGTACTAACTATTTTCAATAAAAAAATTTATGTAAATATTACCTCATTTATCTCTCTAGTCGGTGAGCAAATTTTCTTATAAACCCCATATTTTATAAATAGCTTCTAGATAAAAATATTATCATTAAAAAATAATTAATTAATGACCCTTTTAACCTTTTTTCTTTTAGACGTTTTTAAAATGGATTCCTCTTGTCTCTTTCCAAACAAATCACTTTTTAACCATTTTACGGTACAGAAGGAATGCTATTTTTATCGGGAAAGACATGTAATGATTTACCAACCATACTTTATTTAAATATTCCTTTGAATGATTTAAAGTATAATTTTTAAGGAAAATGATTTTAATATTTATTTTAAATGAAAATTTTTTCCAAAATGTTTTCTTAAATTAAAAGGATATTTTCCTAGAGAATTTTTTACATATATTTTACAATAATTCAATTCATCATAAAAAACAACCCTATATCGTTACACAACAATGGATATTTCATATTAATAATATAATTATTCATATATTGGATGTTTTATGATTTAATTGGTAAATTATAGTGTTGACATTGACTTCCTTGATTCCATTATCATTGCCCATAAAATAATCAATTTCCTATGATTATTGAACATATAATTCCCCCTAAATGTCCATATCATTTATCATGGATAATCTTATTTCCTAATCATAATTCCTTATTCATATTAGTTTAAATTAAATTTTATTTAATATATGGGGATAATATTTAAAAATCCACGTCCTTTACTCAGTGTTGATATTTGATAAGGAACATTTTTTTCATGAATTAAATCTACTATTCAATAAATTGTAATTTTTTTGGTTTGGTATGACATGGGTGGGTGCATCTTTTAGAGGTCCCCTCGACGCATCAATAGAATCATGGGATGAATTAGTTATCTAGTATAATCTAATGGGGGTTTCACATAGTATTTTATAAACTATCATGTGAAAGGACTCGATGGTAAAGGTACCATATACCTAGGAATCATGGAATTCTATAATTTAGCACTACCTCGATTTTGATTCAGTATTTATTATCCATGAAATTTTAACATTGAGAGATTCTATACATGAATTTCATTCTCTCATAATTTAATAAATGTTCTATTTTTTCAATATCATAACTTTTCATATAATTTATTCACTATCTTGTTAATTAAATGGTATGTGTTTTTATATACTTACATTACTATGTTATTTATGAACATCCTTATCCTTTTATTGATTAAATTAAATCAATGTTAATTTATTTACCTTGAAATAATTATTATTATCAATAATTTATTATTTCATATGTTATACATAACATAACTAATCATTTTATCTTGCCCTTATTATGTTTCCTTTCCATGGAATTTCCGGATGTGTTATAAGAATGTTATGCATAGATATTCTCGAAGGAAGAATGTTATAATCCTCCAAAAAAATATGTTATAATTTTGTTTATCCATTTATAATACACTGCACTTCTACGTATCTAGTTAGCAAGTCTAATAAACGTTTCATCCCTTTTCAATTCAATTTACTTGTATCTTATGATAATGTAATAGTGTAATGACATCATCTCATAATTTTCAGAGTAGGTTTGTTACAGTTTGTATAATAGAATATTTAGTGGAATCTTTGGGAACAAGATTCTTGAATACATAAATTAGAGAACATATCCCTAAGGTTGAATTTTAAGATAATTATATAAACAAATCCCAATGTTTTAGAAAAATATAGATTATGTGGTTTTCCTAAAAACAAATCCAAGTGTAGATAATATAAGCGGACATGATTTTGGAATCAATATACCTAGGGGAAAAACTCTAGAATGGTTTTGCAGACTTAACTCAATCATAACTTAATATACGATAACGAGTCTTACTATGATCCTGGATTGAGACTCCTAAAAGATATGTTTAGGAATATTCACAATTTCATTACAAACCAATCTGAATTATTTTAATAGAAAAAAAATGAATAACCTAGGTTAAATTTTAGATAAATTAGTAACCTATTTTTAAAATAAACGGATTATGTATTTATTTATTGTGGTTGTATTGAAAACCATAGATAAAAGATTATTTTTTTATTCACATTACTTAAATTATTTCCATCATATTTATTTTTCTAATCATTTCAAAATGTTCTTAGAAATTGATGTCCTATATGCTGGGTGACAACCCATAATGTCTATAAAGGACATGGGAATTAAACAATTTACTAAAGGATGATTTGGTTTTCACACCCACCACTAGCGTATTCGATGTCATGGTTAATATATTATTGTATTAATTTAATAAATTTAATGAATAAATATTAATGATGAACCAATATTGTTAATTTTTATGTTTATATATTAATTTATTATCCATATTGACATTAGATAATGGTTAGAGGGATTAAGAGTCTTGTTAATCTTTATGGTCTTTAAGATCCATTGAAAGTGTATTTTAGTGTTTCACGTATCGATGATAATTTTTGGATATCAATTTCTTATTGTAATGTATGAATTATAATTTTCTAGAAGAATAACCAAAATATTTAATTTTCCATATAAATTTTAAATTTATCAAGTAATATATATACTTATAAAATTTATTAAATGAATTACTCAACATTAGGAAAATTATTAAAAATGTTTTCCTATCACCTTAACTTTTGTTGAAAATATGGTCTTTTAGATCGCCATAGAATTATGACATTGAGGCCCTAAACATTCCACTGATCATTAAATTATTTCTGATAGTTGACCTCAATCACACCATGTAAATATGTATTCTTTTCCACTATGTTTATATCTTCACTTTCCACTAATGTTCTCCTTCAAAGAGAGCCAGGTATAGGTTATTCCACGTGACATTGGTACTTAATATTAGCAATTATTAATAGGATATTTTATTAAATTTTCTCACAAGGTCATATTTTGAAAAAATTAGTCACAAACTATAAAAAACATATATTACTGAGATCGAGTAAAATTTGGAGTATTTTATTTATTTAAGGTGAGGAGAATGTAACGCCCCATAATTCTAGTGTAATAACATGATATTTGATACTGTGTATGACCTAAAACACCAATTGTATAAGGGAATGTAATATCATGAGAAAATACAATATTTATACTATTTTTAATAAACATAATAAAAAATATAGATTTTAATACACAAGATACTAAGTTATCCTGAGTCGCACGAATGATAATGTTACCCAGATGACTTGTGTCACATGCAATTCCAATTTTCACCAAAAAAAATATTATTGAAGTATTATTATTTAATATAATAATATATAAACTAGTTTTAATGTTAGATATTAATAATAGTATTAAATAATTATTTAAATATATGATTTATAAAAATTATAATATGAATTCATAGGTTAAAAATTAATTAGAAATGAATATTCAAACAAAATGAATGTAATGGAAATGTTTTTAGGCTCAGAAATATAATTTATCCTAATAAATTAAATTATTTTATGTTGATAAATGATATTAATGAAATATAAAATTAATAAATTCATTAAATAATTCTTTATATTCATCTAGTAGATTTGATACTCATAATATAAGATTAAATTCTTGTTTTATTCTTAAAATAGCTATTTTTATAAAGAGGAAAATTTACCTCATTTAAAGGGTAAAAAATTTTAATCTAATTTTGGAAAAAAAATATAAATTTAATATCAAATTATAAAATCAATTTATTAAATATATGAATCAAATTATATTTTGGATTAATGTTTGGTATTTTTATGTACATATTTATTTTTGTTATAAATAATAAAGATAATAAATTTTAATTCAAAACATCATTTTCATCTAATATATTAATCTTAATAAGTTATATTATTTATTGTTTTTAAATTTTATTAAGAAAAAAATTATATCAATTCATCCAATTTAGGTCAATTATAATCAATTTCACTTTCAAATTGGATACTAAAACCTGGCAATCAATTGAACATTTTTACATTAAAAACGAATTTGTCATCCCATTTGTGGGATTAAATATAAATTAATTTATTCCGAATTTTTAATTTTGATTTTGAAAAATGGATTCCATTTTTTTTATAATATTAATTTATAATTTACAATATGATCAACATATGTTTTTAGGGAAATTATTAGTGAATGTTATAAAAATTAATTACATTAATTAAGTAAACAATTGGCTTAATTTGGAAAATTATTTAAACTAAAGGGCTGAAATGACCTTAAACATGTACAAAAGATTTTTTAAAGACATTGTTTTACCTATTCTATATTTTTTAAAATTATTTACCATATTGGATTTATTTTATAGTGTAAAAAATAGGTTGAATTCATTCTTCCAAATTTTATAATAATGTCACATCTCCACCACTACAAAAAGAAACTCGCCCCTACCACTTCATCACACCTCTTATAACATGTTGAATCTTCCAAATATTTCCTTAATATCTCATAAAAATCCCATAATTAATTATAGAAGTCTCCATTTGACATAAATCTATCCATGTAATCCCTTTGTGTAAAACCAAAAGGAGTTACCAGAATAAGAGGTAGCATCCTTCCTCGATATCATTTAATTTATTTTCATTCTCCTCCCATCAAATATTATTATTCTATGACTAAATAATAACAGAAATATCATAAATATGCTAATATTTTATTATTTTATGATATATACAAACACCAACACACTACCACCAATTTGTTTAAGAACATACTATTCATGTATAGTGAACTACGGCCCCACGAAATGATATTGTTTGTTTTTCCTTCATCACCTTTCACAGTTTGGAATTATGAAGGAAACACTATATATATGTTACTTATATCATATTTATAATTTCATTAGAAATTTTAAATCCTATTATAATCCATAACTTTATTATTTCAATTTTTTTAATTAACATAACATCATTTTTGGATGTGTGGACTACTGAAACCTCAAAGCGATGTGATTCATTAACACTATCGATGGAATTTATTATGGGATGATTTAAATCATATAATTAGATATATATGAATTTAATATGACACATTAATGATAATATATATAAACATAAACACAAAATTATATATATTACATAATTTATAAATATGATAATGGAATGGAAGTACGGTTCATTTGTATGTACAATCTATCATCTCTAGGAATGACACATTACATTACATAACTACTAATATTACATATTATTATAATTAAATTTATATTTTATATATATGATAAATTATTCATTTTTACATGATTATTATGATTAAAACATGACCTATATAAAAATAACATTAAGTAATAATTAAAAACACCCTAAAAAACAAGGCAATTTACACCCTGAATAGTGAAAATAAACAAAAAGATTGTTAACAAATGGGAAATAATATATTAAAAGAAGATAATATATGATATTAAAATATTATTATGGTTACGGTATTAGTTATTAAAATGTTTAAATCCCTTATACATGATGTTAAAGGATATTCACCCAAAAGACAAAACACACTAAGGGATTTTTGTTTAACTTTTCATCCCATGAGCCATACTCCATTTTCTCCACATATTTCTTTTTTTGGTGTATCTAATACCCATATTAAATTTTATACCATGAATAATTTTATCTTAATGGTATTTTTAATTTCATTTTACTGTATTTATTTTATTGGGATTCCAATTCATATGTAACAATGTAGTGAGTTATTTTTTCTCAATTTCATTTCATAGTGGAATATTGCATTGTTATTGAACTAGTTTCATTAATTTGGTGTATATAAATCCCATTTTAAATGAAATATCATTAATAAATAAATAATTAATTTATTATTATTTCCAATTTGAATTATTTCATTTAATTGGATTTAACATAATGTTACCAAGTTGTTGAGAAATTTCAGAACCTGATTCGTTTTCATTGGGTTATATTACATATTAATAATGGATAATACTATTTGATTTTCTCTATAAAAATGTTTAATTATAAATTTTAATATTTACACTTGTTTTATATGGATTAAAATTTCACACACATAATCTATTTAGTGGTTTATTCCCACATCAACATTATGAACATTTAATGGTTTTGTGTGATAATCTCAGCCAAATCAAGATGTATTATTCTATAAATTACATTAAAGGAATTTATATGACCATTGTATAATAAAAAACTTCATTTTCATATAATTTGTCTATTAATCATCATTTTTCATGTAGTAATATCATTTTTCAACTCATTTTTACTAAAAAAACTTCTAGAATAAATTTTTACTATTACCCAACTCGATTTCCATCTTTAGTAAGAGAGCATGTTTTCTTACAAAAACCATGTTTTCTATAAAAAATTCAAATATTTTCTAACCTTTTAAAATTTATTTTTTAAATAAAAATTTTCCTTTTTTTCATTTACAAATGTTTTAAAGGGAATCTTCTATTTTCTTTCTAAATAAGGAACATTTATTTCATTTTTATGATGAAAAATTAATATTCATTTTACCTTGTACGACTCTAAAATATTTACAAACATGCATTTCCAAAAATATTACATTACAATAATAAAAATTTACTTATAAAAGAAAATATAGATAAATTTCATTTTAATCGAAAATTACATTAAAAAAACATTCCCAAAATAAAATGTATATTTTCCTCCATAAATTTTTAATTATCTTTTTATGGTATTTCAATTAATCAAGAACAAAAAAGCTTTTTCCTTAAACCACTAATGATATTTTTTATTCATACCATTAATATTCACCCTCTGTATGTTTTATGATTTATTTGACCACTAATATTATTTTCATTCACCTTGACGATCAATTTGTTAGTTCCCTTGATATATTCAAATTGTTATGATCATTCAACATTGAATTTACCATCAAGATACATATCATATATCATGGATATTATTATCACATATGTTATAAACCATTTTTCATACAATGTTTACTTTAATTGTTATAAGATATTTGGGTAAATATTGATAAATATTCATATTTTACTCAATGCAATCATTTTATAAGCAACATTATTCATGAATTAAATCGATTATTCGATACATGAGGAATGATTAGGAAAAGTATGAAATGGGTGGGGAACGATTATAGATATCACATCAATGCATCAGTAGTCACTTAGGGTGAATCTATTTTCTACCCTTTGCTTATGGTTTTTTCACCTAGTATGTTATAAATTTTGTTGTGCATGGTCATGACTGTAATGGTACCATGTATCTAGGGAACATAGTGCCTAATAATTAAGAATTTCTATTATTTTCATTCATTATGTATTCTAAATGAGATCATTACTATGAAAAATATACTGATACATTTAATTATAATTTTATTTATTTAATGGAATTTTTTTGTTTCATATGCTCTAATTTTGTTTGTGTATTATCTATTTATTTAAATATATTTTATTCATTTATTTATAAAATTTGTTTTGTTTATTCATTTCCTTCTCAGTTTATTTATTACATGGAATGTGTGTTTAGTTGGTAACTCTTCCATAATGATTATTATCATTGATTCAATATTTGATCCATTATGCATACCCTTACTATGAATTTGAGGTAACCATTGTTAAGTTTAATTTCCCTGGGATTAATTGAGGTGTACTAAGAAATATATAAAAATATACACTAAATTGAATAATGTGATTATCCTCGAAAAATATCATGTTTAAGTTTTTATATTCATTTAAAAGACAAGAATCATGTATGTAACTAGTTTTCCAAAAATACTATACTAGTAGGACCTCTGGGATGCGATATATATCTATCATTTCCAAACTTAATTATAGCATGGTATCTTCTTTGGGTTTTTGGGGTCGAATCACTACATTTTGGTTTAATATTTTTTATAAAGCATTCATTCATCTAAGATATATTCCAATTCATCTATTATATATTATGTGTAAAAATTATCTACAAAATAATTGGTCACTAAAATGGTGTAATTTAAACATACAGAAATGATAGATTGGAAGTGAATTTATAATGACAATATATATTTCTAATGTATCAAAATTAAAGTTTTCCAAAAGGGAAAACAATAACTATAAAAAGGAGAGATATAATGACCCCAATGAGTCCATGAACCACATCCTTTTACCACCATTATGTAAATAATTAGTGAAGATGTTTAATAAATTGAAAATTTAAATACAGGTGACAAACCCATTTTTCTCGAATATTATGATATATTTGTTGAATTTTTACCCAGACGTCCCATTGAAAATAAAGTATAGTTTTCATTAAAACTCTTACTAGGATCCAATATGATATAAAATACCCCATATAGAATAAAATATTTAATTATACAAGAATTAATGAAGAAACGTAATGATCATTTGTATAATGGTTTTATTAAACCACATCTTTTCACATGGGGAACCGTTTTTTTAAAGAACAATAGATCAATGCATCTTGGAATTTATTATAGAGAACTTAATGATATCATAATGAAAAAAAATATCATATTCAATGGTATGATTACTTATTATATCATCTTCATGGGGCTCAATACTTCTCTAATATTGAATTTTAATTTAGGTATCATTAGCTACAGGTGATAAGAGAAGGTATGCCAAAGACTATCATTTAAATAATATATGGATATTTTAAGATTGTTTTTATTCCCATTTTCATTACTAATTCCCATTCCATATTTATATATTTATTGATTGTATTATTTAAATAATAAGAAGTAAATTTATTTTGGACTTCAGTAATGATATTATGATACATTTTAAAATCTATAAAGAGAATGGGGATAATATATTTTTCATATTACAAAATCTAAGGAAATAGATTTTTTTTGTTAAGTTTAGTAAATAATAGTAATATATACAGAAGTCTCATTAATTTGGAACATGGCGACAAGTGAATAAATATCAATGGATCAAATATAGAAAAATTCAATATAGGTGAGACCATTTCCGAAATAATTATCATAGAATCATAGTTTATGTGTTATAGAATGATATCATATGAGGTTTGTGAGAAAATATTAATAAATTTATCATTATATATACATATTAAATCGAAATAGAGTTATGTTTTCCATGAAAATGTTTTTTTAAAATTTATTCCAAGAACTGATGCAGATGTTGGTCCTTGAAACAATTATAACATTACCTACTAATGAAGATGATTTTTTCATTTATTATGACATTTTCATGAACAGGCATGGATGAATAGTCATGAAAAATAAAAATGTTATTACCTATAATTTTCAAAAATTAATTACTCATAAATAGAATAATACTATAAATGATATCTATTTAGTTGAGGTTTTCATTTCATTAATGAATAAATACATGATCATTATGCCAAAATGTATGATATATACACTTACAATCAAAGACATAATTATATATTGACTAAAAATAATTGGATAAATAAATGGGAAATATGTTAAAAATATTATGGACAATGGGTTTTCTATACATAATCTTAGATAATAAAAAAAAATTTGATGATTCATTGAGTGTGAAAAACATCGGAGATCTTGAAATGACGATAATTACAAGATATACATTCATAAAATACTTTCTAATGATTGAAATGGAATTCATAAGGGAAGGGATATCATCAATCATATTTGAAATGATTTTTCAATCATAATTTCTATAGAATATCATGAAATATCTATGTGATGATCCCAATATACAAACACGATATATGATATCAACAAATGAATGATTTAATTGTCATTGTGTGACGAACCAACCATGGTCAACCCTTTACAACATAACCCTTTTGGCCCGTAACAAATCTGGAAGGGTGTTCATAATGCCCACTGGATAGAAACTAGTGTTGGGCATCAAAATAAGATAGTTAGTATTTATTTTTAATATAAACAAAATAAACATAAATAAATATACACTAAAAAAGATAGAAAAACATTATAAGAATAAATAAGATAATGTTCCATACCCAAACATACCTCCTTATGACCTCGTGGGTCACCACAAAACATAGAAGCATGCTTGATGCAAAAGAGACCAAAAAATAGAACCTAAAACATTAAAGATATAGTAGACATGGGCACCGAGATGCATAGTAGGAATTCCGAAGCACAATAATTCAACATTCCCATACCTTTAAAATAAATCCCAATCACAATAGTTTGAAAATAAGGAATAATAAAACAAATTCATTTTTATTACATTTCACATAACATGTTTTCATTTTTTTGAGAAGATTTAATCTTTTAGTACAAATTCAAAATATATTATAAATAAGAAATAACATTTAAAAATTATTGGAATAAAATTAGATTAAAATATGTGTTTTTAAATAGAGGTAAAAAGAATTAAATAGAAAAAATGAATATCACAACATAAGAACCATACCATAAATGATAAGAATGGGCAATCCCTATAGGTAAGTAGTGAAATTGGAATCCTAGAGACGTCTCACCTCAATGAAATATTGAATAATAATAAAAAAAACATCATTGTCTTTATGCATGATCCATTAAATAAAAGAAGCATCCACAATTATAGTGGTGGTCAATCACTATTATAGTTTATTAGGAATTTTAATAATCAATCTATCTAGTGAAACTTGGACTAGACACTTCAGTATCACATACGTACAAGTCCTAGTATGTACACCTAGATGACTAGGCTTCCCATGGGCTCTATTACAAGTGATTGTCAATTTTTATCAAAGAAACATATATAAAATTATCATTTTCATCACTATAAAACACATCCATCCTCTCACAGCTCATCTCCCTCCTTAATCACATCCCCCTTTATGAGCAACAAAACAATGCACAAGCCTCTTGACTTGGAACATATCACAAATCACACATTTAACATACACAACATGTTTTTAAAATAACGGGACATTCCCGAAGTGGGGTATTTCACAATCTAAAATAATTTTCAAGGTTCAAAATGTGTCTAATTACTTCAGAAAGAATTACATCATTTTAGAAAAAATTGTCACCCAACATTTTCATGTTCTAAAGACATTTGAAATCCCAATTAAGCAACAAAGGCATCACACATTTTAAAACAACATGAAACAATTCTTAAATCCATGCAACCTATTTTTGAATGTAAAATCACTCTTTAACCTTGAATTCACTCCAAAGGCGATAATATTTTCCTAACATACCAAATCAAAGAATTTCCCATTTTTAAAATCACACAAATATTTGTATTCCGTCGCTCAATGTTAAAAACTAATACACACACAAAAGTCTTTCGGAAATACCTTCCATACACCCAATACAATTTTTTAAACCATATTTATTCATTTAAAATGTCGACCATTCTAAAATATGATTCAGATCACATTTTATCAATGAATACACACATCAACAATCAAAGGAGAACATGAGAAAAGTAAATTCTAACACTAAGACTCACTATCACCTTAAATTTAATGAATATATTATTTAATATTAAATTATCTTTTTAAAGAACTCAATCAACTACGGTATTCAATTTAAAGGCATAGGCATAGGGATCCTACATCAAACCTGTCACCCTTGGATGACGTCCACTCGAACCGACCCCTCACACTTAAACGCAGATGTATATATATATATATACATACACCTAGATGCATTGTGGATATCCCCCGCACCATGAAGGAATATGTACAAACAGGATATATATATATATATATATATATATATATATATATATATATTACCTATAAATCCACATATAGGTGTTTTTGATACCAAAAGCTCAAATCCATATCAACAAGACCCAACACACATTGGAAAATTTTATCGACAAGTAAAAACACTTTGGAAAAGACCCTTGCACACAGAATAAATTTCCCAAAAAAAATATCACAAAATCCATAATTACAATTAAGGAATAATGAATAATTCTTTCAACTCTTACTTGAAACCACTGTTAATCCACTACCCATGATGACCGAGTCTACAATCGACCTTGATGAGATTCGACGAACCCTAAATAATACGAATATATCAAATGAAAATACAACTAAATGAGGAAGGGTTTAGCCAAACATTACGCATCCCTTGAAATCAATGAAAAACATAAAATAGTGGAAGTGGATGGGAGAAGATACTCACTCGAGGGTATCACACACCAAACTAGCAGATGGAATTGTAGTCTGAGGTAGGGAGATTATTGTCGTAGGGCCTCGCCAGGAGGGAGTCATGGAAGAGGGAGGGGCTTTAGTCTGTGGTGTTACACGATAAATGAGATGGAATTTTGAAGGTTTCCTCAAAACATGGTGGTCAGAGAATAGGTGGTCGTGTACTAGTGGCCCTCGACCAGTGCATGTCACAAGAAAGTGATGGGAAATGGGTGATGCGATTCATAAGTGCCGAGGGGGATTAAGAGAGATATTGTGGGTTTAAATTAAAAACATAAATAAAATAATAATAATAATCACCCAAATAATATTATTATTATCCATTATAATATAATTATTATCATGGGTAAAACATTATCTTAATTTTATTTTATTTTTTATCCAATTTTATTTTGTTATATTTTTTCTCTTTTAATTTTCATTAATTTTATTTATTTTAAATGCTAGGAAATCACACGATAACATGATGATTAGACCTAATCATGCAGGCTAATCATGAAACAAAAAAGATGATTCCAAAAATTAAAAATTTTAACAGTCGAATACCAAAACTCAAATGAAATACTAAAAAAAATTAAAATGATTGAAATCAACATATATTCAAGGATGGGAATGTGAAAACTCTCCCCACTATAAACACTTTCTGCCCCCATAATTCCCCTGAGGAAAACAAGGAATTAAACTCAAATTAAAAACTGAATGAGGCTAATGAAATCAAGTACTCAGTGTGACATTTCACTTTACTATTCACAGCTAACCAGCACTAAGAGAATATGTAATGAGGAGAAAAATGATAAAAAGAGGAGGGTTCTCCCCACTATAAGAAACATACTAACACCAAACATTCTATAAGTAACCACAACGTGATCTTTGGTGGGTCTCCCCACCATTTTGCAACTGACCATCCATCACCATATAGTATGGGGCTATATAGAAAACCCAACAAGAACCAACCCACATATTATCTGCAAAGAGAAAACCACCACCACATGGGGTCCGTAAGGAAAAACCCATACCAAAAGGTAAACCTAACCATTATTCATTATTCCCCAAGATGCGTACATCTCCAAAATGAGTACAACCACTATAATTTCAAGAGAATTATATCACCATGCCTTCTTACAAGAAAAGTGGATCATTATAACAAAATTTCCCAAATGAGTAAATGAGACCTCTATGAATTTGTTATCAAAATAGAGCCTTATAAAGAGACAAATGCTGAAACAGATTGGTTTTAACCATACTCATTCAAAACACCACACACATAAGCTATCCTAAGATCCCCCCATATATAATTATTCCTGACAACGTGAAACGATTCACTCTAAGTCCTCTGGATTACACAATGATATCTTGAATAATATTCTTCCTCATAGTTTGAAGCTAAATATATTCTAAAGAACATACTATATTAGTAGTGTGATTCTCATAACCCTTAAAAATGGCACAACAAACTACACTGAACAGAAAATATAGTCATAAATAGATATGAACGACAGATTCTACTATCTTTCAATGAAAAAGGTGTGAGCCAAACAAAGGATACTTAGATGAGCTCTAATGTTAGTAAAGGCTCTAGCTCAAAAAAGAAAATTAGAGTTTGGGTAGAGTCTTCAATGAGAATACACAGAGAAACACTTAATCAAAATTTCCTCAAAAAACCAAACCACCTCAGTATTGACATGTTCGGGCCAGTAATGATGACCGGCTCCAATTCCCAAAATTGAACTTCCCATAAACATAGAGGAAAGCATACTTGAGTCCTATCATCTACTCCATACCCATACATTTCTTGGGAATACTCAAAAATAAGAGGCCTCAAGCTGAATCAAAATGCATTATAAATCAAAATTCCACACGTTAATCGTCAACCAAAACCCAAACTTGAATCACCATTCTGACCACAATCTAGTATTTCAGAACAAAAAAAACCATGAAAAAATATATCAAACATGAAAATATTACATTAAATGATTGATCTCGTTTTAAAAATTTATAACCACCCCTTTTGAATACTATTTTTCATCGTGAAAAACAACTTAAACATCCACCATTGGTATTCCATGGAGTCTCATATATATATATATATATATATATATATGTTTTTTCTAGACCAAGAACCAATCCAAAAATACCCACAATCATTCACTCACCACATCCAAAAAGTCATATATATGGTCAGCCATTGAAATACCAAGGGTAAATTAAAAAAATTCATTCGTAAAACATTTCATTCAATATATATCTGAAATTACAAGGTAACTTTTGTTTTAGCTTCCAAAAAGTATTTCCAAAACCCCAAAATTATTTCCAAAGAACATTCCATTGTTAAATTTTGAATCCACACAATACATTCAAATAAAACCACATCATAGAATCATTTTCATTTTCAAAAATCAATTTTTCACTCCAAAAAACAACTTTCCCTTCTAAAAACCCCTTTTCGGGAAATTTTAATTTTTGAAATCCATACATTCCCACCCTAAATTAATCTTGAATATAGCTCACATAAAAAAAATTCAAAGAATAAGTTATTAGTGGCTATGCTTAACTTATAAACATGTCTTATAAATCCATGCTCTTGGTGACTATCATCCACATGAAGTATCTTGAACTGTGAACTTGGGTTATAGATGGGTCGCTACTCTATGCAAGATCATCAAGTAATATCAGATCTCTCCCTTTTCTCATCCCTTATCCAAAAAGACCAATCAAAATATAAATTCAAATCCTAGACTACCTGTGGAATCTCGAGACTTGGGATGGGAATGTGTTCATGATGTCCTTCATACTCCAACCTATTTATTCTTCATAGTCCTAATATCTGAACTACATGACACCACAAATAACAAGGGCCTCCTTTGATACCATTTATTCATGAACCAACCTGGGTCAACCCTGAGATTGTTACCCATGTCAACCTATGACAAGGATATAAGGGAATTAAAGATCTCCATAGTCAATAAACTAGTGTAAAGAATCAATATAATATAGTTAGGAATTATTTGGACAATAAAAGAAATAAAAATAAAAAATATAAACTAAGTAATACATATAAACAATATCAGTGGAAATAAAATAATTTGGAACTGAAAAACATACCCCTAAGTTACCCTGTGGGTCACCACCAACCACAGAACCACAATTTCTATAAGAGAGGCCAAAAACTAGAACTCATAAGTAAGAATATAGTGTAGGAATGAAGATTGAGATGCTCAGTGTGAATTCCAAAGTACAAAAATGCCTTACGACCTTAACTAAAACAAGATACCCAATCATTCTAGTTTGAAAATAAGACATAATGAAATATGTTTTTTATTTTTTTCTAATTCAAACAACATGTTTTCGTTTTTATGAAAATCTATTCTCTTCCGCTACACATTCAAAATAGATTCTAAGAATGCCTTAATATTTCAAAATGATACAAAATGTAGATTGAAATATGGTTTTAAAAAAAGAGAAAACAATCATGAAACAACTGAAATGAAAATCACAACATAAGTACCATGTCACAAATAACCACCCTATAGGTAACAAGAACATGTGGGACAATAGAGACCTTATACCTCGATGATATGTGGTATATTAACCATAATCATTTGTGTCCTCCTTATGCCACTAAAGATGAGAAGCATCCAAAATTCTTGTGTGGATAAATCATCATCATAGTTTAGTTTGTGTTCTAATAATCATTAAATCTACTGAAACCATGAATATCCACTTTTGTATTAGTAACGTGCTTTTCCTTGTCTACCCACCTAGAAACCCAGGTTTTGGATATTTTTATTTAATATGGTCCGGATTTTTTATCCAGAAAAAAATATAAATCTATAATTTTAATTACTCTAAAACGCATACAACCTCTCACCACCAATCCCCCTCCTTGGATGAAGCCCCCTTTATATGTCACATAACAAAACACAACCCTCTCCATTAGGAACATATCCCAAATCACACACAATACATACATGTTTGGTTTCTGAAATAATGGGGAATTCTGCAAGATTGTTTTTCTTCAAATTGAGAAATGATTTTCAAGGTTCCAAATTATACTAATTACTTCACAATGAGAATCCTAGACTTAGAAAATATGCTAACCCTACACATTCAAGTTCTAAGGCCATTGTAAATTATAATTAAACCAAAAAGGCATAAAATTTTTTAAAACAACTTGCAACAATGATTAAATCCAAGAAACCCATTGAAAAATTTAAATCACAATTTAACCATGAATTCACTCAAAAAATACACTTTTCATAACATACCAAATAGTGGAATTTTCCATTTTTAAAATCACACAAGAATATATATTAATTTTAATATACATTAACATTTAATATACACACCAAAAATTTCGGTAAACAGTCGCCACACACCCAAAATAATTTTATAAGCCACATATAAGAATTTAAAATGTTCCTGATTTTAAACCAATATTTTTATCATATTTTAATGAATAATACACATGTCAAAACATTGATAGATCATGAAGAACAAAGGAAGGAACAATTCCAATCATGATCTTCACTTTTTAAATAATGAACATACTATTTAATATTTAAAATAAATTTAAATCACTCAAAAAATTATGGAATTAAATTTAAAGGCATATGAGTAGGGGACTGAACTCAAACATGTATCCCTTTGATGAAAACCACCCAGACTACACTTCACACTTAAACATATATGAATTTATATATATATAAATGAAACTACCTATATTATACATATTCCTAACGACAAGATGGAATATTAACAAAGAGTGTATATGTATATGTCTCACCTATGCATGTACATATAGGTTTTCATGATACCCACACCCTAAAACCACATCAACGAGACTCAATGAACATTTGAAAAATTTACAAACAACTCAAGACACTTTATAAGATACCCACACACCAAAAATAGATTACTGAAAACTCAAATATCCAAAAATCCCAAATTAAAAATAATCAAAACTGAAGAAATCTAATAATACAAACCTGAAACCATTTATAAATCCCTACCATTGAGGGTGGGGGATATAATTAGCATTAACAGGACTGGACTAACCCTGTATAATAAGGATCAATCCATAGAAAATACCATTATATGAGTTATGGTTTTTTCAAACCCTACACACCCCATAAAATCAAAGAAAACAAGAAAATAGGGGATGGTTAAGAGAGAAGATACTCATAAGAAGGTACCACACACTAAACTGGTAAATGAAATGATTTTTTGAGGAAGGTAGTGGCTCACCGGAGGGCCACTGCCCGTAGGGGTCACACAATAGGTAGCATCTTTGGTCATGGGTGTCATGCGAGTAGACAGAGGGAAGAGGGACGGTCGCTATACAAGGAGGTGGCCTATGGTGGGGAGGACACGCGCTGAAGACCCTAAACCAGTGAGGGTC
The DNA here is from genome assembly GCA_963277665.1 of Viscum album. Taxonomy (NCBI): domain Eukaryota; kingdom Viridiplantae; phylum Streptophyta; class Magnoliopsida; order Santalales; family Viscaceae; genus Viscum; species Viscum album. Next base: position 88,267 of record CAUJRU010000208.1, read on the forward strand.
ACGCTAGGGGGATATGGAAGGGGGAGGCATTGCGTAAGGGGTAAAGGGGTGGAAGAGGCATACATAGTTTTTCAATAAAAAAACCTAAATTTAATAATAATAATTATTATTATTATTCTTATTATAATAATAATCACCCTAAAACTATTATAATTAACCATAACAAATATTATAATAATAATATTATTAAAACATTCTATTAATATTATTTTAAGTTTTACCACATTTTGTTTTTATTTTTTTCTCACTTCATTTTCATTAAATTTATTTATTTTAAATACTAGGAAGATTCAAAATCACTGCATGGTTGCTTCTAAACGTGCGGGATAACCATGTAAGAATTTAAAAAGCATCAAAAAATTTAAAATTTGACCCACTGACTACCCAAACTCTAATGATAGACATTAAAATAATTAAAATGATTAAAATAATCAAATATTAAATGTCAATATGTGAAATATTTTTTAACAAAAAGGGATCACTAATACTTTGATCATAATAACATATCATAAATAATAAGGTGATAATGAATGATTTAATGGATGAACCACAAAAAATATAAATTTTTTTATACAAATCAGAATAAATAGAATGTATAATGATCTCTTATTACATCATTTGTGGGATAAAATGTCAAGGGCCATTGCATATTATATTATTAATGATTGATTGATTATGAAATCCATCATTTTTTAACAATTTTAGAATATTTGTCCCTTTATCACCTATAAAATCTATATAATTAGAATCTGATGAGACTACATGGGTTTATAGTATAAATTATTTTATATTGTGATCCATTATTTACTAGTAAATTTTAGATGAGATGTCAAAATTCCATGAATACTGATGTAAACCATCACATATCCTATCATCCACAAATTGATTGGAAGTTTGAGTGGAATATTCAAATATTAGAAGATATGTTACAATATTTCACAAATGGTTCTCAAGGTAGTTGGTATAAATATTGACTAATTTTTGAATTATAGTAGAAGAATAGTTTTCACTCTATTAATCAAATTTTACATTATGAATCCTTCTATTAGAAGTTTTTTAAACATCTATCATGCTATGATAAATTTGGATACGGAAACCTATTTTGACCATAATTTATGAATGATATTCTAGAGAAGATAAATTATATCTTGAAACATATCAATGTTACACTGAGTATAAAATTTTATTATGAGGAATATTGAATTAAGTGCATGGTGATTCATGTGAGGGATTGCGTACCCCTAAAAAATTAAAATTGAAAGGGTTATGAATTTCAAATAGAAGGTTTAACTGAGTCATGTTTCTGACAAACCATTTGAGATTCTGGAGCCTCTTGGAAAATTTGAGTCAATAATATCTTCCATATAGAATTGAAATTATAAGTTAGACCCAACAAATATAATAGATTAAAAATATATAGAATTGGAACCTCAACTATCATATAAAGAGGAACTGGTCTGAATTCCTAATGAAAGGGAATATGTGATGATGAATATAATCACATGACTCATGAAGGTCTTATGGAGAAATCACAAGTTTGAAGAAGTAAAGTAGGATATTAAATTAGTGATGAGGGATAAATATACAATTTTTTGAGGTAGGATCCAAATTTTAATGATGAAATTTCATATAATGTGTAGAATATAACATTCCAAAACAAATTCATTCATTTTATTTAAAGATTTCATTTTTTCACAAAATGTCATTATGAGAAGTTACATAGACTATTACATTTCATATGAGCATTAAATATCCAAAATTCATATTTATTGTAATAAATAGAAATAGTATATGTAGATTAAAAATTACGAATAATGTAAACTCAAATATATCATTCGTAAGATTCTAGTCTCTAATAATGATCTCATATGTAATAAAATTATTTAAATGATATTGAATAGTCAAAAAATAATGTAGACCATGTTAAGAGAATCATATATACTTGTTTACAATGTAACAAAATATGTGCTATGAGATTCATGGAGAATATATAGGGTTTAAAAGAAACAATTACCATTTGGATCTGAATTTTCGTCAATATGACTATTAGTCAATATGACCATTCGACATTATGATAATTGGTAGCATTTTACAATGAAAATTAGTGTTTATGAAGGGTAATGAAAAATGATAGTTGATTCAGAAGGGTGAAATGATGGCCTTGAAAATAGTTAGTGGTTTCTTGATTTACTTTTTCATCAATATTTTATATCATAATATATAGATTAATATAAGAGAGTTAGGATTAATAAACTTTTGAATAAAAATAAAATATAATTTCCATTTTAGAAAATATATATTATAAAATGATAATGTAATTTATTTGAAAACAAAATTTATATTCATGAAATATTCAAAAAATTAATTATTTATTATAATATAAATGGTAAAATAATTTCATAATATCGTACTTACTATTTAAATGGGATAAGAATGATGACTAGGTAATAAAAACATCAAATTTTTTGAAATAAAGATTATTTTTTAAAAGTTATATTTGTCATGTTTAATAAATTATATTAGATAAATACAAAATTAATTTGGAATAAGGATATAAATAATAGGTAAGGGATAAATTTGAAGAATTTTCCAAAATATAATAATTTATTAGAAAATAAGTATATAAGGTTGTGTTTTCAATATGATTTCTGACATCATAAATATCTAATAATTATTTAAAATTATTAAATATAAATCCAATGAAAAATATATGTTATTTTAATAATATATCTTATTTTAATGAATAAAAATGAATTTTCAATTTTATAAATTACATCCCAATGTCTAAAGTTGAATATATGATTTTAAAAATATTATTCTATGGAAAATTATCATCCCAATCCAAAAGGAATAAAAAAATATTGAATTTCTGTTCTAAAATTCATATATGTCAAACCAAATCCTTCTTTTCCTCATGAAACATGAGAAACCCATGATTAATCCAATTGTTTCCACTTTTCCACATCACATTTTTATAAGGCAATTATTTGAAAATTAATGAATGACACAACAACTATTCTTATAAATACCTAACTCACTGCCCAAATTCATTCACCCTAAGACATTAAACATTAATTTCACCAAATGTTTCTTATTTAGAGCCATTTAAATTTAATTTTCATGGTTCTAATGAACTCTCCACAATCATAATGAATATATCCTACAAGGTAAAATATTCTAATACTCTTGGTCCAACAAATTTACTTTTTTTAGTAATTATTTGATATTAAAGGTTGTTAGGTTATCTTGATGTTATGATCATTCATTTATGTTAAAACTGATATTATTTAAATGAGAGGCTTATATTCTAAATATATAATCTCATTATATAAAAAAAACATTGTATACCTATTATGCTACTGAATTCATCATGTGATTTTCCATGCCTCTGTTTTTTTGTTATAAATTCGTAACCCTGTTTTTATTTTGGGTGATTCATATATATGTAATTATACATAATTCAATATAAATTAATGTGTATAAAACCCAAATTCTATTATCATGCGATTAAAATTATTGAAAATTCATTCCTTTAAACATTTACTTACACAATTATTGTATATGGATCATATTCATTATTTACCATAGTTTATTGATCAAATATTATATTATGATCTATGTGGAATAGATGAATTAAGACATTTGGAGGGTGTACATTAACAATTATCCAAAGTAATATATTAATTATCTAATATATATAAATTAAATTCATTATGACGTCTTTCTGGAAAACAATTTTAATATGTTTTTTGATACCTAAATATTGAACCATGCTGATACTCATATCAGGGTTTCAATTTTATATTATATGAACATTTATATGTTATTTTTCATATCTAAAAGATAATTCTCAAATATTATGCCTCATTATTTTTCATTATTATATCTGATTATATTTTCGATTTCAATCCCATATCAGGGTTTTGATCACCCATATATATCACTATAAAATCCCATACTGTGAGAAGAACTAATGTGAAATAATAAAGGTCTCATTCAAGATTACTAAAAAATGTTTAGGTTTATGGTTTTATTATGTATTAAATTTTTTTTATCTAACATCCATGAAACTAATAATCAAAATAACACTTATTTTATTAAAATACTATTATATTAATGAATTATATGAAAATTAACGTATTATAAATTAGGGTTTCCCTAACAACTCCTTTTAACCCTTTTATGACATAATATAATGACATAATTTTTAACATGGTAGATAATTTATTAGATAGAATATGATATTGAATGTATAAAAATTATGGACATGTTATTTTTAAATATTGAATTCATTTTATTATATTCAAAATAAAAGGGTAGGAAATTGTAATTTTAATATAATTACATAAAATAAAAGAATATGCAGTTTTTTTAAGAAAAAATTAGATTTGTAATATGAATGAAATTACAAAAAAATGAAATAAGACTTGTTTCTCATGGAAAATATTATTCAATTAATAGATAACAGATATTTAATTGACATTAAAATCAATCCAGATATGAATGTAAAATTTCAATTACATAACTTAATAAAATGGTCAAAAATTACTATTAATAAACTAAAATTCAAATTTTTTGAAAATTAAATAAACGTTGATATATATATATATTAACAGTATTTGTGTGTATATTTACAATGCTACAAAAAATCACTCACTCCACAAACCCACAGAGATGGACATATAGTCCATAGTCCCCTCAAGGGATCACAAACCTAAAAATTCCCTTTATTTTTTATATGTGGCCCACATACCCATAATTTTTAGCACAAAAGACCTTATTCACCTTGGAATAAGCTCGACCAAATTCTCTTAGTCTAAATATTTTGGCCCCTCATTTTTTCACCATAATTTTCACCCACAAACATCAGTTGTTGTCCTTATCCCATTGATGTCAGGATCCACCAAAACATGAAGGTATCCACCAACATGGCCCACCTATGTCATCCCTTAACCACTATATTTACCCATTCCATTAAACTTCTCCACAATCGAGCATCATCGATAATTTTTCCATCCAAAACACACTACCCCCATCCCTTTTCCATTGTACTCATGATTCCACTATCAGATTTGGCATCTCTATCCTTATGTGCATCATAGGGAGAATAACATTTTCATCAGACCATACTTCTCTCACCACCATCAAAAAAACATCAACACAGACATCTGAAAGTTTCATATCCTTTCAATGATCAGAGATCAGCCCCCAATCCATGTAATCAATATGAGGTCATTGTCCCCATCGAGATGTGTGTATCTATTTTCCCATCATTACCCATAGAGGTAACATGTCCAATTTTCAACACACCACATTAGTTCATGAGACCCCCAATCATGTTATATAGTTCACAAAAAATTACCATTATGAAAAAATAATAACATTTCACCTAATGATAATTTTTACATTATGAATCAAAAATGTAGATCATTTTATAAAACTATATTTCTAAAATTTAAATGTTTAACTTTTAAATAACATGAAATTAAGTAATATTTATACTAATTTGAAAAAAAATTCAAATATTAATTTCGATTAATCATATTTACAATCAATTACTCATTAAATTAGTTACATTATATTATTATTAAACACTATATATTTTTTATAAATTAACAATGTTTTATTTAGATTCATAGAATAAAATATGAATTCAACGTAGAAATGTATTTTTTCAAAAAATACATTTTGAGAATTAAATGAACTTATTGTTTTTTCTTTCATAGAAATTACTACTAGATGAATCGAATTTTCTTTTTTAATAAATATTATCAAAAAAATTAATAAAAAATTTATTTATTTATGATTAAAAATTCACAATGACAGAAGATATTCATTAGATAATTTTTACTTATATACTAAATAGTAAAAACCCATTTAAATTAATAATCTATATTATATAATTCTAATTTTACGAATATATTATTATAATTATATTAATATTAATTATAAAAATACCTCATATTTTGATGATATGAAACTCATACAAATATATATATATATATATATAGTAAAATATCTAAAATATATAGTAACTTTTTCTTTAATTATAGAATTATCCTAATCTATAATTACTTACCATTAATTGAAACATTTTATATTAATAAAATATGAAATTGAATTACTATTTTAGTGGTGTATATGAAACTAGATATTTAAAAAAGTGTGTATTTAATGTTTAATTAAATTTAAAATTATTCACTATTACAATATCAACACATAATTAAATTTCATCCTCATGGTTTTAGTTTTCCAATTAATATATATACATATATTTTTAGATATTCTTTATAAAAATATGACCACCATTTTCTCCCATTCAGTTGTTGGTTTTGGAGGCTCAAAGATGGCTCAGGTCATATCCATGTGTTCTCATAATGCAATATAAAGTTTCCAAATTCTCCAAATTTATGTACCCAAGAACAAAGAAGATATAATATTTAAATTGAATTTCCTAAAATAGTCATATTTATATTTACATTTTAAAAAATAACATATGGTATTGAAATATCATTATATTCATTTATCGAGAAAACATTTTAGACATTATTCGATTGGAATATTTGAAAACATACATGGAAAATTATGAAAAAATCCCATAATTTTAAATTAATGTAGATACATACTACATGTAGATAAACCACCTCTATTTTTATATAAAGTCTTTCAATGCCATTTTTTTATGACATTATAAAAAATTTTAAAAAAATTAAAATTTCCAATCATTATAATGAAATATATTTTCAATAAAATAATTTTTTATTATCTAAATGAACAAAATTAATATTAATTAATAAGGATAATTTGATATGAGATAGTGTAACTTATATGTGATCTAAATTATGGAAAACATTCTGTGATCAAATAAATTACATTTTACAATAATGATTACAATTAAATAATACATAAGGTAACAGACGGTCATCTGATATTTTTATTCATACATCTGGATGAATTATTTTAAATATTTTAAAAAATCATAGTTAATGCATGAAATAATGTTCCTTATAATAAATTATAAAATGGTTAATTACCTCCATCTTCTATCTATTTACAAGAAAAACAAATATTGGTTCAGAATACTATCAAATGGGAAACTATATACTTATAATAAATAACTAATAAATAACATTTATACCCTAACGTATGAACATGTATGATTTAATCTTATTTTTACATGGTAATTTTATATTATTATTTATAATATAATAATATTTGAATCCCTCATAATAGTTTATAAGAAGAATTTAACATTACAAAAGAATGTCTTCTAAGAGTATCAAACCGGGTGTACAACTATTCCACATTACCAAGAAACATGTTTATATAGATTTCAGACCCAATTAGGCTTTCCAATATTATTACCCCTAGTTGATTCAATGTGAGAGCCTCCATGCACTTACATGTAACAAAATTGGTATTACATTTCCCGAGAATCATAATATTCTTATCTTAACAAACAGTATGGATTATATCTAGATATATCGATAGGGGTTTCTCTAATTTTCTCTCGACATAATCTTGAAATATATTTATCTCATTCTTTAATACCAACAGAGAGGATCAAAACCAAAAAAAATATATGTTCTATTAATTTTTAAATTTAATTTTTTTATATCACTAGTATTCCTAGAATCCTAAAGGCATAAGGAATTAGCGTCATTGGTGGTTTGGAACATAAACATATTATTACACATTTCTTAATCAAAATTCCCCATAATGAATAGTGTAATATTAATTATGGGTTGAGAGGTATTGTCTCTTCCTAGAGATCACTAGTTCTACTATGTCTTCTAGGTTTTCGTGTTGATGTCTTCCTCATCGATCTCTATTTTTTCTAAATCATTCTTCACTGTAGATAACATCAATGGCCACTAATTTAATAATATATGAAACAACGAATGGATCATGGATACTCTTAATGGTATTGTTCTAAATGCTTCTTCCCTTAATACTAGATTCTCCATTCATCCTTTCAAGGGATCAGAATCTATAATCCTCTGATGAAAATGAATTATTTCTTTTGTGATGGAAGAAAAGGATGAAATAAAACAATAGTTTGAAATAGGTAATAAATCGATTAATTCAATTATCTTTCTATCGAGGGATTCTATTATATGGAATATTGGGGATTTAGTGGACATCAATTATTATAATTAGGGAATCTCCAAAATTAAATGAATATCAATGGGATGTGGATTACTCTTCCTTATTTCTCTACTAATGAAATGAAGATTGCAGAATGGGGTTTTTACTCTACCTCCTTCAATACATGATTCCTTCATATTTGTGAATGGGATTATATTTTTATTCTCATGATATATGGTAAATTCACTATGATTTTGTTGGTTAATAACTATGGATTATATTTGATTATATGGAATCCCAAGATTTAACCAAACATTTTCTTTGGTATTGGAATTCCCAAAAACATGGCTACATAAATAATGATATTTAAGTATGGTAATTATGAGTGTTTACTAGTCTATGTTAAATTATAATCTCTTAGATTATTATAGTAGGAATTGTGGTAAATACTAGTGGATTCATTCATGACAATATATTGACATGATTTACATTGGCTTCTTTTATTACATCTACTATTTAAATTTCTTCATATGTATATTCATGAATTCATCCAACACTTGTTCTTCCTTTGGATGGTTTGCAGAGATTCAGGTCACATACTTCAGAGTTTTAATAAATATTATATTCCCATTTTCAATCACTTTTAGTAGTATGACCTTAAATATGAGATAGTCATGGTTATTATGATATTATGTATAATGGAAAATGAAATTAAATTACTGATAATTTAGAACTACTTCATTAGGATTATAGTTCACAATAAATTTAATTGAATAATCTTTATGGAAGAGATAAAAAATACTTGAACCTTCAACTTTTTTATGGAATAATAATTTAAAATTTTAATTTTAAATTTCTAGTTATTTTACATTAAATCATTTCATCATAAATATGGAGATCTATTTTTTGTGGATATTTAGGGGTAATAGTATCATATTGATAAAGCACAATGTTTGGAGATGACATTGGTCTTAGTTGGACTTTAATTACTTCCATTTCTATTTTACCATATTTTTCAGCTTTGGAAATAGGGTCAAACATTAAATCACAATTTTCAATCCCTTTTCATCTTGGGGAACATTCAAAATAGACAAGGGTGTATATATTCAATGATAAGTATTTCATAGTCATAACAAATATCTGTTATATATATCTTTATCAATTTCTATAGTAGTTAGTTTTTTGTTGAAATAGTGTAGTCATTTCTACTAGAAAATGAAGTTTAAAATAAATTAATTTTATACATTTTTTTTAAAATTAGTTGTCAATGTAAGTGTCACAAACCATCCTAGATACCCTAGTACTCTGATACCCTATCCAACAATGATGTAGCACAAATTATGTTCCTGACCCCCCCAGGGGGTTTGAGACTACCATCTAGCATCATAAAAATTAATGTGGAATTGAAATTTAAACAAACATTATATAATCAAGATAAACTAGATAACATGAATATAGGGAAAACATAACATGGGTAATGGTTCTAGAAGTGAAATTGGTAAACAACCCAATGTACTATAACAACATAACAAAAATTGGGATTGATAACCTGAGTCCTAATGGATACAACTCTCCAAACCAATGGATCAACAACTTCAACCATCTATGAGTGGTGCCTTACTCATGATCAAATTTGGAAGAAGGAAATATAAAAATATCCAATGGCCTAGGTAGGGTTTAAGATAAACCCCCAACAGTGTCTTAGTAAGGATTCCATAATAATAGGCCAACAATTAATTTACCAAATAATGCTTTAAATATTAAATTAATAGAAATATAAGTTAAAAATAAAATGTAAAAAATCACAATATAAATTTAAAAATGATTATTAAAATTATAAATAAGGGCTTAAAAAATAATTTTATATAAAATAGTTTATATAAATTAAGATGGAATGTGTGAAATAGTTTAAAAAAATGGTATATATTTCTAATATAAATAATGAGCAACATGGTCATCTTCCAAAAGCTGTAATAGTTCTAGTATATGGGATCCTCACAAACTCGAATGTGATCAGAGAATGTTGTGTGTACTCACATCACATCATCACTGGTCAAGGAGGATTCATCACCATCCCACTGTGGATGTGATCAGAAGCACTTGGTTTTATTCATTTGTAATGCAACAAAATAGTGTTACCCAATAACTCAGTACATACCTAGTATTTTATGTACTCTAAAAATATTTATTTTTGGGAAATTCATTTTATTACTATATATAATAAAATCAATTTCATTCTCCCACTTCAGATATTCCAATTTTATTTCAAAAAACAACACACCGGTTTGTAATCAAAATATGGTTTTTCCAAGAGATGGCGACTCGCGGAGACGGCGACAGTGACTCGCGGTGACCCGTGGCTTGGCAGTGGCTTTATCTGAAACCATTGATGAATCTCGGGGATGACTTCCCTCCCCTTCCATGAGGTGGGAGGGAGGAGAAGGACAGGGTCTCACAGCTTCCAAAACCACGGAAGCCTTTCATTCCTTTCTCAACACCTATCTACCATCAGGATTTCCCAGCGATTTCTTGATGATCTAAAGATCTTGATCTTCATCAGGGTGATCCTCAGCTCCTAATCTCTTCATTTGAGTTCCTTGAAGCATCGAGTCACTTGGATTTAACACTGGTAGCACGCTTTGATCGGAGAAGGCCCTCAGTCGATGATTTCGACCGTTTCATCTTCAGAAAGTGGGATTTGCAAGAGTGCGCTGTTGTTGGGCTTCTCGACAGTCGCCAATTCATGATTCTATTTTCCATGGAGGATGATTTGATTCATTCCTGGTACAGTTCCCCTTGTAGATGCAAGGGATGCCGGTTCTTCTTCCTTCGCTGGTCGTTTGATTTATACATGAATCTTGATCTGTCAACCACTGCGGCATGGGTTGGTCTTCCACAGCTCCCTCTTCCATTTCAAAATCCTACAATTATTTGCATGATTGGTAATACGGTGGGGGCGCTTTCTATGTTCTGATATTCGTACATCCACTGTAAGTCATTCGGTGAATCCTCGACTCTAGGTGGATGTGGACGTTGCAAGGCCCACAGTCAATTAGGTATGGATCACTGTTGGTGAGGAGTTTAGATGGAGGTAGCCCGTGATTTTCACATCTTAGGTAGGATACTATAACACCTGCTGTCATCTAGGGCATATGGGGTCGAACATTCGCTCTGAGTTAATGAACATAAGGTCCTATAACCAGAAGTAGATGGTGGACGATTCCTCCAGGATGAGATTGGTGTCTGCTGGGGGTGTGGCATCTAGAACTGTGGAGGAGAATCGATATTCAGTGCCTTTGAAGAGCTGTGCAGAGGCCCCTTCGAATCCTGATGTGTCTGATATGTTCATAAGGCTTCGAAATGACCTGAAGTTGGGTGATGGGGTGCTTCATTCTATTACCAAGGAGCCTTCTGGTTCTGGTGAAGGGGGATGTATTGTAGGTGCAAACATTTTTGGGAGGGAGTTGTAGCATGAGTTGTGTGTGTCTATGCCCACTGAAAAGGCTAACAATTGGTACAAGGAAGCAGTGATTGTGGTAAATGAAATGTTGGATGACATTTCCAGAGGCAGTGATACTATACAGGTTTCATATGTTAGTAATGGGGTGCAGGGAAGGGTTGTGATTGATGGGGAGGTGGGCTTCATAGTGGCTACTTCCAATCGGTTCCAGGAGTTGGAAAAGGAGCTGGTAGAGGAGGGAACATCCATGATTGAGATTCATCACGAGGCTCCTTCACAAGAGGGAGGCAATGGGTCCATGGATGTGTTGTAGGGGAATTTAGTTCATCCGGAGTCCCCGAAACAGCCACGGTGCCTTGTTGTGATTGACACCAATGGTCAATTCCAGTAGCATCGTGGAGGTAATGATAACTATCAGAAGGTTCATATCCATAGAAAGTGGGGGGATTGCTATGAGAGTGATCAAGAAAATTCTGGAGGTACGATCAAGCCTTCTTTTAGTGATGTGGTCCAAGGCGGGAAGGTGAAGGTGAGTGGGACTCAAGAAGTCTTGACTGCTCCTCCGTGACGCAAGTCAATTAATGATTACTCATATTTTCCCAAGCTGATAGTCACTAGGTCCTTTGGTGGCAACTATGAGCTCTTATCCTTGGAGCGGATGAATCTGTAAAGGAAATATTCTAAGGTTCTGAGGGATTATGAAAGCTCAGAATGGGAAATGGCCATAGTAGAGGAGGATTATGGAGATGGGTATGAGTTTTTTGACATGTAAGTTTCTCTCTTTTTTTCTTTTGATGCTTTTCTACTTTACTTTTCATTTACTTTAATAAATAGTCAGGGGGTTATCCCCTGTATGAGATTTTCTGGTATGGTTTTTCCAAGGTAAAACCATTGACTCCCTATTATAAACCTATTTAATCCATTTTATAAAATTAAAATTCAAAATAAATTTCAAAATTACATTTCATAATTTATATTCAACAATTTGGATTTCACAAAAATTCCATCATTTTTTCAAACACACCCAAATTGAAAAGAATAAGAATATATCCAAAATTTCATGCCAAATAAAATAAAAAAATCTCAATTCAATTTAATTGAGTTTTTAATAAATAAATTTATAGAAACATCATTTAATTGGATTTAAATCAAACAATTGAAATTAAATCATGTAATTTATGGTTATTTGAATTGTCCAATCAATATGGAACCACCAAACTCAGGATCATGGGATCAAGGGATCTTGAAACACCAATCCTAAATTTTAAAACATTAATGATGAATGTTGAAAACAAGTATATATGAATCAAATATAGATTCATGATTAGAAAAATCATAGATTAGATCATCTAACAATATGGGGATTTAAAAATAATGGGGAAGAAATAAGAGAGATTCAAAGATAGAAAACCAGTATGGGGAACCTACATGTTATAGATCAACATCATTTTCTATCCATTGAAACTCTTCTGGAATGGTGTAGATATGAAAACACCACCTCTTTGGAGGCTCAAAGGAAGAAGAAATAATAGTATATCATGTTATTTCTTTCAGTAAAATAAAGGGTTTTATGATTTTAAAATATTATGTGAAGATAAATTAATATGCATGGATTGTATTCTAGGTGGGGCCGCAAAGATAGAAAAAGCATTTCACCATAACCATGAACCCCATGTTGAAGGGGTGTATGGATTCTCCTCGGTGAGTGAATTATTTGATAAATTTTTTGACAAGAATTAATAACATCACTGCATGGGTTTTCATGGCTTCCACTAGTAGGGAACACGGTTTGGGAAAACTCTGTGCCAACAATCCACATCCACAAATCAATTAAAAATATTAAAAATTTCATCTGAATCTCCCTTAAATGAAACACAAACAAAGAATGATAAAAAGTGGTGTTCAAGAATACCTGAAAATGTAATAGGCTGTTATAACCTCCCCACCAAAGAAACATTATGACCCTACGAATCCTAAAATGATGATTTAATGTCAAAAAGATGATTCCACTACTCTATCATCAATACCTCCCTCTATAGCATCTCATGAGAATCATAATTTTGCTTCCATGACACTCGAACCAATGGTGTATTCCTCCAACAAATACATCAAATTTAGAATCAACTATCCTGATATTTTGTTTAGTCATAGAAAAATTAGGTTTAGCCTCAACATCAATCCATCTTAGCACATTAGATGGATTAGATAGATACATTCACATTTTCAATACATGAAACCCTTTAGCTATCAATGTTAACTATGGAGGATGTTCTAAGTAGTATGTAACTTTACCCACCTTCTCAGTGACATCAAAAGGTCCTACAAAATAAGGACAATGTTTCCATATCCTCCCCTATCATCGATGACGCAACCAATGTGATACTTTCGATAACACATGGCCCTCAACTAAAAATAAAAATGGTCTACAATGATAATCAACATAATAAATTTACAAGATCTATGTAATTATCATTATTTGATGAATCAACAAAATCATTTTTGTCATATCTTTAACCATACTCATTCCATCCATTGAGCATTCACCATTCTCAAACCAATACAACAATGATATGTAAGGTTATCCCTACAAGGCCTAAAGAAGATCAATCCTTATCACGTACTAGTAACTATAGTTATAAAATTATCCAATATCTCCATATGGTCTTCACAATCCCAACCAAAGTTGAGAATGCAGGGTCAAATCTTATCATCAATAATATTTATAGCTCATTCTTTCAGAAAATCAATCCGTGGATGTAATTTCGTGCTTAAATATACCTACTATCCCAGTGCCTCCAGATTACCTCTCTAAAAGTAATATATAAACCTGGCATCCCTATTAGAGACTATATCATGTCGAACTACATGAAAATGAACAATATATTTTCCATATAGATAACCCAACTCTTCAATATTCGTTGTATCATGATTTTGTATAATGTGACCTAATTTAGTTAGCCTTTAGATCCCAACACATATATCATTCTTATCTATTTGATTAAATGACATCCCAGCCACTATTTACACAGAGATCCAATCCCACTTACATATTGGAACTGAATGAGGCTATAAAAACGTGAGGTTTTTTTGTGCTCTTCCTTGACCTATTGAGATGTATAACAATGATAGAAAAATTCAGTAATTTCCCATCTCATACCTAGAAATCAGAATATAAAACCCATGTCATAGAACATATTCACTAATCATGGGTGTACATCAATCTAGAAATTTTGGAAATACCCCATCATATCATTCCTTACATTTATCATAACAACAAGGATACTTTGATAGCATAGAAAACCCTTAGTGGATCATAACTAGTCAGGTACAGTCTCCCCAACATAAATATTTTCTCTAATGATGTGGAACTCATTAACAATCTATTTTTTTGGAATAATCATCTCAATAAGATATTATTTCATCCTAAAAATGACCAATGAAACCTGATCCCCTAATTCAAAAAATTTTATAAACAACTATGAAAAACAACCATCATATTACACACTTCGGATTATCCATTAATGGTTCTGGTCTAAATATTCCTTGTCAATGAAAATATGAACACAGTCCCATTCCAAGAGGTATAGTAAAATATAATGTCAAATTATTTTAGGTTTTCCACAATGATATTAAAATATTTTTGAGGAAATATATAACTAATTCACTTTTTCTCAGAATACATGACAATCCTTTTTATAAAAACGTAATCCCCTACTATTAAATTTATCCATCATAGTTGCGAGTTCAAGCTAATGGGTTGATTAATTGTTCTCATGTGGCTGATGATTTTGACATCCACAGGCAACGAAATGATCACCCTTCTTAATAACATATTAAAATGTGAACCTGACGAGTCACAAAAGACAACACTGTCCTGTTCAGACTTTTGATGAGTAAACACTAGTGAATAATTTAAAAGGAATTTACGATCAAAAAAATAACATTGACATTTCATATAATGATAGAATTTACTCCCATCCTAGTTATAGTAGTCATCAGAAAAACTGACATTGAGAATTCCTTATCATACTGTTGATAATACCCATCTAGACCGATGAATCATTGAATCTGAAAAATAATTCATGGTTATTCCCATGTCATAACAAATTTCACCTTTTTAGGATCAATTGAAAAAACACAATCTGGAATCACGTGTCCCATGATATTCCATTTCTGAATCCATAAATCAAATTTCAAAATTATAGAATAATTTTTGTGACTTATAAACAATTACATAACTATTATTAGATTTTATACATGATCCTCTACCTATTTAGAGTAAACAAGGATGATATCTAAAATACAACCATGAATTTATCAATATAATCATAAAAAATCATGATTGTTAAAATCATAAGGACATCTAGAGAATTGATTAAACAAAAAATCATGATTAGGTACTCAAAATCGGTGTACCTTCTCTAGAAAATGGTTTTATTAATTTAATGTTCTTTTATTATCAATTAGTGATGACTAGACTGATGGTAAATATTTTAGAACCAATTTTCCCCCTTCAACAGGTTAAAAAAATCATCAATATACAACAACGTATACTTTTTAGTTTTTGTGACTCGATTGATTTTTCTGTAATCAAACCAAAGTAAAAGAGAACAATAAAATTAATTATCAAAGAGAAATGGTGCCACCCATGGTGGAACACCCATTCATATAAATTATTTCTGTAAAATTTCATCCAATTGAACCTTTAAATATTCCACTTCAGTTGGTTTAATGCGGTTGAATGAGTATATATTAGTTGAGTACTAGGCACTAAATCTATAGAAAACTCTTCCAACCTTCATTTTGAAAAAATAATGTCATTAGAATAAAAATTCAGGAAAACTAAATCAAAAATTGTTGTAGATCACAAAGAAAAGATTATTTCTCCAGATCAAATGAAAATAGATACATCACTTTCTCATATCTGGATAAGAGGGTCTTCCTCTACTCGACCTCATGTCCCATTATCCATGAATGATTTGGAAAACCTCATCCGGTGTAGTAAAGGAGACATGTTGATGGTAACATACATCATGGTATTAATTGGTAGTAAACCGATTCATACTAAATTTGATGTCATGGGTTTTCATGAAAAGAACTATAATACTCCAAGTATGTTCATCATCTGATAATGATAATACATAATTGGGACAATGAATACCCTTTTATTATTTCAAGGGGAGTAGATATATCCATCATAGAAGATGACATCTTCATAGAAAGATTTAGTATATTAACAATATGTGTTAAAATAAATTTATGATATTCACTAGTATCAAATGATGAAGTATGTCTCTCCAAATTAAAATTTTTATTATGCCATTTTAGGAAAAATGGAAAAACCTAAGTAGAAATAAGTTCACCACTACATGCTAATATAACTTACAAAATGGTTAAATACAAGACTAATATTACTTGACTCAGCTACTCTATAAAGTTCCAAGTGCAGCATTCCAACCTAGAGGTCAGGATCATCTCTAATAAGCTCTTCAAGGTGGGTAATCATCCTTTCCATTGTCTGAACAAATTCATCTTAGTTAATTCTATTTTTATTGAAGCCTCGTACAATTATTCTATCTTGTTTATCCAACCACACATCCTGATCCTTTGTGAAATCAACTTCCATCCTTCGTTCATAAATTCTGTTGAGCTCTTCTTTTGAAACATTGGGATGTATAGCATGCTCCATCATTTACTCCTTGGAGTGAAATATATGTTTCAAACAATCCTTATCCTCCTATTCATTATCTCTCTTAAGGATACTTGGACCTTCAAGTTCCCCATCCTATATGGATTTTCTTTCATTATTCATTCCCTTCTTAGCTGACCTGGACTCCGTTGGTTTTAGTAGATGATAATAATCCTTGCGCCCCTTGGGCTTCTTCCCCTAAACCACAATGCATGTTCCTGAATCTCTAATTCCTTTTTCCCCCTTCATCCATCGAGGGCTGTGAAGACATTTCCCTTTTCATCGATCCTTACTACCAACTGAAGAAAAACTATAGGAGTCATCACCTGAAGACTCATCCTCCTGAGACGATGGAGGCTCCTGAACATCCAAGCCATAAAAATTATTCCCCAACTGTAACGATGTGCCTTCATTGAAGTGACTCGACTTACATGTTATATGATTCTTATCTGCCTTTTTCTCCAAACCTTTTAATTTTCAACCAGACCCACCCTTCATATGGGAAGCACTGAGGGAGTTTAGATCTAAGGTCTTCAAGACATTCACATAATCCAACTCCTCTTTTCCACTAAAATATGTTGTAGTCGACAGGTAAGATTTACCCTGGACCAATATTAATCCCGTGGAGTGATAAACCTAATTCCCTAACAATCTTCCCTAACCTTACTTGGATGAGAGAGATGGATATGAAGGGGGCACCGTAGCCACTAGTAAGTTATGTTCTATTCCAATACCATAAACACACAGATCATGCTTCAGCCGACCATAAATATCAGCCACCCTTGGTCTTGCCTCATCATGTTTCCTAGACATCATTGTTCTCGAAGAAATCACGGGAGGCCACTGCTTCTGCTCCACCCATTAACTGGCCTCTGCCCCATTAAAATTATAGAAAATGGACAAATCCTTCTCCCCTAGAACCTCCCCATGAACCCCTTATACTCCCCCAAACCCTCAACACCACGCGACTATTGATCAACCACTGGAACCACTCGCTCAACCAATACCCTTTCTCGGTTCGCGCGACGACACCCAGAGGCGACATGACCAAGCCTACAGCATCCCAGGTAGAACGCTGGCCACAAATCGAACACCACACGCTGCTTCAACCTTAGTTCTTCTCCAACGAAAATCCACATCCATTCGGTTGGAGGTTTTGAAACATCAACATCAATACATGTGTGGGGCAGTATAGGATGACAGACCGTAGTAATTCGATCATTTGAGCATAGAAATCGACCAACTAAATTCCCAAGAATACAAACGATAGAAGGGTTCTGGAATGGTAGAGTAAAATCTGGAAAACTAACCCAAACTACAGCCGAAGAAAGATCGCGATTGAAGTTGAAATAAAATGACTAACAAAGGAGGAGGAAGTTACAGCCATCAAACACCTGAGGAGCGCTGGACCAGGCGACGGCCAAATCCTCCTCTAATGCGAAGTGAACCATCAATTGATGCCTGTTGAGAAGACCCACCACTACTCGGTTTTGAATCCCCCATGAATCAAAGAGAAATCAATTTAAAGAATCAACCTATTGATGACGACCTCTGAATCGTTCCAACAACGTCGATCTATGGGGATCCATAGCTGCACTGAACTCTTTTAGTGATAGCGCAAGATGAGGTGAACCTTCTTGGATATCAAGAACCTTAGGTCTAGGAGAAATCGATGGAAAGGGAGGAACATAGGCCGAGTTTCTAATTTATTGGGAATTTTACAATTCTGTAAAACATAATGGAGAATGATTCCGAGACCCGGTGTGCTCCAAATGAATTTATGACCTTTTTTAAAGTACATTCAGAAAACATGCAGGAAGCATTTTCTATCTTTTGAACTCATGCTCAGATTAAAAATTTAAGGGCACCGTTGAATTCAGAATGTCAGGATTCTCCTAGAAACGACATAACATTGGATGACGAGGGTCGGGCCGAAAAGTTAATTTTTTGACTTTTTGGGAAAAATAATAAAATAATTTAAAAGAGAATTATTTTATTCCTTTCTCTGAGTTTCATTGAGGACATCGATAATACGGGGCAGTGACGATGTGGTGACGGGGAATAATAATAAAACACATGAATAACATGTATTCCGCAACGTAATAGTGAATTAAATTTTTCAAAACAACAGTGTTGTTTCATAAATGAAACAGTGTAATGATGCGACATCCCATCATTATGTAAACACTACATCGTTGTTCTATAAATAGTTCGACATGTCCGGAAAAATAAGGGGAAGGATTTCGAGGATTCTCAGGTGAAGCTATGACACACTTCCACCCCAGCGAAGAATGATGAACGATGTAGAAATCCTTTATATGGTCAGAACCAGGAAGTGTCGTCGACACCGTAAACCATCAGGGACGAACATGTGGAAATGAATGTCATAATAGGTAGGGGTATACGTGATGTAAGCTTCCCTCTCTTCCTATTATTGAAAACAATAATGAACGTGGACCAACCGACTAACAAGTTGATCATCGTCCCGTCTAATCATGTAGGTGGTTGTTGCGGGGTCTTACATACAGGGATTACACTTCCTTTTGACTACTATTAATTTTTATCATGTTTAAAACACTAACGTGGAGGGAGCGGTCCAAAACCAACAAGGCCCAAAGTCTCCGCTAAATTTTTCCTTTCTGCTTTTTTCATGGTGGAACAACAAATGCGTCAGAAATGTGTTTTTAAGGGGCATGAAACAATGATGGTATCCTGAGAGGGTTGTAGATGTGTCCTAAAAGAATAAAGTACCACCAGAGCTCACCCGGTGGACCGAAGAAGGCCTGCCGGCGCGGCGGCATTGGTGACCGGCACCGACAGCATAGATGGAAGAGGATGTGGTGGCCATCGCTCACCGGTTGTGGAGGAGCACAGCGCCGCTCGACGCCGTTGCGGTCGGACAGGTGGCCGGCAGCGGGCTGGCAGGGGAGGCGGAGGTAGCGCGCGATGACGTACTGCATTAAAAGGTGTGTCATGAAGATGTAGCAGTGGTGAGATGCAAAGGACCCCCACATGTGGGTCTGTGGATGACAATTCAAAGCCACTGGTCACCTCCCTTAATAAATCTGAACGGCTCCTTTGAGTTGTTCAGGAGCCGATGACTGCATGACCCTAGTGAGGGTGGTTCCTGTGAGTGGGTCGGACTGCCCGGCAGACCTGGCTAGTCCGCGGGCCAGCAGGGTGAGCCCATTTTAGCCCAGCCCATCCAAGATGGCCCATGCTAGTTCTGGTCGGGTCAGGTCATACCCCGACCTGTTCGAACTAGAATCAGACCCCTCTCAGGCCCAGAAATGCTTAAGTGACAATTTCTCACAAACTGAATTCTGTTTGATGAACCGTCTCTGACGCTGGAATCCCTGGAGAGATACGGTCCAATGAGATACTACTTGATAGTTTTGGAGAACGTTTTTGTACATCCAGTTTGAATAGACTCCGAATCCAACCAGGCCTTCAGCACTCAAATGCCAATTACTAACCGACCGAGCGTCTGATCTATGTGTTGTCTATGGAATAAGGACCTCTTTGACAATGCAGTTTTTTGGAGATACTCTATGTGAGTTTTAATGGAGTTTGTGAGCAAACAATATGGCTAAGCATCAGAAAATCCATAGTGGGATGATCTAGCTGTATGACTAATCATCCCCACCTCCGTATTGTTCCAGTTGTAATAGGACGGATGGCTTGAGCAGAAGAGCCTCCCGAAGATCAGGCATGCTTCGTGCAGGAATCTAGTGGCTGGCTATGAGATGAAGAAGAAGAAGAGCGACCAATACAGGTCTGCATAAAAATCACTATAGTGGGATGATCTAGCTATACGAGTAATTATCTCTGCCTATGTACCAGCAACCAATACGAGTTAGCCCCAGCAACCAATACAGGTCAGCATACAGTGACAAATATTGGTTAGATACAACGACCAATATAGGTCCTCACCATTGAAAAATACGGGTCAGCATCTAGCAACCAATATAGGTCAGCATACATTGACCTATATGGGTCATCAGTATAGTTACTATGGATAGGATAATCTGGTTGTATGACCCGTCATCCCTATCCTAGTAACCTTCAATTTATACCATTAGAGTGAGTTGTCAATTTTTTATTTTTTATCATGATTTAGATCATTCATGTGATATTACCTTTCTGGTATTTATTGTGATGTTTTCCTTTGTGGATTACAAAGGGACCTTTAGAGGTCTCAGGGACCCTACTGGGTATTGTTATGCTCGCCCATTCACAACCTATTCCCACACGTGTGTGTCTTGTGTAGACTATGGACGCTCTGAGGCAGACTTTGGATGTTTGGGACTTGGTGTATCTTATTGAGAAGGGAGCACACGAGATCCTCTTCTTCGACATTAGACATACAGCTACTACACTCCAGGTAGATCTCTAGGGAAAATGTGGCATCTGAATAGTTTCCTTCTGTTTCTAGGGTTTGTATTCTTGACCACTATTTTTAGTTTACAATTGTACTTTACTCTCGTGGTTACACCTTACTTTGATGGGTTGTTTACTTCAATTTCCCTTTTTTAGTGTATACCAATCTCTATGGAAATTGATTCCCTATTTGGGGAAAGCCTTCATGTGCTAGTCACTAATCCCTTGCCTATGGAAGGTGGGCTTGGGGTAGTCACGTTTGGGGCCCATGGGATGGGTGGTGAAAATGTGGTAACAAGGGGTATTCAGTTCTACCAGAAGAACTAAGAGTCTACGTTTAATAAGGCTATGATGTTATGTTTCTTAATATCAGTATTTATTACAGGGAGTCTATTTTTGGTACGGCAGCCATCCTATCCATACACTAAGACCTTGAATTCGGTTTTCCGACTCGGTACATAAAACCACCGGTCTCTATAGTTTTGAAAACAATTTGATCTTTCTTGAGTCATCTCACTAGTTATAACTTATTGATTGTGATGATTCTGTTTTTTACAAGATGCCTCCATGAAGACATCCAGGAAGGATTCCGGTTAGATATCTTGATAGTGGACCACCGAGCGATGAGGCGTCGTTACATGGACCAATCACAGTGATGGAACCTTCTAGTGGTGTACAAGCATCAGCACCACCCGTTGAGTAGTAGATTCTACCGGTGGATAATGCTCGTCGGCTGAGTACATTGCATGAGATCCCAAGAATGAGGCCTCTGAGTATTTGAGGTGAGATAGTCCCCCAGGTAGCATAGGACAAGCTTGAGGCAGTTTTGTAGGCCTTTCACTTAGTAGAGACACCCACCGAGCAGATGGCTATCTTGGCCGTTGGCCTTATTCAAGGATCGGCAGGATGGTGGTGGAGCTCAACGCTTTATGTGCATGAGGTGAAGACCCTCTCCTAGAGAGACTTTGAGAGCCTTTTAGGGTGGAGTTCGTGCTAGAGAAACTATGATCTGTTTGTATTCAAGAGATTCTACATCTGTAGTAGGGCAGCCAGACAGTGGCTCAGTACTCAGCAAGATTTGTATACCTCTCCTGGTACTCCACCAACATGGTACGAGACCCTTACTTCAGGGCCCATACCTTTGAGCAGGGAATCTGATGAGATACCATAGCTACAAGTGTTTCTCTCAGTATCCCAATATAGGTTGGGGTGCATAGACAAGCTTTTCTGATAGAGATATTCCTTGCCAAGAAGGAATTGAGAGTGAGAGACCCAACCAGACAATAGGTAGAAGAGTCATCTACAACTGGCAGTAAACAGATCACGCAGAATCCCAAGCGGTCTAGACCTTCTGGAGGGTGACCCAGGGATG
The DNA here is from genome assembly GCA_963277665.1 of Viscum album. Classification (NCBI taxonomy): domain Eukaryota; kingdom Viridiplantae; phylum Streptophyta; class Magnoliopsida; order Santalales; family Viscaceae; genus Viscum; species Viscum album. Next base: position 111,256 of record CAUJRU010000208.1, read on the forward strand.
TAAGGTCAGAGGTGTGAGGCTCGAGATACTGATGGAGACACCAACAAGCCATTATCAATTTTTACTCTAGGGGACAGGGTCACAAAGCTTGTGACTATCTGACTCCCCGCGTGGATAATCAGCAAATGTTGGAGGGGCCACCGAGGCCGCGGTAGTGGCAGGAGCATGAGCGTCAGCCAGGCGGCAGATGAGGCAGGGGAGAAGAATGAGCAGAGGGAGGTGGTTGGGGTCACCAGGCCCTACCACCACCAGCCCCAGGTGGCCCACCATGAGCTCAAGAAGCAGGTAGATGGGGTCAGGCCCAGCTACATCTAGTAGAGTCTCATGATCATGGCGTCCCTGAGATGATAATAGGTATGATCTGTATCATATTTTTTTAGAAGAAATTCTTATAGGCACAAGTGATAGCCTTTTTTTCTTGTCGTGGACTTATTTTGGGACTCTAAGATTCTGACTGAGATTTTAGCTCCACCATTGTGTTTGGATACTCATATAGGAGAGGATTCAGCAGTCACACACTAGTGCTGACAGTGTGATATTACACTCGGAGGAGAGAGTTTTAGATGAGATCTTCTAGTAACAGCATTGAAGCCCTACGACTTCATTCTATGAATGGATTGGTTATCAGTAGTTCACGCACAGATTGACTGCTTTGGACGTAAATTATGATGTACGCGCAGAGATAGAGTCCATTTTTCCTTTTTTTCTTGTTAAGGAAAAAACAGCAGCACAACATAGACATGTGATCTGGAGGGTGCATCCAATTACATATTAGCTGGCATGCATGACTTTCGATAAGGTGTATGGGGAAAGTCCACAGTTCTGAGTGGTTGTGGATGAGTATGAGGATGCCTTTCCAGAATATTTCCTAGGACTACCTTCACACATAGAGGTAGAATTCTGCATTGGCTTTTACACAGGAACAGTACCGAAATCTACATCATCTTATCAGATGGACCCTACAGAGATCTATGAGCTAAGGGTGTAGTTGGAGAAATTATAGAGGAAGGGATTCGGAAGGACCAGTGTTTCTCGGTGGGCACCTCAGATATTGTTTCCCAAGAAGGAAGATGGGAGTTTGAGGCTATGTGTGGACTTTCGGCCCCTAAACCAGGTGACCATGAAGAACATGTATCCTCTTTTGAGGATTGATGATATGTTATATTAGTTGAAATGAGCGAAGTGGTTCTTGAAGATAGACCTTAGATCAGGCTATCACTAGCTTCATGTGTAGGATGAATACATCGCGAAGACGGCCTTCAGATGTCGGTACATTCATTACGAATATCTAGTGATGTCGTTCGGCATGAAGAATTCCCATGTAGTGTTCATGGGTCTCATGAATAGGATCTTCTAGACCTTTTTAGACGAGTTTTTAGTGGTGTTCATCGATGACATCTTGGTCTACTCAGCATCCTAGGAAGTGCACATTTTACAGGTGAGGATAGTTCTGGACAAACTCTTGGAGCACAAGTTATATGGGATTCTCACGAAGTGTGAGTTCTGGATATGAAAGGTCCACATCTTTGGACACGTCATCTCAGAGGCTGGAGTTGAAGTGGATCTAGTGAAGATCAAGGATGTACTTTCCTGGGAGCCACCCAGGAGTGTTACTATGGCGCGTAGCTTCCTTGGATTATTAATCTACTATCGGACGTTCTTACCCGATTTCTCCAGAGTATCAGTACATATAAAATCCTTGAAAAAGAAGGGGAAACCATTATTATGGTTAAATACAAGCTAGAAAATCTTTCAACAGCTAAGGTTGAGCTTGACCAATGCTCCCATCCTGATTTTTTTGGAGGAGGGAAATGGCTACATGGTTTATTATGATTCATTAGGGACTAAAATCAGTTGCATCCTGATGCATGGTGATGCAATTATTGATTATGGATCATGATAAGAATTATGTGGCTCACGACGTGGAATTAGTAATAGTAATTAGTGCACTAAAGATGTGGTGACACTATGTGATGGGTGAGAGGTTCATTTTTAACTCATACCACAAGAGTCTTAGATATATCTTCACACAAAAAATATGAATCTAAGAAAGTAATGTTAGGTAGAGTTCCTCCAGGACTATGACTTCTATATAGTCTATACTTTTGGGAAGGCGAACGTAGTGGCAGATGCACTTATCCAGTGATCATGTTCGTAGATACTAAACAATACTTGAGAGCAATTAGCCTCGCTTTAGATATCCTACATGAATAGAGATGAGATATCCTGCCTCTAGTCAATGGTAGTTGCCCCTCCACTCCTTCAGTGAGTCAGGTAGGTGAAACTCGGAGATGACAGCAACGAGACAACACATGCTCAGATATCCTCAGGCTAGGCACTTGATATATATTATGAAGGTTTGAAGCACGGGATCCTTTTCAAAGGATGTAAAGTTGTACTAGTGGTGCTATGAGAGGAGGTGATAAGGGTGTTCCAGAAATCCCCCTTGGCAGAATATACAGGCCTGATGAAGATGTATCAGTACCTCCGGCATCAGTACTGGTGGCCAGGTATGAAGAATGTTGTTGAAGAGTTTGATTCTAGATACCTCACATGCCAGCAAGTGAAGGTCGAGCACCAGGTACCAGTAGTATTGAACAAACCCCTTGAGATACCAGAGTGGAAGAGTGAAGGGATATCGGAGGACTATGTGATGGGGTTTCCACATAAATCAAAAGGGAACGAAACCATCTGGATGATCATTGACCAACTCACCATGTTGGCCCACTTCCTTGTTATTTGAGATAAGGGTTCGGTAGAGAGCCTGGGCGTCTCTACATTTAAGAGAACGTGCAAATTTACGGGGTGCCTTCGATGATAGTTTCAGACCATAATGCATGCTTCACATCCCAATTAAGAAAGGAATTGTAGGAGGAATTGGAGACTCAGCTTCGCTTGAGAACATCTTTTCACCTACAGAAAGATGGTAAGACTGAGCGGATGATCCAGAACATGGAGGATGTTTATCGTTCATGTGTACAAAATTTTGGTCTTAGTTATGAGGACCACCTACCCATGGTGGATTTTCCATACAACAATTGATATTACTCCACCATATGTATGGCCCCTTTTGAGGTGTTGTACGGATGACCTTGTAGATTACCCTTGTGTTGGATGGATCCAGGAGAGACAACACTCATGTTCTAAGATATGGTAAAGGCTACCACTAAAAATTTTATGGTCATCCGAGAGTAGATGAGGAATGCACATAGCCGACAGAAGTCCTATGCTGATAGTCAATGGAGCCCACTGGAGTTCTAGGAGAGGGACAACGTATTCTTGTGAGTCTCCCCTCGACTGGGACTTCCGATATTTGGATGAGGTGGGAAACTCTCACTGAGGATTATCTTACCATTCATCATACTTCGGAAGATTTGCGAGGTGGCTTACCTTTTTTAAAATCAACCATATTTGGACAGGGTGCCTGACGTCTTCCACGTATCCCAGTTGTGGAGATATATGCATGAACCATCTCACATCATCGACCATGGAGAGCTAGATATTGATGACGGGGAGACTTTTGTGGAGTACCCGGTAGAGATATAGGATCGATATGAGTGAATCCTTCATGGGCGGTCGATACCTCTTCTATACATTCTTTGGTAGCACAGAAATCTCCAAGAGAGCACATGGGAGTGAGAGGCTCATATGCAGGCCCAGTACACCTCTTTGTTTGTGTAGCCTTGTTTGGATTTCAAGGACGTAATTCCCCATGGTGGGGATAATGTAAAGACCTCAAAAATATCATGTAATTTTTTAAAATTAATTGGGATTTTTACGAGTTTTCAAAAATTAACGATGTGGAATTCCGAGGCCCGGTGTATCCGGAATTAATTTCTGAACATTTTTTATGTACGTTATGTAAACGTGAAGGAGGGGTTTTTTATTATTGAATGGGTGCTCAAATTAAAAATATGAGGGCACTGTGGAATCCAAAAATCATAGATTCTCATAGAAATGACTTAACTTTGGCTGGAGAGGGCTGAGTGGAAATTTTAATTTTTGGAATTTTCGAGAAAAATAATAAAATAATTTACAAGAGAATTATTTTATTCTTTTCTCTCAATTTCTTGGTGTACAATGATGTTGTGGGGTAGCAACTACGTGGTGAATGTCCAAATTAATAAACCACTTGGATAACCCATATTCTGCAACATAACAGTGAATTAAATTGTGCAAAATTGCGATGTTGTTTCATAAATGAAACATCATAACAATGCAACATCACATCATTATGGTATCCTAGTAGCGTGGTTCTATAAATACTTAGACATGCCAGGAAATATAAGGGGAAGGATTTGGAGGATTCTCGAGTGAAGCTCTGATGCACTTACACCCCAACGAAGAATGAAAAACGATGAAGAATTCCTCTTGATGGTCGGAACTGGGAAGCATCGTTGATGCTGTAAACCCTTGATGATGAACATGTGGAAACAAACATCATAAAAGGTTGGGGTTTTACATGCTTTAATGTTCCCTCTCTTCCCATTCTTGAAAAATATAATAAAAGTGGACCAACTAACTAACGATCTGATCCTTGTCTCATCTAATCATGAAGGTGGTTATTGCGTGGTCTTAAATTCAGGTATTACTCTTCCTTTTTACTACTATTAGTTTTCCTTATGTTCAAAACCCTAATGCGGAGGGTGTGGGCCGAAACCTACAAGGCATGGACCCTCCACAAAACATGTCCTTGGTGAGTTATTCATGGAGGAACAATGAATGCGGAGACAAGGTGTTTTTGAGTGTCGTGAAATGACGGGGGCATTCCGAGAGGGCCGTAGATGCGTCTAAAAAGATGAATGGACCACCAGAGCTCACCCGGTGGCCCGCGGAAGCTCCGCCAGCACCGCACAAGCACGACGGCACGAGTGACCATCACCTGTAACGCCCCGACCCCATCTACCCAGAGTCGGTGCATTACTTCATAACATTGGCATGATCACAAAAGATCAAGTCTCGAAAGACCGATTAGATTAGTAGCCTTGGAAACACTAGATACATTCATAAGTCTTACATTACATCATAAAGTGAAAAACTAATAACAAAGTCTTCATAGTCCACACTCATATCCTCTTCTGACTATCCCTGCAGGTCATTCATAAAATACTTCTTCACATCCTGGAAAATATTAAAACATTGAAAGGGGTGAGCTCAGATGCTCAGTAAGGATAACAATATTGCGGAAGCTTTCATAAATAAACAAAAAAATTTACGGAAATTTATAACTAAAACAAAAGCCTTTTAAACTTGAACATCAACATAATATGGCAAAAGTAAAATGAGATAATTCCATTCACTTCTTCACATGGATATTCTACTGGTCGAATAATCACATGCAATAACAATAACCACTTTCATAATGATGGAATGCATAATGCCAGACTATCATAACCACGTAGTCAAGGCCTCGTGCCAAGACCACAAATAAGATTTTGTCAAGGCCTCGTTCCAAGACACTAGTTTGTCTCATGAGACCTGCCGATGCATCGAGGAGCTATAGCGGGCTCCACCTATCACTTATTAAGTCCAATGCATTCCTCATATGAATAGGTTTAAACATATCATAAACCATAACATAATTGTATCACATAAAACATGCATAAAGGAAACATAACATTTCCACATTTCAATCACAAGATATCAATACAACACATTGATATAATAAAAATTCATTCAAAACCATTTTCAATACCAAAATAAAAGGAAGTTAAAACTTTGTATTTATTTTTCATTAAAAAAAATGATGGCTTGTAGAGGAAGCCGAAACTCAAATAATGGTCACGTCGGTGGAGAAGTCGTTGTCGCCGCATAAGTACAGAAAGAAAAACATTCCCTTTTTGTTGTTTAGTAAAACGCTTCGTATAAAAAAGATTCCTTTTGAATAAACATAAAAGTCAAAGGGGTTTATACACCATATAAAAGAAAGTTGTGTAAAAAACGAAATATGCCTCAATGAAAGGGGATTGATACGGAGTCCTTAAAAAGATAATTTTTAAAATAAAATTGATATATTACGTGTATTCACTATAGGTACACATAAAGAATACAAAATAAGACATAATAATATCATGACATAATTTGAAAGTAGGAGATTAACCCAAAGAATGGAAGTTGGGTTAAGAAATTCCCTTACAAAGATCATTTTTTAATAAAATATAACTATTATGTGTATTTACTATAGGTACACATAAATAAATTACAAATACAAGATAGTACCTAATAAAATCATGACATAATTTGAAAATAGGAGATTAACCCAAAGAATGGTAATTGGGTTAGGAAGTTCCCTTACCTCGTGTCTGACATGACTCAACCGTTATTTAACCTCCTAAATAATAAACTAGAGTTAATATATAACTTATGAAGAACCATTTTCAATTTCATTATCCTTTTTATATCACTTATTACAATGATATGAACATTATGTAATTATTTAAGTTAATAACGGTCGTTTTGTCGATCTTTGGTACTTGAGTCAACAATAAACTTCTTATAATTACAAGTTGTTTATGTGGTAGAATATCCATTATCTCCAGAATTATATTCATGATTAGATGTCATATATGTCATATATATCCAGTATATACATTCATTTATAATATTACGTAACATTTAGAGGTAAGAAATGAAATACACCGTTCATGGAGATGGTAAGCCGTACGTACGCATGAACGCTACTTTCTTTTCAATTTCATATTTAATGGAATGAAATCATAATGATATAAATGTATAATATAATTCCAGTATAATATAGTGTATAATACCTTTTACTCCATCCTTTATACATCCCACATATGGCATTAACGACTCAAATCACTTTGAGGGGGCGGTAGTCCGCACTTCCTAAAATGAAATTATCGCGTTTTACCCATAATGGAAATCATAAAGTATGCCATAAATGAGAAATACAGAAGCATAAGTAAAACATAAACACATTATATATCATATATAAATATAGTGACATCTTAATGGCCACCTTTGAAGGTGTTATATGAGTGTTGAACAATCATCGTTTCGTGAGGCAGAAATTCGCCATCCACAGAAACTGTATGATCTTTAACCATTAGATATAGGTGTGTGTAAGTGTAGCTAGAATCATTCTTATACAAAAACTTCCTAGTATATTGAGGATACTGTTTTTGTTACAAAAGAAATGAATAAAAAGAGTTTAGGGGGTTGGAGAAGAAAAATAAAACAAAACAACATTAGAGAAGACATTACCTCAAAATCGGGTAACTATTTTTGATTTGAGCCAAAGGATTCCTTGAGAAGAGTTCTGCCCAAAGTGAGGCTTCTAGGAGTAAGATGGGGAAGTTGGGAGAGTATTTGGGCATAGTTTGGCCGAGCCAAAAGGCTTGAAGGTTTGAATAAGGTGGGAGAGGTGGGGGCCTTTTATAAGTGGAGAGGAGGGGCTCTTTTGAAAAGATTGAAATGTTACATTATTATACAATGATTTTAGGATTCTAAAGGTCCCACACTTATATAATTCGTGGATAAGGTGATAAGAGTTCTAAATATCCTCATCCAATATGCTTTCGACAAGTGTAAGCCTTGGATTTTGCATTATCTTCTCATTTTATTTAAATCGTTAAATAATGAGGTCATCGCTGCATCATAATGATGTCATCAATAATTTAATTTATTTAATGTCTAAAAATTATAAAAAAAATACTATGATGTAGTAAATCGTTTTAGATTTCTAATGAATATTTATAGTCAAAATTTGGACTTGTGTAACCCCACTTAAATACTATTTTAGTAAAATAACTCATGTTTGTGTCAATTTAATTTTAACATTATATAAATATATATTAATGTCATTTTCCAACTAAAGCGGCTCCATGGGGTCCCCAAGTTGACACATGGGTTGTCTTGGTCGGCCATGACTCATCCAATAGGAGTAGGACATGTGTCATGCTCATCTCATATTATTAAAACATTATTTGTACCTTAAACTACACTAATTACCTCTAGTCGCGATTAAGAACTTAAAAGATACTATTCACCAAAAAATTATTTTAATCTCATTGAACCACATTTTACTTCTTAATGACAACCAGGTATGTCGGATTTTTGAAAATCAAATCACAGAAGTGGTAATATTTCATTTAAACGAAAAATCATTTATTTAACTACCACTTAGTGGTTTCACTATTCATCAAAAATTGAAGTTTTTCAGAACAATGCCAAAATTTCACCCTAAGCTATAATTTATATTCCGAATTCAAAAATGATGTCTATTTTAAAAAATTACAAACATATAAGTTGCATTAATTAATTTTATAATTAATTCCCGTTGTCACAACAAATAGCGTGTTTTTAAGAAATAATTTATATCAAAAGATTGGCAATTGTTTATGTCCAATTTCAATGTTAAATTAATTCTAACGACCACCATTGGATAAAATGGTAAAAATATATTCAAATTATACTTTAAAACCACTAAATATTATAATTTATCACTATAAATTATTTTGATTAAAAAATTTGTTTTTAACTAATTTTCACTATTCATAAAAAATTGGAAGTTCTCAGAAAGTTACAAAAAAATTAAACATAGCATAATTTAGATATTATGAATTCAAAAATGAAGTCCATTTTGAAATATAAAATTTCTATAATTTTAAAAAATGGTTATTACTATTCATAACGGCTACTTTGATTATTCGCGGTGTTTTAGAACTCGAAGTTGCGTACAATGCAAGCTATTGCATTATTGAATGAGAAGCGTATTGTGGAAGCTCGGGGTGTTACATTCTCCCCTCCTTCAATAAATTGCGTCCTCACAATTTGAAATTTTTCTTTGAAAATAAAAGGTTGAAAAGAGAAAATACCTTTGAGGAAAACCCACATCGGAAATAAGGTTAATAAATATATAACATTAAAAGAAAGCAAGATAAGTACAAAGGTCACCCGATATAGCCCATTCTAGGATTCTATGAAAATATGGATATGGAGGAGAAATAAACCATCAAGGTCTGATGGAGAGTTATAGAAAACAGGATTAGGAGAAAGTTTAACCACAAGAAAATCACAAACTTGTGATTGGTTAAACGGTTATTTAATCCCCAGTTGGAAAAGTTAACCGACAAATTTTTTGTTTTAAGTTACCTTTTATAATGTTGAGGAATTTATTTAGGAGATTTACTAAGAACGTAAGGGAATATACATACTTGTTATATATACTTTCATTCGTTAATAAATTTTTACCACAAACCCAACTTTTACTCCAAATGGAAACAGAACTCAAAAATATTCTATTTATCCTAACTGTATAAGGTTCCAAATGTTAACACATACCATTTAGATTAGTAAAACTATTTTGTAATAACCAGGGACTTCCTGTAGGTTAGTGGTAGGAAATAAAGGCTTGTCGCACTATGGTTGTGGTTTCGATTCCTGCAGCTTTGTCCGACGCGACGGGTTATTCCCCACCCTGCAGGATGTCCTTTTCCTAAAACTATAGTATTATAATATTCCAAAAATAATCTTCAGAAATTCTTTAACCTTAAACAATACTATCCATGGTTCACCTTAATCCATTCCAACCTTAATAGTTATCCAAAATACCTCCGTCCATACTTTCTCTAAAAGGTCTCTAAATTCTAAAATCAATTGTAACATCAGATTCCCCAAACAAAGAAAAGTTTCTCTTATTTTCACATACTAAAAATATGATTACCTTAATCATATTAAAACCTCACTGAAATCAAAAAGTACTGCAGTACAATATTTATATATATCACATTATTCTTATAAGCAGAATATAATCCTTGAGTCCAAAAGCACCAATACATTAATTATTCTGCTTCAACTGTAGTCACAGCATAAGATTGGCCTTGATCCCTTGGCCTTTTCTGAGGTATGTTTCCTTGATGCTTAGGACATTCATTTGCATAATTCCCCATTTCCCTACAATTGTAGAATTCAACTTTGACAGCCTCTTTCTTTCCCTTGCAATCACGAGCCTGGTGACCCTTTTCTCCACATTTATAACAAACTCCCATTCCTTTTAGACAAGTACCATGGTGATTCTTCCCATAATTATCACATAATGGAAAATCCTTCTTTCCCTTTTTCCCTTTATCTGTCTCTTGTTCCACCATTCTCTTCTTCTCTTGCTTTACTTTGTTGTCATAAGACTTAGAGAATTCCTTTTCTGTCTTGATAGCACACGAGACAATATCTTCGTATGATGAGAAGGATTGTGATACTAAAGATCGATGGAGAAATGGTTTTAACCCATCAAAGAAATGATCAATCTTACTCCTTGGGTTACGTATATATTCGGCAGAATGCCTCTCTAACCTTGTAAAGTTATCCTCATACTTTGCGACATTCTCATCCTCCTTCTGCCTCAGACTCAAAAATTGACTTTCCATATCTGCTCGATGGTCACGAGGAAAGTATTTTTCTAAGAAAAGCTCTTTGAACTCCCTCCATTCCATATTCGATACGTCATCATCTTCCTTTGTGTTTTGAATCAGCGACCACCACTGATTGGCATCTCCAGTGAGGCGGTAAACTGACATGACAACCTTCTCCCTTTCACTACTCCCCAAGGCATGGAATATTTTCTCTAAGGAATTTATCCATTGCTCGGCTACTATAGGATTTGTACTCCCATTGAAGGTTGGTGGTTGTTGCCTCATGAAGCGGTCTAACATTGATCCTCCACATTGCGGATCAGGGTGCTCCATATGAGTAAGGTTATTATTCATAACCTGAGTGAGTTGTCCCAGTATGGTAATAAGTTGATCATCAACAGTTGTATCTCCAGCTCCACAATAATTATCTTGAGCAGGAGGGAAATCCCTACACGGAGTTCGTGCATTGATACAGTTTCCATTCCTTCCACTAGGCGCCATTTCTAAACAATGGCATAAACTAGATTAGTTTATGAATCCAAATACATAATTCCATACTTGTAAAACACTTTACATAAATTGAACTATTTATGGATATAATCCATAATCATAAAAAGAAATGTTTTCTTTGAGGAAGTATATACTCATAACCCTTCATAGTGGTTTGTAAATAAAATGATAATTATCCTAAGAATATCCCCCGGGAGTGTCGTAACCAAGAGTTCAGCAATGCCCGTTGTCGTGCACCAGTTCCCGTTCGAGTCCAGCTCAAAGCGGTGTTTTCGGGTTTTACCCCTAGGTACATCTGTTCCAGATCCGCCTCTACTTGCTCGTATCCAGACAGGGATGTATTGCTCGGAAAACTCACAAAATATCTACAATAACAAAATTCTAGGAAGTTCTTCTATACTAATCCTCAAAGTCTATCTTTGGGCTATGTGCTCTAATCAGAGTTTATCTACATCTAGCTTCCATGTTTAGTACTAAACTGCCTCTGATACCAACTGTAACGCCCCGACCCCAGCTACCCAGAGTCGGTGCATTACTTCGTAACATTGGCATGATCACAAAAGATCAATTCTTGAATGACCGATTATTTTAGTAGCCTTGGAAACACTAGATACATTCATAAGTCTTACATTACATCATAAAGTGAAAAACTAATAACTAAGTCTTCATAGTCCACACTCATATCCTCTTCTGACTATCCCTACAGGTCATTCATAAAATACTTCTTCACATCCTGAAAAATATTAAAACATTGAAAGGGGTGACCTCAGATGCTCAGTAAGGATAACAATATTGCGGAAGCTTTCATAAATAAACATAAAAATTTAAGGCAATGTATAACTAAAACAAAAGCCTTTTAAACTTGAACATCAACATAATATGGAAAAAGTAAAATGAGATAATGCCATTCACTTCTTCACATGGATATTCTACTGGTCGAATAATCACATGCAATAACAATAACCACTTTCATAATGATGGAATACATAATGCCAGACTATCATAACCACGTAGTCAAGGCCTCGTGCCAAGACCACAAATAAGATTTTGTCAAGGCCTCGTGCCAAGACACTAGTTTGTCTCATGAGACCTGCCGATGCATCGAGGAGATATAGCGGGCCCCACCCGTCACTTATTAAGTCCAATGCATTCCTCATATGAATAGGTTTAAACATATCATAAACCATAACATAATTGTATCACATAAAACATGCATAAAGGAAACATAACATTTCCACATTTCAATCATAAGATATCAATACAACACATTGATATAATAAAAATGCTTTCAAAACCATTTTCAATACCAAAATAAAAGAAAGTTAAAACTTTGTATTTATTTTTCATTACAAAAATGATGGCTTGTAGAGGAAGCCGAAACTCAAATAATGGTCACGGCGGTGGAGAAGACGTTGTCACCGCATAAGTACAGAAAGAAAAACATTCCCTTTTTGTCGTTTAGTAAAACGCTTCGTATAAAAAACATTCCTTTTGAATAAACGTAAAAGTCAAAGGGGTTTATACACCGTATAAAAGAATGTTGTGTAAAAAATAAAATATGCCTCAATGAAAGGGGATTGAGACGGAGTCCTTAAAAAGATCATTTTTAAAATAAAATATATATATCATGTGTATTCACTATAGGTACACATAAATTATACAAAATAAGACATAATAATATCACGACATAATTTGAAATTAGGAGATTAACCCAAAGAATGGAAGTTGGGTTAAGAAATTCCCTTACAAAGATCATTTTTAAATAAAATATAACTATTACGTGTATTTACTATAAGTACACATAAATAAAGTACAAATACAAGATAGTACCTAATAATATCATGACATAATTTGAAAATAGGAGATTAACCCAAAGAATGGTAATTGGGTTAGGAAGTTCCCTTACCTCGTGTATGACTTGACTCAACCATTCTTTAACCTCCTGAATAATAAACTAGAGTAAATATATAACTTATTAAGAACCATTTTCAATTTCATTATCCTTTTTATATCACTTATTACAATGATATGAACATTATGTAATTATTTAAGTTAATAACAGTCGTTTTGTCGATCTTTGGTACTTGAGTCAACAATAAACTTCTTATAATTACAAGTTGTTTATGTGGTAGAATATCCATTATCTCCAGAATTATATTCATGATTATATTTCATATATATCATATATATCCAGTATATACATTCATTTATAATATTACGTAACATTTAGACGTAAAAAATGAAATGCACCGTTCATGGAGACGGTAATCCGTACGTACGCATGAACGCTACTTTCATATTTAATGGAATGAAATCATAATTATATAAATGTATAATATAATTCCAGTATAATATAGTGTATAATACCATTTACTCAATCCTTTATACATCCCACATATGGCATTAACGACTCAAATCACTTTGAGGGGGTGGTAGTCCGCACTTCCTAAAATGAAATTATCGCGTTTTACCCATAATGGAAATCATAAAGTATGCCATAAATGAGAAATACAGAATCATAAGTAAAACATAAACACATTATATATCATATATAAATATAGTGACATCTTAATGGCCACCTCTGAAGGTGTTATATGGGTGTTGAACAATCATCGTTTCGTGAGGCAGAAATTCACCATCCACAGAAACCGTATGTTCTTTAACAATTAGATGTAGGTGTGTGTAAGTGTAGCTCAAATAATTCTTATAAAAACATCCTAGTATATTGAGGATACTGGTTTTGTTACAAATTAAATGAATAAAAAGAGTTTATGGGGTTGGAGAAGAAAAATAAAACAAAACAACATTAGAGAAGACATTATCTCAAAATCAGGTAACTCTTTTTGATTTGAGCCGAAGGCTTCCTTGAGAAGCGTTCTGCCCAAAGTGAGTCTTCTAGGAGTAATAGGGGGAAGTTGGGAGAGTCTTTGGGCAGAGTTTGGCCGAGCCAAAAGGCTTGATGGTGTGAATGAGGTGGGAGAGGTGGGGGCCTTTTATAAGTGGAGAGGAGGGGCTCTTTTGGAACGATTGAAATGTTACATTATTATACAATGCTTTTCGGATTCTAAAGGTCCCACACTTATATAATTCTTGGATAAGGTGATAAGGGTTCTAAACGCCTCATCCAATAGGCTTTGGACAAGTGTAAGCCTTGGATTTTGCATTATCTTCTCATTTTATTTAAATCGTTAAATAATGAGGTCATCGCTGCATCATAATGATGTCATCAATAATTTAATTTATTTAATGTCTAAAAATTATAAACAAAATACTATGATGTAGGAAATCTTTTTATCTTTCTAATGAATATTTATAGTCAAAATTTGGACTTGTGTAACCCCACTGAAAAACTGTTTTAGTAAAATAACTCATGTTTGTGTCAATTTAATTTTAACATTAAATAAATATATATTAATGTCATTTTCCAACTAAAGTGGCTCCATGGGGTCCCCAAGTTGACCCATGGGTTGTCTTGGTCGGCCATTACTCATCCAATAGGAGTAGTACATATGTCATGCTCATCTCATATTATTAAAACATTATTTGTACCTTAAACTACACTAATTACCTCTAATCGCGATTAAGAACTTAAAAGATATTATTCACCAAAAAATTATTTTAATCTCATTGAACCAAATTTTACTTCTTAATGACAACCATTTATGTCGGATTTTTGAAAATCAAATCACAGAAGTGGTAATATTTCATTTAAATGAAAAATCAGTTATTTAACTACCACTTAGTGGTTTCACTATTCATCGAAAATTGAAGTTTTTCAGAACAATGCCAAAATTTTACCCTAAGCTATAATTGATATTCAGAATTCAAAAATTATGTCTATTTTAAAAAATTCCAAACATATAAGTTTCATTAATTAATTTTATAATTAATTCCCGCTGTCACAACAAATTGCGTGTTTTTAAGAAACAATTTATATCAAAATATTGGCAATTGTTTATGTCCAATTTCAATATTAAATTAATTCTAATGACCACCATTGGATAAAATGGTAAAAATATATTCAAATTATACTTTAAAACCACTAAATATTATAATTTATCACTATAAATTATTTTGATTAAAAAAGTTGTTTTTAAGTAATTTTCACTATTCATAAAAAATTGGAAGTTCTCAGAAAGTTACAAAAAAATTCAACTTAGGATAATTTCGATATTACGAATTCAAAAATGAAGTCCATTTTGAAATATAAAATTTTTATAATTTTAAAAAGTGGTTATTGCTATTTATAACGGCTACTTTGATTAGTCGCGGTGTTTTAGAACTCGAAGTTGCGTACAATGCAAGCTATTGCATTATTGAATGAGAAGCGTATCGTGGAAGCTCGGGGTGTTATATTCTCCCCTCCTTCAATAAATTGCGTCCTCGCAATTTGAAATTTTTCTTTGAAAATAAAAGGTTGAAAAGAGAAAATACCTTTGAGGAAAACCCACATCGGAAATAAGGTTAATAATTATATAACATTAAAAGAAAGCAAGATAAGTACAAAGGTCACCCGATATAGCCCATTCTAGGATTCTATGAAAATATGGATATGGAGGAGAAACAAACCATCATGGTCTGATGGAGAGTTATAGAAAACAGGATTAGGAGAAAGTTTAACCACAAGAAAATCACAAACTTGTGATTGGTTAAACGGTCATTGAATCCCCAGTTGGAAAAGATAACCGACACCATTTTTATTTTATGTTACCTTTTATAATGTTGAGGAATTTATTTAGGAGATTTACTAAGAATGTAAGGGAATATACATACTTGTTATGTATACTTTCATTCGTTAATAAATGTTTACCACAAACCCAACTTTTACTCCAAATGGTAACATAACTCAAAAATATTCTATTTATCCTAATTGTATAAGGTTCCAAATGTTAACACATACCATTTAGATTAGTAAAACTATTTTTTAATAACCAGGGACTTCCTGTAGGCTAGTGGTAGGAAATAAAGGCTTGTCGCACTATGGTTGTGGGTTCGATTCCTGCAGCTTTGTCCGACGCGATAGGTTATTCCCCACCCTGCAGGTTGTCCTTTTCCTAAAACTATAGTATTATAATATTCCAAAAATAATCTTCAGAAATGATTTAACCTTAAACAATACTATCCATGGTTCAACTTAATCCATTCCAACCTTAATAGTTATCCAAAATACCTCCGTCCAGACTTTCTCTAAAAGGTCTCTAAATTCAAAAATCAATTGTAACATCAGATTCCCCAAACAAAGAAAAGTTTCTCTTATTGTCACATACTAAAAATATGATTACCTTAATCATATTAAAACCTTACTGAAATCAAAAAGTACTGCAGTACAATCTTTATATATATCACATTATTCTTATAAGCAGAATATAATCCTTGAGTCCAAAAGCACCAATACATTAATTATTCTGCTTCAACTGTAGTCACAGCATAAGATTGGCCTTGATCCCTTGGCCTTTTCTGAGGTAAGTTTCCTTGACACTTAGGACATTCATTTGCATAATTCCCCATTTCCCTACAATTGTAGCATTCAACTTTGACAGCCTCTTTCTTTCCCTTGCAATCACGAGCCTGATGACCCTTTTCTCTACATTTATAACAAACTCCCATTCCTTTTAGACAAGTACCAGGGTGATTCTTCCCACAATTATCACATAATGGAAAATCCTTCTTTCCCTTTTTCCCTTTATCTGTCTCTTGTTCCACCGTTATCTTCTTCTCTTGCTTTACTTTGTTGTCATAAGACTTAGAGAATTCCTTTTCTGTCTTGATAGCACAGGAGACAATATCTTTGTATGATTAGAAGGATTGTGATACTAAAGATCGATGGAGAAATGGTTTTAACCCATCAAAGAAACGATCAATCTTACTCCTTGGGTTACGTATATAATCGGCATCATGCCTTGCTAACCTTGTAATGTTAGCCTCATACTTTTCGACATTCTCATCCTCCTTCTGCCTCAGACTCAGAAATTGCCTTTCCATATCTGCTCGATGGTCACGAGGAAAGTATTTTTCTAAGAAAATCTCTTTGAACTCCCTCCATTCCATATTCGATACGTCATCATCTTCCTTTGTGTTTTGAATCAGTGACCACCACTGATCGGCATCTCCAGTGAGGCGGTAAACTGCCATGACAGCCTTCTCCCTTTCACTACTCCCCAAGGCATGGAATATTTTCTCTAAGGAATTTATCCATTGCTCAACTACTATAGGATTTGTACTCCCATTGAAGTTTGGTGGTTGTTTCCTCATGAAACGGTCTAACATTGATCCTCCACATTGCGGATCAGGGTGCTCCATACGAGTAAGGTTATTATTCATAACCTGAGTGAGTTGTCCCAGTATGGTAATAAGTTGATCATCACCAGTTGTATCTCCAGCTCCACAATAATTATCTTGAGCAGGAGGGAAATCCCTAAACAGAGTTCGTGCATTGATACAGTTTCCATTCCTTCCACTAGGAGCCATTTCTAAACAATGGCATAAACTAGATTAGTTTATGAATCAAAATACATAATTCCATACTTGTAAAACACTTTACATAAATTGAACTATTTATGGATATAATACATAATCATAAAAAGAAATGTTTTCTTTGTGAAATTATATACTCATAACCCTTCATAGTGGTTTGTAAATAAAATGATAATTAACCTAAGCATATCCCCCGGGAGTGTCGTAACCAAGAGTGCAGCAAGGCCCGTTGTCGTGAACCAGTTCCCGTTCGAGTCCAGCTCAAAGCGGTGTTTTCGGGTTTTACCCCTAGGTACATCTGTGCCAGAGCCGCCTCTACTTGCTCGTATCCATACAGGGATGTATTGCTCGGAAAACTCACAAAATATCTACAATAACAAAATTCTAGGAAGTTCTTCTATACTAATCCTCAAAGTCTATCTTTGGGATATGTGCTCTAATCAGAGTTTATCTACATCTAGCTTCCAAGGTTAGTACTAAACTGCCCCTGATACCAACTGTAACACCCCGACCCCAGCTACACAGAGTCGGTGCATTACTTCGTAACATTGGCATGATCACTAAAGATCATGTCTTGAAAGACCGATTAGTTTAGTAGCCTTAGAAACACTAGATACATTCATAAGTTTTACATTACATCATAAAGTGAAAAACTAATAACAAAGTCTTCATAGTCCACACTCATATCCTCTTCTGACTATCCCTACAGATCATTCATAAAATACTTCTTCACATCCTGGAAAATATTAAAACATTGAAAGGGTTGAGCTCAGATTCTCAGTAAGGATAACAATATTGCAGAAGCATTCATAAATAAACATAAAAATTTAAGGCAATGTATAACTAAAACAAAAGCCTTTTAAACTTGAACATCAACATAATATGGCAAAAGTAAAATGAGATAATGCCATTCACTTCTTCACATGGATATTCTACTGGTCGAATAATCACATGCAATAACAATAACCACTTTCATAATGATGGAATGCATAATGCCAGACTATCATAACCATGTAGTCAAGGCCTCGTGCCAAGACCACAAATACGATTTTGTCAAGGCCTCGTGCCAAGACACTAGTTTGTCTCATGAGACCTGCCGATGCATCGAGGAGCTATAGCGGGCTCCACTCGTCACTTATTAAGTCCAATGCATTCCTCATATGAATAGGTTTAAACATATCATAAACCATAACATAATCGTATCACATAAAACATGCATAAAGGAAACATAACATTTCCACATTTCAATCACAAGATATCAATACAACACATTGATATAATGAAAATGCTTTCAAAACCATTTTCAATACCAAAATAAAAGAAAGTTAAAACATTGTATTTATTTTTCATTAAAAAAAATGATGGCTTGTAGAGGAATCCGAAACTCAAATAATGGTCACGGTGGTGGAGAAGACGTTGTCGCCGCATAAGTATAGAAAGAAAAACATTCCCTTTTTGTCGTTTAGTAAAACTCTTCGTATAAAAAATATTCCTTTTGAATAAACGTAAAAGTCAAAGGGGTTTATACACCGTATAAAAGAATGTTGTGTAAAAAACCAAATATGCCTCAATGAAAGGGTATTGAGACGGAGTCCTTAAAAATATCATTTTTAAAATAAAATAGATATATTATGTGTATTCACTATAGGCACACATAAAGAATACAAAATAAGACATAATAATATCATGACATAATTTGAAAGTAGGAGATTTACCCAAAGAATGGAAGTTGGGTTAAGAAATTACCTTACAAAGATCATTTTTAAATAAAATATAACTATTACGTGTATTTACTATAAGTACACATAAATAAAGTACAAATACAAGATAGTACCTAATAATATCATGACATAATTTGAAAATAGGAGATTATCCCAAAGAATGGTAATTGGGTTAGGAAGTTCCCTTACCTCGTGTCTGACTTGACTCAACCGTTCTTTAACCTCCTGAATAATAAACTAGAGTTAATATATAACTTATTAAGAACCATTTTCAATTTAATTATCCTTTTTATATAACTTATTACAATGATATGAACATTATGTAATTATTTAAGTTAATAACGGTCGTTTTGTCAATCTTTGGTACTTGAGTCAACAATAAACTTCTTATAATTACAAGTTGTTTATGTGGTAGAATATCCATTATCTCCAGAATTATATTCATGATTATATGTCATATATATCATATATATCCAGTATATACATTCATTTATAATATTACGTAACATTTAGAGGTAAGAAATGAAATGCATCGTTCATGGAGACGGTAAGCCGTACGTACGCATGAACGGTACTTTCATTTAAATTTCATATTTAATAGAATGAAATAATAATTATATAAATGTATAATATAATTCCATTATAATATAGTGTATAATACCATTTACTCCATCCTTTATACATCCCACATATGGCATTAACGACTCAAATCACATTGAGGGGGCGGTAGTCCGCACTTCCTAAAATGAAATTATCGCGTTTTACCCATAATGGAAATCATAAAGTATGCCATAAATTAAAAATAATGAAGCATAAGTAAAACATAAACACATTATATATCATATATAAATATAGTGACATCTTAATGGCCACCTTTGAAGGTGTTATATGAGTGTTGAACAATCATCGTTTCGTGAGACAGAAATTCGCCATCCACAGAAACTGTATGTTCTTTAACCATTAGATGTAGGTGTGTGTAAGTGTAGCTCGAATACTTATTATAAAAACATCCTAGTATATTTAGGATACTGGTGTTGTTACAAAAGAAATGAATAAAAAGAGTTTAGGGGGTTGGAGAAGAAAAATAAAACAAAACAACATTAGAGAAGACATTACCTCAAAATCGGGTAACTCTTTTTGATTTGAGACAAAGGATTCCTTGAGAAGCGTTCTGCCCAAATTGAGGCTTCTAGGAGTAAGCGGGGGATGTTGGGAGAGTATTTGGGCAGAGTTTGGCCTAGCCAAAAGGATTTAAGGTGTGAATAAGGTGGGAGAGGTGGGGGCCTTTTATAAGTGGAGAGGAGGGGCTCTTTTGGAAAGATTAAAATGTTACATTATTATACAATGATTTTCGGATTCTAAAGGTCCCACACTTATATACTTCGTGGATAAGGTGATAAGGGTTCTAAATAGCCTCATCCAATAGGCTTTGGTCAAGTGTTAGCCTTGGATTTTGCATTATCTTCTCATTTTATTTAAATCGTTAAATAATGAGGTCATCGCTGCATCATAATGATGTCATAAATAATTTAATTTATTTAATGTCTAAAAATTATAAAAAAAATACTATGATGTAGGAAATCTTTCTATATTTCTAATGAATATTTATATTCAAAATTTGGACTTGTGTAACCCCACTTAAAAACTGTTTTAGTAAAATAACTCATGTTTGTGTCAATTTAATTTTAACATTAAATAAATATATATTAATGTCATTTTCCAACTAAAGTGGCTCCATGGGGTCCCCAAGTTGACCCATGGGTTGTCTTGGTAGGACACGACTCATCCAATAGGAGTAGGATGTGTGTCATGCTCATCTCATATTATTAAAACATTATTTGTACCTTAAACTACACTAATTACCTCTAATCGCGATTAAGAACTTAAAAGATACTATTCACCAAAAAATTATTTTAATCTCATTGAACCACATTTTACTTCATAATGAAAACCATGTATGTCGGATTTTTTAAAATCAAATAACATAAGTGGTAATATTTCATTTAAACGAAAAATCAGTTATTTAACTACCACTTAGTGGTTTCACTATTCATCAAAAATTGAAGTTTTTTAGAACAATGCCAAAATTTCACCCTAAGCTATAATTGATATTCCGAATTCAAAAATTATGTCTATTTTACAAAATTACAAACATATAAGTTGCATTAATTAATTTTATAATTAATTCCCGCTGTCACAACAAATAGTGTGTTTTTAAGAAACAATTTATATCGAAAGATTGGCAATTGTTTATGTCCAATTTCATTGTTAAATTAATTCTAATGACAACCATTGGATAAAATGGTAATAATATATTCAAATTATACTTTACATCCACTAAATATTATAATTTATCACTATAAATTATTTTGATTAAAAAAGTTATTTTTAAGTAATTTTCACTATTCATAAAAAATTGGAAGTTCTCAGAAAGTTACAAACAAATTCAACTTAGGATAATTTTGATATTAAGAATTCAAAAATGAAGTCCAGTTTGAAATATAAAATTTCTATAATTTTAAAAAGTGGTTATTACTATTCATAACGGCTACTTTGATTAGTCGCGGTGTTTTAGAACTCGAAGTTGCGTACAATGCAAGCTATTGAATTATTGAATGAGAAGCGTATCGTGGATGCTCGGGGTGTTACATCGCCGATGGAGGAAATGGAAGTGGAGATGGTAGTTGGTGCTCACTATCCATGGAGGAAAGTGGCACTTCTCAGCACTGAGGTAGCCGGACAGGCGTCCGGTAGTGGGCCAGCCGTGGAGGCAGAGGGGGCGCATGACGTCGCGCCACGTTGAAAGTATGGGTCGTGAAGCCACAAAGGTGGAGAGATGCAAAGGCCCTACCTCCTTTGGGTCCACGGATGACAAGGTGGAACTACCTTACACCACCCTTAATAAATCTGAATGGATCCTTTGTGCCGTTTGGGAGCCGACGACCATGCAACCCTAGTGCGGGTCGGCCTAGGCTAAGTCCGACCTAGTGGGACTGTACCCAGACCCCTCTTGGGCCTCGAAATTCTTAAGTGACAGTATATCGCAAATCAGACATCCATTTGAGGAACCGTCTGTGGAACTGGGATCCTAAGAGTGAGATTGTACTTTTGTGATACTCCACGAGAGTTTTGGATAAAGTTGAAGTATGGCAGTGTTGGATTGACTCTGAATCCAACCGGGCCCTCGCCCATAAAATGCCAATTACTATCAATCTGAGCATCTGATCGAAAATCCGTCTATAGAATAAGGAACCATGTGTCAATGAGGTCATTTGGAGATACTCTATGAGGGTATTGATGGAGTTTGAAAAGAATCAAATATGGGTCAGCATCAGAAACTCCTGAGTGGGATGATATAGTTATACGACTAATCATCACATTCTATGTAAAGTACCAATTTAAATAGGACTGATGGCTAGAGGGGCAGAGTCTTTTGGAGATTAGGTGTGATTATTGCGGCAATCCAGTGGCACGTTGTGACATGAAGAAGAAGAGAGACCAATACGGGTCTACGTTAGAAACTCCAGAGTGGGATGAACTTGTTGTATGAATAATAATCCCTACCTATGTACCAATGACCAATATGGGTCAGGACCATCAACTAATACGGGTCAACATACAAGGACCAATATAGGTCAGGACCAGCGACCAGTATGGGTCAGCACCCGCGACAACTATGGGTCAGCATCTAGCGACCAATATGGTTTAGCATACAGTGACCTATACAGTTCAACAATAGAGTTACTATGGATAGGATGATCTATTTTTATTACTAGTCATCCCTATCCCAGTAACATTGATATTATAACATTAGAGTGAGATGTCTCTTTTTTCCTTGTGGTTCATGATTTAGATCATTCTTGTGATATTACCATTTTGTTATTTCTTGTTATTTTTTTCTTTTTGGATTAATGAGAGTCCTTTAGGGGTCTGGGGGTCCCTATTGGGTATTGTTATAGTCACCCACGCATGGGCTCTGCCCGCACATCTGTTTCTACTGTAGACTACTGATGCTCCCACACAGACTGTGGAGGATTAGGAATTAGCGGAGCTTGGTGTGATGGCAGTAGTCGAGATCCACTTCTTCAACATCAGACATACATCTACTACCCTCTTGGTAGAGCACTATGGCAATTGCGACAACTTTTTACTTTCTTTAAGTTTCTAAGGCTTGTATTCCGGCCCACTGTTTACAGTTTATAGTTTTACTTTACACTCGTGGTTACACCATACTATTGTAGGTTTTTTACTTCAACTTCCCTTTTAGAGAGTGTACTTATATCTGATGAAATACCTTCCTTGTTAGGGAAAATACTTTAGGTGCTAGTCCCCAACCCTTGGTCTATGGAAGGTGGGTTTGGGGTAGTCACGTTCGGGCCCCGTGGGATGGGTCGTGACAAATCTTTTTTCCTACTACCAATTGTTGGAACCCATTGTTCTTGAAGAATTTTATTGCATCATATTTTTAATATTCATTGAAGATCTTGTTCCACTGTGTGGAGTAGAAAAGAAATCTCATAGATTATTTAAGTGTCATGAGCATTTATAAATCTACAATTTTATGGCGCCACAGTGAAATCCCACATAGAATTCCAAGACATGCCATAGTGGTAAAAAATTAATGGTTTTCATTTATGAACTAAAGGAGGTTTAAAAACCCATATTTCTAATAACCACCTTGAGATTCATCATGATTCCTCTTCCCTTTATGAACAACCACTTAGAGATAAGAAAACTCCCGAAATCGATGACCTTCCAGCCAGGTTGATATTGACAATCAATGTTCTATATATCACATCAACATAACAAGGAATCATCAGAATGAAAAAAGGATAATGAATATAAAATTAAAGTCTCATCAATAACTTTTGAATCTTCTTCATTTCATTTGATACAATTTATGGTCAAAACTATAGTATCTCGGCATAAAAAGATTGATACATGATCACGACCTTATCAGCCATCACATTTTTGGAAAACTCAGTATCCTTGGACAACACCATAAAATATCTATATAACTATAAAGTGAAAGGATCCTTCAAGTATTTCTACTATAATCCCTCGTGCTTCTTCATCATCACCAACATGTCCCCCAATCCCTTGCTCATCCCCAATACCTTAAAGGGGGAACACTACACTTTGATTACATCATGTATCTCCACAAATACATGAAAATGTTAAATCCCTTTCAACCATTCTTCTTCCTCTTGAGGATCATTTGATCCCTTGATTTATAGTTTCTTCTTGAGATGTCACTCTTGATCATGATTCTAGAAAAATCCTTGTGGGGTTCCACAACGTGAACCAATGTGGGAAATGGTTGTTGTGCTTATCATAGAGCATGGATAGTATGCACAATCACCTCAACTATATTTATGTCTATAAAAAAATTATCTCAGGGAGGTTTATTAGCAGCTTCCTCCGAGATCCTATTTTCACGTCCACATTGGGACATGATTCTACCCAACATCAACAGACAATGTTGAAGTCATCATATTAACACTCAAACATAGAAACAATGTAAATAATGACTTACTAAAATACAAAAAAGTTTGGATTTTAACCTATCCAAATTGAATGCATGGGAAATACTTTAATCAATTCTCAAGAATTATTTACCAAACCACCCATGGTTACAGAACATTTATTTTATTGAGAGTTTTCTAGGAAATCAATCCCAACTACCTATTATGTCCTGAAAAGATTACAAAAAATCATAGTAACATTAAAATAAGATAAACCTAGATCTCTAATACCATTTATCACAAACCGTCCTGGATACCTAGGTACCCAGATACCTTGTCCAAAACATACATAGCCTGAAGTTCATTCCCAATCCCCATTAATTGGTGACTAGCACCTAGCATCATACAAAATGAATGTGGGAAAACATTTACCATAAATATTGAATAATAAAGATTAAAAAAAATATGTATACTAAAAATACTCCAATAGGAGAACAATACTAGAATTAAAATATGTAGAAACCACGATCAACAAAAACAATGTACCAAAAAACATGATAGATAACCTCATTCCCAATGGAAAAATTTATCTGAGACTAATAATCAAAAGCAACTACCACCACAATATTGAATGTTACCATTTCTATAACATGGAAGAACGAAATCTAAAAAACACTTGAAGGAATAAGTAGGTTATTATCTAAATTATCAATATGGCCTTAATATGGAATCCATATTAATAAGCCAAAAAATTATTTAACCATATAATTATTTCAATATTAAATAAATAGATATTTTCATATTAAAATTATATTTAAATATCATGCATTACATATCAAATAATTAAATCATTTCTAAAAAATATCTTAAAAAATAATTTTATATAATATTGTTTATATAAATTCACAAGTTATGTATTAAGATGTACAATAATATTGTTATATATTTTGAATATAAAAAACAAGCAACGTGGTCATATTCCAAAATGTATGATAGTTATAGGATACAGGATCCTCACAAACTCGAAGGTGGTCATGATAATATGTGTATAAACATGTCCCTCCAACATTCGGAAAATATGACTCATCACTATCTTATTAGTGATGTTACCTATTATAGTTTGAATTCTTACTGTTGTAAATCATTAGAAGTGTTTTATCTTAATAAATCACTTAATTCCTAGTATGTATCTTACTCTAATATAAATCAATGATGGAAATTTTATTTCAAAACTATTTAAAATAAAATTAATCAAAATCTCCTAATTCAAATAATCCAATTTCCTTTAAAATAATGTAAATATGAATTTAATCAAAATATTCCTTTACCAATATAAATTAATATGGTTTCTATTATAACCACATTTAATCCTTTTCATAAAATCCCAATTTCAAATTAATTTCATCATATCAATTTAAAAATTTTTATTAAATATTTAAAATTAAAATAAAATCCTATAATTTTACAAACATGCCACAATTCAATGGAATTGGTTGGTTTGCCCATTTTCATGCCAAATTAAATCCAAATTTACCAATTAAATAGAATTGGGGTTTTATTAATTTAATATAATGAAATTCCATGATATTGAATTTGAATTAAACAATTTAATTTAAATCATGCAATTTAGGGTTAATCAAATTTTCCAATAAAAATGCAACCACCTACCTTAGAATCACGTGATCATGAAACATGATGCCCTAATCAAGAAACTCCAATGATGAAATTTATAAAGGAAGACACCAGAATCAATCCATGAATAACAATTCAAAACAACAGCTATTAGATCCAGCAATAATGTTTTGATCATTAAAAATCTAGGGAGGAAAGAGGATAGAGAAGGAGAAAGAGAACAGGAAGAGGAAACCTACCAATTATGGACTTAACATTTGTTTCAAGATTATATACAATATTGGAATGGTGTAAAGGATTGAAAATCACCTCCTCGGAGACTCCATAGAATAATAAATCAATATACGTTGAGTTAGGTCTATCGGTCAGTTAATAAGAGGGATTCAGTATCATAAAATTTTAATTTCAGATTAATTAAAACCAGTACATGGTTACCTAGGACGGACCCCACTACTAGATAAACCATGCACACTAAAATTGAACCCTTTCTTGAAGGGTTTCACAGTTTCTCCATGGTGGGAACATGGTTTTTCAAACTATTTTCCACCCTTGAAAACCCTCACTACTTGGGTTTGGATAATTTTCACATGCATGGAGCACATTTTGGGAAAAATCAATTCCAACTGTGAATATCCTATATCCATCCAAAACATTCAAAATTTCAACCAAATCATGATCAATAGATGTGTTTAGAAATACATGAAGATAGTAACATGATGTTAATTTAAATCTTCCGTCCATGAATTTATTGAATTGTCAGTATAAATTTCCATGAAGAACTATCAAAATGAATATATAACTAGATTGTGGAGTTTTATATTAGGAAAATGTTTCTTTGTGAAATGTTTTAATAAAACATTTTGTTCTTCTTATTCCTCCTCTTACTATGGTTTTCCAAAAATTCGGCCGCATCAGGATGATATGTGCCTAATATTATTCTCCATATCTCAAGTACACCTAAATATCAAGGAATTTGTTTTCCCATTGATATGTAAGAGTGAATTAATTTTGAATCACTAGAGATATTGTTTCCTCTATGACTACATGGTTTTATGTCTCTACTCCATGGATTCTATTAGAGTATTAAGAGAATAAATTGTGTTGATGACTTCTAGTAGAACATTCTCCAATTTTTATTCCCAATTTAAGGAAGTAAAAAATCATTATAAAGATACATCATCTGGTTTATCTATTAATAGAAATCATGAGTCTTCCACGGGGTTATCACCTGAAATAATAGGGTTTTATTCCCCCAGTAAAGATAATTTTGTATAATCCATTGATTTTGTCATTATATAGATGGGTTATATATGCCTCTGGTGGGTTGGATGACCGAAATCTTAAATTTAAAGTCATATATTCCTCGATATTTTTGAGGCTTCATTAGATGGTAAATATTATCCCCACACATTGTGTTTCACAGAGTTATAAAATTACATTTTATAAATACATTATTGGGTTACCTCATCCTTCTCAAATTAACATTATTATAAGATGTACTCACCACTATATACAGAAACTCATAATCATTGGGTGTTGGAGTGATATGGATATTGTCACATCATTACATTCATACATAGTTAAACCTCATGGTGTAGGTAGCAACTGAATGTTCAGTGATGCTCCAAAATAATTACCCTTATATTTACATTTTTTATTCCAAACCCTATATATGAATATTTCAAGGAAACTTGTATCTAATATAATTATTTTAATTTTATTCATATTTATTAGTTTCATTCAACGCATTAATTATGTGGATGAATCATCAAAAATCCATTATGTGAATTGTTTAATGGGAATCAAATCCATATCTACATAAGAGTAGTAATAGGAATAATTATCCAATAAATATCATTTAAAGGATTGAAACGCATGAGTGATTTTTGCCTATCGACCGTTCAATGTTTCGGTGCTCTACTAATGTGTATAGAAACCCTCGGGTTGAATCCTCAGCGATGATACTTTTTAATAATAGTTTGTTTTTAGTTGATTGTATTTTCATAGGGGGGTTTGTTTGTAGAGCTTAATTGAAATGATTTATTGATTATAATTGATTTAAAAAATTGATAAATATTGGTGTGAGTTCATTATTATGGAGTTAAGCTTGTGATATCCTTGAGCTTTGCTTTATATTGCATTTAAATTAACACCCACTTCACAAGTTGACGTCAATAAGAATTCCTACGTGTTAAA
This sequence comes from Viscum album, assembly GCA_963277665.1. Taxonomy (NCBI): domain Eukaryota; kingdom Viridiplantae; phylum Streptophyta; class Magnoliopsida; order Santalales; family Viscaceae; genus Viscum; species Viscum album. The sequence goes on from CAUJRU010000208.1 coordinate 139,624, forward strand.
GCATTATTGCATTCCTTAAATTAACTAGGATTCTAATCTCAATCTGTACATGTTTATGGTAGTGTATTTTTAGTTCCAATAATCCATGGAAACCACATTCTAATCAAAATATGTCATTAATCTGGGACATATTATGTCCAACATACACAATGTTAAATTAACGAATACTCATCGAGCAAATACTCTCAATCACTAAACATTCCTAAATTTTGACTCACCCCAATGAGATATTTACTCATCCATTTGGGAATTTAATATTATTGTTATAATAATTATTATGATAAATTAAAAATAGAAGAAAAAGAAAGGGATTAGAAAAGAATGGTTCGTCGAACACACACATACACACGAACAATGATGATAATTAAAAATAGATTTTCGATTAAATGGGGAATAAAAATAAGGGAAAGGGATTAAAATGAATTTAAAATATTTTAAGAACATTAATATTAAACTATAGAAGGTGGAGGAGAATAAGGGATATTGAAGAAGAAACTTGCATTAAAACCGAATTAAAAAAGAAAGGACTTAGAAAATTACAAAAACGAAGGAGACAAAAGTACGTGAAAACAAAGATAGGATGAAAGGTATCTAAAGTGAAAAAATGAGTATGGAAGGTCCTCCCAAGACTTTGGAAAGTCTTTGGTCGTGCCAATATGATCTCCTCTATTCTTAAATGCCAATCCCTCTCAAGGAGAGAAGGGGAGAGTATTTATAGCCCAAAGAGCGGACTGTTTGCATTCCCAATCTGTCCCTCCACTTGCATCACCATGATGGCTATACAGATGGCCGAATATCCAGAGCTATCCTTCTTCAAAGTTTTATATAATAAATTTGTACGACCCCTATCAAAATTTGGAGTCATTTGGACCTATGGAGACAATGTTATGGCTGGTTGATTATACAATATTAATCTGTCCATTTCAATCCAATCTTTTTGAAGTCCAAAATGTGAAGGGGGTTTGAATAGGAAGATGCCTTCGAAACCGAATTATTTATTCAAAAATGTAGGCCTCCAATATCTCCTATTTATCACTAAAAAAATATAATCTTGATGGGATTCTTACATTAGGATATATGTCATGAATACTATACTGATTTCATTCTCGGCCAGAATGTTGGGCTGGATTTTAAAGCTTCATTTGTGCCCCTTGTTCTTAGCGCTGGGCCCTAAAATTTTTATACCAGAATCTTTACATTTTCCCCAAAACTATGGTGGAGAATAATGTAATTTGGACTTCTGAATTTATCCCAGTAAATCAATCTTCATAAATATTCCAGTTTCATCACAAATTCTTTGGTCTTGATTGTGAGGACCATATGACCCTTCAAATGGAAGAATTGGCTCATGGTACCTTATAATGAAATGTTGTATATTTAGAGTATAATCCTAATAAACATTAACCACACAATTTGGATCCGTATAGTGATAGTTATTATTATAATAGTAAATTGACTCAATTGGGCTACTTCTAAAAATGCTCAAAAATTATAGTTAATATTAAAACATTAATATTTCACACAAATTATAAACATTTAATATAAAATCAGTAAAGGGAGTATATAATAAGTCATGAAAATATTAATAACATCAACTCCCCACACTTAGATTTGTGCATGTCCTTGTGTCCAACAAATATAAAAATATAACAAAATCATTTTCACTCACCAACAGATATTAAACTTTTGTTTTATTCAATCAGGGGAGGTTTAGACTATTTCACTAATACATTTTGAATTCTACCACTAGTTGTTATAGAAACAATTTTACAAAACAAATTCATTTTTTCATGCTCAAATTTAGAAATGGAAAATTTGGACACTCAAAACTCACACCTCTCATGATGATAAAATTTATTTTGTAGAGGTTCACTCTTTCACCAACCAAAAGTGAAAAACATAGAGTTTGAAAGATCTCTCAGCTTCCAATCCCTATCCAAAGTGAACAAGAATCAAGTGGTCTTTTTAAGGTATTTTTCTGTGGCTATGGGACGGTAGAAATAAAATGTCCAAGATAGAGAAGAATAGTGTTAAAACACCAACATAGAAAATGAAATGCACATTTTTTTGAAATAAAACATCGATTGAAATGAAAACACATATTTACAAGGGAATTATTTTGTGATGAAAGACACTATAGAAGAATATAATATGAAGGTAATGAGAAGATGGAATATTTACAAAACACAATCCTTTTCCCAATTAGAATATAATGCAAGTGTTCTTTTTTTCATTTCCTTTTTTATTCTTTGTTTTTTCGAAAGTTGACCTTGAAACAGATCTAACACTCATATCCCAACCCATGTTAGATCTCCTCATGAAACTAATTGTAATAGATATAACAAGAAAAAAGGTTAAGGAAGAGTGATTTTTGACCTACCCAAGACACAACCCATTTTTTTATTTATTTTTCTTTTTTTTCATCATTTTTTATTTCTTTTTAAACACTTGTCAATAACAATTACAAAATTACATAAATGGATGTACTTAACATTCCCCAAAACACACTGAATTGCAACATATCCCCCACACTGAAATGGATGCTTTCCCTTAAGAATATGATAACATGTTGAAATCAACAAAGGGTACCCAAAATGAAATCTATCCCCCCATAATTAAATTTCAAAAAATTATGCAATGAAAATCCATGTTGATATTGCTTGGGAAAAGGTATTGGACATGTAATGTGGATATCAAAGAAAAGGTTTTCATATGCTCGAAGGGGCTTTCAAAAATAGGATTAATTTAAGGGAAATGGAAGTATTTTTGGCTATTTTGATTCTCATGTGGTTCAGAAAATTCCTCTATCATATTAATGCTCACTAAAGTAGGAAATTCAGCTCGAAGGTCCACAATCTCAAGACACACAAATGGGGGTGAAAACATACATTTTGAAAAGATGGTCATATGTGGCCTTGGCATGAAATCAAATTTTGTTCCTCATGGTTTGGGAAAATCATCTTCCAAATCAAAAATTGAGCATTCAAAATGTGTTGGTTTTGACATAATATTCCTTATACAATGTCATGATGAAAATACAAAATTTTTTAGATGAAAACATTCCTGTTGACTCCCCAAAAAGGTTGGACAGAATTTAAACACTCGATGGTGAATAAGAATGACTCATAATTTTATTTGTATTTTTTATGTTATTGTTTTTTTTTGTTTTTTTTGTTTTTTAGTTTTTTATTATTATTTTTTATAAAGATACTCCCACACAAAAAGAGAAATTAAAAAAGAAATATTTTGATAAAGAAAGTGGTAAAAAATGAAAGAGAGAGTAAGAAGAAGAAAGAGGTCGATAGAGGAAGAGATAGAGAGAGTTAAAGGGAAAGTGGTTCCACTAGTTTGGATTTAGTGGGTCGCTATCTCCATCTAGTGGTATATTGGATAGAGAAGTTGGGGATCCGATGGAAGTCGAGGTGGTTCCAAGACCGTAGTAAGTTACCTGAAAAATAAAATTCATTATTCATTTAATGAAAAACTAAAAAGGAATTAAAATTTCATAGTAGTAAAAGAAAACATGGGTTACCTCCCAAAAAGGGATGCATTTATTTGCCTACATCTAGACAGTTGCAGTGGACTACCCATAGTCTGATGGTGGCCATTGTATCTTTTCAACACTAGTGTGCTTCTAGAAAAACATTTCTGTTGGGAGGCTCGATGATTCATTGGATAATTTCATCCAGTTCTTGTTTCGCTTGCAATTAAACGGGATTGAAAAGAGAATATGACTATCCTCGCATTGGTCATCAATGTAAGGAATGATTTTATCCAAAAAGTGATGATTTTCTATTCTTGGAAATTCAGGAAGTTTTCTGAATTATGATTGTTCATTTTTGTATGGTTCAGATAACATGAAAGAATATTATGAGATCCCTATTGTTTTTGACTCATTTATTTCATCCCATACCGATGTAGAGTAATGAGGATCAGTGGAGTCATAAGTCTGAATAAAATTTTAAATATCATTTATGTCAATATTGTTCGCCAAATAATGGTCAATTTCAACCTCACCAGTGATCACTTTATTAATTAGGGAACAAATCACACATCATTCACTCTCATTGGGACAAGATAAACATATTTGTTTAGGGTTCACCTCACATATAACAGAATTTTCAAAATCGTGGATAGGAAATGATGAATGTTGTCTAAACTGATCTTAATCAACAAATGAGCATTTTAGTTCATTTTCATCATTACCATCCATGTTAGAGAATTGGAGGACAGAGGTTAGATGAGATTCCAAAAAAAATTCAAGATCCTTTAGATCAATAGAGTTTTCATTTGTAATATCAACATTAATTTCTCTATTTATGACCTGGTTAATGAGGATGAAATATTCACAAACTCTTCTATTAGTATAACATGAAGAACATGTTGGATGGGGATTCAACACACTCTCAGAGAGACTTGTGGAATCCTGGATAGAGAATATAGATTGATTCTCTAATGGGTATCGCATGGATTGAAAAATATTGAAGTTGAACATTTGGTCACCGAATTCCATGCATAAGATGCTTTAATGGACATAAATCTTGGTTTTAGATGTCATAAGGATTGGTCTTCCTAGAATCATAGGATATTGTCAAGAAGTTGTCTCACCTTCCATGTTAAGGACATAGATGTCAGCTGGAAAGATAAGTTCATTTACTCGAACAAGGACATCAACAATTATTCCCTTAGGACTGGTTGTGCTTCGATTGGCTAACTGAATGACAACACTCATTGGATGTAAGGGACCTAGACCAAGGTTGGATAAGATGGATTTGAGCATGACATTCATTGAGTCTCCAAGGTCTTTGAGTGCATCTTCAAAGTTGGAACTTCCAATTTGGCATGGAACCATAAAGGTCCCTAGATCTTGGCACTTTATGGGAATATACTACTGGGTGGAAACTTTTTCAAAGGTCCTAACTTTCCTCTTGTGGGTACACAACTCCTTAAGAAACATGGAATACTTAGGAATTTTTTTGATGGAATCTAAGAGAGGAATTTTGACTTCAACACGTCTAAACATGTAGAGATTTTCAGGATTGGGTTCAAAGGACTTCTTTGGCTTAGAAACAGCTTGTGGAAAAGGAATTGGATTCCTAAGTGGAATGGAAGGAGGTGATGGAATGGATTCAGATTCATTTCCAATTTTCTTTTTCTTTTCATTTTCTAGGTCAACATTCAAATAAGGGTTGAAGGAATTATCTTGAGGCATAGTAATTTGCTTTCTCAGTCTAAGTGCAATTGCACTTACATTACCCTTGGGGCTGGGTAATGGTTGAGCTAAGAGTTGGGAAGAATCGGATGGTTGCTGCTGACTATGGTGGGATGAAAGTTGAACAATTTGGGTTTCATTGTTCTTGAGGATTGAACGGGTTAAGGAGATAAGATCTTCCACTACATATTTCCAAGGTTTCTTGGAAGAAGAGGCTTGTCCCGGATTGGGATTACCTTGATTTTGGTTCTTGGGAAAACAATTGTATTGGTTTTGGAATTCGGAGGGCTCACAAGGACAATGGAATCCAGGAGGAGGATTGTTCATTTGAGGTTGATGTATAAAAGGATAAGGTTGTGGGAAGTTACCAACACCTTGAAGATATTGAAACTAGTTTGGGTTTTGAGGATGGAATTGAGGAGGATGAGATATGGGATTACCATACCTATGGCCTTGGTTATAGGAAGAAGAGAAGGGCTCAGAGTGAGGTTGATTGAAGTTTCTAACAAACTGACCTGATAGTTGAGGATTGGTGTTCAACTGAGCATATGTTGCATTGAGCTCCATTTGTCCAGATGAATCGGATTGATCCTCTTAAAGTTATGGACATCTGTCAGTTGGATGAGATGGAGAGTTGTATATTCCACAGTTTTTGATAGGTCACGGAAACATTGATTGTGGAGAAGACAAGGTTGGGGATTTAGATGCCACAGCTAGTTGTCACACAAGACCTGTAAGTTCACTCATCCACTCAGTCATCTTGTTCAGCTCAATTTATTGATTATCTTGGGCTTTTTTTACTTGAGCATGTTCTCTAGTATGGAAATTTTGTGTGTTTGCAGCCATGTTACTTATGAGATCTCCTTTTGCTGCATGAGTTTTATCAACAAGAGCATTGCCACTTACGGCATCTATGAGAGTTCTGTCCATAGCCAATAACCCCTCATAGAAGTATTTGATATAGAGTTGTATCGGAATTTGGTGATGTGGTCAGGTTGCAACATGCTTTGTGAACCTCTCCCAGTATTCATGGAGTGATTCACTTGGTAACTGACTAATACCACTTATTTCCTTTCGGATAGAAGTGGTAGGAGATGCAGGAAAGAATTTATCTAAAAAAAGTCGATTCATGTCATTCCATGTGGTTATGGAACCATGAGGTAGGTAGTAAAGTCATACCTTAGCATTGTCAGCTAGGGAGAAAGGGAATGCTTGAAGCTTGATTTGTTCTTCATAAATCCCTTGAGGCTTCATGGTAGAGTACACTACTTGAAACACTTTAAGGTGAAGATGTGGATCCTCACCACCTATCCCGTGTAAATGAGGGAGAAGATGAATCAAACTTGATTAGAGTTCAAATTCATCCCCTATGTTTGGGTATTCAGTACCAAGAGGTTGGTAATTCATATCAAGGGCAGAAAGTTCTTTATGTTTTTGTTCCCTAGGATTGGCAATTTCTAATTCAATTGGTTGTACAAAGACTTGTTCTTGAATTATTTGATTATCTATTATGTTCCTCCTATGTTGGCGAAGTGTTCGCTCAATTTCAGGGTCAAAAAAATCTGAGGGATTGTTTGGAAGGCTTTGGGGCATTCATAGAGATTTTTAACGAAAGAGGAATATGGGTTTTTTCGGTATTTTTTCGTTTATGATTTTTATGATAAGACGAGTTTTTCTTTGTGTTTTTTTTAATTTTTTTTTAAAATTTTCATTTATTATTACAATAACCAGACACTAATGACTAATTAAAGCACCATCCCTGGAAATGGTGCCATTTAAAATGCATGGCCAATTGTCTCCTATCGACCGGTCAGAGTTCCGGTGCTCTGCTAATGTGTATAGCTGCACTCGAGTCAAATCCTCAGCGATGATACTTTGTAATAGTCGTTTTTTTCTGTTGATTGTATTCATATTAGGGGGGTTTGTTTTCAGAGCTCAATTGAAATGATTTATTGACTATAACTAATTTAAAAAATTGATAATTATTGGAGTGAGTTCATTATTAGGGATTTAATCTTGTGATATCCTTGAGATTTGCTTTATATTTCATTTAAATTAACACCAACTTCACAAGTTGACATCGATTAGAATTCCTAAGTGTAAAAGCATTAATCCAAGCCTTAACATAACTAGGATTCTAATCTAAATCAGTACATATTTATGGTAGTGTACTTTTGGTTTTAATAATACAAAGAAACCACATGCTAAACAAAATATGTCATTATTCTTTGACATATTAAGTCCAACATACACAATATTAAATTAACGAATACTAATCGAGTAAATACTCTCAATAACATGACATCCCTAAATTATGACTCACCAAAATGAGATATTTACTTAGCCATTTGGGTATTTAATATTCTGTTTATAATAATTATGATGATGAATTATGAATATAAGAAAAATAAAGGGATTCAAAAAGAGTGGTACGTCGAAAACACACACACACGAACAATGGTGATAACTAAAAACATATTTTGGATTGAATGAGGAAGCAGAATAAGGTAAGTGGATTCAAATTAATTTAAACAATCTTAATTACATTAATATTAAACTATAGAAGGTGTAGGAGAATAAAATATATTGCAGAAGAACTTGCATTAAAACCGAATTACAAAAGAAAGGACTTACAAAATTACAAAAATGAAGGACACAAAAGTAAGTGAAAACAAAGAGAGGGGGAAAGGTCCCTCAAGTAAAAACATGAGTATGGTAGGTCCTCCCAATCCTTTTTCAAGGATTTTTTCTTTCCAATATGATCTCCTCTATTCTGAAATGCCAACCCCTCTCAAGGAGTGAAGAGGAGAGTATTTATAGCCCAAGGAGTGGACTATTTGCATTCCCAATCTATCACTCCACTTGCATCACCATGTTGGCTATCCAGACAGCCGAACCGTGAGAACTATCCTTCTTCAAAGTTGTACAAAATAACATTTTACGACCCCTATAAAAATTTGGAGTTTGTTGGACATATGGAGAAATAGTTATGGCCCGTTGATTAAACAATTGTAATCTGTCCATTTCAATCCAGTCTTTTTGAAGACCAAAATGTGAAGGGGTTTTTGAATAGGACGATGCTTTCAAAACCGAATTATTTTTTCAACAAAGTTGGCCGCCTTTATCTCCACTTTCACACAGAAAAATATCAGCTTGATTGGATTCTTACATCAGGATATATGTCATGAATACTATACTGATTTCATTCTCGTCCAGAATGGTGGGCTGGATTTTAATGCTTGATTTGGACCCCTTTTTCTTAGAGTGGGGCCCTGAAATTTTTATACAAGACTCCTTACATTGTCCCCCAAATGATGGTGGTAAATAATGTAATTTGGACCTTTTAATTTAGCCTAGTATATCAATCTTCGTGAATAGTCCAGTTTCTTCACAGATTCTTTGGTCTTGTTTGTGAGGACCATATGACCAATCAAATAGAAGAATTGGCTCATGGTACCTTCTAATTAAATGTTTTAAATTTAAATTAGAATCCTAAAAACATGAAAAAAACAATTTGGATCCGTATAGTGACAGTTATTTTTAAAATAGTAAACTGACTCAATTGGACTACTTCTAAAAATGCTCAAAAATTATACTTAATATTAAAACATTAATATTTCACACAAATTATGCACATTTCATATAAAATCAGTAAAGGGAGTATATAATAAGTCATGAAAATATTAATAACATCAAGGATAAATCATATTCCTCAATGATTTTTTTCACATTATGGACATTTTTTCAAATGTATCTTGTAGTATATTTCTCTATCACAATGATTTTCAACCTGATATAGTTTGTGGATTTTTATATTGAGGGTGTAATTAATGACATTAATTGAACACTCTCTTGATAAAATTTTTTTATCATAATTATCATAAGGAGAAATTGTGGGGTATCTTGTTGAGATATTTCCCAATGTAAGGAAAGTATTGACCTTCATAGAGAGGTAGATAATAATTCCACATCCATGTGATATGGACTACATATTAACCTATTGTCATCATGTTTGTTCTCCACTATGGATTTTATGATTCCACGGTTTGTGGTTAATGTTAAAATTCCACAAACCCTCTGGGTGAGTGATGCTCATAACTATTGAAGTGGATAAAAAAAATGATATTCTTAACATTTTTTGATTTTATCCATGAATACATTCTGTGTATCATCTTTTCTAGGGAGGATTTTTTTATCATCAATGGAATTCCTATGATTTATGGTTGTTAATTCCATAAAAAATTTCTTTGTTTTACCATCCAATTATCCTTTTATATAATCCTATCGGTGTATTAGTTTTATCATGAGTAATTTTCTTTGCTTTGGTAATGGAGGGAGCACATTGTATGAACTACGTGGTATAATAAAATAGTAGATATGAGGATTTTTATTAAGTTATTACATTGAAATATTTATTTCTCTACAATCCTTATTGTCCAATAATCCGAGAGAAATAATATATTTTTAATTTCACCACTATTTGATTTTCATGTTAGTTAGAGTATCTGTTACTAATTTGGGACAGTAAAAACAAAATTATGAAATTTTATAAACCATAGACAATCATATTTTTTCATTGATTTAGAATATATGGGACTTGAATAGAATCCTTGGATTATATATTCATATATCTTATGAAAAATCATGAAATCAATATGTTCCACATAAGTTTTGTTGATTTATATATGGTTTATAATCTATCATAAGATGTGATTTAATTTTTCTATGAATTCAACTATTAGTTTCATAGGAATTTCATACCAAGGAGTGCTAATAGGCTAGAACAGAACTTCAATTATATATTAATTAAAATCCTTCCACATGTTAATAAATATTTTTTTCATCCCATTTTGTGTTTTCTATAACAAATCAGGCTATGACGTTCATGTATTAAATGTTATAATAAGTTGTGTGGCATCACTCCAAATGTACTCAATTATATCCTTGTGTGCATGGTATGGACGAGCCACGGATGATGATAGTTTCCTTCATTCTGGGAGGAGTCTATGTTACTTGATAATGAGGTGGTTGGTATAAATAGACATTGTCTCTTATTATCCTCTTGATATGAGGGTATATTTTGAATAAAATTTACATGGGGTGGAAATTAATTCTAATAAGGTGTTTCATTATGAGGATATCATTCACAACAGTCACCTTGGAGAGGAGCCCCATGGGTGATTCATTATATTAAATTATGTAGATAAAAACTATCATGTAAAAATTAATTCACATAGGGATTAAATAATCATTATATTTTATGGGGAAGAAATATTGATTTATTCTCATGGTTTATATTTGGAGTTCCACTATATTCAATGATTATTAATAATTAGATGAGTACATAACCACCTTTTTAAACAATCATTATGATTCATAGAGGACCTACGCAACTATATTAATGAGATGGACATTCCTATTTGAGATTCGCATTTCTATGTGAGGGACCTTCAAAAAAATTCTTCATTTAGAGGATCTTCATGATTGATCTTCCCATTGCTTCATAGTGTACCTCCATTATGGGTTCTATGGGGCCATTTTTTATAGATCCATGGTATCACCATAATATTTTGAGGACCATAATATTTGATTATTTCATCAATATACTGAGAATAATACCTTGATGGTTTACATACAAAATGATATTAGGAGGAACTCTATGATCAGTACCATTGGGTGGAATTACATTTTTATGGATCTATGGTAAAACCTTTTTAGTTAATACTATGGATATGAACTCTATAGTTTACTATTACATAATTTTTCAGGGGATATCCATAACCATGACACCCTTCAAATGGTCATGGAATGTGTGAATATACATTATTCTATGTATAAACTATAAAAATTTGATCATTCTTGATTTATGTGACTTGGTATGATCCTCAACCCACTTTCGTTGTACACAGGTGACCCTCAAAAATTTCAATGTCTATAAGATTAGAGGAATATTCCTAGATTTTATCTAGAGACATTCTCAGGGGATTCATTCTTCTAAATGATTTTGTTTAGTTGGCAATAGTTTTTACCTCAATGATGATAAGGGACATGTAATGTGGGAATTTTTCTTCATTGGTATGAGCTCTCCTAAGTGGATTCTTATATTCTATTGGAATAAAATAATTGATTTTTTAGTATTTATGGAAATTATCATGGGAGAGTTATCTTGAGATTTATTAGTAAACCTTCCATATAAAGTTCTTATCTGTCCTCCCTCCCACATTTCCCTCTGATCAAAATAATCCCTAAAGTCCAATCGTACATGAATGCAGTTCTCTCGGTATTTATTTCTCCTCTGGAGTTCACGAAATCTTCAGCTTTACTCGATCTCACATTGGTAGACTGATTTAGAAGTAATCACCCCTTTATTGTTACATTCGACTAGTATGTTTTATCTTATAGGAATTTACAGGATCTGGTGATTGTTGGCCTTCAAGATTTGATACACAACAAATCAATTTCTCAAATGTACAAGACATGGTTTATTTATGGGCCTTTTCTCAATGATCTATGGAGGGATTTATATTTTCTCTCATCCAATGGACATTCAATTTTCACATGAGGCATTACCCTCTGACCACAACACTCAAGATATCCCTACCATGTACTTCTATTTACATTGAAGAACCTAGTGATCCTCCGGTTGATAGGAAATATATTTGGCTACTACATCTATTTGGATTCACAAACCATATCCATTTTCCATCCATTCACACCAAAAATCTATGTTGAATCAAATATATCAAAAGGTCCAATAGAATTCATTAGCATTGAGATTGAGGGAGAGATCCACTGGCATAAAAAGGCATGCTTTGATTCTTGGATCCCTTACTATTCTGGTTGTCGTCAATTAGGTCATGAAGATTCCAAATGTCATCGAATCATCTCTTGTTTCTCCCAGAATTATCCTCCCAATCTAATGAAGGTTTTCATGGTGTCATTATGAAACTACATAGAGGTTAATAAATCAGATATGGAGGAGGATTCTATTGGACCACGATGAAAATTGGTTACTAGTAAAATTGCACTGGGAGAGGATCAGGTGACAACTGATCCATAGTCTTCTATTACGTAAGAGGCTATTTGGTCGAGTTAAAATCTGAAGGTGGAAGATGTGTTTACACAATTGAAACATGACCAGGGTGTACTCAATTAGTTGCAGGATTTCGGTGTTAATGAGGAGAATATCTCTATATTTCCTGATCATATCTTTATTAAACAGAATGCCTCAGTCAATGTTCCTCCAGTTGAGAAGGAAAATTCATTAATAACTCGAGGGTCCCCTATAAGTGTTTCCATTGTGGTTTATGACTGTGTGGAGGCCAATCCATTTCAATGTTCATTATCATGGGAGTCTTTGTTGGCTGTTATAGAATCAAAAATAGGAAAAGGGAGGTTGTATGTGGTGTGGGCTTTGGGGCCCATGGACCCAAACAGTCTCATTACAAAATCCTCATCCCATATGAAGGCTTTGAGGGAAGGGAAGAAGACTAAATTGGACACTAAATTAGGAATGGTGAAGTCTCTAAGCAGGGATATCCCCAGTAAAGAAGGCTTGGTGGTTGAGCAAGGAAACTATTTAAAATGTCTTGATGTTCAAGAACCAGCATTGGATCCATAGGTTGATGAACTTGGTGATGAAATATATTGCCAATTCTAAGTGGATATCTTAGAATTAATTCAATGGAATGGTATTCACAACCCTTGACAGAAGAAATGGATAAATTTTAATCAAGACTGAGGGAAATTTATTGTTTTCAAAGGGAATAACCCAATAGTGTGAAAATATAATTCACAATTTCCTTAAATAATGGAGACTAGGTTGACTTTAAAGGGTAGAAACAAGGAAATTAAAGCCTCACATAATGGGGAATGTTGAGATCAATGTGGGAAAATAGGAATGGTGAATGAATAAAAAGTGGAGTGTATGAAGATCATCCTCCATTCTAAAGAATAAATGCATAAAAAACATTATAGGTCAACACATAAAACGAGAATGTTGAAGGAATATATGAAATAAGGTTAAGAGATGATTCTAATGAGGAGAAAGAGGTGTGTTTATAAAAACAATACTGAATTCTGGCTTATGGATTAAACCAATGCAAAATCAACTTAGAGGAATCTATATAGATAATGGACAAAATGGCTACAAACCATTAAGACCATGTTAGTGAGGATCTAGGTACCCATGATATTAATCTGCACTGATAATTATATAATGTTTATACATCGAATAATATTTGTCATGTGTTTAATCAATTCGTGAGATTTTTCATCATGTAGTGGTATCTATGTTTTTTTAACTATGGTTTCCCACATTTCCAAAACATTGATTAATAAAAATTTATAATTACTAGTGATAATATTTTTTGGGATTTCCATATTATCCTCCACATCATATTAATGACACACATAGGCTATGAAATAATAATAATTATGGTGAATGAGAAGTTCTATATATAGTAGTTTTATAAAAATTATTAGGAAGTAGATGATATGTTCCTCTACATCCAAATGATTAGGGAAATATATACTTTTACACTCTAGGTAATGACTTATGTCATTCCCAATTATTGATTTTATTGTATTTTTTCAAAAAATTCAAATCAATTATAAGAGATCAAGTTAATCATAATGACATCTGTGATGATGTGAGGATCCACTAAAATGAAATGTTGTTGAATCCCATTTACTTTGGTTAATGATTTGAGGAAGTTGAAACTAATTATAAGTATCATATAGGATAGATTCGTGGTGGTGGTAATAACATTATAGGATTGTATAGAAAATTATTATGTCTCTCAAAACATATAATGTCAATATATACACAATATATATAATAGTGACATCTAAAGTTGAATAGTATTGAAAAAATTTATATTATACCTTTATGGGATGTCAAAGATAGATGTAAATTAATATAATACAATTAGTTCAATATTTTTGAATAAATTATTGTTTTATTTTTTGAATCCATAATTCATGTACATTGAATTGTTTTGGTCAAAATATGTGAAAAAAACACCTAGAAAGACTCCTATCGGGCATAAGAATATTATTCTTAGACATACATTAGAATAAGACGTTTCTAAAATTTTCTAAATGTCTTTCTTTATGTTCTTATTTTTTAAAATTCATTATGAAATGTGTTCGGAATCATTTTAATCATTTGTATCATTATGTTAAGATGATATAATATTATTTCAATTAGATAATGAATGTATACAAATTTTTAATGTCTCTATGGGCCTGTTTAAGGAAAACTAAAATTCATGTTATTCAATATGAATATTTAAAATGGAAATAATGATATCGGCATCTTGGGTATGGGAAATCATTAATGGAATATTGATTTGTCTTCCTCATATGATATTTTGGTATTAAGTGTATCTATAATATTGGAAACACAAATCAGAAAATTATATTCATCTATATGATAATCATCATTGATAATTTATCTACATGATATATTGTCCATGGGAATTCATGCTTATTAATGTAAATATTATATAGTATATAATATAAATCATCTATTATATATTTTAAATATCAATATATTTCCAATATAATATATGATATCTCAACTCATCTAATATAATTTAGACACATAAATAAAGTAAATATAATTTATTTATTCAAAACATAATCACATAAGATAAATCCCATGGAGAATATTAAGGATAATATAATATTGAAAAACTTGATTCCTAGAATTACAAGATTATTAAAAAGAGAAATTTTTTATTCTAATGATATTGTTAAATCAAGTCCAAAACATTATTAATCCCTGGTAAGACAAGATTAAACAGTTTTTTAAAAAATGACATTTGATAATGATAAGGATCATTGTTCTTCGTTTTTTTGAAAAATCAAGGCATTAGATTCTTGTGAATAATTTATATATTATTAATTCATTTTGTGTTCCTTAATTTGATCTAATTGACCATTAGGAAAAAAAAATATAAATAATAGTAAAGGAAGAATACTATATTATGAGTTTTGTTTCCCATCAGAATAAAGTATGCACTTCATAATATACAACTTCAAGAAATAGGATGATTTCTACAAATCAATCTGATACATATTATATATTTTTATTTTTTTGTAAAATGAAGTTAATATTTCCATAGAGATATTTTGAGATGTATAAGGATATAAATTTGAGCCAAAATAATATTAAAAAAATAATTAATTATACCATCCTTTATAATTTAAATAATGGAATTTTTGGAATATCTAATGAGTTGGAAAATTTTAAGGGGAAATCATATGAATATATAAATGGTTTAATATACTACATAATTTTTGAAGTTGGATCCTTTTTGTGACATACGTAACATATATTGATCCGTTAAAATGAAGGAAGAATTTAAATATATCTATCATTATTGTGAGGATGATGATAATATGTTCGTTATTGAAATTTTAAAATTAAAAGGTTTAATATCATTAATGGTAAATATTGAAGAGATTTAAGAGCTAGTGAAGTAGTGAAGATATAGAGACTTTTAGGAGAAAATAATAAACTAAGATATACAATGAATCTTATGTAAGAATGATGATGAGGATAAATCACCACATCTAATAGTTAGGAAGACAAAAGAATTTACAATTTTTATCCTACTATTATTTGATAAATAAGAAAAATTAGAGCGTCTATACATATTACTACTAATCTGTTTCACATGGGGAATATAAATGCTGAATTTGAAGTGTAGAGTCCCTAATATTTGGATTTTCTATGTTTTAATTATTCTATACCCCCCCAAAATACATTACAAAATATAATAAGGATAGTTTGGTTTAGTATTAATAGTCTTGTAATTGATTCTATAATGATTTGGAAATGAATTCATAGATTCTGTTAGATAATATAAAGGATGTAGAATTAATAATTCATTGAAGAACGCCATTTGGTATTGTTGGACTATTGTAGCCCAATGATTAGTGAATATCTACTTCAAAAGAATAATGTTTTGAACAAATCATTGGATATGAGTAAAAATAACCTAAATGAGAATTACTATTCAATTTTTTAATATAGTGAACCACAAATGTGTAATATTTGTTATATATAGATACGTGATGATACATGGATTCACAAGTTTTATGGTGATTTGAGTGTAATAGATAATTAGTGACACAATATAATTAAAAAATGAAATGAGTTCGTATATGATATTGGGTCCAATCCTTGAAAAAATATATCATGTTAATATCTGGTTTATCTTTCTTTATTTGATAGTGTTAGGGAAAATTATGTGAGGCCTAATATATCTATTTATATACTAACAAGTATCATGGGATCTTTATAAAACTATTTATATTAAACCAATAGTTTTTAATTTAGTAAAATGTTAGGAAATAAGGATTAACCCCCAGCTCGGGTGTGTCTACACAATCTGACGGGAAATAAAATTATTATCATAAAAGGAATACATTTATATAGATCTAATGTCTTTTAAATCAAATATTAGACAAAACTGTATATTGGTTTCATTATGAAAAATATTTCCCAATAATTTTATCTGACATATATGTGGTCTATGTTTTAGATGTTTAAAGTAGATCCTAAAATGGAAAATTAATATTTTATCCATATTACAAATTTTTTAGAATACTATAAAGAACATGGATAATAATGTATATATTGATGGTAATTTATTATAAATGATTCATGAAAAATAGAGTAAACATCATTAGATGATGTCTTTCCGAGATTTATATGAATGGAATAATCTATTGAATTTTTTTTCACTAGTGAGATAAGATTAAATAATAAAAAATTACTATTTTATATATTTAAATTATATATGTTGAGGTTATGTAATACTTCTATAAAGTACATGATTATTTTTTCACAAACCAATTGAATTTATTTAGGTATTATTTGATGATAGTTCATAGCTAGTTGATAATTCTGAAATAACACGAGAATATTTTTTAAGATAGTCTGAGAAAAGAAATAATCTCCATAATGATTTATTTGGAAAATAATAATATAAATAAAATAAACCAAGAAAAATAATCAATTATTAAATAAAATATATAATTCCATATAGATTAAAAATAAATGGTTTTCTAAATCATTTAGGATGAGATTAATGATCATCAATAATCATATAATGTTGTTATTGATTTCATGGAAGCCAATGTGAGAGATAAGGATACAATGTTCATGAAAATAAAAAAATTAATAAGTTAATGTTTCACAATTCATTGTTAGAAACATATAAATATGATAAATTATTGTGATTTAAGGATAATATCAGTTAAGTTTATGATAAATAGCCACATCTAGATGTTTTTTGAGTTATATGTCAAAGTATGAAATCAAGAATCTACCAAAGATGAGTTTTCTTAAATATTTAGGTATGGTAGTATTTCTATACAAACATATGAAATTATTTTTATAACAACTAACGCATATAATTGTGGATAAAATATCCTCATAACATCTATAGAAACATCAACTTTATGATCATGGAAAAATATATCCCATAAACATGAAAACTAAATTTACTCTATAATTTTTCACTATAAGTACAATAAAATGATAAGATTTTGATTAGACATGGAGGAGTGAAAATATAGGGAAACCAAAAATTATATAAATGGATGTTATTTTCAAATATATATAATGAAAATATTAAAAATAAATTTTATTTTTAGATCAAAATTACCAAATTTTTTTTGAAAATATATACAAAAAATAATATTCAGATAAGAAAAAAATAATATACTTTATAGGTTAAGAGGGTGTTTATTAAATCCTTGATATATGGATATTGATCTTGGCATAGTATTTTAGTATGCAGAAACAATAAAACCCCTAAAGTAATGGGAGAAAGGATGAAAAATGAAGGAAAACTTTTACTCAGATTCATTCTTTTAAAAGATGATTAAATATATAACCAAACATTATATTTGAATATTTATGAAACAATTTTGTATTTTAAAATATATATGGACACTATTATGATGCATATAGGTTTGTACCGATATATAACAAGACCGATTATAATTAGTTTATAGGATCATACATGAAATCATGTAGGTAAAAAACAAATAAAATTAATTTCCCTCTTTGAGAAATGTAAACTTTCTAAAAACTACATATCCTAATAAAAATGATGTCACAACAGATATAATGATATTCATCTACTATTTTAATTGATTCCACATCAGGTTTCATTAAACAATGTTCGTGAATTTACTTTTAAATTGTAGAATTCTATTAACCAAAATTGAATTAATTACGGAAAGTGATAATTGAAATGGTAATACTAATGATTGACATTGTGAAGAGTATAATAATATTCCCAAGATTTGAAATTAAAAATATGATGAGCCTGTGATCATACTATTCTAGGAAGATGTTAACATTGGTAAAATTTAAGGATTGTTTTTTCTATTCAAATGAATAACAAATGAAATAATCTTAATAAAATTTTACAATAAGGATTCTAAAAGAATAGATAAAAATTCCAAATAAATCTCATCCTATGAAAATATAATTAATAAATATATATTAAAATAAACTGTACTTGTATTTTAAACAATAATAAGATGAAAATAAATCTTTTTCTATTTTTTACAAGTTAATATGCCCTTTTCTCTATAAATAATATTGTGAATAAAAAAACAATTCATCCAAGAGTGATATGTATCTAGAAAATATATGTTGATGCCGATATAAATATTCCTATAAACATTATAAATTAAATGAAATGATCATCTAGGATGAGATAAATAGAAAATCCATATAGTTTTATGTAATGATATGATTAAGTCATCCTTAATCACATGTATATATATATAAATAAATGATCAAAAATATATTTGATGATAATTTGTAAGCATCATATTTGTAGGATCTCACAAAATAAATAATTCTACTTGATATTTATAAAATTATGATAAATTTTGAAATGTAGACTGCCCCATAAAAATTTGAATGAATTTTTAATATTTTATATGTAATGTTTATCATTGATGTATTTTTTTATGATTTTTTGGGAATAGATTCATTGGACATAAATTTCTTTGATGTGTGTGATCAATTGATTTATGTATCATAAAAATTCATGAATAAATTATACGATGGGTATAAAATATTTTAATTTCATAAGATAGTTTCACTGTGGTAAATTTATGGAATGTTTTTTATCTAAATTAACTTCTCATTTTTTCAGGCATGGGTTTTCCAATGTAGATAGAGTGTGGGATGTTTTACTAAACCTTTTTTAGAGAACATGTTGTAAGAACCTTATTATAAAATTCTTAGTTGAATGTACCACTATGAGGGGACCAAAATCATATGGGTATAAGAATAGAATCTTTAAACAAGAAGACTTTGTTTTAAAATATAAAAATCATCCATTTCTATAATGTTTTAAAAATAATAATAATATCTTTCATTTTTCATTAATATTAAACCACAAGATTATTATATCAATAACATTGGTAGAAAAAAATTAATGACATATAATAAAAGAGATTTTTGTGCCCTCATATTGATTGTATTGTATGTTTTTCAAATATAATGTCCATTATAAGAGACTGATTCAATGACAAGGTCCCGAATGAAGATGTGGGGATCAACCAGAAGTAAATTAATCATCTACCAGAAGGTGTTATTTAATTATTTTAGGATGACTAAACAACCAACAAATATGTTTATGGAAAACATCTAAGAACATAATATAACATTAGAAGAATGTAGAACCAATCATTTTTCTGGATATATATACCAAGTTTTTGAGAAGAACTATCTATAATAGTGACTTCAGGAGATAAACATTTTGGAGAATCTTTATTGTATACCTATACGGGATAGCATGTTGATTTAAACATAAAAAGGAAAAAAATAAGTTTACAATTTATGAATAACATCTTGATAGAGTTTGAGAATACACCATTTGAGTAACTAGTATATTGGTTTTGAAATTAGCAATAATCACATTTGGATGAAGGATGATTTAAATAGAGATAGATCAAGATTGATTTGTGTATGTAAAACACAAATCAAGTTGAGTAATATGACGAAATAATCGAATTCATGTTTTTTATATTCTAAAACATTGTGGAAATTATATTGATGGTCCTCATGATAATTTTAACTATTCATATTATTAGTTTTAGTTTTTATGAGAACATTGAAATAAGTATTACAATTTTTCTAAATTATTTAACATACACTATTCTTGTCTAATGATAAATGGAATTCCAATCCTAGATAATAAATAATAATAAAAGTAAATTTTCATATATGACTAATTTAAATGTTACATCATCTATACCGATGTTATTTTAGAATAATATAACCTATTTGGGTTTATACTATATCTAGTACAGATGAGCTAAATATATGAAAAAACCCATCTGTATATGTAACATGTAAAATAATTATTCTACGTGAGAGACCCAATAACAAAATTCATCAACTTGGCGGTAAAAAATTGGAAACACATAAGACAATTCAACTAAAAAGGAGTTAAATGATAAAGGTTTTCATCTTCTCTCATAATATATCACAACCTAGATAACTGAATTATTACCCACATATGTAAGTTAAAATTTATGAATGTAATTGGAGGCCCATATATAAAAATTAATATATCTAGGTAAAAATATAAAATTAAATTGATTTATGATGGAATTAAATATGTTAATTATCATATAGGGATAAATATTTTATTATAATATATTAAATTGATGTGGATTGAACTACACATAAGTAAAATGTGTTTTCCATGGTCCTCTAATATTTGAGATCCTATAAAAAATTACATAGTGAATTTTTGAAATCATACAAGACTATATATATGATGTCAATAAATAAATGATTCTAATCAATGGAATATAGTTATTATTATGAGGTTTTTCAATAGTATATAATACATTATAATGATTCAGAAATCAATTATTCAAGAATGTATTGTGAATAATCAAATGAGATAATGATAATGATCAATGTTCTTAATTTTGTGAAAAATGAATTTATTGGATTTTTAAAAATAATGTAGATATTATTTATTCTTAGCATTTATTCTCATACATTGAAAAATAAATTTAATAATAAGGTTGTTTATGTTGAATAAAAATGGAATATTTATGATATCATACATGATGTGTACTATAGTAATATGTATTTAGGCCATGATTAATGTTCATTATGCAATATGAGTTCTATGCCTCCTGTTAATATACAATATATTTTTACACAACTATGGGAAAGGAGTTCTATATATTAGTGGATATATTTTTTAACTAAGAATTATAGGATACTGAGCAATGATTATAATAAAATAAATATTTATTTATTCATGATTGATTCATTAAATAAATGTTTTGTTTAATATAATTTGACATTATAAAAATTTGTCAAAACCAATGAAATACATAAAAAGTTATTATACAATCCTAATTTTGGTAGGACGATAATATTTTAAAAATAAAATCCATTTATAGAACATATAAAATGAAATGATCATTTAATGTCGACTCCCATACATGTGATTATGATATGACGATCAATTAGAAAATGTTAGAAAATTAAGAAGGAGTTTATGCTTTAATATTGTATACCCAAGAGAGCTGAGAAATAATGTAGTAATAAAGATATAGATAATTGATTAGGTCAATAGGATGTTGTGAGATATGGGGATTCTCGAGGATAAAAATGAAAAAAGAAAAATTATTGAAAATAATATCATGAAAGAGGGAAAAATTTATTCTTGTGTTGTTTGTTGAGGTTTTGTATAGAACCTAATGTTTAGTAAGACAATACAATACTAATTAGTTGTAGTGAAGGAAGGTGAAAGATAATGAAAGAATTATGATTTCTTGATATATTTCTTTGTGAAGATTTTTTATTCCATGTGATTTTATTATTCTATGAATGATATTTTTTGTGAGAGAGAAAAAATTGATTCTTTAAAGAATTAGGATTTTTCGTAGAGGAGTGACCATGTTCCATGTGTAATTTTTTAATTAAAAAAAATAGTAAAAAATACTCTATATTTAGTAAGAAAATTTGACATTGTTGGTGTAATTTCCCCCATCCCTTTGTGATTATTTAAATCAATTGGATGATGTTGTAATTTAGTCATGGTATTTTACTATAAAAATTATATAGTGTAATACCAATTTACCATTTTAAAATAGTTAACCAATGAAGTGAACTATTATTTTATCATTGTCTTAGAATAATCACTTTACACACATTCTAACTTGTAAATTGATTATATAATAAAATATATGAACCAGCATGGGTTTACATGATATGCAATAGGATTCTCATATTAAGTGGGAACCTTGTAAAATTACAACTTTCATATCTATTATTTACATTTCAATATTACATAAGTTTGTGAGTGTAAATAATTTATTTTTAACCTAGTTAATATTATGTTCTCATATTCAAAATAGGTTATGTTAAATATAATATTTAAAATTATGAAAACATTTGACCACAATTAATTAATGTGAACAATTTCCACTAAAGAATGTATGGAAGGTCCTATGAGAACATTAAATCCTAAATCAATTACTCAAGGAGACCAATTCCACATTCCCAAAAATATTTTTTTATTATTAAGACACATTATAAGGTTCTAGTACCCCAGATCTGCACACCCAAATATGTTGCTGAAAACACATACATTACATACTAACCTTGAAGGAAATGAAAATAGTTTTTAAGTTACCATTACATATTTACATGACATTAAAAATATATTAAATTTTACATATTCCTGGGAAAAGTTTCGTTTTTATATTCATGGAATTTGTAAAAATAATAAAATAATAAATCTCATGTAATTCTCAACAAAGGTTCATTTTAAACTTTATAAGTAACTACATAATCTAGGGTAATCCTTCATCATATATAATGAATTATCCATAATATCTATACTTTAATAAATATAATTAATAATACATTTTTCTATATCATAAAAAATGAATCATAGGAAGGGGTGATCTCAAATGAATTTTTTTTGTAAACATAAGTGATAGTAATAAAATATCAAAACTGAGAATCAGATGAACATAAATAATAAGGTCATAAAATATAACTAAAAAATTTCCTATGAATTATCAAATAAGAAAAATAATATATCCATGGCCCATAAATGAAATGGAATGATTAAATAAATAATAATAATTCATTCCTTACTGATAAAATACATAATGTTGGAGAGGTAATTGAATTATTAAGTACATAGAATCATGATCTACGATATCATGCGCTTATCATCAATATATTTTTTAAGGATATATTTATTCTATATACGAATACATCAGATTATCAAAACTATTTTTTCTCATGAGACATATTGATACATAGAGGGGTTATTATTGGTCACAATACTCACTAATTAAGTCTAATGAATTCATCATATAATGTAATTAATAAACTATAGAGTACATGTACAACATTCCTTAGTAAATGATGATTATATGTATTGAAATATAAAAATATATAGAGTCAATACTCTAAACCTCATTATTAAATAATCATCATTCAAATATAAAATAAAGGAGGTTAGAGAAGTGATACATATGCATTTTGTAACACGTGTGATGGACATTATTTTTTACATAAATAAAGAACACCTTTAAAATAATAACTCTTTGAATTGTGTTAAACAAGAATGGAATTTGAAGAAAAATAATACTTATAACATGGGATTATATAGATAGAAAAAAGGTAGAGATAAAACATTTCATTACTAGAAAGGATTATTAAATAAGTCATTCAAATAATGAATATGGATTATATCACTACAATAATATCTTCAACTAATCATAGTATATTTCAATTAACCATTATAGATATGAAAATTAATTTCTATGACATTTAGAAAAATAGATAACAAAATGAGAAATGTCCATGATATCTAAAATAATTTTAAATGAATTATTTTCTAAAACATAGATAAGAATAATTTCATTGGGAACCCATATATATTTATAGAGGATGTTTCATATAAAATAATAATGTAATAGAAAGATATGTTTACATGAAAAAGACAAATTATGTTATTGTCCCAAAATAACCCATATAGACTACATTAGATGATGGATTCTATCAAAACATTTCTAATAAAGAGAAAAGTGCATGAAGATCACTGTTATAATTTTTGAAAAAAATATTGAAATTTTAAAGAAAAATTCTTAAGTAAAACAATGTTGAAAATGAAAATCTTTTCTATTATTATAAATTATTTTTTTAATCCCATATAGAATAAAATATTAATAAATATTCTTTATGAAAATACGGTAAGGGAAATATTTTCATCACATGAAATATCACATAATTATGATTCCAATTATAATGGAGAAACTTTCTAAGTAAAAATATGGAAGAGAAAGTGAAAGCCATCATTACATTAACTTATAATTATTTCCAATAATGAAATAATTTTCGAGAAATAAATATTAATAAGGTAAATTATATTAATAACAACACATACTAAACATAATATCCATCATACCAATGATAACAGAAGAATGTTAGAATCCTGTAATTACATTACATAATAAAATTTTACATTACATACATTCCCATTACCTTTCATAATTAAATATTTAAATATTCATTAAAAATCAAAGTCCAATAATAAAATTTTCCTTCTCAATTAATGGAAATTTATTTCTAACACAAAAAAAATAAAATTTAATTTCTACAAAAAAATGTATTTTATTTTAAAGAAAATGTAATATATATTTATTCATAATATATGGGAATAGATACATAATAAGGGGATAACATAAACACTCAGTAAGTGTAAATATATTCAATAGCAATCAAAAAAAATATGTGAGAAAACCAATAAACTAGAAATGGGTCAATATTATATAAACATAATTAATTTCATAATACAATAAAACATAATTAATAATATATCCTTCTATAAAAATAAAGATAAAAATATCACATGGATATAAATAACTAGATCCTTATGGGATAAATTCATAATGTTAGATGCCTACATATAGGTACAAATCCATAACATCATGATATTTTCATCAAGGACTTATGTCTTGGAAGTATTTTTCTCTAGAAATGAATAATGTAAATTAACTATGCTAGTTTTTATCATTAGGAATGTCGAGGAAGAAAGGGTCTATTACGGTCCCCACCCATAACTAATTATGTCAAATTAATTAATCATATGATTGAATTATTTATCTTATTAATACATTTCTATCATAATATACTAATCAATAAACATATATATTGAAATAAAAAGTAAATTGATTTTCAATACTATCATCTGTCAATAAATAATTATAATAATTTAAATCTTAAAGGAGGATATTTATAAATTCATTATCCAATGAGTTAAATAAAATATTTAAATATATGGTGACCTAAATGATCAAAACCATTACAAGAAAAATAAATTGATCTATGACACATTATAATGGAATTGAAATAACAAAAATTCATTTAACAAAGGATTATTTGGAATGAAAATGTAAGTGATTGAAATTTATTTGATTGAAATTAAAATTTCATAAATCATAATAGGAATGAAGGTGGGTGGTATAATATGATTAATTTACATGATAAAGAATAATATTTCTGATTGAAATATTATATAAATGAAAACCCCTTTTAAGAGGTTTATAGAAATATCCTTGCAAATAAATAGTATTGTTGATCTTTGAATGTATTTTAAAATAAATATTATATAAAATTATGTCACAAATAAAATATTCTATTAACTATGAATATTTTCATGGGAATTTTTAAATAAACAGAAAAATGAAGTGGAAATAGATGTTTACATGTTCTTATGGATATTAATTATTTAAAAATCACTCACAAAGAAAATGTTCAAAAATATTTTTCTTTAGAAACCTATAAAAACAATTCCATAATGATTTTAAATAAGTTTTTCAATCTTGGAAAAAATAGATATATCTAAATTTTTTGGAATTCAATATAAAATAAAAGTGGAAACTAACCATTTAAAATGATTATATGGTAAATATTATTTTAAAAGGAGATAAAAAATATTTATGTATCCAATTACAAAAGATAACATTGTAAAGAAGTGGATATATGGATAAATTAGGGAATAATAAATAAATATTATATGAATTATTCTTAACAATGAAATACATTTAGAGAATGAATATTTTTCATGTTAAATGATTTAAAAAAAGTAAATTTTCTACTATATTTTAATAGAATGTACCATGAATTAAATCTATGTTTTGAAAAAACCAATAATAGGGAATGTATTTCATGAAGAATTATTATAACTTAATGAATTGAGTTGAGTTAAGAAAATACATAATATTGATGGAATTATTTGATCCAAAAATATTTTAAAGATAGAATAATATATAAATCCTCAAATCCCATGAATTAAATAAATATGATAAAAATAATTTATTTTGATGTAATCACAACAGAGAAAATAAATCATTGTCTATTATATTTAATATGCCTTAAACAACATTAATTTGATAAAAATAATCTCTTAAATTATTTTCTAGTTTACACTAATGCATTTGAATCATCAATATAATAAAAAAACACCTTAATAACATTTCTTATTTCCTTGTGTGAATATTCTTGATCATTTTGTCCAAGATTCATACTATCTATTATGTTCTACATTATTTTGGAAAATTTCATCATTCATGAATAAGAAAATGTACAATAATTAATGTCTTATAATTATTCATAATGTTATAACATCATTTAAAATGTATTATAGTTATTATTTGTGCAGATGATGTTGATGGGGATCATATATTGGTAATTTACAAACAAAAATGATATCATGTTAGTTAATTAGTTAAATATTTATATTAACATTACAAAACAAAAAGTAATAATTATCTACATAATAATAAATATTAATATTTTTCAAAATCCATACATGAATAAAATTTATAACATTTTTCAAGTAGGTTTCTTAACCGACCTCACATGAACTTACTAAAATCAATATCTTAGTATGAATATGTACAATATCATTTTTTTATATAATTATGAAAAAAATTTACAAAAAAAATTATATTTTATGAAGGTTATGAATTAAATCATAGAACATTTATAAAAATTGGATATATGAAAAATATGTTTTCATATAACTAAATATATGTTCCTCTTGGTATGTTTGTTTTAGAATGGATATTTTATAATGATCACTTATTTCTAATATGAATTGAAAAATTACTAATTGATGTTTTCAA
Source organism: Viscum album (assembly GCA_963277665.1). Taxonomy (NCBI): domain Eukaryota; kingdom Viridiplantae; phylum Streptophyta; class Magnoliopsida; order Santalales; family Viscaceae; genus Viscum; species Viscum album. Next base: position 167,060 of record CAUJRU010000208.1, read on the forward strand.
AATATAAAACATTACATAAATAAACTATATATTCAGTAATGATATTTCTAGAACAACTCATGAATAGTTGTGAGGAAAATCAAATCATGTCATTCATAAAGGCATTAGTCTCCAAACATTCAGGAAGAACATTTTCTTATTTATTATTAAATGGGGAAATAGATTATGGATATATATAGAATATAATAACATTTAAATATATTATTCTTACTGATTTTATTTTATACATGGGCTTTTAATTGTTTTGGGGGAGGGAATATGAGAACACAAAAATTAATAAACATAAAGGCTAACTAATGCATACCATTATTATTTGGATATTCTCTTTTTGTATTATTTATAAATAATGTAATTGATGATAATTTTTTGGATATAGGAAACCAAATGTATATAGGGGAGATTTGAGATAAAAATATTCACAGTTTTATGAGATTTTTGAAATATTGGTGCGGCATGAAATTAGATGAAGTGATAAACTTTTATAGGTGAAAAGGGTGAAATTCAATGAAAAAGAATTTTAGGTACATGGTAAGAATGGAAATTCATTAATGTTAACTGTGTTTATAGCTAAAATGTTTGTGAGACATATTGGTATTACATTAAACCCTAAAACATTCATATTATATAGTTTATGTGTTAAATTCATTTTGTAAAATTCTATCCACATTAGATCATACATATTAACACAAATTATTCTTGTTTAAAATTTAACCATCAAAAATATTTTATGTCTAAAAATATAATAGAATAATTCATGAAGTTTCTTATGTTCGGAATCCAAATTTTTACTTCAATTAATATAAATAAATTTCCATATATTAGGAAATTATATTTTAAATTAAAACATATAATATTTGGAAAAACTATTGTTTTATAAAAATTACATTTTTATCATTTAGTGTTCTTCATATTATTAAACATTTATTACCAATTAATAAAGTGTTACTTTATTTTTCCATATGCATTAACATCATATTAGAGCCTTTTATTTTTAATAGATCAATAAAATTTGAATAGAAACAGTATTTATGAATGTATTATTTATTGATAGATAAATCTTTTATCATGGAAATGAAAATTTATCATGGTAATATAACTTAAGGCATAAAATGGAAAATGAATTAGTTAAATTATTTAAATAATATTATTACAAAAAATCAAATCATATTACCTGCTTCAATATTATAAATAATAAAAATATTAATATATAAAATATTAATTCACAAAAAAATTATAAAAAACACACATATTTTAGTCACAAAATAAATTTATTACAATCCTTGTAACTAATATTTGATTAATTATAAAATATTTGACAATATCAATTATATATAATTTCAATTTAGATATTATGTGACCTTGATATAATAAAAATTATTTTGCATGAAATTTTTTATTTAACAGAAAATATTTTCATTCACAAAATGATTTTGTTTGTCATTTAGCTATACTAATTGAATTTTATCAATGTATTATAATTTAAAAAATTACATGTATTTAATAATTTGGTAACTTATATATTTACCTTCCAATTTAATGAAAACAGTTTAATGATTATACAAAATATTATGAATTTTTTAACTTGTTTATGAAGAATAATATTTAACACATTATGTTTTATAGTAAAAATAAATTAATTTATACTCTTGAGTTGTTACATGTTATTCACAACTTAGGGGTTTTCATGAGGCGTGCCAAGGAATAGGATTGACATATTAAGGATTTTCACTAGCACGAGGATGTCCCAACCCTTATATTTGATATCCTTGGATGAGGATATTATCAACTAGGGGTTCAAGGTCTTGACCTTCATTATGGTTGAGCCATTTGACTGGGGTTTTTATATGTTTTTATTTACAGGAAAATAGGTTAACATTGTGTTTCCTTTGTCAAGGGTAGGGAAGAAGAGTATGTTTGATAAATTTATTGATGATTCTATTTTAATTAAATGGTGGTTGTCAAAAATAAAACATGCTATATAAAAACTTCTTGTGTGGAATCATAAGAGAAATAAATCTAATCAATTTTTACATAATATATGAACTCACATAGGGTTTAAAAATACTCCCCATATAGATTTTGGGCCCATGTTGATTTATTTTTATACCTACATTGAAGACAGGTTATATCATTGGGATTTTTAAATGACAATTTCAATTAAAAAATGATTTCTAGTGGAATTTCCGTCAGCTCATTATGTAAGGTAATTGTTCCCTTATCTTACACAAACATATAACTTTATACCTATTTTTCAATAAATTATCAGAAACAATTGTAACGAAAAAAACTTTGTCAAATGAAATTTCATTTTTATTTAATAATTTCCTTATTATTATATTTATTTATAGAAAACACATACCCAACATTGGTTACTTTGGACCATTATAAAATATATATTGTCAAAAATAAAAGGATTATAATCATCATATAAATTCCCATTAATGTTTTCCTATAATGAGATTTAGGATATAAATATATTAATGGTTATTATATGAACTAATTGAAATATATGGAAGCATTTATAGTCTCGACCAGTAGGATAGTACACTTTGAATCTAAATTATTAGAGCTTCAGAGTGAGATGGAATTAAAAGGATTTCCCCTTGACCAATCCAAATACATCATTAAATAATGGAAACCAAGGTTAAGTAATTTATTAGATTCTCTCGAGATTATCAAGATCACTTCTCAATGCATGTTTATCGAACCACATCAATAATGTAAAACCACCACACACCATACCCTTAGAGTGTCTTCTAGTGTAATAAAGGGTTGCTTTTCAAAACCCTAGTTTCATGGATTTTTAAATTTCTAGTTTTTTATAAAATAATGATTATACATATCCCTTTTCACTATGAATTCATTCTTATGATTATACAATTTATTTATTGAAAACTATATTTTGATACAAAGAAACCAAAATTATATTTTTCAAAAATGTATAATTTCAATTAATAAATTATTTTTGATGAATATAGAAAATTCAAAATATCTAGTCTTTTAATGAAATATTCTTATATAATAATATTTATTTTAAAATAAATGATAATTTTTTTAATGAAGTCCAATCTAATTTTACGATGGGTCAGAATGTTTTCATCTTTATAAGAAATTTAATTTTCTAGTAAATAAATATTTTTTTGATAATTAATATATTTATTATCTAAAAAATATTTTTTCAAAATAAATATTATTTAAAGAAATTTCAAAATAAATTTTTCAAATTGTTAATTTTTAAAAACTTTCTGGAAAATCCTTATTTTCATGAAAACATTAATTCTTGTTTGAATATAAATTATTATTATTATGGCATCAAAATAGCCCAAAAATGATGTTACAAATTATATAAAAGGAATTCATGACCAAAATTTTATTTCAACTATAATATGGTTTTTTATAGAATTAATTTTATAAATTTGACAAATATACAATGAATCATCCAGATCCAATATTTTTTTAATGTTTTAAAAATAATTCGTTATGAAAATTAGTCACATAAAAATCTTTAATGTTATTATTTTAATGATTAATGTTCTTTTGATAATAAAATAGTTAAATAAAAAATTATTTATTGAAAACCATAGTTGATAATGTTGGAATTTTTTTGATAATTTTATTTGCTAGATTCCAAAACCTATGTTTTTATATTATTAATGAATTTACCTCTATGTTTTCTAATAATACACACCTATCCTACCAATCTTTTTTATTCAAAACCCATTGAGGACGTAATCCCTCTCCCTCATTCTTTATAAATCCCTCCAAATATATTCCCATTGTATTAATACGCTCCACACAAACCACTAAAATCACCATATCAAGTTATGCAATTCAATTCATCCTCATCTTTATTTACATTCTATTTATAAAAAGACATTTTCTTTTACAATTTTTTATGTCGAAATTTTTTACTATCCTTACGATAATCATTTAATGAAATGCCACTATCCTCTATCATTAACATCTTCTATGAACCTTTATGTACAATTATTTACTGCATGGAAATTATCCAATTATATTCCCTACACAATATTTATTTTGTGAATGTTAATCCCCATTTACACTCAACAGTATTTTCCTAGCTATACCTAACATTTATTGATTATGGACTTCCAAGTATGTTGTCATGACTCATCCCCTGGGGCCCGTTCCGTGACTACCCAAACCATCCTTCCATAGGCTAGAGGCCGGCGACTAGAACCAAAGGCATAATTCCCTAAAACTGGGAAGGCATTTCTTCATAACCTGTAAACACACAAAGAAAGTTACGAACACAAGTAAACTGTATAACCAAAAAGTGAGTACAGTAAGTCAAATGGGCCCAGAATACAAGCCCAACTGAAAAGATCAAGAAACTGAATGTACAAGTACAACTGAAGAAAAGGGAAAAGTCAACTACTGGATCGTCCTCTAGGGTTCCTTCCTGAAGGGTAAGTATAGATAGCCTCCAAAACACACCATGTCCGTCTGTCTCTTCCACGTACCAACACACCGTCTGGTCCACCTATGGGAACCATCCAGTCCTGGTACTCTTATCCTCAGTCAGCGTTGTCCGTCGTCTACATCCAACACAACAAGGTACGGGCATAGCCCTTACAGGGGAGAGTATAACGATACTCAATAGGGACCCCGAGACACTCAAGGTCTCCCAAAAATCCACCAAGGATAAACCAAAAATTATTAAATCATCAACTAACCCCACTTAGGTATATGCCCATACATATTATTAAGTTATCAATTAATCCATCTCAATCATGAGGAAAAACACAAAGATACTGACTCGGCTCAACCAGGATTTTATTCGAGGAGTAGTATGAAGTAACATCTCAAGTCACATCGTCGATCACCTCAGCTGCTGGAAAACTCCTCCTCTATCGTGTATAGTGGGCATGTCCCGTCACGAAGCATGCTTCCCACTAACCTTGGACTACTGAGGTACTCCTCCTGTCGAGTACCATGGATCTGCCGCATCACCAAGTGTGCTCCCAACTACGAGTCTGTCGCGACACCATGTGTGATCCCCATTATAGCCTGCTGAGGTACTCCTCCTATAGAGAACAATGGGTTTTTAGCATCACCAAGAGAGATCTCCATTGTGGGCCTTCCGTGTCTCCAAGGCACTCCCCACTGGGCCAGTCGAGTCACTCTGAGTCAAACGGTCAGCAGTCATCAGGTCTAATCCAGCTACTAGGTCTCTGCACTATACTCGATCATCTCCATGAGGATTGGCTCCAAAAGCTAATGGTCGATACTACAAATGTCTCAAAGTCCCACAAATAAGTATATCAAAGTTATGTCACATCATAGGGGTCTCAACGCAATAGACGGCCCATCAATCTGACACCCAATGTGTGAGTTATTAGCCTTTTAGTCTTATGGGCCCGGTTGGATTCGTGCTCAATCTAACCTGACTATAGCTCAACTATACCCAAAACTCCATTAGGGTATACTCTAAGGGACCATCTCTCTCCAAGACTTCATGCGCAAATGATGGTTCGTCATATAGAGCTCTGGTGCCAAAGATATGGCCGAAAGATTGTAAATAGGTCGTAGTGGGCTCGGGTCCGGTCCGACCCAGTCAGACCGACCAGGCCTGTTGGGTTCGGCCTGGCCCACTAGGCCCCACCTAGTAGGCCACAAGGGAGACACAGAGAGCCATGAGGGGCATGGACCAGCCACAGGTCGGTGCGAGGGTGGTTTGTCCTGGAGGGAACCACAAGGGCGGCTTGGCCCGGAGGGTGCCGCGTGGGTCGCTCGGCCCGGAGAACGTCACGAGGGTGGCTCGCCCTGGGGGCCAGGGTGGCGCAGCCGATGCCGGTTCGGCCAGTGGGTGCGCGACTGGGGCCAGTTCAGCTGGGATCCCGGACCGGCCTGAGGGGCTCGGTCGGTGGATAGCGCGTCTAGGGCGGCTCGGTCGGGAGGTTGGGGTGGGTGAGGGCTAGTTTGGCCAAGAGGCCAGGGCGAGGTGTGGCACGGCCGAGGTGCAGCATGGCCGGGGCTGGTTGGACTGATAGCGGCACAGGGACGGTTCGGATGGAAGGCTGGAGTGCTGTAGGGACGGTGTGGGTTGCGGAGGCTGCAGGTGGTAGTGTCGTTTCCTTTGTCACCTTCTTCGCCTTCCTCCATTTTGAAGAACAATAGAAAATCAACATAAGGGTTACGAAGAGGATGGGCCATGTTAGTTTGGCCCTCACTCTCCGCATTAGAGCAGTAGAAATTGGTTCACAAAAACGATACACATCAAACCCTCCCGCAATGATTCTTCCCAACCAGCAAAATAAAAAGAAGGGGAGAACTTGTGAAGTGAAAATCATATAGAATTAAACCCCTACCTTGATCGTTGTTGGTTGACGTTGGTGCAAGAAGGTGGATGTCAATTCGTTTTAGATGAACACATCTTATGTCAGAGGAAGTCTCGAGGAAGAAGGTCGAATGGAGTCAACGTTCATCTTCAGTGGAGAATTCTTCATGGAAGAACAAGTTCTTCGTTGGAGAGTTTCCTCCCAAGAGATCCTAATCCTTTGCCAATAAATGTTCTCAAAAGAAGAACCCACCAAAAAAAATAAATATCCAATATAATAAAAAGTGTTTCCCCAATTTAATCGTTGGAAAAATTCAAATTGGATTAATTAAATTTTCTCAATTAAGTGGTGCATTGGAATAATTAATAGGGGGAGGGTTGCCACAATTAATGTGGAGGATGCTCATGAAGTTCCTCCACATTAATGAGGGACTTGAGGTTTTCTCCCAATTAATGGGGGGGTTTCAAGGCGGTTTAATCCCTAGTGGTCCACACCTCCATAACCTCTCATAAGAGGTTAGGCTCAGGTGGTCCCTACAACTATAACCTCTCGTGGGAGGTTAAGGTTTGGTGGTCCCCACCACCAACATCCACAAAGAGGATGGTTACAACAAAATAAAATAAAACATTTGTTTATTTTATTATATTATTTCCACAAAAAAACCCCAAAAACTAACTTTCACCCTCGACCATCTGACGTCGAGGTGAAATTCTCCTTAATAGAATACTAGCATTATGAGTTCAACGGTTCCCTCAGATTTTAATTCTGAGCACCGGTTCAAATGTTAGAAAAACTCACTCAAATGTTTACTAAACGTACCCGAAAATTTTTTCAAAAAATTCATTCTGGGCACTCCAGGCCTCAGAATCAAGCGTCATTAATTTTTTCAGACTCATAAAATTCCAATATATTTAAATATAATTACATGTAAATTCTGGGTCTTTACATTCTCTCCACCTCAGGGCTATACATCACTGTAAGAAAAAACACAACCAAAAAAGAACAAGTGGGGGTACTGAGCATGCATCTGAGCCTCCCGCCCCCATGTGCTCTCCCGGAGGTTCCCGTACTTCTAGTGAACACGCACCAGAGGGATCAACCATCCATGAAGGACCCACTCCTGTCGATCCTCAATCTCTACTGGAACCTTCATAAAGGTCGCCCCATTTTCGGCATCCATCTCCCCATGGTCTATGATTTCGGAAAGGTCGTGCATGTATCTCCTCAGTTAGGATACATTGAAGACGTCATTCACCTAGTGTAACTGATGTGGAAGACCGATGTGGTATACCACCTCTCCAACTCTACTGAGGACTTGGAAAGATCCGATGAATCTCAGAGATAACTTTCCACCTCATCCAAATCTCTATAGACCTCATTGGGGTGAGACCCATAGGAAGAAATGGTCGCTATCCTCAAACACAAGAGGTCTTTGTCTCCTATCAGCATATGACTTCTGCCTGCTCTGTGCAGTCTTCATCCACTCCTCGTTGATCTTCACCTTCTCTATGGTAGACCATACTATCTCTGGTCCCATGAGTGCTGAACCCCTAGGTCAGTCCAGCACAAAGGTGATCTGCAAGGTCGCCCATACAACGCCTCGAAAGGTGTCATCCCAATGGTTGAGTGATAGCTGTTGTTGTATGAAAACATGACCAATGGAAAGTGATCCTCCCACCTATGACCGAAGTCGATGACACAAGCAAGCAACATGTTTTCAAGGGTCTGAATAGTCCGCTCAGTCTGGCCATCCGTCTGAGGATGGAAGGCGGTGCTCAAACATAGTTGCATCCCAAAAGCCTCCTACAACCCCTTCCATAGCTAGGAATTAAAATCTGTATCACGATCAGAGATAATCATCAAAGGTACTCCATGTAACTGCACAATCTCCTACACATAGAGGCATCCCAAGCTCTCTACTAATCCATGCTCTTTGATTGGTTGGAAGTAGGCCAACTTGGTGAGTCGGTTGATGATCATCCAAATAAAGTCATTTACCATCTATGTACATGGAAGTCCTGTCACGAAGTCCATGGATATTCCATCCCACTTCTACATTGGGACCTCTAAAGGATGAATCAAGCCTGCTGGAACCTGGTGCTATGCCTTCACTTGGGGAAAAGTGAGGCATCAGTGACAAACTATGCCACTTCTTTCTTCATTCTCAGCAATTGATGCTGTCGTCGGAGGTCCTTGTACATCTTCACCACTCATGGATGTACCACTAGAGGGAAAGTGTGGAACTCCCTCAAAACAGTCTCCTGAAGTGACACTGGTACTATGGTATGTCCTCTGAAGAGGATGATGTGCTCTCCACCTTCATAAAATCCATCAGGTGTCTTTCTTATGGATATCTGAGTATGTTGTGCCTCACAGTCAGTGTCCTCACACTGCGACTCCCTCACTCACTGATGATGTCGAGAAGTGACTATAAGATACTATAGAAAGGCTTCTCCATATATATCCATAAAGGATATATGTAATGCGGGCAGTTGCTTCGTCGCCTCACCTAGAAGCAGTATACCAGACCTCCTGTTGAGTGAATCTGCAACAGCATTCCCCTTCCCAGGAGTATAGACTATCTCGAAGTCATAGTCTTGGAGGAACTCAAGACAACATCGTTGTCTTAGGTTCAAGACCTTATGAGAGAAGATATACCTGAGACTCTTGTGATTAGAGTTAACTATAAAACATTTTCCCATTAGATAGTGCCACCAAATCTTCAATGCAAATAACACTACTACTAACTGCATGTCATGGGTAGCATAGTTCTTCTCAGGATTTCTCAGCTACCGAGAACCATATGCAATTAATGCTCTCTCTTGCATCAGGAAAAATCCGATTCTATTCCATGATGCATCGCCGTAAACTATGTACCCTGCGCCCTCTTTTGAAAGCCTCAAGATGGGGGCACTAGTCAGCCTCTACCTCAGCTCTTGAAATCTCTTCTGGCATATATCCGACCACACGAAGCTTTTCCCCTTCTTCGTCAAGGCTAATAGTGGTGCTAAAACTCTGGAGAAGTCTAGCACAAAACTCCGGTAATATCCAGCCAAACCTAGGAAACTATGTACCTCCGTCACACTCTTGGGTGGCTTCCAAGAAAGTACCACTTCAATATTCTCTCGATATACTACAACTACATCTTTTGATATGACATTTCCCATAATGTTAACCTCTCAGATCCAAAAATAGCACTTTAAGAGATTACCATAAAGTTGGTGCTCTCGATGTGTGTCCAGTACTACCTGCAAATGATAGGCATGATCCTCCTTAGTAGTCGAGTAGATCAGAATTTCATCGATAAAGATTACGACAAAGAGATCATGGTATGGATGAAAGATCCTATTCATGAGTCCCTTAAACACTGATAGAAATATTTTTACGCTGAATGACATAACCAAGAAATCGTAGTGGTCATACCAACATCTGAAAGTATTCTTTTTCACATCGCTGTCTCACACTCTGAAGTGGTGATATCATGATTTGAGGTCTATCTTTGAGAACCATCGTTCTCCCTTCACCTGATCAAAGAGGTCGTCAATCCTCGAGAGTGGGAACTTGTTCTTCACGGTCACCTAGTTTAGGCATCGATAGTCAAAACAAAGCCTCAAGCATTCATCCTCTTTCTTGGTGAATAGAATCGAGGCTAACCAAGGTGAAATACTAGGCCATATAGATCCCTTCCCCTTGAAGTCATACAGTTGTACACATAGATCATGACGCTCCGTAGGAGCCATCCCAAACGCTGGAGTAGATATTGGTGTCGTCCTAGGGTACAAGTCAATGTAAAATTCCACCTCTCTGTGAGGAGGTAGACCTAGAACATCATCATAGAAGACATCCACATACTAGTCCACCACTATAGGATAATTCAAACTCTCCACGTCAAACGCTTCGAGGGTAAGTCTAGCCAACTGATGAGTGATCGGCTTCACTCTTCTCTGGGTAAGTCTGTCATGCCCTGCAAGGGCTCCCTTCTCACAGGTGAAGGTAAAACTGGTCCCATCCTTGCAGACACACCGTACTTTTCTCCTAATACTGTCTATCAGAGCATGGACTGTAGATAAACAGTCCATACCCAAGATGACATCGAAAGGCCTCCCCGCTGCTACTAGAAGATCACAACTGAATCACTCACCTCCTAGAGTAAGTTCACACTTCCAGCACATGTTCATAATCATCGAATCTACTCCCAAAAAAGTCTATAGCTGTAAGGATTGAAACAATGGCTCTGTTGTCTTCTCTGAGCTCCGAACGAGGGAAGTGGAAATAAATGAATGACTTACACATGTGTCTAAAAGTACTACAGCTAAGGTGTAATAGAAACAGACTGTACCTCAAATCATCTCTAGATCACCATGATCGTAAGCCTCAACTGCCTAGAGATGAGCTCTACCCTATCCACCTGCTCCCTGAGGTCATGGTGGACCTCCTGGTGGTGGTGACAGAAACACCTCAAAACATCGCCCACTGATAGCTGCATAACCGGATCCTCTACCACGTCTTCCTGCTCTTTGTGGAGCACCTCGGTCAAATCTATGTGTCGGACTGGGCAGTCCTTTGACCGTCTGTTGATCATCCAAATGGCAGGTTGGATAGTCATGAGCCCTGTTACCCTGCCCACTGCATGAGAAACACAGCCCGCTCCTAGATTGTCTATCTTCACTTCGGGTGACCCACACAATCGATCCTGAGTCATGTGGTCATCCACCTGTAGGTCTGGTCCTCTTGGACATCTGCGAAATTTGTCTACATCCAACTGCAGAAGACTCCTCTACATATCAACTGGTGGTGGATCTCGCTATTGGAGACTTCTCATCAAGAAAAATCTCCACCAAGAGGGATCTCTCTAACACTCTCATCTGCGTCAAGATACTGAGTGAGATCACTAAATCCCTGATCTCCCGCCTAATTCCATGATCGATTGTCTGAGCCTTGAATAATGTGTCCCACACCATATCGATGGTGTAACATGAGAGGTCAGTAAACCTTACTGAGTACTGAGGTACTGTCATGCTACCCTGCTACAGATGAAGTTTCTCCTGAATGCGAACTGCACGAAGACTCACTGGAAAAAACACATCCCAAAATAGGCTCTCGAAATTTTTCCAGAGAAGCATCATCTCATCATGGGCATGGAGCATCAATCTCCACCATATGCCGGCTGCTGCCTATAGATAGAAGGTGGAAAGGATCACCATGATATCGGTTGGTGTCCCTACGTGTCGGAAAACTCTCACCACAGCCTCAAGCCAATCCTCAACCGCATGTGGGTCCGTCCCTCCCTTGGACATGGGTGGAATCTGGATCTGGAACTCATGCACCATGCTCATGCGGTGTGCACTCTTTGCTGTAGGGGCTGGTGGAATTCAGTGGCCCAGTGGGTAGTGGTACTGCTAGTGCCTCTACTGGAAAAGGCCGTTGCACTGAGGCCTCATCATTCGGTAGGCTATCAATGTACCCAACTCTCGATACTCTAGATGGTTGTCTCTGTGGAGTCATCCTGAAAATAAACAGGTGTGATACAGTCAAAAGATATACCTGGTGACCTAAATTTTAGAGCTAACTTAAGAAATCACAAAGGAAACTCCTTAAAACACACACACAATCAGTGTTTTCATGCATTGATTTGGAAATCAGAAGTCAGGGTCCAGGTGTAGGGATACGTCGACCACCGTACCAACACTAGACTCCCTGAACTGAAAACTACACTCATTACCCTTAACAATATTTCTTCATAGAAAAGATAATAGTCCTATGTATTGTGGTAAAAACAACTCTTTTGATACCAATTTGTCATGAACCATCCCCTAGGGCCCATGCCTTGACTACCCCCAGCCCGCCTTCCCTAGGCCAGGGGTCGGCGACTATCACCAACTATGTAATTCCCTAAAAGTGGGAAGGAATTTCATTTATAACCAGTAAACACACATAGAAAGATATGAACATGAGTAAATTGTTTAACCAATAAGTGAGTGCAGTAAGTAAAAAGGGGCCATAATACAAGCCCAACTAGAAAGTACAAGAAACTGAAAGTACAAGTACAACTGAAGAAAATGGAAAATTCAGCTATTGGATTGTCCTATAAGGTTCCTACCAGAATGGTAGGTACAAATAGCCTCCACATCACTCTAATTCCATCTGTCGCTTCCACGTACCAACAGGCCTTATGGTCCACCTCCAAGAACGGTCATGTCCGGGTACTCTCAGCCTCAGTCAGCGCTGTCCATCATCTGCATCCAACAAAAAAATTTGTGGGCATTTCCCGTGTAGGGGTGAGTATAAAGATACTCAGTAGGGACCCCAAGACCCTCAAGGACTCACAAAAATCCACCAAGGATAAACCACAAAGTATGAAATAAATATATAACCCCACTTAGTTATATTCCCATACATATACCTATATTATAATGTAATCCATCTCAGCCATGAGGAAAAACACAAAGATACTAACTCATCTCAACCAGGATTTTATTCGAGGGGTAGTATCAAGTAACATCCCCAGTCACATCGTTGAACAGATCAGCTACTGGAGAACTCCTCCTCTATCGAGTACAGTGGTTATGTCGCGTCACCAAGCGTGCTTCCCACTAACCTTGGACTGCTGAGATCCTCCCCATGTCGAGTACCATGGATCTACCACATCACCATGTGCGCTCCCCACCATGGATCTGTCGTGACACCAAGCGTGATCCCCATCATAGCCTACTAAGGTACTCCTCCTGTCGAGTACTGTGGGTATGTCGTGTCACCAAGATCACCCCCACCATGGGTCTGCCGCATCACCAAGGCACTCCCCACTGGGCCAGTCGAGTCACTCCGAGTCAAACGGTCAACAGTCGTCAGGTCTCAGCAAGCTACTGGGTCTCTGAACTATGCCCACTCGTCTCCAGGATGATTCTCTCCACATGCAACTGGTCGATAATCCAAATGTTTCTAAGTCCTATGAAGAAGTATCTCAAAGGTCTGTCACGTCATAGGGGTCTCAACGCAAAAGACATCGCCTCAATGAGACGTCTGGTCTGTGAGTTATTAGTCTTTTACTCACGTGGGCCCAATTCGATCCCTGCTCGATCCAACCTGACCATAACTCAACTATACCCAAAACTCTATTATTGTATACTCTAAGGGACTGTATCTCACCAAGATTTCAAGCACAGCTGACGGTTCTTCAAAAGGATGCCTGGTGCCAAAGCTATGACCGAAAGAGTGTAAATAGGTCATAGTGGGCCCGGGTCCGGTCCGACCCGGCCCGTTGGGTTCGTCCCGGTCCACTGGACCCACCCAGTAGGCCATGAGTGGGCCGTGGAGAGCTGTGAGGGTGCAGACCGGTCGCGGTTCAGTGTGAGGGCGGTTCGGCCTGGAGGGCGCCGCGTGGGCGGCTCGGCCTGGAGGGCACTGTGTGGGCGGATCGACCCGGAGGGCGCCGCGTAGGTAGCTCTCCCGGAGGGCACCATGTGGGAGGATCGGCCTGATGGGTGCCGCGAGGGTGGCTCATCACAGTTCACAATGCCTACTCGATTCGTAGGGCCATGAGGGTGCGGCTCGGGGTGGCTCGGCCTGGGGGACAGGGCGGTGCGGCAGGTAATCGTCCCGCTAGCAGGTGTGTGGCTGGGGCCAGTTCGGCCTAGAGGCCGGAGCATCCTGAGTGGCTCGGTCGATAGATAGCTTGGCCAGTGCGGCTCGTCCTGGTGGCCGAGGTGGCTGGGGGCTGGTTTGGCATGGAGGCGAGTGCGCGGTGCGAACGGGGTGCGGCGCGACCTGGGTGCGGCACGACAAGGGTGCAGTGTGGCTAGGGTTGATTCGGCAAGCGGCGGCATGGGGCCAGTTTGGTCGGAATGTCGGAGCACCGCTGGGCTGGCCGGGATGCGAAGGCACTATGTGGTAGTGTCGTTGCCTTCGTCCCCTTTGTCTCCTTCATCGTCATCCTCCGTTTTGAAGAACACCGCAAAATCAACACAAGGGTTATGGAGAGGACGTGCCATATTAGTTTAGCCCGCACTCTCCACATTAGAGTGGTAGCAAGTTTTTCATAATAATGATACACATCAAACCCTCCCAAAAATATTATTCCCAATCTGCAAAAGAAAAATAAGTGGAGAACTTGTGAAGTGAAAATCATACAGCAATAAACCTCTACCTTGATCATTGTTGGTTTATGTTGGCACTAGAAGGGGGACGTTGATTCGTTGTAGATGAACACCTCCTACATCAGAGGAAGTCCCGAGGAAGAATGTCGAACGAAGTCGTCGTTCTTCGTTGGTGGAGCGTTCATCATGGAAGAACACGTTATTCATTTGAGAGTTTTCCCCCAAGAGCTCCTAATCCTTTTCCAATGAATTTTCCCCAAAGAAGATTCCACCAAAATATAAGAGATATCCAATATAATAAAAAGTGTTTCCCCAATTTAATCGTTGGCACAATTCAAATTGGATTAAATAAATATTCTCAATTAAGTGGTGCATTGACATAATTAAGATGGGGAGGGTTGGAAAAATTAATGTGGTGGAATATCAAGAGGCTCCTCCACATTAATGAGGGAGTTGAGATTTTATCCCAAATAAAGGGGGTGTCAAGGGAGTTTAATCCCTGGTGGTCCCAACCACCATAACCTCTCAGGGGAGGTTTGTATTGGGTGGTCCCCACCACCATAACCCCTCATGGGAGGTAAAGGTTTCGTGCTTCACACCACAAACTTCCACAAGGAGGTTGGTTACAACAAAATAAAATAAACATGTTTTTATTTTATTCTATTATTTCCACAAAAAACCCAAAAACTAACTTTCACCCTCAACCATCTGACATTGAGTTGAAAGTCTCTTTAAGTGAATACCGGCAATGCAAGTCCAACGGTGCCCTCAAATTTCATTTCCGAGAAACATTTCAAAATATAGAAAAACGTGCTTTCACATTTACTGAACTTACCAGAAAAAAAGTTCAAAAAATTCATTCTGGGCACTCCGGACCTCAGAATCATGCGCCGTCAATTTTTGCGGACTCTTAAAATTCCCATATATTTACAAAAAATTACATGGAAATTTTGGGTATTTACATTCTCCCCACCTTAGAGCTTCACATCCACATAAGCTACAACTCAATATTAAAGTATTAAGTGGGGGTAATGAGCACGCATCTCAGCCTCCCACTCCCATGAGCTCTACAGGAGATTCTCATGCTGCCAGCGAACGCGCACTAGAGGTATCGACTATCCATGAAGGACCGGATCCTGTCAATCCTCAGTCTCAACTAGAACCTCTATAAAGGTCGCCCCATCGTCGCAGTCTTTCCCCCCATGGTCGATGATGTGGTAAGAGTCGTGCATGCATCTCTTCAGTTGGGATACGTGGAAGACATCGTGCACCTTGTGTAACTGAGGTAGAAGACCTATGCAGTATTCCACCTCTCCAACTCTACTGAGGACCTGGAATGGTCCAATTAATCTCAGAGATAACTTTTCGCCTCGGCCAAATCTCTATAGACCTCGTCGGGGTGAGACCCGTAGGAAGACGTGGTCTCCATCCTCGAACTAAAGAGGTCTCTGTCTCCTGCCGGGGTACGACTTCTACCTACTCTATAATGTCTTCATCCACTCCTGGATGATCTGAACCTTCTCTATGGTAGCCCGTCCCATCTCTGGTCACACAAGTTCTACTCCCCTGGCTCAGTCCAGCATAAAGGTGATCTGCAAGGTTGCCCATACAACACCTCAAAAGGTTCCATCCTAATGGTGGAGTGATAGTTGTTGTTGTATGAAAACTCCACCAATAGTAAGTGATCCTCCCAACTACAACTGAAGCCTAGGACACAAGCACGCAGCATGTCCTCGAGGGTCTGAATAGTCCGCTCAGTCTGGACATCCTTCTGAAGATGGAAGACGGTGCTCAAACATATCTTCATCGTGAAAGCCTCTTGAAACCCCTTCCATAGCCGGGAAGTAAAGAGTGTATCATGAACAGAGACAATCTTCAAAGGTACTCCATGTAACCGAACCACCTCTTCCACATAGAGGAGTCATATGATCTCTAATCATCCCTACTCTCTGATCGATAGGAAGTGGGCCGACTCGGTGAGTCGGTCGACGATCACCCAAATTGAGTCATGTCCCCTAGATTTACATGGAATTCCTGTCATGAAGTACATGTATATCCCATCTCACTTCCACTCTGAGACCTCTAAAGGCTGAACCAAGCCTGCTGGTACCTGGTGCTCTGCCTTCACTTGCTGACAAGAGAGGCATCGAGATACAAACTCAGCAACTGCTTTCTAAAATCCCGGGCACGAGTACTATCATCGGAGGTCCTTCTACATCTTCACCACTCCTAGATGTTCCGATAGAGGGGATGTGTGGAAATCCCTCAACACATCCTCCTAATGTGACACTGGTACCATGGTATGTCCTCTAAAGAGGTTGATGTGCTCCCTACCTTCAGAAAATCCATCAGGTACCAGTCTTGTGGATATTTGAGCACATCATGCCTCGCATTCAGCGTCCCCATGCTACGACTCCCTAACTCTCTGAAGAAGTGGGGGAGGGACTATAAGAGAGTATAGAAAGGCTGCTCTATCTATATCCACAAAAGATGTCTGTAACGTGGCCATCTGCTTCGTCGCCTCACCCAGCAATGATAAAACTGACCTCCTGCTGAGTGTGTCTACAACAACGTTCCCCTTCCGAGAAATATAGACTATCTCAAAGTCATAGTCCCAGAGGAACTCAATACAACGTCACTATCTTAGGTTCAGGACCATCTGAGAGAAGATATACCTGAGACTCTTGTGATCAGATTACACTGTAAAAAAATCTCCCATAAGGTAGTGCCGCCCCATCTTCAAGGAGAAGACCACTACTGCTAACATAGGTCATGGGTACCGTAGTTCTACTCATGTTGTTCCAGCTATCGAGAAATATATGTAGTCACTTCTCACTCCTGAATCAGGACACATCTGAGTCTAGTCCATGATGCATCGCAGTACACTGCGTACCCTACGCCCTCTTCTAAAGCCTCAAGATGGGGGCACTTGTCAGCCTCTACCTCAGCTCTTAAAAGATCTTCTGGCATCTCTCTAACCATAGGAAGGGTTTCCCCTTCTTCTTCAAGGATTATAGTGGTGCTACAACTCTAGATAAGTCTAGAAGAATCCTCCGGTAATATCCATCCAAACCCATGAAACTTCTTACCTCTGTCACACTCCTGGGTGGATCCCAAGAAAGTACTGACTCAATCATCGCCGGATCTACCACAACTCCAGCTTCCGATATGACATTTTCTAGAATGTGATTCTCTCAGATCCAAAACTTGCACTTAGAGAGCTTACCATAATGTTGGTAATCTTAGAGTGTGTCCAGTACTACCTGCAAATGATATTCATTCCCCTCCTTAGTAGTTGAGTAGATCATAATTTTATCGATAAAGATTATGACAATGATATCAAGGTATGGATGAAAGATCCTATTCATGCATCCCATGAACACTGCTGGAGTGTTGGTTATGCCAAATGGCATAATCAAGAACTCGTAGTGGTCATACCGACATCTAAAATCCGTCTTCTGCACATCCTCGTATCGCACTCTGAGCTGGTGATAGCATGATCTGAGGTCAATCTTCGAGAACCATCGTGATCCCATCAGCTGATCAGAGAGGTCATCAATCCTCGGGAGTGGGTACATGTTCTTCATGGTGACCTAGTTTATGCGCCTAAAGTAAACAAAAAGCCTCAAGCTCACATCCACCTTCTTGGAGAACAGAATCGGGGCTACCCAAGGTGAAACACTGGTTCAGAGGAATCCTTTCCCCTTCAAGTCCTCCAGTTGTACCCGTAGCTCAAGATGCTCCGTGGGTGCCATCTGATACACTGGAGTAGATGTCGGTGTTATCCCAGTGTACAATTCAATGTAAAATTCCTCCACTCTATGAGGAGGTAGACCTGAAACATCATAAGGGAAGACATCCACGTATTGGTCCACCACTACAGGATAATTCAAACTCTCTACATCAACCGGTCTGAGGTTATGGCTATCCACCTAATTAGTGATCACCTACAATGTCCTCTGGTTAAGTCTATCCAGCGTTGCAAAGGCTCCCTTCTCATCTGAGAAGTTTAATATGGTCTCAACCATGCGAACACACCATACTTTTTGTCTAATACAGTCTATCTGAGCATGGATTGTAGAGAACTTGTCCATACCCAAGATGACATTGTAAGGCCTCGCCACTATTTCTATGAGATCTCAGTCGAAGATCTTGCCTTTTATAGTAATCTCACAATGTCGGACAGGTGCATAATCATCAAATCTGCTCCCATAGGAGTCTCAAGCAGTAAGGATCAAACCAATGGATCCATCAAAATCTCTGAGCTCCGAACGAGGGAAGTGGCAATTAAAGAATGACTGGAACCTATGTCTATAAGTACTATAGCTAAGGTGGAATAGACACATATTGTACGTTGATTCATCTCCAAAGCACCATGATCATAAGCATCAGCTGCCTAGAGCTGAGCTCTCCCCTATCCACCTATTCCCTGCGGTCACGGTTGTCCTCTTGGTGGTGGTGGTGGTAACACCTCAAAACATCGCCCACCACCAGCTACACAACCATATCCTCTACCATGGCCGCCTGCCCCCTGTGGACTACCTTGATTGAATCTCTCTCTCTGCCTGGGTGGTCCTTCAGCCGTCTGTTGATCATATGAATGGAAGGTCAGGCAGTCATGAGCCATGTGACCTAGCTCGCAGCATGTGAAACATTACCCACACCTGGCATGTCTATCTCCACTTTGGGTTCCCCACAAAACCGATCTTGAGTCATGCGATCGTCCACATGTTGATCTGGTCCTTTTGGACCTCTATGACATGTGTATACTTCCAGCTACAAAATTCACTGCTACGTGTCAATTGGTGGTGGATCTCATTGTTAGAGACTGCTTAGTAACAAAACTCTCCACCAAGAGGGCTATCGCTAACACCCTCATCCACGTCGGGATGCTGAGTGAGATCACTGAAGCTTTGATCTCCCACCTCCTTCCATGATCGAAGGTCTACGCCCTGAAGAATGGGTCTCGCACCATCTCGGTGGAGTAACATGAGAGGTTAGTAAACATCTCTGACTATTGAGCTTCTATAATGATAACATACTGCATATGAAGTAGCTCTTAAATACACACTGCATGAAGAGTCACTTGAACAAACTCGATGCGAAATAGGCTCTCGAAGTCTACCTAGAGAAGTGTCACCTCTTCGTGGACTTGGAGCATCAAGATCTACCATCTGCCTGCGGCTTCCTGTTGAAGGCTTGCGATAAGGAACACCATGAGATCGGCCAGTGTCCCTATGAGTCGGAAGAATGTCACCACAGCCTCCAACCAATCCTCAGATGCGTGTGTGTCCATATCTCCCTAGATCCTGGGAGGCCTATGGTACTGGAACTCTGGAAACGCGCTCAAGCAGCGTGCACTCTCTACTACAGGGGTTGGTGGCATCAATGGCCGAGCGGGTATTGGTACTGCAGGTGCCTCTACCGAAAAAAAGCACTGCACTGAGGCCCGGTCACTCGGTGGCCAATCAGTGCATGCAATTCTCGGAACTCCAGCTTGATCTCTGTGTGGAGGCATCCTGATAAGAAACAGGTGCACTACGGTCAAAATTTATACCTGGTGAGCTGACCTGGTGAGCTCACATAATAAATCACAAAGTAAACTCTTGAAAACACACACGCAATCAGTGTTTTTGTGCACTGAGATGGAAATCAGAAGTCAGGGTCCAATTGTATAGATACATCATTCGTCGCACTAACACAAGACACCCTGAACTGAAAACCACACTCATTACCCTTAACACTATTTCTTCATTGAAAAAATCAGAGTGCTAAGTTCGGTGGTAGAACCGACTCCATTGATACCAAATTTTAAAGACTCGTCCACCAGGGCCCATGCTGTGACTACCCCAAACCCACCTTCCCTAGTCCAGGGGCTTGAGACTAGCACCAAAGGCATAAATCCCTAAAACTGGGAAGGAATTGCCTTTATAAACTATAAACACACACATCACGATACAAACATGAGTAAACTGTATAACCAAAAAGTGAGTACTATAAGTAAAAAGGGGCTAGAATACAAGGCCAACTGGAATGTACAATAAACTGAAATTACAAGTAAAACTAGAGAAAATGGAAAATTCAGATACTTGATTGTCCTCCAGGGTTCCTACTAGAAGGGTAGGTACACATAGCCTCCACAGCACTCCACGTCCATCCGTCTCTTCCACATACCGAAATGTCTTATGGTCCACCTCCGAGCATCGTCTTGTCCTTGTACTCTTAGCCTCCATCAGCATTTTCCATCATCTGGATCCAACACAACCTGGTGCAGGCATATTCCATGCAGGGGTTAGTATAATGATACTCAGTAGGGACCCTGAGACCCTAAAGGTCTCAAAAAAATTCACCAACGATAAACCACTAAGTATGAAATCAAAAAATAACCCCACTTATGTATAAGCCCATAAATATACCTATGTCTTCAAGTAATCCATCTCAATCATGAGGAAAAACACAAAGATACTGACTTAGCTCAACCAGTAATTTATTCTAGGGGTAGTATCAAGTAACAACCTCAGTCACATCATTGAACACCTCAGCTATTGAAGAACTCCTCCTCTATTGAGTACAGTGGTCATGTTGCATCACCATGCATGCTTCCCAGTATCCTTGGACTTCTGTGGTACTCCTGTCGAGTACCGTGGATCTGTCGCGTCACCAAGTACACTCCCCACCGTGGGACTGCCGCGACACCAAGGGTGCTCCCCCTCATAGCCTGCTTAGGTACTCCTCATGCCGAGTACCGTGGGTCTTCCACATCACCAAGCACACTCCCCCCATTTAGGTCTGCCACATCACCAAGGCACTCCCCACTAGGCCAGTTGAGTCACTCCAAGTCAAAAAGTCAGTAGTCTTTAGGTCTCAGCCAGCTATTATGTCTCTACATTATGCTCGATCTTCTCTTAGAGTATCCGCTCCACACACTATTGGTCATTACTCCAACTATCTCAATGTCCCCCGAAGAAGTATTTCATAGGTCTATCAAGTCATAGGGTTATAAACACAACAGAGGTGCGTCAATCGGACACTCGATCTGTAAGTTATTAGCCTTTTAGTCTTGGGGGCCTGGTTGTATTCGTGCTCAATCCAACCTGACCGTACCTCAACTATACCCAAAATACTAGTAGGGTATACTCTAAGGTACCTTCTCGCTCCATTAATTCTAGCGCCACTGAGGGTTCATCAAACGTACGTCTGATTCCAAAGATATGGTCGAAAGAGCATAATTAGGTCCTAGTGGGCCCGGGTCCTGTCTGACCCGGTCAGATCAACCCGGTTCGGGTCGACCCGGCCTGGCCCATTTGGTCCGACCTGACCAACTAGGCCCCGCCCAGCAGGCCGCGAGGAAGCCGCAGAGAGCCATGAGGGCGCGCACCAGTCGTGAGGGTGCGCACCGGTCGTGGGTCAGTGTGAGGTCGGTTCGGCCCAGAGGGCATTGTGTGGGTGGCTCGTCTCAGTGTGTGCCGCGAAGGCGGCTCGACCCAGGTCGTGGGGCCAGTTCTTCTCGGAGGGTCCTGTGGGTGCGGCTCGGCCTGGGGGCCTGGGTGGTACAGCCGGGGCCAGGAGGCCAGAGCGGCCGTTGGAGCACAGGCGGCGGATGGCGCGGCCAGGGCGTCTCGGCTGGGTGGCCGGGGGCCGATTCGCTGGGAGGTCGGGGTGGGGCGTGGCTAGGGATAGTTCTGCCGGTGGGGGCATGATGTTGGTTCTACTGGAAGGTCAGAGCGCCATGAGGGCGGTGAGGGTTGTGAAGTCCGCGGGTGGCGGCGTCGTTGCTTTCGTCGACTTCCTCCGTTTCGAAGAACACTACAAAATCAACACAAGGGTTACGGATAGGACTGGCCTTGTTAGTTTGTTATGAACTCTCCACATTAGAGTGGTAGAAAGTGGTTCACATGAATGATAAACATCAAACCCTCACGCAATTATTCTTACCAATACGCAAAAGAAAACGTAGTGGAGAACATGTGATGTGAAAATCATACTGCATTAATCCCCTACCTTGATCGTTGTTGGTTGATGTTGGCACAAGAAGTCGGACATTGATTTGTTGTAAACGAACATGTCCTACATTAGAGGAAGTCCCGAGGAAGAAGGTCAAATAGAGTGGGCGTTCTTCGCCAGTGGATCGTTCTTTGTGGAAGAACACGTTTTTCGTTGTGGGAGTTTTCTCCCAATAGCTCCTAATCCTTATCAAATGAATGTTCTCCAAAGAATAACCCACCAAAATAAAAGGGATAACCAATATAATAAATAGTGTTTCCCCAATTTAATCATTGGCACAATTCAAATTGGATTAATTAAATTGGTTAAATTAAGTGGTGTATAGGATTAATTCAGAGGGGGGGGGTTGGCACAATTAATTTGGATGATGCTCAAGAGGATCCTCCACATTACTGAGGGAGATAAGGTTTTCTACAAATTAAAGGGGGGTTTCAAGGGGGTTTCATCCTGGGTGGTTTCCACCATCACAGTCTGTCATGGAAGGTTAGGATTGGGTGGTCCCCACCACCATAACCTCTCATGGGAGGTTAAGGTTTTATGGTCCTCACCACCAACATCCACAAGGAGGATGGTTACAACAAAATAAAATAAAACATGTGTTCATTTTATTCTATTATTTCTACATAAAATCAAAAAACTAAATATCACCCTCAACCATCTACAGTTCAGGTGAAAGTCTCCTTAAGAGAATTCAGGCACTGCATGTTCAATGGTGCCCTCAGATTTCAATTCCGAGAACCAGTTCAAAAGTTAAGAAAACCCGCTCACACGTTTACTGAACGTACCCGAAACAAAGTTCAAAAAATTCATTCCGGACACTCTGAGCCTTGGAATCACGTGCCATAAATTTTCCTAGACTCCTAAAATACCCATATATTTAAAAAAAATTACTTGGAAATTTCGGGTCTTTAAATATGTTTCCAAGACTCCTCAGGAATTTGATATAATATGAAGAATGTCATTCTTATCTATTATGATCTATGTGGAATACAAATACATGTACCTAATATGATGGTGACTAGTGGGCCCATAATTATATAGTGATCCAATGAATTTGGTACTAACTTTATCTCATGACATACTTTTTATTTTGAATGTGGGTAAGCCTAAGAATACTATGTAATGATTTATCCACAGTTTTCCTTGAAATATATTTATTATGTCAATTTAATATCATTTTCACATTCCTATGATTTCTTGATGATATCATCTTATATCATACCTTAATATTCTTTATTCTTATTCTCGTCATTTAACATCATCATGTCACACCTCTTTACTCTAATACGCTACTTCACTTTTTTATATGATTTGATTGTTCCCGTAATGGGATTTATAGCTCTACCCTTTGTTAAATTCAACACCATATTATCCCATATTGTATTATGATATCATTTTTATTAATTATAATTTTATTTTTGAAAATAATTTTGAGGTATCCTTAATTATTTTTATTTTGATATTTTTTAGATTACTGAAAGACACCTGACTTATTTAGCTTTTAGGATTTCATTGTGTGTATCTTTATGTATTAAATCGTGAAATTAATTGTCTAAAATATATGTTTATTTTTCATTAAAGCAGTGGTAATATCTGTTAATTTTTTGGGATTTGGATTAGAATCTATAGTGTCAACCATTGGGATAATTTTAACCATACGGAAATATCCATAATTTTTTAACGTATATAGATATCACATTCAAAGAATTTAAATCCCATTCTACATATTAAATTTTTATTTGGATATGGTGTAGTTATATCTATGCATATGATCCCCAAAATGGGGGATTTTGTATTAAATCCCTCATCGCCAGGTGCTTGTCAAAGAGAATTTACTGCACACCAGGATTGAAACTCTCCATGGAGATGATTTTGTAAATTCATAAGCTCTCTATGAACGATTTTTAATGGAAACAATTCCTATGATAGTTAATGGTAAGAAATAAATGATAGAAAAATAGATTGAAACCTAGTAATTCATATTTATTTGAATATAAATCATTTAAGTTCTATCCAAAAAATGTGCATTGTTTCCCATTTATGGTTACATATTTTATAAATTATCAGCCCTAATTATAAATTAGATGATGTAAAAACAATAAAATAGTGGAAGGTATACTTATCACACATTCATTATACTCAATTTTCCTATATGATTATGATTGTATGATTTCAATCATATAATGCATGATTAGAAATACATTTTAGACACAAACTCAATACATAATATTCTATTTATCAATGGAAATTCAAAATTTGTTAATTATTGTATCATTGGTTATAAAATCTTCTATATCAGTTTTTATAGACTGGATTTTCATGTTAAATTTGTGGTACTCTCTTCTTGAATATTTCAATGTTATTCTATGTATGGATTACATCACCCTTTATATAACCAATGTAGATAATTAGGAAAAGGAAACCACCCTCTATAGCATGATTCACCCACTGATTATAATCATTTGTAATGAATATGATGTTTATCCTTTATAATCCTCATCTAAATCATGTATATTATTACCATATGAGTAAGCATATCTTGATCATATGATTGACAATAATGAAAATATCATCATTAATGTCATAAATGTTATAATGGAATATGCTGATCTGTTTCTGAATGAATTTCCTCGCATTCCTCTAAATAGATAGGTCAATATCTCTATCAATAATTTACATGGATAATTTTGAATACCCAATAAATGATATTGAATTTTCACCATTGAATTTAAATATCCGAAGATGAAGTTACTAGTAAATTTAGGTAAAATTTATATACTCACAAGTTCTTTACTGTAGGGTACACTGGTCATTTTCATCATAAAGAATTATTGTTAAATGCATCTCCACATTAATTAAATTGATCTCAATATGGTCAAAATAAAGAATATTTATCCTCTAAAATATATTGATGATTTTTTGTATTAGCGGTGCGGATCCTATTAATTCACAGTGGTTGACGTTTCGTGGGATATTTTTTTGTAAAGCTATTGAAAGATGATATCTTGAAGGATAACTTTTATATAAGGTATGATCACTACATGTTTATAGTGATTCCATTTATACACACTAATTTTCTCTCAAAATTCATATATATAACGAAAAGTGTCCTTATAAATCACTTTGATAAATGTATAATAATCATTATAGATGATATACTTATCTTCTACTAAATAAAGCTCAATCTTGAGGATTTTATGAAAACTATGTTCAAGAACATCAATAGAGAAATTTAATATTTTAGTATAGTAAATTTAAATTTTTAATTAATTTAGTAACATTACATGAGAATGAAATCACCATCAAAATAATATCAATGAATCCTTTGAAGGAAGTTGCAATTGTTTGATAGTACGAACCAATATCTGTGATGGGGATCTGTTTTTTCATTGGATTATCTAATTATAATTAATAACTTTTGAGAAACATATAATGATTTTTAGACATAGTAAATATAAAAACATTAAATTGAGTGATGTTTTATTGGAGTTCAATGTAATTAGAAAATTGAAGAGTTAGTGAATAGGATAATGACTTCAAATATACTCACATTACCTAACATTGGGGGAAGATTTGTGATCAGGAGGGATTCAACTAAATAATTATTGATTTTGTATGAATGAAAAATTATAATGTGATTCCATATTCCTCCATCCAATTAATTTTTCATAATCAAAACTAACTAAAAATGATCTATAATTGGTTGTAGTGATTTTTAAATTGTCGATTTAAAGACATTACCTCTATAGGGAAAAGTATTACATATATACATTTCATAAAAACATCATGTATATATTTATAAAAAAAGAGCTCAACATGTTTGAATAAATGTGGGTAGAGATTATCAATCATCATGTATATTGTATCCATTAATATCCTTACAAGGAGAATATAGTTTCAAATTTTCCTATTAGAAAATATACCCCAACCATATCCTTGATGTGGTTTTAATGGGATACAATCTTCAAGTTCATGAAAATGATTGGAATGAGAATAATAAAATGAAAATCCTCGGACCATTATAAAGTATATATATAACACTCCATTATTAGGTGGGTGATGGTTAAAATGAATGATGATATGGAGCTATATGAAAATAATTTTAATATTCAAGATTTCAATAATCTAAAATAGACTTACAAGTTTTGGAACATGGATATGTTTCCAATAATAAATAAAACTTATGTTGAAATTTCAAGATGTTGCATATAACCCAACATTCTTTATTCATCTAGGAATCAATAATGTACTAATATGTTTAATGTAAAACTTATAGTGAGAAAACATAAATAGAAATATTGGATAATTGTTTTCATGATTCATTGTATTCCAAAAATTAATGGATGAATGGGTAAATTTTATGGGTAATATGAAACCATTTCCCCTGCCATTATGTAAATTTGAACATATAACCATACATTTCTTCATAGGTAACTATTGGCCATCATAAATATATAATTACACTTGTGTAGTAATTGATACCCATAAAAATTCAACAATAATCATTTTTATCCTGTAATATCTCTCTCTTGAAATCTCACTATGATATATATAAGATAACTGGTAAGATTTCATGATTTAAAATACTCAATTTTATATAATCGAGTACAGATGATTATTTCATGGTTTTGGATAATCCTCCAATGAGTGTTGGATGCATATATGTGTTTCAGTAATTCATATTACCCTCAGTACTATTCTTATTCTTATAGAACCATTAATCCTATATATAACATGTTAATACCGTGCTTAACTCATTTACATATAGGTTGAGATCAAAAACATCACCTTATGTAGTTTCTATATAACAACACAATTGATTTGGGAATTCAAAGAATACCTTTTGAGGCTCTATATGGAAAGATGTGTCAGCCTCCAACATGTGGGGATGAGAATGATGAGGGGATGTTTTGAGACTGGATCATAACTAAGAGATGTTAGAGAAGGTTCAAAACATTCATAATCATATTGAATTATTGAAAAATTAATAGAAAAAAATTATAGACAGTAGTCACTATGATCAAGGGTTCAGGGTTGATGATAAGGTGGTCATACATATATCACTATGGAACAATTATATGTGGTTTGGGAAAAGGTAATTGTTCATCCAAGATATATTGACCCCATTTATATTCTTTGTCTCACTAGTTCTCATTCATATAAACTAGTAGTCCCAAAAACCTATATAAATTAAATGGATTTTCTGATGTATCCCTCATAAAAAAGTACATACAAATCACCCAACATGTACTGAATCCATATATTTTACCTTTGGAAGATGAAATTTTATATGAGGAGTATCTAGTGAGGATCTCATAGTGTAGTAACAGAGTTCTATGAAACAATACAACTCACATAGTCAATCTGTTATGAAAAAGTCTCATTTTTTAGGAGGAAAAATGGTAACTAGAAGAGATAATTGGAAAAAAGTTCCAACATATATTTTACATTATAAAATTAAATTTCAATGTTGATATTTCTAAAGATGGTAATATTTTTTCAAGCAAAACTACTATAAATGAAACATAGTTTTGAATGAAATAACTCCCAGAAAATTTATTTTTTATAGAAAAAAGATGAAATATATTTGTTATTTTGGTCAATTATTAAATATATATTCTTGAATAGAAAATTATATTAAGAATAATTTATTTTGAAGATAATTCCATTTGAATGTGATGATTATGATTATTTTATATTAAGGGTTATGAAAATATAAAATTCACACAGATCGAAGAAGTTATGTCCTCCATAGTTGTATCATACAATATAATGAACATGTATCGAACCATCCGAGGGACATTGCATAACGGGTAGTTTCACATCATGAATACCTAGTTGAGATTCAACAGATAACAAATTAATGAAACCATTTAGGGGATAATTTCATGCATATTGATATCACCACATGATCCCTATTAGCTGAAACACTATTAAAATGTTCCACAATCAGAGACTATGCTATTACGGTGTACAAGAGTGTAGTAACAAGTTATGAATCATTACTATAATAGTATAAATTGTTATATTAATTTATGAATAATATAACTAATAGAATTATCCTTTTGGATTATTAGATTATTCACTTTATTATATAATGTTTTCAACAAAAACTAGATTTTCGTATGATGCAATCAAATTGGTTTTTTTAAATATATAACTTCAATTAAAAACTATTTTTCATAAAATAATGAAATATTAAATCATTTATAATTTCTTTAAATATTAGTATTAATTAATTTTCATTATCATATAAATGATAATACAATTTAATAATGTGTATTGTAATTTTCATATGTTTCAGAATGTTATTAGTTTTGTAAAAATGAGAATTTTATACTAAATAATAATTTTTTAAATGTATAAAATATCTAATTTAGAAAATTATTTTTTTCAAAAAAATGTTATATTTTAAATCACTACATTGAAATTAGACAATGGTAACTATTTCATTATTTTTCTAAGAAAACTAATATTTGGGAAAAAATTAAATATGGTATAAATATATAGTATATATGATGTCATTAACAGAAAATCTCATCCAGAGACAATGTCTCTGACCATTTATTAAAATAAAATTAAAGTACATCAAGAATGTACCCCATGCCAAAAAAGACAACTACATATCACAAAAATCATTCCCGTCACCATATCCATGATTAATTGCTTCATCTGCAGTAGATGATTCCCATTCCTAGCATTCATAATGCTTCAGAGTCTTAACATACTTACTTTTGAGATTTATCTTTTCCAAATATTGAAACTCCTCAGAGGACTATGAACCTTATCCCTTACTGATAGAATACATGGTAGGAATCGACTTCGACATATAAGAATAATATTTCCTCTACCTTCTTCTTTGTGAATCGGTCATCACTTCCTCCTTCCATGACACAATCTTCATTCCACCTTAAACAATTTCACTATACGATCGTCAATCCATTCCTATATCATTCTTCATTTCACTATCAGATATGTCTCCCTGATTTATAGAGATATTCACCTCCTGGTAACCATCCTTAACTCACTATTCTTACTCAGAGTGACTATTATTATCAATCATCACTAAACATTTTGGGTGTTCCATAAACCCATGATCATCATTCATCCCCTGCTACAGTATAGATTCTCCCTTGACAACATCCTATGAAAAAAGGTCAATTTTCATATTGTCACCTTCATTCCTTGGACTTTACACCTAGACATGAGGGATCCTCTCATGCTTCATTTCTAGTAGGCGGTTGCCAGAGGTCTTCTCTTGCAACTTCCCATTCCTAGTGCCACTTTTATTGCTACTATTTTTTGTGCTCAGAATCCTGAAATCATCCATATTTTCAACCGACATACGGCCTAGAGAGAAAGCATGTGTAGCATGATCAATAATCCAAACATGATCCAATTCCAATTCGTCATTCACCAGGCTCACAAAACAATAACAAAGCTCAATATTAAACTTCTGTTTTTTAGATTGTGGTTACAGCCCATCTAAAACCCTCACCCACCCACCATTATTATCCAAAGAACCAGCCTACTGTATATTTAAAATGGGATTGTCCCTCACATCCTAATTACTCTCGGCATGTGCCTCATTGATCATTATGGGTTCAGTTTCATGCTTCATAGTGGTCTCTATACCTCTTGTATTCGGCACCCCAATATCAAGTTTTAGTCTTCCAAACAACTCATCCACCCTTGGGTTCAAAGGATCCTCCACTGCCCTAACATGTACACCATTTACTATAGTGACACTAACCGATAAAGGCCATGTCAACTTTCTAGTACCCCATCCATGCTTGTCTTGGTGATCCTTTGAGGCCACTAAAAACTTTCCAATAGAGGACTGCTATGGAACCACTCTTCTACCTCTATAGACTTCCTACTGATGCCCAACACTCTGATCCAGATTCTCTACCTCAACATGTGCCTCTGATTCCTTTCCTCTATCATTGATCCCCCTCCAAGAAGACTGAGACCCCTTGCAGTGGGATTCCAGCAAATGACCCAATCGCTTGCATCCCAAACAGATGTTCATCCATGTTTCGTAGACAACCCATTGTTTATATCGATATTCCTTATCCAAAGTAATCTACACATATTCAATAAGATCTCTTGATAAATCCATTTCGACATATAATTGGTGGATAATATGATGGAAAAGAGCTTCAGTTGTACAATCCGAGAACATAAATCTACCTATCAGGTTTTCTATCACGTGTATAACATCAGGATTTTGAAATGGGAGGGAGAGATTAGAGAAGCTGATACATGTCTCCATCGCTGGATGATCTCTATTTATATGAAGATCAATGGACCACCGAATAAGGATGAATGTGAATAGATTTAAACTATGAGGTGCGCTTGCATAGTCCTTGATGAAGTCTTCCTCTGATGCAAAACAGATCATAATTTTTCGATTATCCATGAGACCCACAGTCTGCATGTCATTCAAGTCCCAAGAATCAATGATGTATCTTTAGATTGAATCAACTAAGGTACATCATTGATAAAATATCACAACTAATGTATTCTTTAAGATATTAGATGATTTTGAGAACTCTGAGGATGAAATCTGGAGGTTAGGTAACCCATCAAACAAGTCTGAGACTTTCAGTCCGAGGGTGATGTGAGGTAAAGACATAAGAAGGTCAGGATTATAAAAGATAATGAAGGATGTGGCCACCCCTTGGAAGGATGTCTATGATCCCTCCCCCGTCAGAAGGGTTGGGACTGGCATAGAGGTAAGTGTCGTCACGCCAAATAACTTGGGTTAATCGGGAGGGGATGTCCCCACACAAGCCTTCAATTTCACTTGGATATGATGAAATTATATTATCCAAAAAAGATTTTTAATAAATTATATAAAAGTGATATATGAATAAGAATCTATTTATAATTTAAAATGATATGTTTTTAAGTTATTTAAATAATTTTAAAATCATATAATGAATCCTACATAAAATATATTTTATTTTAATGTTTTTAAAAACAATTCATTGTTAACATGGCCAACTTCCACATCATGAATGGTTTTATTAAAATTAAATTGGTTAATATCCTAATCAAATATTGAATATTTGTCCTCTATTTTATTAACGATGGAAATCCCCTAGAATGGTTTGTGGAGTAAATTATTTTTTTACATAGTTTTTGAAACCAATGATTAGAAATTAATGAAGAATTACCCAATATTTCACTATAAATAAACACAAAACCACCTACTCCAATTCATTCAAAATACATTGAACATGAATTTACTCTCCCTATACAACTATAAATCAATCTCAATGTCCTCCCAAGTAATTATTTTTCTCCCCTGAATCTTTAAATGAAAAAAATTAATGTAAAGGATTCTACTCACCATCCTCTTTATTCAATTACATCCTTATATTAAGGATTTTGATTTCAAATTTCTCATGTTGAAACATTTTTATTTTATTTATGTTTCTCACATAATGAGATACCACAATCAAGTATCATTAATACATCCCATGAACAATTATATACACCTAATATGCTACCATCATTATCCCATTATTTTCGTTACCAAAAATTTATTTTGTGAATTCCTATCCCCATTTCTACTCAAGGGTATTCTACTAGTTGTATATATAATTTATTTATTTGTAACTTCTATGTATATAACACATCATCAATAAATATGAGATTAAATGTAACGATATACATTTTGAGTATAGATGATATTTTTGGATCAAAAATGTATATAAAAAATATAAATGTGATATGTTCACCTAAAATTATATATCCCACCCATTCATTACATAATATTTTTATCTCATTATATTCCATGTATAGTGTGATCATGCTTAGCCCAAAAACACAATATTATGATTTATTAGTGTTAATCATTTACTTATACTTATGATGTAACATTTTATATCATTTAAAAATTTCTAAGATTCCTTAATGTTATCATAATATATCATCATTCTATTATCATAGATATAATTCTCATATTTTTATGTCATATTGTAATGCCTATTGAATAACATGTATTACCTTAAATGACAAAATACATTTAATATTCATTCACTATTATTTTTACCTCATCACTTTTTTATATATTTCTCCTAATTATCTTTTCCATTATTAGAATATTAATTGAATTTATATGAATGTTATAGAGTCTTTTTAAAACAAAATTGCTTTCCATTATTGAGTTATTATGAAAAGTATCTAATTAAACAAACTCTTGAGGCCTATTGATCATTTGGGATTTAATTATCTGTATATTTATGTATTTGATCAAGAAATAATGTCTATAAATGATATGATTTTTCATAATAATAATTATTAATTATTTTAGAGAGATTTATTGATACCACGCATTGATGTGAATATTTATATAAATTTTTTGTTCTCTATCATCAAACATATTGTCCACATGAACTATTCAATATATCAATATATTATGGAACATTGGATTTTATCACTATCATGGGAGTTTTTAGGTGATTTATAGTTCAGATCATGCCCATTATAGGGGATTCATACATATACATATAAAGTGAATCCGAACTCATGTAGTTTAGTACAACTTAATGGAACATTTCATTCCATTTTAGTTCATATAGAATCCACCGTAGTTGTTCCTTTTAGATTTTTACAACTGTGTCTAGTGAAGTTCATTTTATGATCATGCATCATTAGCTAACATTATGCAATTTAATAACATGTCTCCAAGACCATAATCTTATATATTATAAGGTAACAATTATAGAACCTATTCTGTGGAGATTATGTTCATACAGAATGGACTACATAGTAAATGGCACATATTAATGGGTTTCTTCATAGAATTATAATAAATATGTATCCTATGGATTTATCAAATACATAATATAATGAATGTATTCTAGTAAATAGAGATGTTTATCTAAACTCATGGAATTTATGGGAATCATAATTAGAATCTAAACTAAATGAATTTTATGAACAAATGCAGAGGATCATTAATCAACATATTTGTTTGAGGATTATTTTTTAGATTCCCAAATATGAAATCTATAATGGAATGGGTTAACTATCAAAAATGATCTACAATAATCCTTTATAAAGAATCTTACACATGATTCTCCATTAGGATTTCATACATGGGAACAATAAATATAACGATTTCTTATGATTTCCTCTGTTGTACGAATTTATTCTAGAGATAGCAATGGGATTATTTGATGATGATTGAAAATTATGTGCTTTAAATATTGTTTGATTTTTCATGAAATTTTTTGTTAGGGAAGCTAAATCCTATAAATATTTCTATTAGGGAAAATTTTATAGGCGAACTACATGACTATATCTTTGAGACTGGAATAATAGTTACTTTAAATGATTAAATTAATCCCATATAGCTTCAACCTTATAGAATCAAATGAAAACATCTCATGAGTAATCATATGGATAAGTATTTATTATAATTTTACTATAATAGATTAGTATATTTAATATTATATAGCTACGAAGATGACCACGTGAATCTAATGTGATCATAATGGTGCAACCCATTAAAAATTTAAATATTACGGTCCATTAATGGACGAGATGGTTTAATCATGCCCATTTTTGATGATAAATGATTTAAAATCGCATGGCCATAAATGTTCCAAACCATTTCCAGTTTAATCTATCATAACCATAATGGATCAAAAAATATATTCATACACAACCATTAATATGTCCTATTTAATCTAACGTTATCATAATGGATTCTAATGTACATTGATTAATATGATTTGGCCAAAATGTGTCAACTAGTTAACTAATATCATTTGATCTAACTATGAACCATTTCTCCCACATCTCCATAATGATTCTCTAAACTTCTGACAATACTATCTGATTGCAATGATTTGTATATATTGTGTAACAAACAATTACCATTCTCAATTGATGTCCACTATAAAAATGAATTGAATACATTGAGTTAAGAAATATTTAATCCCCATTTTTCATTATTTTTTATCATTCTCTCCAATCTAGGTCTTCATCAATGTGCTGATCGAATTTTTCGAGCATCGACTATCTTTAGCAGTATTTGTTACTATTATCCACAAATATATTCTTATATTAACATTCATGTTCCACTATAAATTATTATTTTTGAGTAAACATGATCATTGGGTTTATAATATATTTTCCTACAATCCGAGGTAATTATAATTAAATAATAAAATAGTGATTACATCATCTTACATAGTACTTATGATGAACATATTACTATAAATAACATCAATATAGTAATATGGGGAAAATCCATGATTGACCTTTTATTTATCAATTTCTAGAGAACCTTTCATTTCACATTATTAGGAAATATTTAAAGATTATAGGGAGTAGCTAATGTGTTTCTCAATTTCCAAATAATTGTTTATCATTGGTTTCCATATATAATATCTAAAAATATGATTATGTAAATCAAATAATACTATATTACAGATTCGTTTACATTTATTTTATAACTCATTTAATATAATAAGTACGTCGAACAAAATAATTCCATATAATCAATTCTGATTCCACTCATTTTATGTTATCATTATAGTTGATATTTTAAACATGGATTCAAAAACATTTATCCAGATCTTAAAAGAAATTTGGAAAAAATTGATTCATATATATTTTCATAGAGACTGGAAATATATTGAATCGCATCATTCACCATCAATCACAATACTGAATATATTTTTTATTTCTTATTCTTGAAAGGGATTTAATATTATTTCCATATGTGGAATGAAATAATTTATCATCTAATGTAATAAATATTATAATATACTCTTATCGTTACACTTTGAAAACATATCCAGTTCCCTTTTTAAAATATTTATTCCAAGATATTTTTGTTGTCTACCTTTATTATTATTATTATTATTATTATTATTTGGTCACCTGATATGCACATGATTAAAAATAAATTATTACTGAAATTAATATTTATTTATTAAAATGATATTAAATACAATATATCATTTTTATTGTATCCTACACATATCCTATCAATCCCCCACAATGTATATTTAACCATGGATAATAATATATTCATATAAATCAATAAATATTATTCAATAACAAAATAAATAAATTTTATGTTAAATAAATTCTCTAATAATTTTTCATTATAATATTAATTCAATGAAATCAATATTTTTATTATTATATTCACTATATAAGAGATTAAATGAAAAATTATTTATTAACATATCAATAATAAATAAGATATTATACTCAAATAAAATATATAGAACATGATTAATTAGTTATTAAATTAATTTGATTGACTTAACATGAATAATTACTATTATTAATTCCTAGAATGATATTTTTACTAAATATTATATTCACCATAATTTTTCAAGATTTGGTAGACACATAATTTGGGACCCATTATCATTGTTTTAAAATAGAACCAGTTAAACATAACTATATAAAAATATCAGAATCTAGTGGAACATCATTAAGGATAGTCCAGGAACAATCTAACCTCTTATCAGGGTTATTCAATTGTTGTCATTTTAATATTTTATTTATTGAAAACAACGATGGCCTCTGGTTGGATATTAATAACTATAAAGAATCAAAACATGTAAGAACAACCCTGTAAAAAATGGAATTTACATGTTACATTACTCAATAAGAGTATTTATACATTAGAATAATCTAAAAACAATATATTATTATACATATAATTAGAAAACAATCATTTTTTATTAAAGAAAGTTGGGTATTTCCATGACTTTTATTTGTCTATAGTATAAAGATGGTGCATATAATTCTTCCATAGATAATGTTATAAAATATATTTTCTTAAAAATGCAATAAACCTATAACAGTAGGCTTCAACATATCATTAGTGTGATACAATAATTCATCACCCATTCCTGTCAACAAGTTAGATCATGTTTCACTATAATTTATTGGAAAATAGTGAGCTAGAACCACACCACTTCTTATTCTACCTCTATAATTCTATCATTTCAACATACTATATGACTAATCTGAAATAACCATATAATACATATTATAATATTTTAATTATGTTTTATATATTTTCATTAAACATTTTTTAATGAAACCGTATTAATAATTTTCAATTGAAATTGAAAAAAACTATTATTTGGTCTTCACAATAAATTCTTCAAGGGTCTTTTTCCATTATTTAATGTTACTTCATGTAATCCTACATAAATTCATGGTTTTTTCATTATCCTTTAAAATATAATGGATTTCATATTAAATACCCTTGTATGAGTTAATGAATTTTTTATATGAAGTGAGGATAAATAAAACAAAATTCTTCGATTTCATCCTAATAATTACAATCAAAACCATATCTTCCTATTTCCACATTAATTATTTAATCAACTGCATACAATTTTCATTACTATATGCATGCATGAAATCTAACATGTCATACTTGGTTCATGGAACAATATTTTCCATGATTCCTTTTTAGGAATTTCCTTATAATATAATTGAGAGCCTCCTCTACATGGTATGTTTCTTATCCAACTCGTCTACTTAATCTACTTTTTATTATCTAAACTCATATAAAAATGTCATCTTTCATTTAAAATTTCCTTAGTTATGATTTATAATTTCACTAGACCTACCTACATTATTCTACATTATATCTTCATCCAAGAGAATCAATATCATTAATCATGACAATCATTATAAGGATTTTTTCAAATTATTATATTAAATTAACTTTCATCAAATTAATTAATTAATGGATGTTCTATTTAATATATAACTCATTATCAGTCTTAAATATTCTCGTTGAAACTCATTATAATATTTTTTGTCTATTCTTATGTGTGTTTATATGATTCTACATGTGGTTTCACAACCTAAATGTGTAGTTTACTAAACGTTTACAAAATCACACTACTACAACACATGGTTACACCACATGGTGCATAATTGCACTACTCTACTGAATGGTCGCACCACATAGTATACACACATAACATATTATCACACTAATAAAACATATAGTCTAACCTCCTAACATATTGTCACACAACAGAAAAGAATTATCACATCGATACATGGAATATTCTTTCATGACATAAAATCTATTTATGGTTATTGACTTATAGTTGTTATATATTTGTAATTTATGTGTGGATCAAAATAGAAAATAACATAATCAATTCCACTTTGTATGCACCAGTATCTTTACCTATTTCTACATACATCCAACCAATCAAAACCTCATTGTCTTTAAAATATCATCCTTATGATTTTTTTCAATCAATTAAAATAATTCACTACAGCTTAATAATAAAATATCGCTCAAATGATGAATCAAAACCAATTAATTACATTCCAAAATGATTATGCTTAGTGTGAAAAATAAGATTCATTGAACAATAAAAACATGTTATCTATATTGTAGTGATCAAAATACATTATTAACATCCTTAATCAGCACATAATCATATATAATTCAATCATTAACTTATAAATAAACAATTTCAATGCCAAATTACATAGAAATTCAAAATATTTCACACATGCTAACATCACACATTATCCCTTTTAAAAATAAAATATTAATATATTCCTTCCATTGATAGGTAAATATCATAACAATGGATATATTTATGCTTATTATTTTTTAAATGTTTTTTTCAATATCCAAGTAAAAGTTAAAATACGTATATATCACCATAACTTATCCCTATAATGAATGTGGTTTAATTGAAAATATCATCCTCAGATTCTAGAATGCTTCATTAAATAATTTATTAGTGAACAGATATGACATCTTCTATTTTCAAGTAAAATAATATAACAAAAAAATCCCTCTAAAATCTCTAGGATATTTTGATATTGAATATCAAGGTTTTTAATCCTAGAATATTTTAAATATTAATTATCATATTGATGACACTATGATTAATATATTGAAGAAGATGTGTTAAAATTACTCAAACATTCAAATCATGTTATTGTTCCTTCATACACACTAACTCAATTTTGGAATGCCTTATATCTTTATATTATACATTAGAAGTCTTTAATTTCATATAATATTTATTCATAATATTCCAAAAACAACACCATTGACTTAAGGATAAAACCTCCATCTTTTGTGGACCATCTATCATCACCACAACCTACATAATTTATATCAGTATAAAATAATTGTTTAATCATTTTTTGTTTAATAATATTTAAAAATAAAATAAATTTTAGTTTTAATATATATGATGGATATTTTTAAATTGAAAATATTGGAATCCTTTGGTTTACTTTTAGACCTGGAAAAGTTTTTAATAATATACACTAAATCTGGCCATAAATTCGTGATACATATAAAGCATACATTTAACATCCCTAATTATTTATTATCAACATGAATTCCTTTTTCATTTTTAGAGAAAATTATTCCTATAACATTGTTATTGAAATGGGATTTTAATCTTTAATTCCAATTATTTTCAACGGTTATATAGAATAATTCTCTTAAGAGGTTAAAATGTGCCATTTTGTTTGTGAGATTTTTATTCAAAGAACATATTTCGTCTCTCATACTATATATTCGTCAAAAAAATTCTTTTATATCTATAGAAAACATATCACACATTTCCCCATCTTTTATATGAAAAATGATTTCATCAAAAAAATAATTTAATTAAGTGATACTTAATTATCATTTATTTTAGAGATTGATGTCCTCTCCACAATTTCTAAAATTAAATTTCTTCATACAATTATACATTTTGGAATACCAGGAACTTTTATCATTTCTTAGATTATGTAAGGACTTTTAAACCTAAAAACAAAATTTCAATCTAAACTGGTGATAAAACCACATTTTTTCTCAATATATTTCTCCACATCCATTTTATCCTTCTGAAAGGTGGATTTTACTTCAAAATTAATATCATTAATGAATTTTATGTATAAATATAATGAATGACTATGAATAATTAAAGTCATTAATTTTGGGAAAAAATATCATCAATATATACTTATTTAACATATGAATGGACTTTACACACCAACCCTTCTTTGTTTCTAAATACATCTCCTTTTTTATTCAATTCTCCTTGAAACATCCACTGTCTCACAATGATGTTAATGTATTTGGGAATCTGTCCCAACTCTAATGTGTTTTCTCACTATTTTATATTGTTCATCATTTATAGGATCAATCCAATCCCGATTCCCCAATTATTCACTAAATAATAATGGTTAATATTGTAAAAAATGGTTGTCTGATATAAAACTTTTCATCGGGTTTATACATGTTATCGTATATCTCCAATGATGTTTTGGGTCAGCCCTTACAGTCTTAGTACTAGAATAGATTAATGAAAGTTTCACTCATCACATGAAATATATAATTCAATATTATTATCCTATATATCTTTTACATCATAATGTTTAAGAAACATTATCTTGATGTTCAACATAAACAACATAATCTTCACTACCAATTAAATATGTAGTTATCATTAAGCCTTTCTATATGAATATTCAACAAAATTCACATCATCAAAGTCATATGTTATTATTTTTTCCTTATCATATAAAATCAACCATATACCATTGAAGGGTATCCATGTAATATACCATCAACACATCTTTATTCAATCATCCTACTATTTTCACCTTTTATTATGATAATGCATGGTCATAAAAAATACATATGTACATCAAATTTTGGATCTTATTTTTATAAATATCATATAAATATAGGATTAAATTTTGACAACAGATGTAGTTATTTATATTTTAAATTATTACACAAATTCTATATTCTAAATTAACCGATAATTATCATGTTATGATTACATCATTCAATCCATATCAACCAATAATTTATTCATTATTTTAGCCAAAACAACTTATGATAGTCATTACGGCGATCTAAAATAATTTTGAATATCATTTTTCATTGAATAACTTTAATCATTTAACATGTGTACATGTCACCATTATATGTTCATATAATTTATACAGTGGTCAAATTCTATCGAAATACTTCTCCGAAAGCATTATAAAAATAGTATATCCCCTAATTTATGTATTAAAATCATAATACATATAATATGAATGAAATCATCAAAACATGGGAAAAAATATGTTCCTACACATTTTTATTACAATCTATATGGCCAATACATTGATAAATATATATTCTCTAATAGATGTGATGTATTTTTCTAAATCCTCAATTCTGAATAATGTGATAATTTCCATTTTTTGAATAAAGAATAACACCAATCACTATTCCGTATCATATAAGGGGAATCACTAAAAAAACCCATTTGTATTAATATTTTTATGTTTATATGGATTATATATCCAATCCTTCTATTTAATCATTGACTTTCATCCTATATACCCAAATAGAATAGATTTTTTACATCTATAACTTGAAAAATGTTACCACTTGTACATTGTACTTCTATCAAAACAACAAAATATTAAATAATTTTCCAAATTAATTCATATATTATAATGATAAATTTATTTACATCATCACAATGTTTTCAAATAAGTGAAATATATTATTATAATTCACTAAAAAATAATATACTTCTAAATTTGGAATTTTCATTAATAATAACTCCAGACCCAATTCATTAGAATCTATGGGACCAACATTTCCAAAAATCATTATTCATTCTTTATACTCATTCACATTTTCCAACAACATGAATTATCAAATCTTTTTTGAGAAATAAAAAATATTAAAGATCAATTTTCATTCCACTAATTGAATCCTTCATTATATTTTTAACTATACTTGCCTTCTCATTTCCCTTTTCTTCATTCTCCAGATTTTTTATGTTCTTTCACTAAATTTTTCAAGACAGGTAAAATCAAATGGTAGCCACTTATACAGGTAATTAGATGATGACACATCACAAATATTTCTTCAAAAAGTTATAATAAATTATCAATACAAAAATTTATACATTTAAATTATTCAACATCCTGTTATCTTTATAAATATTCTTCATCATATAAAAGATGGATATAGGTGTTCTAATTAGTTTAATCATTATAACTTTCATTTTTGTGAGAGATTAATGAAAAAAAATTATCTTTATTTAATCATTCACAACATTACTCTTCACTATAGATATTAGTGCAACA
Organism: Viscum album; assembly: GCA_963277665.1. Taxonomy (NCBI): domain Eukaryota; kingdom Viridiplantae; phylum Streptophyta; class Magnoliopsida; order Santalales; family Viscaceae; genus Viscum; species Viscum album. The sequence goes on from CAUJRU010000208.1 coordinate 208,596, forward strand.
CCATATACATGAGGAATATAAATTTTTTGTAGTATCTTCCATAACATCATAGTCAATGGATAATTTAGTGGGTATAATTTATCATTCAAGTTATGATAATTTCTGTCTTCAAAGATATAAATTCACATACTATTAATTGGGTTATGAATATCCATGTTAATATTCTTATTCTTCAAACATCCAAAAATAAATAACATACTTTGAATAATGGAATCTCCCTTGAATATGAATTGTTCGGACCCATTGGGGTATGAGTGACCACTAAGAGGGGGGAATTAGTTATAACAACCCAATATTTTATTATATGTATTCTATTTAAATAATTTTCATTGATAATTCCCATTGTATGAAAAAATCATTTTAAATGAAATTTTAAATGGTATTAAATTTTTATGTGAGAATTATTTCATTTTCCAATTAATCATGTATATAATATCATAGGTTGTAATTTTGGTTTTTTTCTACAATGATTTATTTTTCTGCAAATGGGGGATTTTATTTTTGTAAAATAAACATTTCATTTAATTATAACTAGTAAAAAAAATTGTTAATATATATTTGGAATTCAATATTAAAATCATATAATATATATTTGATTATAATTTTATATAATCTCAAAATAAGTCTACATTATTATTAAAAAAATTCCATTAAAATTGTTTTCCCTCAAATATTTGTCAGTTATTTTTAAAAAAATTATATTAGTTATAAAAATTGAAAATTATTAATGTAATTCCATTATTTGTAAAATGTTCTCTTTTAAAAAATTAGGAGTAGTAACCATTGTATATTTGACAACATATATTAATGGAAAATAATGTAATTATGTTTACAACTTAATGTGAAAATGTATTAAAAATATTTCCAAGACATACCTTTATTTCATTGGATGTGTTCATCTACAATAATACTAACATTGATAATATGGCTTTTTCGGTTATTATTTATTTTATCATGATAATATATATGTAAAAAATTTAGTCAAAAATGTCAATATATTTCATTTTATATGTACAATATCTTCCCATGATAATAAAAAGTGGATTTGTTTTCAATTTTAACGATCCATTTAAACGATAAGATAATTTTTTAAGGAAATTTAATTTAAATATTTAGTTATTGAATAATTAAATTAGTTTCTAGGAAACATTGATACATTATTTATTAAATTACTAGAAAAATAAAATAATAGATTTTAAAAAAATTAAAAATAATATATATTTTTTGATTTAAAATATTCCATATATTTTATAAAAACATATAAAAATTTACATATTAGTGAATGTATTGTATTTTAATTACATACTTTTCAAGGTTATTTAAATTCAAATTAAAAGAATAGTGTCAAAAATTTCATTAATTATGTTTTATAATAAATAATATTTTCCTAAATGATTTATATTTTTTTTAAATACTATATTTTTTCAAGTGAATGAGATATGGTTGAAAACATCAGAAATATTAAATTAATTTTTCATTTATATTATTGAAGCATTTTTTACCATTGTTTATTTGGAAAACACTAATAGTTTGGTAATTTTCAAAAGGGATAATATGGGGTTAATACCAAATGATATGGGTAAAAACATAGCTGAAAATGCCCAATTTTTTTAGATAAGAGGATTATAACTCATGATAGTATAATATTAAAATTATATAAATTCTAATCCAATTATACATGAATAAATATTAATATTAATTTGATTATTTATAAAATTACTATAATTCCCTTCCCCTCTATTATAATAGGACATACCATATCTCTCATTAAACCTATCTGAACTAGACCTACTAAATTACATTCTCAACCTCATTATCCCCATTTTATAGGTTCTTATCCTCCCAACACACCAACACCATATCCCATAATAGGATTTCTATAGAAATTCATCCAAAGAAGAGGTAATCATTTTTTTCAAATCATTCATGTTTATTTTTCCTTCTACTTCCTCTAAATATATATCACACATACTAGAATGATGAATCTAGTATTATAAATATATTTATATTTTATTATAATTATTAGGTAACCATATTACATCTATTTTTTATCCTATGAAATGAAAAAACATCACATGTGCATATATATGGATTTCCATATCCACATAATGGTGTAATTTGCATTTCATCACTAATTTTCATTTATGGTCATAACAACGAAAATAAATAATATAATTTAAATATATTTCATAATTATTCATAATATATTATAATAAAATATCCAACTTTTAATTGTCTAATCTGTTGTAAAACGATAATGTTTCTCATGCATACATGGGGACTACCACACACAAGAAGCAAAGATATTATTATTTTCATTTATAATTTAAAAGGATTTAAATAAGTATAAATTTTAGGGATATATTGGTTAAATATAATATCAAAATTATCCCATAAAAGTGAATTATAATTTATATTTACTTACTTCCATTCTAGGAAATGTGAAAACATCATTCACGTAGACGTACGACATACAGTTTCCTTAAAAAGTGTAATTTTATTTCTTATCTGAAGAATTTGTTGATTATTATAAATTTATATATATTGAATTTATATGAAAATTATTTCATGAATATAATTTGTTGATGAAGTATATATATTAATATTTACGTATTGAAGCTATTAAATCAAAACATACATAAAAACAAGGTACATGACAACCAAATTAATGATAATAATTAATGATTCTTAAGAAATGGGTGATAATATGTTATATTATAGATATAAATTATGTTTTATTATATAAGTATAATAAATTAATATTTATTATTTAGGTGTCTAGAGAAACTATTAGGCATGTCAAAAAAGATGAAATACCTTTCATCTCAGTTTCCACTATATTGAGACATAGTGGGTATTAGGCTCATATCTATTTGTATGTGTTGTAAATACCACCCCATTGAGGTATTTATGATTTATATATACTCAATCATAGCTATTAATTATTAATTTTAGGTTTATCCCTTTGTATATTTTCCTTATTTTATTGCTAAATTTCATATCTTTGGCCCTTTAATCAAGCAATGAACATTTAAAATAAAAGCTTATATTATTTTTATTATGATTGGGTAAATTATTCATCCATGTATATGTTCTTTAGAACAATATCAAAAAGTTCAATTTTGTTTACTCAATTGTCATTTCATGTTATCATTGACAGTATAAATTATTTGGATGTAATTTTTCTATGGTTTTTTAAAAAGTTCACTTTTAATATTTTTCATTAAAAGAAAAAATTAATGTTTTTAATGTATATGGAATTAAAAAATATTCTTTATTCTAGTTATCTTAGTACAAAATTTTCAAAATTATTAAGAATGAAAAATATTTTATGAGATTTTATTTTTATTTTTAATCAATTTACATTTACTCTAAAAAATAAATTAATTTATTTGAAAACCTAAATTTAGGATGATGTTAAGTTCATATTTTATCTGTTATTAATTTCATGGAAAATAAAATTATCATTACACATTCACTTTCATCAAACCATTTATTATTGGAAATTATATTTCTCTTCAATATCCATCATGTATATACAAATTACTTAAATGTAATATCATTTCTATATAAAGTGGTTTACTATGAATGTTACTTGATTGAGTAGGGAAAATCATGATAATTTCATAATCATTAATCAATATGGATATTATTTTGATATGGAATAGTGTTTTATTAAATAAATTGATTATTAAATATAAGAGTTATGAATTAGATATTTAATGATTATTGGGCTCCATAATTATATAGATCCATGATGCATCAAAAAGTCTCCTGAGAAAAATATGTTGACCAACATAAATGGGTTTATAGTGTATACCTAACCATTGATTAAAAACATTGACCCATTTATTTTATGGTATATATATAAGGATGACTAAAATAACGACGTCTAATATTAAAAATTATTTTCCTCGAAAAATAAATTGTTATAATACATTATTTTAGTGCATTGATATTAACTATAGATGCATTCTGTTCTCATGTTATTGTGAAAATGGTTTTTGTTTTAACTTATTTACCTTGAAAAACTGATTATATATTCTTCATTTATTATATATTTTTTATACATAACTCGTATTTATTATCTCATCTCACACTTGATTTTTTCCCTATACACATGTTATAATGAGGGATATTATTAAAAATATCATAGATAGAAGAATGTTTTAGTTTTATTTATTTTATATTTCCAATATAATGTAGGATTCGTATATGTATCGTTTTCATAAATACTATAATGATGATTAATCCATAAATATGATTTAATGTTTATCTTTTCCCAGTGTAATAAATTAGACAATGGATTTGGGTTACCAAAGTTAGGTTTTCTATAATTTTTATAATAAAAATTTAATTGAAACCATGTGAAATGTATTTTAAATGGACATAGATAACAATGAAGTTATAATAGTTCCTTATAATATTTGTAAAATTTTACAGTTACATATATTCTTATTTTAGGCCCCATTAACCATTATTATTATGAGCTTACCTAGTGTGGGAAATTAATTAATAATGGTTCCTAACGGTAGAAATGAAATCATAAAATGTATCCCATATAGAAAATACCCTGCTAATCATTAAAAAATACATGGTATTGGAATTTATAATATTATGTCTTAATTATGGAATCATATTTAATTAATGATATATAACATTTCCTAAAATAGTAAAAAACTAGTTCCACAAAATGGTTATCTGATTTGGATTGCTTCATGTGATAGAAGCCTTGATCTTTTAATAAAAAAACAAACGCATTGTTGGTGGAGGAATAGATTATGACCCTGAAAATGATATTCATAGATTTTGGATGAATATAATTTGTAATGGTTATTCGGGTAATTAATTTTTAAAAAATATATTTTTCTCTATATTATTCTTTGATCTAAAACCCTAAAGGGGGTAAAAAATAGAAAAATCATTGAATGAAGGACTCTTACTGTGATTTTCATTGTGAGATATTTTTTTGAGAATAATGAACATAGGAAAAGAAGATGTGAATTACATTAAATCATAAGGAAGAATAAAGTGTTGTAAAGTATGAGGCTAAAAATACAAAGAATATCATGTCATGATTTAGACTATAAAAGTAATCTGAAATGAGTTTTTTATGATTGGATTTTCTCAAGTATTTCAATTTTATTAGTTTCTCAAAAATTATCATCATAAGATATGTTAGAATATGGTTTTAGTATAATGGAGAAAAAAATTTCATGATCCTATATCATCAAGGTATATAAATTGAAGAATTAGTCATTTCAAAAACATGAAAATAATGAAGAATAAATGAATGAAAAAATGAATGAATAACTTTAAATAATTTGAAACCGAGGAAGGAATCATCCTAATAATTGATTAATGGATTTGGATTTTCTAAAATGTTCGGAGATAATAGATACCTATATAATGAATTTATGTTAAATAATGAAACAGATGCTTTCCAGCACATCGAATTTAATGATATGGGGAATAATTAAAACCATTACCCCATTCATCAAGGGAACTAACCATAGAATAAGGCATGGGGATAACATCAGGCATATGAAATTATAATATCCCAGGAGGAACTACTTATATATTTTTTGAATGGTACTCTTTGTATCCACTCTTGAAGTGAAAATGGTCTATTTCATTGAGGTTCTACCACGAATTCTATATATGATGTTTTTAAGGGTATCACATCACAACCAAAACAATTAGATGATGAGTTTGAAGTGAAAGCTCGCAGTTGTATATTGATTTCATGAAAAAATATATTTATCCTCCATAATGGAATTTTTTGAGAATATTTATCCTACAATTCATGTTATTATACTTCTAGTTAAATTTTATTTATTCATCTGAATGGATTGGTTAGCTCAATTCAGATCCCATATCAACTATCAAGGGATTCAACTTATATTTTATATTTTGAAAAACATGTAATAGTATATTAGTGTGATTATGTTCCTGAACTCATAAATGACATTACTTATATCATATGGGTTATGTTAAATATTCATGATGGATACTTATATTAAATGGAATAGTACAAACTCAATATTTATGATATAACTATTGAATGGGAGTTCATTGATGTATTTTTAGAACTATTTTCATGTCTCCCCCTGAATCACGATATTGTGATCTCAATAGAAATCATACCTATATTCCCACTTATTTTAAGTAATTTATATAGAATAAATCTTCTTGAGTTATATTAATAGAAGAATAAAATCAATGATAATATTCATAAGGGATTCATTCAGCCTAGTGATTCACCCTGTGGATCTCCTGTTTTTTTATTAAATAAATATTGGTTTTTGGATCATTGAAAAAAATAAATAAATAGAATCGTTATTATAAACTAGTATCCTCTACCTAGTATCGATGATATGGTCTCTAAATTACATATAGATCCATATATTTACAACATTTTTCTTTGATCATTATATCACCAACTAAGGATTAAGAATTAGTATATTCACAAGATATCCTTTGATATTATGTATGGTCATTGTGAATTTATACTAACACTATTAGGAATTACCAATTATCCTAAAATCATCATAAATTTAATAAATAATTTATTAATAGATTTCCTTGATTAGTATTCAGTTGTCTATAATGGTGATATCCTTATATATTTGTATAGAAGTTATGATAATGGTGAAAATTTTATAATTTTATAGAAGACCTACATGAAGGAGATTGTATATAAAAATTTTACTAAGTGGTATTTTTTGACAATAAATCCTCAACATTGGGTTATATAATTTTATGTGAGGTTATATCAGTGGATCCTTAAAAGATAGATGTCATTGGGTACTGTATTGGAATGAACAGCTGACTAATCTGTAATTTTCATGGGTCAGTGGGGAATTAAAAACTCTTTGTGAGGGGTTTCACAAGACTATATATTCTATAATACATGTCAGGTAGAAAGGGACTAATTTTCTTGTGGATATATTAATGTTATTAATGTTTTAAAGAATTTAGGAGATGTTTGGTTAGTGCATCTAGACTTATACTACACTATCGTAAAGAAGGGGTTGGTATATTTTGTGATACATTGAATAATGGAATAGGATGAATCCTTATTAAAAATAATGTGAAGATTGTATATATATCCATAAATTAGAAATTCATTTGGAAATTTTATTAAAACATGAATTGGAGCTAAATGTAGTAAATTTTACCTTGATGATATGACTGATGTATTGTGAATGGTATTGCATATAATATATTTACAAAATTTTAAGAATATTTTTACTTAAAACATTTGAATATGTTCCATAGAATATGGTTTTAGTGGATCAATGATTATAACTACTGAGTACAATACCACCCAGTGAAGGTGAACATGGTGGTTGATACTCCGATTCATATATATTATTCTTGTATTTCCATGATTATGATTGAAAGAAATATAATATGTAGGAATTTTTCAATTTTGGATAATAAAATATAAATTAAAGGGGGAACATATTATCTTTACATGATGAATATTCGACCATCCATCGATGAGAAGATTCAGAAAAAATGATTCTGATGCTTTCACTGGGGCACGCGCTTCCTTCTGGAGGATGTGATGGTTGTCGCCCCGCATTCCCGCTTTCTAAAGGCGGGCAGCATTCGTTGTTTGTTCAGGGACGTTTTCTCCTTGATCTAAATGGGATGATGGTATGTCAGTTATTCCTTCTGTGGATTCCTCCTCGGAACTCATTACATAGTCCATGTCTCCCTCATAGATTAAGACGTATTTCATGAAACTCTTCCCAATGCCATGCTTTAATGGAAATCGGTTAATTACACTACTTCTCCCTGGACATTCCAAGGGTTCCAGTCAGGGCAGCAACCTTTGGTTGGGGTGTAGTCATGTTGGGACATCACTCGCATGTCTCGATGCTAGAACAGTGGCGCATCTAGGTTTCTTCTACTTATGGTAGGGCTCCTTGAGGGCACGGAAGCCCAAGTCATCCCACATCGATTTCTGGGAATTATATGCCATAGGCATGTCTCTAGGGTTTTCTTTTGATTCCTATGTTTAACACAGGGTATGCCACGAGTTTAAAGTCCTGCAGAGATGGATCAGTCTGATCAGTACACAGACTGGAGTGGATCAGATGGGTGAAACCCTTGGAGGGAGCAATGATACTATTGCTAACGCATGGTTAGTTTCCCAATTACTGCCAGTAGCAGCATGGAAATGGGGTGGCGGGATCCTACAGGGAAGTGGTGGGCGAGGTGAGAATCAGGGTGGATAATGGAGGGAATTAGATGGAACCGATGTGAAAACATCAGTGATAATGGGATTGAATCTTGAAGATATTTCCTACGTAACCCCACGGTAGGGAATCAATGTCCATGTAGTTCAGTGGGGTGATGGGACACCTGAGGAGGTGAACCGTATGGATGGGACCCGTAGGAAGTGGAATCTCTGGGTTGGGGCATAAAATCAGTGTGTGTACGAGGAACAATGACCTGATAACCTGTTAGGGAATACGCACAATTTTAAACTTGAGTTGGTATGACGCTCGAGGGGCGGACCAGAGTAGAATTTACCAACAGGGAGGGATAACAACATTTAGTAGTGTTTGTGGTTGGACCTCAAGGAGGCTTCCTACGTACCTTGTCTAGGAGACAGAGATCAACCATACTTAGTTCATCTGATGACAACTTACTATCGAATAGGCTTCAATGGATTACCCTAAAATAGCGTCATGAGAGCTTACCATTGAATTTAGGGGTCACAACGGCTTACCGCTGGATGGGGTCACAACAGATTACCACTGGATCGGGTCACAAAGGCTTACTGGTGGATGGGGTTTAACCTCATGGAGGCTTCCTACGTACCCTGTCTCAGAGATATGGATCAAACCTACGTAGTTCATCTGGATATAGTTTAACGTCATGAGGGACGACTTTTAACAGATTTTAATGAATTTGGGACCAATGGTTGTTGGGTTTGATCATCAGGGAGGATTCTAATGTACCCTTCTGTGGTAAAGATCAAAGTCCACAAAGTTCAGGATGGGTGTGGGGATTACACTCTAGGTTGACCAGGGTTGGTGTGGTGAACTATCATGAAGTGGTTGTTGATCACTGGGTGTTGGACAAGAACCTCATGGGGGCCTCTTAAGTACCATGTATTAGAAAGGATCGAAGTCCGTGTAGTTCCGAATGGGGCTTGGTACACCAACGTGATGATGATCGGGACCAATGGTTGTAGGGACTGGACCTCAGGGAGATGTCCTACGTACCTTTCCTTGGAAAGGATCAAAGACCACATAGTTCAAAATGGGTGCATGGCTTACACTCTAAGCAGTTCAGAGTTTTCATGGTCAATGCTTACTCTAAGTCCATGTGAGTCATGCTTGGTGTGAGAAACAAGAGGCAACAAAGACATGACGATCATGTTGCGAAAGGTGCATCTGTTGGATTTGAAATGGGGATTAGGATCTCAGAGGCCCAAGGAGATGATGATTGGGACATACAGGTGGTTGGAGGCCCAGTGAGATGGAGACTGGGACTTATTCTATGGTGGAGGCCCTGGTGGTGACAAAGCCCGGAGGGAGAGGGACATGATATCAGAAGTCCTTGTGCACCTCTCACCTCTTAGTCTTTGGCATCGAAGAATAAAGGAGGGGTAGTGGTACTACCTCCTGCAAGAAAGTAAATGTCCTTACAAAATAGTGGTTTCCCTTTCCCCACAGATAGAAACCACTCTGATAGAGAGGATCTCATTCCATGTGAGGAATGATCTAACTTCTGTGGAGAATAGTGGGCATAGAGAATGTCTAAGATGGGGCACCCTGTGTGTGAGTCATGGGGTGTGGTCAAAGTTTAACATCATGTTCCGAGGACAATGGTTCTTGGCAGTTTAGCGTTCTGTAGCTCGAAAGAGGTGGGTTCACTCCGCACCCCTAGTACTTACATAACCGGAACCCTCTACACCTTGGTGAAGAGATGGGACAAAAAATGCCGTGGTTGGGGGGTATCGTGATGTGATCCCATTGGGGGTCCACGTTAAAGTGGCTATGTGAATAATAAGTAGTCATTAGTGTGCCTATGTGAAGAAGCATGAGGCGATGCAATGAAACAAAAAGAACCACCCAAGGGTCATTGAAGTTGCTTCGTGCATGCCTAGAAGGTTGCATGGGAAAAGGGATTGTTAAGCTAAGGGGTTCATAAGTAGAAGCCTTGTAAAACTTTGGTGCTCCATAAAGTGGATGGGTTTCATGAAGAGGTGTTCATTACAATGTCATGTGGCCTATCCTAGGCATATGTCATAGGTTCATATGGAAGGTGCTTCATGAAGTGAAAAATTATTCACGGAGTAATGAGTCGTGAAGAAATGGTGCCTCATGAAGTGTATTATTGTGAAACAATGTGCTTGGAAAAGAATAGTGACCCTTCCATAGCATGTGGGTCATGTGTGCATGAAGGGTACTTCGCGATGACCTGAGTCCCCTTGGGGATCCCCTTTCTGCGCGGAGGCATGTGGGATCCACATAGGTCATCCCTCTCGGAAGAGGGGATGAATTAATGCAAAGGAAGAGGTACATTGCGATAAAAAAGTACATAGAAGAGTTCATGGCTTGCAGAGCAGAGAGTGCATCACGATTTGGGAGCTCATAAGGCGAAATGTCGGAGAATCCGTCCATTGGGCTCATGGGGAGCTCAGTATTTATAGGCATGAGGCACTGTGAGGCAGGGATCGTTCGGAGTGAAGAATAAGTTTGTTATCGATGAATTTGTGAATGTCAAATCGACTCACGGGGAATCATGCCTCCTCACTCTGTGGCGCATTTGTGAACATCCAATCGGTTCGAAATTTGGGATTCTGGGGATCCTCGTACAAGCTTTTCGAGGTCATCCTCGAGGGTTTCTGGGTGTTCTTCTTCTTCCCAAATTACAGTGCCAAAAGATGCCCCCCACAGAATAGGATCCGAGCCGAAATGGAGGGTCATCATCTAAGGGTCAATCACCAAAATCTAGTTTACATCATGAAGATGTGCCAATAATAGGGCCCATGAAGTAGAGCGGAATCATGCCAGCTGACCACGCTGCGAAGCTCCCTACGGTTGGATGTGTCGCGATGAACCTGATGTCCCCACCAATAAATAGGGGGTAACCTCTATTTTGTCCTTTCCTTTCTATGGGATTTTGGCTTTTAGCACTCCTGATTCATGAATATCCATGTACTCCGCGATGGCTTTCTACAAATAGATCCTCCTACTTCGCAGTGCTTATCAAGTCTTTCACTTCACATCAGAGTGCTTTTGCGACCTGCGTTCGAAGGCTGGGGCATGAATCCGTGAACAGTCTTCATATACGGACTCTGTGAACATGCTTCGTGAACCATCTGAACTAACACTCAAACTCAAGAATTAAATGGATCAACTAGTGGATGTCAGGGGGTCCTTGTGGACACTGCCCGAAAGGAGGAGTTAGAAAATAGCTTCTTTCTGGGGGAGTTGGTATAGAGGCACTCTGACTACAATTCTCTGGTGCAACTACCATCATAAATCCAAAGGAACTACCCACTCTGTAAAAGGTTTCCGCTGTATGGATTCAGGATGAGGGATGACATATTCATCCCTGAAGCAAGTAGGGATGAGCCATCTTACTGGTTCAAGAGTACGATGTGCTAGCCTCGATGGTTCAAGGCAGCTGACAGCCATTCCTGAGAGGATTTCACACCTATTGTTGTCGACTGCTTATATAATAACTTGAACAATGTAGATGGGAAGGAATTTTAGACAGAGACATCCCCCCCCCATGTACCAAACAATATTGATGGAGGCCCTTAGGACCCTTAAGAAGGGATAGTCCGATGAGTGGGACCTACACCAGGGCAGAAATTTCACAGATGACTAGGCTTGGGCCTACTGGGTAGGTTCCTCATGTGAAGAGTTTGGGTGAGATGAGGAGAGTGGGCCTATATGAGTCGGCTTGGGCCTCTCAATTCCACATCTATCAACCAAAGCACCTGATGCAAGAGCTGCTGAGTAGATGGTCATTGATGACCAATAGTTTTCATCTACACCACGTGGAGGTTGGCATCAGATTGTGGGATGTGCATTAAAATTCAAGGGTTCAAATACTAGGGGATATGTATAATGAATTTCTTCCTGTTATGGGTGTTTGGGACGATCTAGAGAATATGATTCCATTGGATATGGAGTTGATGGAGCTAGTGTCGGGAGAGTACAAAGAATCTATGAGATATGTCCACTTATAACGAAGGTTCAAGCAGTTTCTGAACTTCCTGGAAGATAGGCAGTTTTGGTGAGGCCTTGGACTTGCCCGAAGGGGCATCAACGGGGAAAGGATAACCCATTATGTTGTCTCATGGAGGATAGAAAGTTGAAAAACTGGGGATATAGTGTCAGTACCAACTGGACACTGGTAGTTAGGCTGGAGGCATTCATTCCCGCTATCATCTGTAATTGGATCTTACTGTTGAGAGATACGAATGTGGGCATGAGACCGAGCACCTTTGTCATGGCATCCATGTTGGAAACATGAGGGTGAGTGAACCTCAGAATCCTGATGCTCACCAAGCTATACAAGATTTTATGGAATATCAGTTAGGGGAAGAGGGCACATAGGATATTTGGTCCATTCCACCTCTTATATGGGTGGATAGAGGCACACGTCTGGGGGGTTTGTGAATATCCAAACCCCATATCCCCTCCAGAATCGCACTTCCATCCCTCCATCGTGAATGTTGCGGGGAGCTTTCCATCCAGACTTACTTTTCATACAGTACTAAATCAGATGTGGAAGGTAGAGAAGTACAATTTTCACCTGTTTCCACTGCCAACTGGTGATTTTACCGATGGCGGACAAGGAACGGAGGAGCACTGGTCTTATCTCCTTGCCTTTCGAGGTGGAGTCCTAGTGGCATGGGTGGACCGTGAGCCTGTCTGCGAGCCGTACACCCTGCACCAATTCACCAAACAATTTCAGTGTATGTAGTTACAGATATCGCGGGACTATTTGGTGGTGCTATGGGTGGAGATCCCATGTGTGATGAGGAAAATGTGGCTCATGTTAACACAAGATAATGGGAAGATGCGGAACGATCTGTCTTTGCCCACAGCCATCTTCAGGGTGGTGAAGGAGTACGCCAAAAGATGGGAGGCGGTTTACCTGGGGGAAATGCTGAATAAGTTGACCGTTCAGGTTGGTGAAGGTGTGTCTCCCCAACCTCAATGCCAGGGTCGGAAGGCGACAAGGACATCCCGCGGTGGCAGGGCTGCAATGGCGGTGAGACCCGCACCGGTTGAGGTTGAGGTAGAGGAGGCGAATCCAAAAAAACAGCGGACCGGGTGGTCCTAGAAGAACAAAGTCATCTAGATGGGAGGCCACTAAGAAAATTCCATAGAATATCCAATCAGGATTCGGGGAAGTGGTTGTGCCACATCGACATGCCAGAGAATGTTGTCTTCCTAGAGGCCACAAACATCTGGGAAGTCAACAGGAAATTCCTCGGTCCGTCCAAGATGTGGAAACAATTGAGCAACCCCGGAATTTATTTTCTGGAAATAGGCCCTATCAGGGCTGGATTTGCGGTGTCCTAGGAGGAAGCAGAGCAATACCTGGCCAAGAAGGAGGACTTTATCCACTATTAGGGTGCCTCACATCTAATGACAGGCCGGGTGAGGGTGTTGCTGGATCAAACAGCTCCCCCGCAGTTGTCGGCTACTTACCTAAGGGAACGGTTCCCTCTACTAGAAGAATCAGAAGGATCCTCCTGGGGGGAGGATGCCAATAGAGGGAGCCTATTAGAGGAAGGAAACTTTTTTGATCAAGACTTGGACCTTGATGAATTTTTAGGGGCTCATAAGGTAAAATCCCAGGCCCCTTCCTTAGGGTCTGCTTCCAGGTCATTCTAGACTCTTTACTCACACATGAACTATGTAGGAGGTTCTCATACAAAGGACTTGCTCCCTCCCCTCAACAGATGCTGATGCGGGGCCTTATGGATCTACACTTGTGGCTGCATCAATTACCGCATCCAACGGAGCCAGGACACCTGAGGTGGATCCTTCATAACTTTAAGATCTTATGATAATATACAGTGGGCCACGCCTTGGGGTCCCGATGACATCAACTAAAGAACAAGACCATGAGTTCAATCAGTGTAAGTCTCTTCTGCCAAATTCACAAACGTCACCCATTGACCATGTCAACTAACGTCCATGTCCCCCGTTTTGTGTGTACAGTTTTCGACTTGCATGGGTTGTTGCGGCGAGGATGGTTGGGAATTCTGGTGGTTCCATTCCCAGTGGAATTCCGGTTATCGTGGGGGCAGATATCCAGAACAACCGAACTGTAGCACTCCCGATCACCGGTGGGACCATCAGCAGAGTTGTGCATGAGATTGTTGAGGTGGGATCCAATGATGACTATCGATCAAACAGCTCGGGTCCTTCCATGACTGATCAAACACCCAATGTGGAACCTGCTGATGAGTTCCTAGCGGTGTTCCCCTATATGAGCATTCCAACCAATCTGATTGGGATGAGACGACCTCTGATGAAGAGGATAGAAAACTTTTATGTCACTGATCGTGGAAGCTGATCAAGTGCTTCATTGATAACACCCCCAAGCACTATGGCTGGATGAAATGGACTGAAATTGCACACAAATGCGTCACCTATGTTATGGGGGAGTGGATACCTAGTCCCCCAACATGCTCATCCGAGATCCTATGGTGGAAAATATTCAAGAGTATGAGTGTGGACGCAGTGTGGTCTGCCAGCGGAGGATGGTGGAGAACATCAAGATGCTCTGGGAGGCTGAAAAAGAGGTTCAAAGGGTGAAGGTCTCGGTGGATGAGCATTCTACTTCCCCCAACACACAATCAGAGATCGTATCACGGTTGAAGGCCTAGTTGGCAGAGGCCGAACAGTGCATGAAACATGCTACCAACGAAATGACCAGCATCCTGGCTAATGTAGAACGGGACTAAATTGTGGGTGATGAATTGCGCTCTATTGCTATTGAAGATGAGTGGCAGCTGAGAAGGTGGAAATAACTCATGGATGCCACAAGCCAGAGGGTGGTGGAGATGCAACTTTCTCATGATGGGGTTAACCTATCCCAGGGAGGGATCGACCCTCGGGTTCTGTAAGGATTACAAACCCTCGAATGTACTTTCATGATTTTATTGTTTTATGCCAAATGCATGCATGAGTTTCTTCATTGGTGTTGGTTTTACAAGAATATGTTATATTTGTGAAATACCCAGTGATCAATCCCTTAGCTCACGCGGGTCGAACCCAATGTGAGAAACAAGGGATGATCATCGTGTTATTTTGTCTGAACGTAAGAGTGTCAACCAAACATTGACCATCCAGGGTTTGGACAACTGACCCGGATTTTTGAGATGGAATGGGAGAGGCCTGATTTGAGGAATATGACCTCAGAACTATTGATGTTTCATCCTCACAATGTGCTCTAGTGAACAAGTGGGGTAACGCTAGGAGGGTTTGAATTAATCCAAACAAAGGGTGATGGAAAGAACGAATCAAGATACCCAAAATTCGGGACCTTGTAAGGGTGGCATGAAAATGAAGGATGACTATTGATCATGTTCGAAACATAGTAACCTTATTGCATTATCCTGAAATGGGGATAACAAATGAGTATCGACCACTGACCATGTTTGAAATACGGGGCTTGATTCACAAATTCATTCATTTGTCTTCCAGTATTTTGTCCCAGGATAGTAGGCGAGCCATAGGCTGAGCATCAAGACTGTTAGGGGGTTCTTTCAGATGTGAAAGGGGGAAAGGGTTTGAATAAAGGGCATGCGAAGCATGGAGTGTGGAACAAATGGTTTTTTGAATGGAGTCCAACACTCTTGAAATTACACCACCGTAGTGGTAACACATTAGGTGGACATATTGGTCTAATCAGGGATCATTCTTTCTTCCGAACTGGATCTCTCTGGCGAGGAAACTGACACAACCAATCATGGTCATGGGGCATCCCGAACATGTTTAGGGAAGAGTTTTAGTTACCAGGTCCCCTAAAATAGTTCCGAACAATGGGTCATAATAAGAAAGGAAATATGATTTACGATTCCTGGGACTGGACCCGAAGACATGATACATGGGAATTCCTACGTATCCCATGAGGATGGGAATCAAGCCATATGTAGTTTTAAAATATTGTCTTGCATTGTAACATCTTGTAGAAAGGACACAATTTGATCTTAGTTAATGGTCATATAGCATGGACCATGGATGGTAGGGAATTAAAAAGACACATGTTGAGGTAATTATAACACACGATGTGAATGAGGACCCTGATTCCTTATCACCTTGTGTTCATTGAGAAGGTTTTTGGTTGAAGAACCAAAAACAAAAGTTAGTTTGGGCCCAAGGAAAATTGCATGGGTGTTCCTTTGTATCCCATAAGAATGGAAATCAAGACGGACGTAGTTCTAGGAGATGTCATGATTGGATACCAATTCTAGGGATAATAAGGGCGTGTGGGTCTAGACTTCACACCAAAAGAAGCGGCATTTGATAGACCTTGTTTGTTCTTTAGGGTAGATGTGTTTTTTTAAGCGATAAACTGAGGAAATGGGGATCCTAGCGTCACCAAAGGAATCAGTCCAAATGTTGGAATTTAAAAATGGTATGGTGGGTGTCCAATACACAACATGATGTCCCCTATGGTGAGGTCATCCCAATGCAGTGTCGTTTTTCGTCGTGCATCCAGGACGATAATATCATAGTTTATGGTCATCTGGGAACAACCAGCATTGTTTAAAGTCTTATGGATTGGACATGATGGAATGTTCATGATGTGATAAAGGATACCCAATGTGAATGAGGACATGTTCCACATCAGAACATGCTAAATTCCAGGAAAGGAACCTCGGGACAAGGGGCAGGTAAAGGTTAGAAAACTAGAGAGGCTATATCTCAATTGAGTTGGACCCACAGATGAGATTTGTGGGTATTCATACATATCCCATGAGGATGGGAATCAAGCCATATGTTGTTCTGAAAGTGTGTTGGTCAGTTTAACATCTTGCATCAAGGACGCACGGTGATCTTAGTTTATGGTCATAGATCTTGGACCCTGGATAAGTGAACTTCTCCCAAGTAGGCTCAGACCTCGTTCTGGTTCCTAAGCCCGCGTGAGTCATACTCGGTGTGAGAAACAAGGGTGGAAGAGTTATTTGCAGAAAATTGGAGACACACAAAAGGTGAGGTCGGTGTGGAGCCCCGAATGACACCTTACTGGGAATTCCCCCCCCCCCCATTGTGTGGATGCGCACTGAGAGACAGTACCAAGCATGTCAAAATTCCACGCGTACGTGATGGAATGGAAAGTGGTGTCAATCATGTAACCGTTATTTAAGGCTTGATGTCATTGGTGTGACGATGGAGGATAACTACTGACTGTGTTCGAAACACAGCATCCATATCCTGTGACCTAAAATTGGAACAATGAATGAGTGTCAACCGCTGACCGTATTCACAACGTGGGACTTGTATCAATTAGTTCTTTAAAACTTTAGAGTATGTTGGGCAGAAATGGTAGGAGGGACCTTGGGCTGAACATCCATGTCGTTTGGGGGTCCTTTTAGGCATGACAGATAATGGAATCCCAAATTAAGGGGAACACGAGGCCTGAAAAATGGGAAAAAACATGTCTTGGTAGAATCTGACACTCCAGGTTTTGAAATAGAGCACTCTTGGGAACGTTGGAGAATTATCAAAGAGGGTCAAGGGACCCAACCAGCAGCTGATTCGAATAGATGAGTGGGGGGAATGGATAAAATGGTGCTCATGAGAGGGAGGTATGTGGTGTGATTGTCACAACTGAGATGTGAGTGGGGACATAATCCCATACCGCACCATATACCCATCTCTAGGGAGGACGTAGGCCAAGAGGCAAAAATGGAAGGGAGATTTCGTAGAGATTGGGTTGGATCCAAAGACTGAACGTTTGGGCAGTCATACACATCCCATGAATATGGGAATCAAGCCACACGTAGTTCTAAATTGTGACAAGGACGTAGAGTGAGTGAAAGATACCCCAACAAGATATGTGTATGGCACGACGTGTAACCCGGCATGAATAAAAACATAAGTCCATACCACACCGTATAATCCTAAGTGGGAACATAGGCCAGGGGCCTGAGAATGTTGAGGGACCTATAGCTGGGCCATAGACAAGATGTCATAACCAGCTTGTAGTTTAATGTTTTTTAGTGAGGATGATAGTGATCTTAGTTTATGATCATAGAGCTCGGACCATAGAAACCCAGTTTAATGTCATGTTCATTGGAAAACTATGTGGAGAGGGTGGATCATGGTGCTTATGGAAGACCACAAAGCAACAATGATGACAGGGGACAATTGTTGACCAGATTCACAACATAGTGTCCGCCCTTACGTGAACAGAATTCGGGGGCCAGTAATTGAGCATCGACCATTGACCACAATCGCAACACAAGACATGTATCAATTCATTGCTCAAGATCCCCAGGGATGATGAGAGCATGGGTCAAGGGGTCGATAAGGCCGAGGGACCTTCCTGGCCAGTTGTGGTTATATAGCCATTCATTCAAGTATAGCCTCATCGTATATAACGACCCAAAGTTCTTCAATGGAAATTACTTTCTTATTTTTATGTCATAAAATAACATCAAAACACAAAATAATAAACTACTAAGTGCTAAGTGGCCTTTAAACATAATTTTGTCACTCCTACATTTGGAATTTTGAAAATCAGACATACACGATTATGTTCTAGATGTTTTTTGGAGTCTAATGAAACAAAAATATTTTTTGGTGAATAGTGACCTACCCTTATGAATAGTAACATACCCTTATGAATAGTAATATGACCCTTATGAATAGTTAATCATCCAACATAAGAGTAACATTACCCATGAATAATAAAATAAAATTTAGACATCTTAGAAAGGGACAATTTAACCTTAGTGAACGTTTTGGTATTTTCTAAGTCATAAAAAATTAATTATAATTAATTAATTAATTTAAAATAATATTTATTTCCATATAATGTAGTAATAAATTATTGAATCAATTTCTTATAGTTTTTTTAGATATTTTATAAGACCCTACGCAATTTTTGGAAGCACTATAAAATCATTCTTAATCTTAAAAAATGTTTTTTTAAGTAAATTATGATTTTAATTAAATATTAAATTAATAATATTTATATAATTATTTTTGAAAATGGACTTCATTTTTAGATTCTACACGTCAAAAAATGGTAGGGGTAAATTTTTGGGTTTATTCCGAAATACTTCAATTTTCGGGTGAATAGTGAAAATACAGTTTTTTCGCATAATCGGTGTACACTAAATTGCATCATTGATGATGTAATGATGAAATAGACATTCTGGAACATTATTTTCGGCCAAAACATATTAAATTTCATAAAGTTTTCCTTTAAATACAATAAATCAAATTCTCAAACCTAAAAGGAACTTTCCAAAACCTAAAGTCAAAAGGTGATTTCTTAAAGTGTCTTTCTCTCTTTATTTCACTTTCTTTTTAATAAATTAATGAATTCGAATTAGAAAGAATAATTAAAGCCTAAAACGAATTATATTATATTAATATATGATTTAGGATGTCAAAAAACTACTATTACAACTCTAACTCTTGATATATTATTTTATTTAATATTTTATGCCAAAAACACCTCCCTCTTCATGTATAAATAATCCCTCCCCCTCCACTTGCCAAACCACACCTCTCAAGCTTCAAGCATTGTTTAATCTCTTCCCAATCATCTACCCTAGACCCTTATCCAGGTCAAAGAGTTCTTGGACTCATCAAAAGACCAAGCTTAGGCCCTTAAGGAGGTTCTCAAGTGAAGGATTCAAGAGGTAATTTCCCTCCCTCTTCTCCTTTAATTTCCTTTCATGTTCAAGTTCCTTTCTTGATCTCTCCCCACCTATATTCATCCAAATTATTTTTTAACTACATTTTTATAAATATACTTTAATTTTATGATTCTGATGGTATATTATATCACCCCACACCCTTTCCCTCTTCCTATTATTTTATTAAAGAGAACGTTGTTCATGTGGTGCTAATTTATCGCCTTCAAAAAACAACATGCTCTCTTCTTCCATTTCTACCTTAAGATCTGGTCATTAAACCATTTTAATGGTTGAACCAGAATATTTTATATGTATTATGTTCTATTTTTGGTTCTTTAATTAACCTATGGCCATATTACTAAGTGAAAAGTTAAAACAGGTTCGTTGTTATCCAAAAACCGCTCAAATTAACCCAAATAATCATCATTTAATTCTTATATAATGATTCACCCAAATTGATCTAATATAATTCATTATAAAAATAATTCATGCTCCTGTAATATCACTAATAACATGTAATATAATTTCTGGATTTTTACCCATGATCTACCCGAACTTTAATTTAAGAATACAAGTGGACCGCTCAAGAAAACCATAAAAATGAACATCCCCGAACAACGTTTTTAAACTCTATAAGTCATCCATAGGTACATAATATGACATAATGAAACCAGAATTAACACTATTAATGTATAAAAGGTTATTTAATTTCTAATTAATGAATATAATGTCATTATACAGGACATTAAAGAGAAGGAGGCATTTAGGTACAAGGTAAGGGGAAATATCGAAACCAATTTGCTTCCTTCGGGTTCTCCCTCTTTCACTCCATGTTTGATATGGTTAGTCCTAAAAGATAATTTTTTCATCATTTAATTTAATTTTCTGGGATATACATGTTTTTCACTGGTTTTAATGACCATCAAAATGTTTTCCAAAACAACTCTTCTTTCAAGATCTCACCTTTTACCTCTCATTCAAGGTTGATGGTTCTTGTATCAAGTATGTTGTTCCATATTTGTTTTGGGAACCCAAAGATTATTAATGTGTTATTATGAGATGAAACCCATTCCTTTTCATGGGTTCATTATGTTGATTTATGTTATATGTTCCTTTTGCATGCATGATAAATGATAATGTTATGATGTGACGGGTGCGCCCGGAATTATATAGCACAATATGAATGTTTAAATGTGACGGGTGCGCCCGGAATTATATAGAGATCCAATGCATTGGGTAAAGTTATTAATCTCATGATTAAATGTGAAATGATGTGAGACAAAGATGCTAGATTTTTTCACAATTATGTGTGGTAGATAACCACTAAGATATGATGTTTCATTTTTATGCATTGCCACATTTCACGTCTTTTATTTATGGTCCTCTCATGTTCATGATCTTTTTCCTATGTCATGATTATGATCACCCCATGCTATATTGTTATTATCTATCCTCTTACTGGGCTTCTAGCTCTCCCCTTTTGATGTATATCCTTAGGTGGCTACATATACTAAGGAGAGGACAAGTACCACTAAGAAGCTTGTGAAGAAAAAATTAAATAAATGTTTATGGTTGATATTATATTTGTTACGTGTGGTCCTAGTTTTCCCAAGACACTAAACCTTTTGATCCTCCATGTGTAATATTGTTATGTTGTTTATCTTTTAAATGATGTAATAGTAATTTAAGAAAAATCCGGGTCACTATAGTTGGTATCAGAGGAAAGGTTTAGTTAATTTAGGAATTAGTATTAGTAAACCCTAGAGAAAACCTCTAGCATGAGAATAAGTACAAATATGTACACAAGAATATTTACCTAGGGATCCCATATGTTATGTTTTTGGTATAATTGTTTAAATGAATAAGTTATTCATGAATTGTTTACTTATGTTTTGTTCTATCCTTTTCTACTTTAGAAAATTGTGGGAACTATGAGAAATCAGGCCAACAACTCATGTGAGGGCCAATGCAATGATTGCCCGAACGACATCCCCAATGATTTTGGAGGTGGAGTTAAAAACTTCATGGCGATGCTTACCCAATTATCTCGGGTTATGAATAATAACCATAATAATGGGGAACGTCCACCTTCAATAAAGAGGGAGAAACTAGCTATCGAATGTTTTATGCGGAAATGACCACTGATGTTTTGTGGATCTTCTGATCCACTAGTTGCGGAACAGTGGGTCAAATCCATGGAGAAGATCATTTCTGTTCTTCACTGTTCTGAGACGGAGAAGGTGACTCTAGTCGTTTATTGTCTAGATGGAAAATCTGATCAATGGTGGGCTTTGATTAAGAACACCAAGCCAAGGGAGGAAACTGGATTGAAGGAATGGGAAGAATTCAAGATAATGTTTCTTAATAAGTACTTCCCATGAACTCTTCGCACGAATATGGAGAGAGAATTCATAGAGCTCATGAAAAAATATGGAGAATCTGTCACAACCTATGAAGAAAATTTCACAAGGCTCGCAAGGTATGCTTCGGGTTTTGTTATCAATAATGATTGCAAAATTAATAGATTCTTTAGTGGATTAAAACCACATCTTCGAAAGGCTCTTGCAATTCAAGACTTTGGGAGTTATGAAGAAGTTGTTCGGTGTGCTCTCAAAGTGGAGATGGAGTTTGGAGAATGGTCCCATGGATATGGTGATAAGAAAAGAAAGATGGAGTTTCAAGCTGGTGGATCTAGTGACAAAGGTGGGAAGAAAAATCAACTACCCACATGCCAAAAATGTGGGAAGTTTCACCATGGGAACTGCCTCAAAGGTACGTGGAAATGATTTAAGAGTGGGAAAGAAGGACACCAATCTCAAGAGTGTCGAAAATACGTGAAAAGGATAATGTAGCCGATGAAAGGAGAGAACCAATAATGGTTCATTGCTACAACTGTAGGGAGCTAGGGCACTATTCAAACCAGTGCACTAAACCTCGAGCTCTCGAGGGTAATCAGCACCAACAACCACCAAAGCCAAAAGAACAAGGGAAGGCTTATGCCATCACTACTGCAGATGTGGAACATGATAATGAATTCGTACAAGGTACACTTCCTATTCACTCAAGAATGGAAAATGTTTTATTTGATTCTGGTTCTACGCATTCCTTTATATCATGCAAGTTTGCTGGAACTATAGAATTGAGGCCCCAAAACCTTGAAGTATAGATATCTGTAAAAACACCAAGTGGGGCAATCCTTGAAACCCATGTGTTTGACTCTTCTCCTTTTGACGTATGTGGGAAGATTCTTCCGGAAAATCTCATAATACTTCCCTTGGTGGAATTCGACGCTATAATGGGAATGGATTGGCTCTCTTTATATAGAGCACATATCAACTGTCAGGAGAAGGAAATATATTTTCATATTCCGAACCATCCCATGCTCCTCAAAAAATGCAAGGAAGATCATGAATATCCTTTGAAAAATCCTTCAATGGTGTGGGTGTTAATTCCCTATGAAGAAGCATACCTCACCCAAATGGTTGAGTCGAAGGAAAGTTCCAACCTTGAGGAAATACCCATCGTGTGGGAATACAGTGATGTATTTCCCGAAGAGCTACCCGAAATTCCCTTGGATCGTGAGGTAGAGTTCTCAATTGAACTCGTAACTGGAGCTACTCCTATCTAAAAGTGCCCCAATAGGATGGATCCTATTGAACTGGTGGAGTTAAAGAAGCAGTTTCAAGAACATTTGGACAAAAGGTTAATACGCCCTAGTGCATCACCTTGGGGTGCACTAGTTCTCTTTGTGAAGAAGAAGGATGGAACCATGCGGCTGTGTATTGATTATCGGGAACTCAATAAAATCACCATAAGGAACAAGTATCCCATCACAAGGATTGATGACTTGTTCAATCAATTATGAAGAGCTCAATACTTCTCAGAGGTGGATCTTCGTTCTAGATATCATCAAGTAAAGGTTAAGAAGGAAGATATTCAGAAGACTTCCTTCCGTACAAGGTATGGGAACTATGATTTTTTGGTGATGCCCTTCGGACATACTGATTCCCTTGAAATCGTCATGGATTTGATGGATAGAGTCTTTAGACATTACCTCGAAAAATTTGTGGTTGTTTTTATCGATGATATTCTCATCTACTCCAAGAGCAAGGAGGAACATGAAGAACATATAAGACTTGTGTTGGCGACATTGATAAAGGAGAAGTTGTACGCCAAGTTTAGGAAGTGTGACTTTTGGATGAATCAAGTCACATTCTTGGGAAATGTGATCACAAGTGAGGGAATTTCTTTGGACCCTTCAAATACAAAGGTGATTGAGGAATGGCCCAGGACCTCTAGTGTCACATAAATTCGTAGTTTTCTTGGATTATCTGCGTACTACTGACGTTTTGTGAGAAACTTTTCACGATTGTCAGGCTCGATAACTAAGTTAACAAGAAAAGGGGTAAAGTATGTATGGATGGAAGATGTGATGGAAGATTTAAGGAGCTAAAGAGAAGGTTGATCACTGCACCTGTACTCACACTACCGAAAAGTGGAGAAAGTTTTGTGATATACAGTGATGCATCAAAGAAAGGATTGGGTTGTGTACTCATGAAAAATGATAATGTGATATCATACGCCTCACGACAGTTAAAGAACCATGATCAGAACTACCCGACGCATGATCTAGAGTTGGCAGCCGTGATTTTTCCTTGAAAATCTGGTGGCACTACCATTATGGCGAGAAGTTTGACATATACACCGAACACAAGAGCATAAATTATATATTCACACAAAAGGATCTCAACATGCATCAAAGGAGATGGGTATAGCTAATCAAGGATTACGATTTCTCTATTCACTATCATCCTGGAAAGGCGAACAAGGTAGCTGATGCTCTATGTAGAAAAGAACATGCTACTATATCCATGTTGAGGATTGAGAAAGACCCTATCTTCTTGGATATGTAAATAATGGATTTGGAAATCATAAGGGCAGGGGATACATCTTACCTTACCCAAATGATTGCGCAACCATCCATCAAAGAGAAGATTAAGGAAGCACAAAGGGATGATGTGGAGATATAAAAGAGGGTGAATGCAGTAAAGGAAGGGAAGCTACAAGAGTTCCATATCAACGATGATGGTGTGATTTATTTTGGAATGCGACTTTGTGTGCCTTCATAACCCAGGATAAAGAAGGAGATATTGGATAATGCACATTGCTCAGCTTTCTATATCCATCCTGGAAGTACCAAGATGTATCGTGATATCCGAGAACACTTTTGGTGGGAAAACATGAAGAAGGAGATTGCGTAATATATATCAAGGTGCATGGTATGTCAGCAAGTTAAAGCTGAGAAACAAAAGTCCAAAGGTATGATGCATCGATTTCCTATACCCATGTGGAAATGGTAAAATTTTACTATGGACTTTTTCACGGGTCTCCCGAAGACGTCAAAGGGAAATAATGCGATATGGGTTGTGGTTGATCGACTCACCAAGACTTCCCATTTTATCGCTATTCGGGAAGACCTATCACTTGAACAACTTGCAAAGATATATGTGAAGGAAGTAGTTAGATTTCATGGTGTTCCACTCTTGATTTTCTCTGACCATGATCCAAGGTTCACATCTAAATTCTGGAGAAGCCTCCAACATGCTTTGAGTATTGAATTAAATTTCAGCACGACCTATCACCCAAAACTGTTGGCCAGTTTAAAAGGACTATTCAGACGCTTGAAGATATGCTAAGAGCCTGATCTCTTGAATTCATATGTGGTTGGGATCAGAATCTCCCATTGGTTGAGTTCTCATACAACAATAGCTTCCACTCGAGTATTCAGATGGCTCTGTATGAAGCTCTTTATGATAAGCGATGTAGAACTCCAACCTGTTGGGATGAAGTCAGAGAACGAAAGCTACTTGGTCCCAATCTTGTTCAAGAGATGAGAGAGAAGGTTCAAGTCATCCAGAAAAACATCAAAGCCGCTCAAAGACGAAAAAAGATCTATGCTGACAACCGTCGAAGGGACATGGAGTTTGACGTTGGAGATAAAGTCTTCCTTCGAATATCTCCATGGAAGAGAGTCATGAGATTCGGGAAGAAAGGGATGCTAAGCCCATGGTACATTGGCCCCTTTGAGATCCTTGACTGTATAAGAACCATGGCCAATCGTTTGGAAATTCCACCGAATATGGCTCAATTTCATCATGTGTTTCATGTATCACTACTAAGGAAGTACATACTAGACCCCTCACATGTACTAAACTCATATGTGGTACAGCTGGAAGATGATCTCTCCTATAAGGAGCAGCAGGTAAAATTTTTGGACCGAAGTGGTAATGTTCTACGCAACAAGAAAACTCGCCTTGTCAAAGTGTTGTGGAGGATCCATAAGTTTGTGGAAGCAACTTGGGAACCAGAAGAAGT
Organism: Viscum album; assembly: GCA_963277665.1. Lineage (NCBI taxonomy): Eukaryota > Viridiplantae > Streptophyta > Magnoliopsida > Santalales > Viscaceae > Viscum > Viscum album. Next base: position 234,853 of record CAUJRU010000208.1, read on the forward strand.
AATGAAGGAGAAGTACCCTCACCTGTTTGTGTAAAGTGGAATTTCGGGGGCGAAATTTCTTATGGGGGGAAGAATGTAATGAACAAAAGTTCTTCAATGGAAATTAATTTCTTATATTTATGTCATAAAATAACATGAAAACACAAAATAATGAACTACTAAGTGATAAGTGACTTTTAACATAAGTTTTTCACTCCTACGTTTGAAATTTTAAAAATCTGAATTACACGGTTATGTTCTAGATGTTTTTTGGAGTCTAATGAAACAAAAATAATTTTTGGTGAATAGTGACCTAACCTTATGAATAGTAACATACCCTTATGAATAGTAATATGACCATTATAAATGGTAAATCATCCAGAATAAGAGTAACATTACCTATGAATAATAAAATAAAATTTAGATATCTTAGAAAGTGACAATTTAACCTTAGTGAACGTTTCGGTATTTTCTAAGTCATAAAAAATTAATTATAATTAATTAATTAATTTAAAAGAATATTTATTTCCATATAATGTATTAATAAATTATTGAATCAATGTATTTTAGTTTTTAGATTTTTTATAAGACCCTACATAATTTTTGGAAGCACTATAAATTTAGTTTTAATCTTAAAAAATGTTTTTTAAGTAAATTATGATTTTAATTAAATATTAAATTAATAATATTTAGATAATTATTTTTGAAAAATGGACTTCATTTTTGTATTCTACACGTCGAAAAATGGTAGGGGTAAATTTTTGGGTTTATTCTGAAATACTTCAATTTTCGGGTGAATAGTGAAAATACAGTTTTTCGCATAATCAGTGTACACTAAATTGCATCATTGATGATGTAATGATGACATAAACATTCTGGAACATTAGTTTCGGCCAAAACATATTAAATTTCATAAATTTTTCCTTAAAATACAATAAAACCAATTCTCAAACCTAAAAGGAATTTTCCAAAACCTAAAGTCAAAAGGTGATTTCTTAAAGTGTATTTTTCTCTTTCTTTCACTTTACTTTTAATAAATTAATGAATTAGAATTAGAATGAATAATTAAAGAATAAAACGAATTATATTATATTAATATATGATTTAGTATGTTAAAAAACTACTATTTCATGTCTAAATCTTGATATATTATTTTATTTAATATTTTATGCCAAAAACACCTCCCTCCTCATGTATAAATAGGCCATCCCCCTCCTCTTGCCAAACCACACCTCTTAAGAATCATGCATTGTCTAGGATCTGCCCAATAATCTCCCCTAGCCCCTTCCCCACGTCCAATATCTTTTGGTCTCATCAAAATACCAAGCATAGGCCCTTATGGAGGTTCTCAAGTGAAGGATTCAAGAGGTAATTTCCCTCCCTCTTCTCCTTTAATTTCCTTTCAAGTTCAAGTTCCTTTCTTGATCTCTTTCAACCTATATTCATCCAAATTATTTTTTAACTCCATTATTATACATATACTGTAATTTTATGATTCCAATGGTATATTATATCACCCCGCACACTTTCCCTCTTCCTTCTATTTTATTAAAGAGAACGTTGTTCATGTGGTGTTAATTTATCTCCTTCAAAAACAACATGCTCTCTTCTTCCATTTCTACCTTCAGATCTGGTCATGAAACCATTTTTATGGTTGAAACAGATTATTTTATATGTATTATGTTTTATTTTAAGTTCTGGAAATAACCTATGGCCATATTACTAAGTGAAATGTTAAAACAGGTTCATTGTGATTCAAAAACCGCTCAAATTAACCCAAATAATCATCATTTAATTATTATCTAATGATTCACCCACATGTATCTAATATAATTCTTCATAAAAATAATTCAAGATCCTGTAATATCACTAATAACATTTAATATAATTTCTGGATGTTTACCCATGATCTACCCGAACATCAATTTAAGAATACAAGTGGACCGCTCAAGAAAACCCTAAAAACAAACATCCTCGAACAACGTTTTTAAACTCTATAAGTCATCCAAAGGTACATAATATGAAATAATGAAACCAGAATGAACACTATTAATGTATAAAAGGTTCTGTAATTTCTAATTAATGAATATATTGTCATTATACAGGACATTAAAGAGAAGGAGGCATATGGGTACAAGGTAAGGGGAAATCTTGAACCCAATTTGCTTCCTTCGGGTTCTCCCTCTTTCACTCCATTTTTGATATGGTTACTCCTCAAAGATCATTTGTTCATAATTTCCTTTACTTTTCTGGGTTATACATGTTTGTCACTGGTTTTTATTTCCATCAAAATGTTTTCCAAAAGAACTCTTCTTTCAAGATCTCACATTTTACCTCTCATTCAAGGTTGATGGTTTTTTTATCAAGTATGTTGTTCCCTCTTTCTTTTGGGAACCCAAAGATTATTAATGTGTTATTATGATATGAAACCCATTCCTTTTCAAGGGTTCATTATTTTGATTTATGTTATATGTTCATTTTGGCATGCATGATAAATGATAATGTAATGATGTGACGGGTGCGCCCGGAATTATATAGTGCAATATGAATGTTTAAATGAGACGGGTGCGCCCGGAATTAAATAACGCTCCAATGAATTGGGTAAAGTGATGAATCCCATGAGTAAATGTGAAATGATGTGTGAAGAAGATGCTAGCTTGGTTCATAATTATGGGTGGTAGATAACCACTAAGACATGATGTTTCATTTTTATGCATTGCCACATTTCAAGTCTTTTATTTATGCTCCTCTCATGTTCATGATCTTTTTCCTATGTCATGATTATGCTCACCCCATTCTATATTGTTTTTATCTATCCTCTTACTAGGCTTCTAGCTCACCCCTTTTTATGTATATCCTTTGGTGTCTACATATACTAAGGAGAGGAAAAGTTCCACTAAGAAGCTTGTGAAGAAGAAATTAAATAAATGTTTATGGTTGATGTTGTATTTGTTATGTGTGGTCCTAGTTTTCCCAAGACACTAAACCTTTGGATCCACCATGTGTATAAATATTATGTTTTTTATCATTGAAATGATGTAATAGTAATGTAAGAAAAATCTGGGTTGCTATATCGTAGCTCCTAATCCCATGTAAGAAATGATCAGTGTGGGAAAAAAGGAGTAATATTAGGCTTCCCACATCACATAAGGGACAACCAGCAAGAATAACACTCCTGCTTGAGGCATCGCAATGTTTTAAGATACAACGAGGTAGGAGGAACCATTACCTGCCATGTATGGGACATGTGGAGGTGGAGAGAATGAAAAAGGATGGTTTTACAGGGTTCCAGACACAACATACATATCGTGTAACCTATGTGAGATAAGACTGAAGGGGTGGCTGTGGAGATTAGGGTTGGTCCAATGGACAAGATGTCTGGGCAGTCCTATGTATCCCATTAGGATTGGAATCAAGAATCACATAGTTATGAAAGGTTCATGCAGTTTAACATCATGCAGTGAGGATGTGGAAGGATTAGAAGAACGAGTAGGTGCACATGGTGCGACCTTCATAACCTTACTGCCAATGGGGTTAAAGAATCTTAGGCCACCTCACATGGAATCCTCTGAGGGAACTACACCCAGGATGGGTGGCCAAGAGAGAAGATCATGGGGTTGGACTCAGGATGAGGCATCCAAGCATTTCTATGTATCCAAATAGAATGGGAATCAATCCACACATAGTTCTTGAAATGAAGTTTAAATTCATGCAGGACGACATATAGTTTAATGTCATGCTCGACGTCTCACAGTTTAAGGTCATGTAGGACCAGAATGATTAGGTTCATGCAGGTCCGTAATGTAGTTTAGGGTCATGTGGTACATTATAGTTTAAATTCATGTTGAACAATACATTTTAAAGTCATGTAGGACTCTACAACTCAGGAAAAGTATTGCTTGAGGAACATGGCATTGGTGGGAGGAGTTATCCGCTCACCATCAATGGTGACTAGGGAGTATTCTCCAATGGTGTAAACCTTGTGAATCATGTATGGTCCTTCCCATTTGGGTTCCAACTTGGGTGCATTCCTTCCTGGTATCATTGGCGTCATCAGTGAAAATACCATGTTGCCTTGCAAGAAGGAGTGGAGGTGAACTTTCTTATTGAATGATCTAGTTATATTGTTCTGATGCCTCTCCAGATTGTGTAGGGCATGAAGCCTATTCTCATCAAGTACATCTAACTTGGCCAGACAAATCTCAGCTAATTGATCTTGTGCTTGTTGATCATAGGAAGTTGTGCGCAATGAGGGTAACTGATTCTCAATACGTAGGACGGATTCCGTTCCATACACCAGGGAGTATGGGGTCACCTGGGTGGAATTACGAGTTGTCGTCCGATAATCCCAGAGGGTGTTGGGGAGCTTGTCCGTCCTACTCTTCTTATTCTAACCAACCATTTTCTATAGAAGGCTAGAGGAAGTTTTATTGAAATCTTTGATCTATCCATTTGCTTGCTTATGATAATGGGAGGTTTGGTTAGAACAGATGTTGTACTTAGCGTATAGTTTCATCATCTCAGTTGCCCAGAAGTTCATGCCGTTATTAGTGAGGACGACATGAGGGAATCCAAGTCGGTAGATGATGTTAGATCTCACAAAATCAACGATGGAAGGGGCCTTCACCTCCTTGAGCAGAACTGCCTCTACCCACTTGCAGAAGAAATCTGTAGTAGTCAGGATGAACCTACACTGGTGAGCTGTCGCCATAGGATATGGTCCCACGACATCGAGTCCCCATACCGCGAATGGCCAAGTGTACATTGTGGAGGGGAGAGGCTCTGGTGGCTGATTCATAAAGTTATCATGAATTTGGCATGCATGAAACCTCTCGGTGAACTCGATGTAGTCATGGATCATGGAGGGCCAAAAGTACCCTAGTCTCTGGATTTGGTTGGATAGCTTCATCACGGTCTGATGAACCCTACAAGAACCGTCATAGAACACATTCATGTCTTTGGATATCTCTACTCCTTGAATGTAGTGGTGGAGAACCCCATCAAACCAGAACTTATAGAGGATCTTCTCAAGACCTATACCATCCTGGAGGGTAAACTGTAACAAGCGGCGTCAGATTCTCTCACACTCAGCCCGGTCTGCTGGGATATTTCCGTTTTGGAGGTAGTTGACAAAAGAAGTTCTTCAGTTAGGAGTCACTCTGATCATTGCATATGGTGGACCTAGGGGTCCTGACTTTGAGGTTCAGATGGTAAGATGGCTTACCTACGGGCTATCTTCATCATCTGGCGTGACAACAACAATGACTCTCCAATGTTCCACGTGGATAATTAGATCATCATGTTCAGTCTCCACATGTGATGTGGCTAAGCTGGACAAGGCGTCAGCTCTACCATTTTTTGACTGAGGGACATGAGTAACTTCCGGGCGAGACGCGAACTAGGCTATTAGATGGAGAGTTCACTTCATCAAGGGTATGAGATCTTACTTTCTGACGACATAGTCACAGTTGATTTTCATGATGACTATTTTGACGTCCCCTTTCACATGCAAGTGGGGAATATCGATCTAGAGAGCCAGTAATGAGAACCTGATATTCACCCTCATTGTTGGTGTAGCATTCTAACAACATGAATGAGTAAAGGAGAATGTCTTTTTATGGGGAAATGAAAACGATACCTAAGCCCACCCTATCGAGTATGGGATCATTGAGCCTCCAGCCGGTGGGGCTCCGGGAAACACCATCAAAATGCATCTGCCAACATGGTATGGCCTGGTCCTTCAAGAGGAACGCCGCATCAGGGAAATTGAGGTCTAGGGACTGGTCAGTAGGAGTTGGATGGGCGGCAAGGAAGTCTGCTAGTTCTTTCCCCTTAATGGCCATCTGAGGGACGAATCTGATGCCGAACTACTGGAGAATCACTGCCCACCTAGCTAGACGGTCTATCAGCATGGGGCGGCTCAGGATGTACTTCAGCAGATCTACCTATGACACCAGTTGTACCTCATGATATTGGAGATAATGTTGTAATTTCATCATAGCAAATACCAGCACAAGTCATCTCTTTTCTATAGGGGAGTATCAGGTCTCTGTATTTAAGAGCATGCGGCTGAGGTAGTAGAGGTTGTTATCTATCCTTTCATTGTTCTTTTGGGTGATAAGGGTGCCAAGATATCATTACAGGGAGGTCAAAAAAACGACTAGAAGATTTCCAGAGATGGGTGGTATTAAGACATAAGGCTGGATTAAGTAATTCTTAATTTCCTCAAACGTGGTCTGAAATTCTTCATCCCACTTATATATTGTGCCTTTCATCCTGAGCCTAGAAAATGGATTACACTTGCGGGACAAATTCACAATGAATCAGTTTATATACAATAAGTGGCCTTGAAAACCACGAAGCAACCTAATATTACACAGGGAAGACATCTGGCTATGGCCTTGAGCTTTTCTGGGATGATCATGATGCCCTGGTATCTGAAAACGTAGTCGAGAAACATTCCCGAGGTGACCCTGAAAGCACACTTCAATAGGTTCATCTTCAGATAATGAGAACGAAGGAAGACAAACACTCTTTCAAGTTATTTGATATTTTCCTAACACTGGAGATATTTGACCACTATATCTTCCACATAACATTCCACCAATGTTCCTATAATCGACATAAATATTCAATGCATTTCCCAATCATAGCTGGCACCTACATTATTTAAACCAAAAGACATGACTTGGTAACAGAGAGTACATTGGGGTTCCCTGATGGCTATAGACTCCTCGTCCTTGGGGTCCATTTAGATATGGTTATACCCAGAGTACCCATCCATGAAGGAGAGGTCTTGTAACACTAATGTATCGTCGATCATGAGTTCTGTCATAGGAAGGGGAAAATCATCCTTCAGACAGTGACGATTGAGATCCCAAATGTTGATTAAAACTCTAATTTGTATGTTCCTCTTTCATAATGGTACAATATTGGCCAACTATCCGGGGTACTAAACATTCTTAACATAATTGTCTCTCATGAGCTTGTCAACTTCGGCCTCGACCATGGCACCATGAGAAGGGTGCATTATTATGGGAGGTTGCAAGAACCCACGATGGTTTATCGGGAGACCGATACATTGGATGACTACCTGATAATCTAGTCTTGGAATCTCCTCGTAACTCTATGAGAATACACCATGGTGCAGTTTGAGGATGTTTATGTACTATTGTTTCTCCTTGAGGGGCATAGCGGCACTAATCAGTGTGGGTTTTGGGTCTTCCTCTCTACTGAGGTTCTCCTGAACTAATTCATCGACCATGGCAGACACGCCATCTTCAAAGGAAGAGGAGAATCCTCTAAGTCCCCTTATTCATTTTTAGAGGAAGTATCCTTGGCGGGAGGTGTTTCCTGTGGGTCAGAAGCTCTCGGAAGGAGGATGGTACCAGCCTGAGCGGTAGTGGACACTGCATCAGATAACTCTTGTGTTGTTGTGACCATAACGATGAAGGCTGTTGAACTGATCTCATCTGGCCTTCGGCCTAAGGGGCCACACTTGATGATATCAAAACAATAGTGGCGTGTCAGCTTGAGCTGGATTATTCTATCCTACTGGAACAAGAAAGTATGACATATTTCTATTGTCATGGGGTGGACTTCCTGATGCCTTATAGGGGTAGGAGTCTTCGGTATCATCTGAGCTTGATCTATAAAGGAGTACGATGTAATCATCCAGAATCTCATAGACTTTGGAATGTTATCCCCCTCATTCTAGAAACCACAAATAACTTCCCCATGTCCAGGTTTGTATCCTCCAAACTGTGGATTAGAATAATGTAGGCATTATCCAGGTCTATACACGGGTTGATTGCAGTCATTGCATGCTAAACTTCATTGGCCTGAATCTGCTTGACATTTCTCTTGTAATAGTCAACATCTAGATAGCAGGAATCACAAGATGAAAAGGGAGACGTGTCACCTTGGAGTATGCCTACTCTACCATTAAGGGGGTACATGAGGCACTGGTGATATGATGAAGGGATCACCACATGTAGATGGATACATGGCCTATCCATCAATGCATTTTATGCAATGTCCTGGGTGACAACCATAAATTCGATGCTGGCAACTAGGCCACCAAACTCAGTCTTCAAACGGATATTGCGGACCGGAGAACGTTCCATACTATCATAACCCTGTATTCTCATGTCATAGGGACAAATATCATCCTCAGACAACCCCGGTGCTTGCATAATCTGAGTTGTGATTAGGTTAATCCTAGAGCTTGTGTCAACAAGGCAGTGGCGACCTTCCACGCCATTTAACTGGTCAGTGATCTACAATGGGCGAGTGTGCCCATGTATGGGAGAGACTTCAACTTATCTAGAGAATTAGATAATGGCCTGACATTCAACATTCTTGACTACCTCGTCGTGGAAGGATTCTACGGCTGCTTCTTCCGTCTCAAACTAAATGGGGCTTCTTAAAGCCTCGGTGAGAGCCTCGTGCATATCTGTTGATAGGAGAAGGGACTCAAAGATGGAGATATTCTTTGGGATACTTGCGAGGTGTTTGATTACATCACACTTATAAGCTAAGTGTGATATTCTACATATAGGAGGCCACACATTGACTGAAGGAATGGTGGGCCCTACCAGCTGGAATGACGACTGACAGGTGATATGATTATCCTAATTCTCACTAGTTGAGGCCCATGGTGTAACTACAGGAGGAAGGTCAGAGGACCGAGACTGGCCTATAACAGGGAACACTAGGCCGCGGTGTGGTAGAGGTGACTCTGCTCGATCAAGTAGCACAAATGGCGGTGGGGGTGGATCTGAGGACACTAGATGAGAGGGTTGCGTTTTCTGAGCTCTACACTGAGCCTTTTTCCTAGTTTATGTAGAATTTACATCCTATTTTGATGTACTAACCGAAGCACTCTGAAGACCCAGGTATCCATGAATCTGATGATGTTGGCGGTGACTGAGGACGTTGGGAATATCCTCCCAACGACCCTCTTCATCGGGAGTTATGTAGGGATTTACCAAATCTATGGTGTTAACTGAGGCATATCCTTGACATTCACTCAAAGAGTCATCCACTAATGAACAAATCTTGGGAGGAATATCCATTTCTAGGGGCATGAAGTCTCCAAGATTATGGGATGAAAATGGCATCAGTGGGGGACGTTGTTTTCCCTTTCTTCATCAACGCATTCTTTTCCGAGAGGAGGACAATTAAGATGATGATGAAGATCCGTGGTTGCAGCTTCTGAATGCTCTAGCTGATTCAGGAATTCACAGATAACACCATAGGCCCGGGTGACCATTCTGAGAGCCATCCAATCATCATACATCTGGGATCCATGGTTAGAAACCTGTTACCACTCGCCCTCACTGTCATTGCTGCTGTCTGGCCTCACGAAGATACACGGCACTTGTGCCAGGGCTGGGCCTCAACAGAATATGTTGTTATCTACTTGGTCCTGAAGCCAGTCCTTGACCAAATATCACTATTTGAGAGTGTTCCCCAGGATCCGGTGATAAGGTTATTAGTTAGGGAGATTGGTGAGGTTCACCTCTTCTGACCTTCTACACTCAGAAAAATGCACAATCCCCTTTTCTAAGGAATTGTGGATGTAATCGGGGACCTGAGCCTCATTGAACGAGTAGGTCCAATTTCTCCTATCCAAAAAGGGGGCCCTTGGAGCATGTCCCTAACGGGGAGCTGGTGGATCCTATCGAGGTAGCAGAGCCTGATTATCCCGCCTTGGTGGTGGCAGCACATCACGTGGGAGAACCTACCGATTCTGCGGCAGAAGCTGTTAGGCTGGAGGTTATGCTTAAAGGGGAGGGCCTCTGTAGGGCTGCAGAGCTAGCTCTACTAGTAACTAATCTAGATGCTTGGGGGCCTCTATTTGAGCGACTATGGTGGGCTCAGTCCTGGAGGCCCTTATCATAGGAATTGCAAGAGGCAATGGGCGTGCCAGGCTGGCCTGTTGCAAGGAATCCTTTAGGCATTGGGCCTTATCATAGAAGTCCCATAATCCCTCGGGGTAATTCTGGGTGATCCAAGAGGGGACTAGTTCCCTCTTGACATACCACACACACATACTCGGCAGTTTCTCTTGAGTCAGTGGCATGTCAACAGAATATGTGAGCCCTTTCCATCAAGCAATAAAGTCTGTGATGCGCTCATCGGGCCTCTACTTTCACTTGTAGAGGTCTGAGATACTTGTCTTCCAAGTGGTAAAACTGAATTGGTAGGTAAATTGCCTACGAAGATCCTCTCAATCAGCCACTGACCCATTGGGTTTCTGGTTGTACCAAACGAACGCATGCCCTTCCAGTGTATACACGAAACATCGGAGTTTGGTATCGTCCTACTGCACTGGAGTTCTTAATATCGGTCCACACCTCAAGATGAAGGGGGCCAGATGCTGTGGCGGATCATCTGCCCTATTGAATGGGGAAAATCGTGGACTTCTGAAACCCAAGGGTGCCGGCATATCATCCACCCATGTCAGATATGGATTTCTATCAGGCGGGATGGCCACCTGTCGGGTCTCCAATGCTTTGAGGTGGGAAATGAGCAACTCCATTGGGTCATCTGGACATGGATTACTCTATTTATGGGTATCTAAGATCACCAATGTGTTGGAAGCTTATTCCACAAGATATACAGACCCAACAACTCGTGGAGTGGCTGGTGTAATGAATTATGGAGTGGGTGGGCGAACCTAAGCTGGATCCCATGGGTTGTCATGTCGATTAGGAGGATTTGGCGATACACAATGTCCCACATGCTGTAGGCTCTATCTTTGGCTCTATATATGGGGGAAGGACAATTAGGATCTCCTGGAGGTGGGTTGTCAGGGGGGGCATTGAATCTGTCCTGGTTTCCCAGACCAAGGATCACTGTAACCGGTCGCCGCTCTGTAGCATTCTCAGCAAAGAGTTCATCTACCATTTTCTTGTGTTATTCCATTTGTTGATGCAACACAAAATTTTTGGAATCTTCTTCTACCTTTTGAACTAACACAGATGGGTCAGAGGGTTTGACGGCTCCGACAGGCTCCTTTCCTTTATTTAGATTCCGATTGAGGGTTAAGGATTCGGTAGGTACAGAAGGACCCAGTAGATTTCTTTGTTGATGGGTAACCCTTCCCAATGGATCCAATAAGTGTGATACTCCCCCGGGGAGGAGGTCATCTCTGAGAAGTTCTGGGACGTTCTCTTCTCCTGATGGGTCGCCCATGTTAACTGCGACCCTTCCCAGAGGCATATCCTCTATGTCAGCCGGAAAATCAGGTTGACATTAGATAGAGCTGAAATGGAGGGACGTGTACTGTCCCAAACAACAGTTTTTCAAATGGGGAAAAGCCTCCCTTATTATCTTGCGGAGCACTTTAATGCTCTGAACACATCATTGTGGGAGATTCCTACGGTGGCCATGTGACTCAGGGTGCTGGGTCACGTGGAGTGCGGCCAAGTAAACCAAATGTAATTGTTCGTCGATGTCTTTGAAGTGAGACTGACTCTTGGGATAGGCTACTCGTCGATGTCGAAGATGAAAGTGAGTCGACCAGAGGTTTTGAAGAAAGCATCCGACCTCCTCTGGGGTGAGGGCTTCTAGATCCTTGAAATTTTGCGCCACAACTGGCCAAAGCATTTATGGAATGTGGTCCACTGTGAGAATATGCAACAAGATCCTTGGATTAGATTCGGTATCTGGGCCTTCGTTCCCCCACTTTTTGATCGGAGGTAGATGTGGAAGAGGAAGCGATACTGAGTAAAAATTCTAATACGGTAGGTTGGTCAGAGGAGAATATGGTGAATGGGCCAATAACCCGCCACATCTCGGGTTATCCTCCGAGGAGTGCAGTGACTTGGCCCCCATGTCATGGTAAGACGGGATGATGACCATAGTTTCTAGTGTATGGACTACGGTTTCTAGTGATGGGCCACATTATTTCTCATCCTCCATCTGTCCACAGAACAGCTCTCTGTGATATCTAGTTGAGCTAGAGAGTGCTTCTGGTGATGATGGTGGTGACTACACGGCAGGAACCTATGGAGTTTCCAAATTTTTCTCCTCTTGGATGTACCTGCGAATTCGGTGGACTTCACACTCCCTAAGGATGAGGCTAATATTTCCTGTTTCAGTTCCGACCATTGACATGGAGGATCTAGGTGATGTTTCCATCACAGAGTCATATTTTTTCTCAGAATCTGAGAAACAGACTGGTTTGATCACAGTCTGAAATTTCTCGGTGTTCTTTTTGTGGTGGTGAAAACCCACATTCCTTCTCCAGGATGGCTCTTTGGGACAGGGAAGATCTCTGGCAGGAAGATTTTCTTTTGGTCATATTGGTGCTGGGGTGGGAAGGACTTCCTCCTCAGTGAGCCGAGGTGTGAGGTGCACGTGGAAAAATATGAAAGGGAACATGGGGAGGACCTCCGTGTTTTCTTGATAATGTGTGGCGGGAATACCCTCAAGAAATGCAGGAGCATGTAGGACCTCCGCTAAAGATGGTAAGAGCATGGGTAGGAACTCCAAGATTGTTTCCCCTACTAGTGTCAGTGTGAGGGGGTCCTCATACTGGGATGTCCGAACACGGCTAGGATCCACGTGCTGGGTGCTGAAGAAGTGATGATAACCTTCACTTCCCTGATTGTTAAGGCAAGGAGGACCTTCTCAAACTACTGTAAAGACATGAGTAAGGTCCCTATCTTGTGAGACATTTCCACAACGGTAGTTTGCGGCAGGGGGGATGACCCCACACCCGGTGTAGTGAGCGTGGGAGAGGCTCTCGTATGGAGTGTCACTACCATGGAGAGGACCATCATTCGGGTTGTAGGTAGCATGAGGCATTCTTCCATGCTGATACTAGAAGCGGGGAGGATCTGCATTCTCCATGGTGATGGTATGGGGTGAACCTCCGTATTGGGCATTGTGACCGCAGGTTGGTCCGTGGCGGGAGCCCCCAGTGCCTGAAGCCAAGAGAGTCGACCCAACCTACAAGTGGGGCAGTTTGGGCCTCGATCTAGGCCAGGAATATGAGTTCCCCCTTGAAGTGTACACATGGGGTTGATGATACATGTCGTCAGTGTCCAGGGCCATAATATTCACAGATTTTGATGCCCCTTGATGGGCATCCTCCTTGGCATATGCCCGACGCTGGCATGGTGTCATCCTGACCGGTTCTGGTGGTGCAGGAAGGTGGCTTACCTTCCCTCCAATTTGGAAGACTGAGTTGTGGCACTAACATGGCCTATTGGGGGGTCCTCCTTAGAGGACTTTGAAGTGGGATCCCGGCCGGGTCGACCCAGACACCTCCTACCTCATCGGCGTATGGTAGAGAGTCATCAAGGCGTTCCAGGGAGAGGCTCCCGAAATGATTGTATATTGAGGTGGAGAGGAGTGGCTCCCTGTGCAGCCCTTGGGGTGGTGATAGTGACTAGGAAGAGACGCCTCTAGATCCTCACGGTCCATATCTTGAGTTAGGATGATCCCTGCCTCCTCATAATGGCGGACAAGGTCGTTGATCACCCTCCGTTGAATGACATTAGAGGGGGAGATGGGGCGTGGGTGCCCAGCAGCTGTGGTGATGGAAGTCATCGTAGAAATTGCAGAGCCACCCAGGGTTTCTGCATTGGTGTTTCCCCTACCCCTACGTCGGTGGGTGGGTGGTGATAGGGTTCCTGGTGCAGCTTCTTGGTTCTTGAATGTAGGGTTATTGAAGCATTAGTGCTAAAATAAAGAAACCGAAATTCAATTCCCCAGTGTTATTCCATCATCCATGACTGGTAAGAAAGATCCATACTGGAAACGTCGCGGACTAGAATTCCCAAAGTTTAACTTCCCCAACTTCTGGTGAGTTTCAATCCAGGCCCACTATTTTCTTGGCGGGACCTAGTTCTATATAATTGGATCTGGTGACAGGTTAGTCTACTGATTCCTCAAAGGTTACTAATCTCCATATTGAGGAAAATAAATTCATGTTTGGTTATCAATTTTTGTTTCTGACACTTTCATTAGGGCGTGCGCTTCTATCTAGAGGATGCGCTGGATATCGCCCCACATTCCCACTTTACAAAGGTGGGTGGCATCTGTCGCTTGTTCAGGGAAGTTTACTCCTTGATAGAAACAAGACTAAGGGATGCTGGTTCTTCCTATTGTGGATTCCACATTGGAACTTGTTACCTAGTCTGGGTCTCCCTCATAAATTGAGACATAGTTTGTGAAACTCATTCCAGTTCCATGCTTCGATGGATGCCAGTTAATTACATTGCTTCTGTCAGGACATTCCAAGTGGTCCGGTCAGGGAAGAAACCCTCGGTTGGGGGAGTACTCACATTGGGACATCACTAGCGTGTCTTAACACTAGAACACTGGAGAGTCTGGTTTTCTTCCCCTTATGGTAGGGATTCTTGAGGGTGTGAAATCCTAAGGCATCCCTCGTTGAATTCTTGGAATTATATTCCATAGGCATGTATCTGAGGTTTCCTCAGCTTCCCATGTTTAACACTGGGTATGCTGTGAGTTTAACGTCTTGCGTAGATGGATTGGTTTGATCGGAACACTAACTGAAGTGGATCAGATGGGTTCAACCCTTGGAGGGAGTATTGATATTGTTTCTAACGCATAGTTAGTTTCCTGATTTCAGGCAGGAGCGATGAGGAAATAGGGTGGCATGATCCTACTGGGAAGTGGTGGTCCAGGTGAGAATCGGGGTGGATAATGGAGGGAATGACATGGAAAAGATGTGAGAACATAGGTGATCTTGGGATTGAATCTCGAAGAGATTTCCTATGTATCCATGTGGTGGGGAATCAAAGTCCACATAGTTTAGTGGGGAGATGGGACACCTGAGGAGGCGAACCATTTAGATGGGACCCGGAGGAAGTGGAATCTCTGGGTTGGGGCATGAAATCCGGGTGAGCACGGGGGGACAACTACCTGATATTTTTTTGGGGATTATGCGCGATTTATAGACTGAGATGGTCTGACAATCGAGGGGCGGAAAAGATATGTGGGTCCCAATAGGGAGGGACAACAACGTTTAGCAGTGTTTGGGTTTGGACGTCAGGGAGGCTTCCTATGTACCATGTCTAGGAGATAGGGATAAAACCTACATAGTTCATCTGACAAAGGCTTGCCGTTGAATAGGCTTCAACGGCATACTGTCAAATATGGTCAAGATAGATTATCATCGAATGGAGGGTTCACAACATCTTACCGCTAGATGGGGTCACAATTGCTTACCACTGGATGGGGTAGAACCTCATTGATGCTTCCTACGAACCCTGTCTAGGAGACAAGGATCAAACCTATGTATTTGATCTGGATACAGTTTAACGTCATACGAGACAAGGTGAACTAATGTGAATGATGTCGAGACCAATGGTTGTTGGTCTTGAACCTCAGGTAGGCTTCATACATACCCTATCTTGGAATGGATCAAGGTCCGCGTTGTTCGTGATAGGTGTGGGGCTTACACTCTAGGATGCCCATTGTTGGTGTGGTGAACCGATGTGAAGTGGTCAGTGATCAATGGGTGTTGGGATTGAACCTCCAGGAGTCTTCCTTCATACCTTGCCTTGGAAAGGATCAAAGTCTGCGTAATTCGGAATGGGTCTTAGTACACCAATGTGAAGATGGTCAGGACCAATTGTTGTTGTGATTGAATCACAGGGAGGCTTCCGATGTACCATGCCATGGCATGGATCAATGTATGTGTAGTTAGGAATGGGTGTAGGGATTACACTCTAGGATGCCCAGGGTTTCCATGTTCAATGCTTACTCTAAGACCACATGGTTCATGCTCGGTGTGAGAAACAAGAGGTAGTAAAGACCTGACGATCTCGTCGTGAAAGGTGCACCCGTGGGAAGTGAAATGGGGCTTAGGCTCTCGGTGGTATATGGAGAGGAAGATTGGGACATGTGCATGGTTGGAGGCCCAGGGATATGGAGACAAGGACTTATTCTAGGGTGGAGGCCCGGGTGGCGACAAAGCCTAGAGGGAGAGGGATAGGATATCAGAAGTCCATGTGCCCCTCTCACCTCGTAGTCTTTGGAACTGAAGAATAAAGTAGGAGTATGGGTACTACCTCCTGTAAGAAGGATAGGGGATTACACCAAAGTGGTTTCCCTTTCCCCTCGGAAAAACACCGCTCTGATAAAGAGGATCTCATTCTATGTGAGGGATGATCTCACTCCTGTGGAGACCAGTGGGCATGGAGAATGTCTGAGACGGGGCACCCTGTGTGTGAGGTAGGGGGAGAGGTCATTGTTTAACGACATGTGCTGAGGAAGATGGTGCTTAGAAGTTCGACATTATATAGCTCGGATGATGTCAGTTTACTCCGCACCCATTGGACTTACATAACCGGCATCCTCTGCACCTTGGTGAAGAGAAGGGACCGTCAACACCATGGCTGGGGGTGATGTGAGGTGATCCCATTGCGGGTCCACGTTAGCATGGATATTCAAAGATGCAATAGTCGTTAGTGTTCCTATGAAAATTAGCATGAGGCGAATCAACTCAATGAGAATAACTGCCCAAGGGACTTTGAAGTTGCTTCTTGCAAACCAAGAAGGTTTCACAAGAAAATGGATTGTACAGATAAGGGGTTCATAGGTATAAGCCTTGTGAATCTCTGGTGCTCCATGAAGTGGAGGGGTTTCGAAAATGGGTGTGATTTGAGAAGTGAAGTGGCCTAGCCTAGGCATAGGGAATAGGTGCATGTGGAAGTTGCTTTACGAAGTGGAAAAGTATTCGCGGAGAAATGCATCGTGAAGAAAGGGTGCCTCACAAAGTGTAGTATTGTGAAGCAATGTGATTCGCGAAGCACAATGATCCCACCTTATCATGTGGGTCATGTGTGCCTGAAGGGTACTTCGCAAAGCATAAATGCTTCAGGATGACCCTAGTCCCCTTGGGGATCCCCTTCTTTCGCAGAGTTCAGTGGGATCCGCAGAAGGAATACCGCTCAGAATAGGGGATGAATACATGAAAAGGAAGTGGTACTTCATGATGAAAAAGTACCTAGAAGGGATCATGGTTCGTAGAGTATAGAGTACTTCGTGATTTGGGAGCTCAGAAGGTGAAAGGTTTGAGAATACATCTTTTGTGCTTAGGGGGAGCCTGGTATTTATCTGCAAGAGGTGCCACGAGGTAGGGCTCTTTCAGCGCGAGGATAAAGTTTGCTCCGTGATGCGTTTACGAATGTCAAATCGATTTGTTGGTCATCCCACCTCCTTGATCTTTGGCGCGTTCGTGAATGTAAAATCTGTTCGTGGGGCATCCCGCCTCCATACTCTGCGGCACGTTCCCGAACATCAAATTGGTTCACGGGGTATCCCGCCTCCGTGATCTATGACAAATTCATGGAGGGAAGTCTTGGAAACATGTGTAGGGCTGCGGGGCTCCGTATATGAGCTTCATGAGGTGGTCCTCATGGGTTTCCAGGTGTTCTTCTTATTCCCAAATTTTCCCTCCAACAAGGAAAAAAATAAATATCTGTTATTATGAAATACATTTTTGAGTGTTCTAGTGATTAAATATGATCATGCTAGAATAAAATAGTTTAAAAACCAAGTATGCATCCCCATAGTAGAGGAATTTCAGATGGAGTTGTTGGAAGAGGTTCATAGTTCATTATTCTATATTTTTCCTTTAATTACAATGATTTATTGTGATCCAATAGATTATATCTATTGGCATAACGTAAAAACATATTTCTTCCTGAATGGATTTGAAGGCCTTCATTTTTTATTATTTTTTTAATACATCTTTCAAGGAGTGATTTGGGACCGATACAAGTCCCAAAGGCTTAAAAGATATTTACATGACCCATAGGTATTATGGGAATCACCTACAGAAGACAAATTGGGATAGCTCCTCCCTAGTAAATGTCAGGATATCAGCACTCCCCCTTCGCAATCCTAGTTGTAAAGCAGCCCTATGTAGATCTTCACAAGCCTAGTAGATATGGAAATTTCATACCCTCTCAATATTCCAATTTTGGTTAGATATTCTCTGGTTAATGTTCCTACTCTGATTCCTTATCTTAAGACTCTTCCCTTGTAATCTGACTAGTACATATGCACTTTTTAATGTGTCCTATAGGCCATTGGGTGGCCTAAATTCCTTTAGGGGGCCCAAAGGCCTTGAGATAAAATTAGACCCAAGGTTTTGGGTGGCCCGACAGGTTGAAAGTATTTTATGTTCAAAATATATTCATAATTTCGATTACTGTTTTAAAATTTTAAAATTGTTAATTCTATGATTCTAATAAGATTGAGGCGCTCTGATTTCAAGCTAATCAGATGTCGTTCGCTATGCATTTAGCTATTTGTGACACCAGAAGTGTGTTCTCGGTCACCGAGGGCACACGTCACCTCTTATTGACATGTTGTATGCCCGAACACATCACAATTCACTCACCTGTTGTTGTCGTCTTATTTCAGGCCATTCTGACCTCAGTCGGCCGTTTTGGACCACCCCACTGACCGCGTTGTCGAACGCGTCAAATTAGTTGTTTAATTTTGACTAGAATTTCTGAAGTATAGCAGCAACCCTAGGTCGTCTCTCGATGGAGCCTTAGATCATTAATTCTAAAATGTGGTTCTGATTATGAAATTAAAAAGGGAAATGGGGGTTTTATAATACTTGGGTTTGATGATTAAAGATGAAATTAGAAAATAGAAGCTATAAAACAAAGTAGAGATTAACAAAATTAATTAAGCGTGATCAACCCGGGGTACTCGTATGATGTTTATCCTTCATCACTTCATGATATAAGGTTATGATCTTTTAATCCCTAGTTTTTAACACCTAGAACTAGAATTTTATTGTGTTTATACTAGGATACCTCCTAGGGTTCAGTCAAAAACACATAATGATTCACCGGACACCGCCGATGATTGAATGAATTGTGTTTGACTTCATAACCAAAACTCACCAAGGCAACACACGAAAATCTCGATGCACTGTCAAGATTTGTATGTTATTTCTTTGTGATACCATGACATAAATGTACATGGCCTTGACAGTACTTGTGTGAGTTCAATTTACCAATATAAACCACACAAACACCGCAATTGAAAGGGGGAAAGAAAGTGGTGAACGGTGTGTGAAACATCACATGAATGGGTACCCCCAAACAAGATCATATGAGTTGAGCATGACATACCAGTACATACTCAATAAAATAAGAATAGAGTATGATGAAAAACAACACAACAATCTGGAATTTAAAATATCATTCAAATATTACAAACATGAAGCTCGGGATGTAAATCACATTCCTCCCCGGGTGATCACAAGGGGGTTAGAAACCCAAGGGAGAGGAGGAAGAGAAAGATGTTGGGGTAGAACTTCCCATAGCCTCTAGAACCTATAGGGATGTTGAGAAGACTCCTTGGGGACTCAAAAATGGAAGCACTGTGCCTCTTGGCCGAACTTGCAAATGGGGAGCCCAAGGGGCCATTTTATAAGAACATTGGAAGGTGGTCTAGGCACACAGATTTCTTCAATCTACTTGTACCACGTGTTTCGGCCTTCCGACAGTCTTATCTCACTTTATAAAAACTAGAAACGTTGTATCCCTACCTCTTGAAGATCTCCACCGATATTTTGGCACCCTTTGGACAACTACTGCTCAAGATATTGATAAAATACAGAACACCGCATTTGACTTGGTCCAAATTCGGTGGCTTGGACAGATCAGTTCGGTTGGGCCCCATAGAAGCCGAATATGCATTGGGTTCTTTTATATGAAATGTATCCAATTACGTTTTGGACAGGCTCGCAAAATGTCAGCCCATTTGGATGCACGGATTTTGTGTACTATGCGAAACAGTGAACAGATGTCCATGGATCCATGCAACATTGGCCCATTTTTCTTCCACTTCATCAAAGGCCCTCCAAATCACCTCCACCTACATTGAAACAATAAAAACAAGTAACATTTCCCATTATAATATTTATTAACATTAATTGATTTATTCAAACATGAATTTCAATTTATTATTATATTTGGAATATTCATTACAAAACTAGTTTAAAACTGCGGTGTAAGGGTGGAACAAAACAGTGAATCGTGGTACGATCACACCCCACACCTAAACATTTCCACTCCTCGGAAAAGTCACATATCCAAATACAGTGATTCATATATATATATTGCCAACATCCTGAATATTTATCATTTGAGGAAATTTTATTTAAAGTAAATTTATCAATGCACGAACCACCCCAAGGATTTCTTCCTAGTGAAAATAGAAAAAGATGTCTCATAAATCATATCATAGCGAAATTCAAAAAGATTCATAATACCCAATTGAGAAAGGAATTCAGAAGTAAACAATGACACTAAGTCTCCATGTGTGTGTGTGAAAACCATTCCATGCTATTCCTTCCACATGCTATCCAATAAATATATGTTATTTTAACATTTTTCAGCTTAAATGATTTTGTCACCGGAACTGTCCTACATCCTTTGCAATCATATTCCAAGACCCACTCATTTAAGAATTCCCAGAAGTCAAACCATAAGCTCCCGACCTAGATATCCCCATATGTTGCACATTTTATCACTCCCCTCATTTATTATTTTTTTTTGAAATTGCAATTGGAACAAATCTCACACTCATCTCTCAACCCTTATTTGATCTCCTCACGACACTAATTTAAATAGTTCTAACAACATCAAAGGTTGAGGAAGAGTGGTTTTTGACCTGCCCAAGACACTACAATTTTTTTAGGGCGTACAACAGTCGGACATTAGGTACACACGCATAGGTCAATCTGGTACAGTAATGAAACAGATCGTATAAGGAACAAACATATGGAAATATCATATAAAGATGAAAAATATTAACCCAACATATATTTACCTTATATTAAGTGAGAAATAATCACACTTTGTGGTTTGGTGAAAAAAATTTGTGGAGATATTAGTGACACAGTTTTCCAAAAAACTACTCACACAAAGGGTAACAATAATCTCAAAGGTTTCACATAGATACAACCATATATATCATTGACAGAAAACCAATTCACTAAAAATCACTCCTTGATGGTAAACTCATACACTTTCTCTTTCTAGCCTTCGTTATGGTATTTTTACTTTCCCCACTTTATGGTCGCCACATCATGGAATTTCGAAATTGTTGATGGGGAAAAATAAAAATACCATAAAGAAGGCCAGAAAGAGAAAACAAAAGAAGAAAAAGATGAAAAATCATAACTAACCCAGGAATGTATCAACCCCCCCCCCCCCACACACACACCTAGAATGTGCAGTCTCCTCACTGAAATAATTGAAAATGTGAGAAGGACGGATAAAACCTGGTGTGTTTTATTGGTATGATGCGTCGAGAAGGTGGATTTCCTCCACCAGATTCTTTGGAAAATCCTCATAGAAGTGTTTAAGTCGCTACCCATTGACTGTAATACATCTTCCACTCTACTCATGCAAAACCTGTATTGCACCAAAAGGGTAAAAATTAGTAACAGTATAAGGACCGAGCCATCGGGAACGAAGCTTACCTGGGTGGAGCTTAATCCTGGAATTGTACATGAGGACCTTCTCACCAATATGGAACTTCCACTGGTGAATAATGCTATCATGAATAGCCTTTTTCTTCTCTTTATAGATTCAGGAGTTGTCATATGCATCACATCGAATTTCTTCCAACTCATGAATCTGTAGCTTTCTTTCCTCACCTGCATCTGAAAGGTTCATATTACATTGTTTAAAAGCCCAATATGCACGGTGTTCTACCTCCACCGGGAGGTGACAAGATTTTCCAAACACAATCCTATATGGTGAAATTCCGATCGGTGTTTTAAACACAGTACGGTACGCCCAAAGTGCATCATCCAAGTGCAAACTCCAATCTTTCCTATTGGGTTGTACCGTTTTCTCCAAGATTCTCTTAACTTCCCGATTTGAAATTTCTGCTTTTCCGTCAGTTTGGGGATGATATGAAGTGGAGACTTTATGAACAACCCCATACTTACGAAGCATGTTTTTCATGTTACGATTGCAAAAATGTGAACCCTAATCACTAATGATGAATCTTGGTAGACCAAACCTACTGAAAATCTGGGACCTCACAAAATCAACAACCACTCGAGAGTCATCGGTCCTGGTGGCCTTTGCTTCCACCCATTTAGATACATAGTCAACATCCAATAAGATGTACACAAATCCAAATGAATTTGGAAAAGGCCCCATGAATTCAATTCCCCATGCACCGAAGATCTCACAAAATAACATGTCCTGTTGGGGCATTTCATTTTTCTTGGAGATATTCCCTATGAATTGACATCGAGTACATGATTTACAAAACCTATGGGCATCTCTATACAATGTTGGCCAATATAATCCTGAGTCAAGGACCTTTCGAGCTGTACGTTGAAAGCCAAAGTGGCCCCCACATCCCAAGGTGTGGCAGAAGGTCAAAACAGAGGTGAACTCATGGTTAGGGACACACCTACGAACAACCTGGTCACTACAAATTTTCCCCAAGTATGGGTCATCCCAAATGTACCATCGAGAGTCATGTTTAATTCTCTGGGATTGTGAAGTGCTAAAATCAGTGGGGACCCTAGATGTTGCTAGAAAATTCACAATGTCCGCATACTAGGGGGTAAGGTCCACTACATCACAAAGGTTCTCATGAGGGAAGAATTCTCCAATGGGTAGGGGTGAGTCAACATGATGGTCCAATGGTGGGGAAATCCTACTAATGTGGTTAGCTACAAAATTCTCCACTCCTCTCTTATCTCTAATCTCATGGTCAAACTCTTGGAGGAGGAGCATCCACCGAATGAGGTGGGGCTTGGCTTCAGGTTTCTTTAGGAGGAAACAAAGGGCAACATGGTCAGAAAACACAATCACTTTTGACCCAAGAAGATATGAACGGAATTTTTCCAAGGAAAACACAATAGAAAGGAGTTATTTTTCTTTGGTTGTGTAGTTTACCTGGGCAGGGTCAAGGGTACACGAGGCATATGCAATGACATGAGGAGCATTTTCAACCCTTTTTGATAAAATTGCCCCAACTACAAAGTTAGAGGCATCACACATAAGCTCTAAGGGGATATCCCACCTTGGTGGTTGGATTATGGGAGGTGATGTGAGACTCTTTTTTAGTGAATTGAATTCATCCTCACAATGTTTTTTAAAAAAAAATTCAGAATCCTTTTGTAACAACCGAGATAAGGGAAGTGCGATCTTACTAAAGTCTTTAATGAATCAGTGGAAAAAACCAGCATGACCCAAGAAAGACCGCACCTCACGAACAAATTTTGGATATGGAAGGAATGAAATTAATTCAATTTTAGATTTATCAACCTGAATTCCCTTATTTGAATTGATATTCCCAAGAACTATCCTCCTCTCAACCATGAAATGACATTTTTCATAATTTAAAACAAGATCTTTTTCAATGCAGCGGCGGAGGACAGAACCTAGGTTTTCCAAACAATCATCAAAAGAAGAACAATAAACCATGAAATCATCCATAAATACTTCCATACAACTATTAAGGTACGTAGAAAAATACTCAACATACATCGCTGAAAAGTACCAGGAGCATTACATAGACTAAATGGAATCCTTCTGTATGCAAATGTGCCAAATGGACAGGTAAATGTTGTCTTTTCTTGATCCTCATGGGCTATATGAATTTCGAAATAACCTGAATAGCCATCAAGGAAACAATAATGGGACTTACCAGCCAATCCTTCTAACATTTGGTCAATGAAAGGTAATGGAAAGTGGTCCTTCCGTGTGGCTTGATTAAGTCGACGGTAGTCAATACAGACTCGCCAACTGTTTTGCACACGCATTGGAACCAATTCATTCCTTTCATTTGACAAAACTGTTATTCCTATTTTTTAGGCACAATTTGTACTGGACTAACCCATTTGCTATCAGATATAGAATAAATGATCCCTGCAGCAAGTAATTTACTGACTTCCAATTTTACCACTACAAGGAGAGTGGGATTCAACCGGCATTGAGATTGTCTTACGGGCTTAGCCTCATCATCCGAAAGTATATAGTGCATACAAATAGATGGGCTAATCCCGGTAATATCAGCCAATGTCCATCCTATTGCCTTTTTTACACTCTCTCAAAAGTTTGAGTAGTTTCAATTATTGTTGTGGAGAGAGGTTATTGGTAATAATGACAGGAAATTGGTCAATACCCTCAAGATATGCATATTTGAAATTATAAGAAAGTTGTTTAAGTTCAAACACCGGTTGTTTCTGGATTAAGGGAGGGGATTTAGGGGGAGTGAGGTCCATGAAACTATCTATCTGCTCATGTTTATTCTCAAAGGAAAGAGAATCTATTGAAATGAGATTTTCAGAATCATCGATAGTCATGGGTACCTCAGAATAAACACACTCATCAATTAAAGCACAAAATTTACATTTTTCTGAACCCACACAACATTCAAAAGAAGAACCAAAACTCAAATCATCCAAGGGTGAAGAAAACAAAAAAGAATCAGAGTTTGGGTTGAGGAGAGAATTGTGTGTGTGTGCATCATTTGATAGCACTTCCATCGAATAGACAGGAAGAGTGGAGTGCTCTTCAACGGTGTGTTTCATTGCCTCAAGGATGTTAAAACATACCTTTTCTCCTCCGAATTCCATGGAAAGCATACCATTGTGAAGGTTGATGATTGTCATTGCTGTTTTTAGGAATGGCCTCCCAAGTATGAGAGGGGCATGTCCTTGGGTTCAGGTATCTTCCATCTCAAGAATGTAAAAATCAGCGGGGAAGATGAGATTCTTCACTCTAACCAGGACATCCTCAATCACTCCTTTTGGATGTGTTGTACTCTAGTTGGAAAGTTGCACAACAATTCCTATTGGTTGAAGCTCTCCAGCCTGTAAGGAAGTGTACAGGGAGTGTGGCATTACATTAATGGAAGCACCTAAATCTAGCATAGCATCAGAAAAGAAGGTCTCCCCTATGGTACAAGGTATGGTGAATGTGCCGGGATCCTTGCATGTGGTTGGAATTTCTGGTTGAATCAAGGTCGAGACATTCCTTCCCAGGTTGACTATCTCATTCCCCTTCAGCCTTCGTCGATGGGTGCAAAGCTCTTTAAGAAATTTGGAATAACGGGGAATTTTCTTGACTGCATCCAACAATGGAATATTAACTTGAACTTTTTTTAATGTATCCATTATTTCATTTTCAATCTCATTATCAAAGGTTTTCTTAGATTTAGAGAATATTTGAGGGAAAGGAAGAGGATCGATTGTTCATTTGAATCATCAATGAATATTCGATTACCATTTTTGTCTTGTTTTTCTTTACATGAAGTTTTTGAGGGTTGGGAAAGATAGTTTTCATGAGGGGGACATACCTGCAGTATAGAATCAGTATAAGGAGAAACTTCTTTACCACTATGAAGTGTAACTGTACATACATTACCTTTGTCCTTTGGATTGGAAATGGGTTGGGATGGTAGTTGTCCAGAACCTTGCATCTTAAGCTCACCGATGGTGTTTGCCAATTTCCCCACTTAGGTTCGTAGGTCTTGAATAGCTGATTGTGTGGTCTGTTGGAACTGAAGGTTCTGGGTTGCCATTTGTTTCACCATGTCCTCAAGGCTTGGTTCAGATTTGGGAGGAGGAGGATGATGATTGTTTTGAGAAGTTGAAGGATAAGAAGGTTTCATACCTTGGCCTTGTTGATACCAATTTTTCTTTGGGTAGCTTGAGTTTCCTCCTTGTCGGTATTGGGGGTGTGCTTGCCACCCTGGATTTGGATTTGGCCTGAATTGTTCTTGCTTGAAGGGAGGCGCTTATTGGAATGGATGCCCTGGGAACAAAACTGTACAGGACTCAGATGAATCTTGAAGTTGTGGGCACTGGTCAAAAAAATGAGTGTTATCAGAACAAATCCCACAATGTAATGGAATAGAAGTAGAGAGTGAGTTACCTTGTGCTTGAGATAATTTCCTTAGAAGGGTATGCATCTCATAAAGTTTAGTATCTACCTTTTGTTCTAGGGCTATATGACTTACCTCATGAACTCCTTGGGTTGGTGTAATAGTTCGTGTACCAAATTGTTGTGCATTTTGAGCCATGTTGGCTATTAAGTCACGAGCGGCAGAAGGAGTTTTGTCAACTAGGGAACCACCAGTCGCAGAATCAATCATTCCACGATCCATGGGGATAAGTCCCTCATAGAAGTATTTAATTAAATGTTGTTCACTAATCTGGTGGTGGGGACAGCTTGAGCAAAGTCTTTTGAATCTCTCCCGGTATTCATGAAGGGTCTCTTCTTGCGATTCCCTAATTCCACAGATTTCTTTCCTAATTGATGCAGTTCGGGAGGTAGGGAAGAACTTCTCTAGAAAAAGTCTTTTTAGGTCATTCCAGCCCCCAATTGTGGAAGGAAAATAGTATATCCAATCTTTGGCTACACCATCAAGGGAGAAAGGGAAGGCCCTAAACTTAATGAGGTCCTCAAACACATTTTAGGGTTTCATGGTGGAGCACACTATGTGAAACTCTTTTAGATGTTGGTGAGTGTCCTCTCCGGGAAGACCATGGAATTTTGGATGAAGTTGGATGAGAACTGATCTAAGCTCAATGTAGGCTGCTTCCTCAGGATATTGGATGTATGCAGGTTGGTACTCCACATCAGGGGTAGTAAGTTCTTTTAAAGTTCGATTATTTGCAGCCATGTTTTCTTGGGTTTGATTGGGTTCAATTTTGGGTTGATTTAGAACCACTTGAGGTTCTAAATGGGGTTCCACAATGTTACTTGATTGACCTTCTCTAGATGCCTTGATTTGTGTGTGAAGTGACTTTTCAATTTCATGATCAAATTCAAGTAGTGTTCCTTTACCAGATATTTTCATGCAACAATGAAGTACAGTTTGATTGATTGATTATTTGTTGTGTGTTTTTTTATTTAAGATGGATAAAAGAGAAACTTAATAAGGGTGAAAGAAGAATAGAATTTTATACTAGAGAATTAGAGAGGGAGATGTGGAAGAATAGAGAGAGATAGAGAGAGAGAGAGAGATAAAGAACACACCAAAAAAACCAACCAAAAATAAAGACAAAACCCAAAACAAAAAACAATCAAATGGGGGTGGGGTATTTAAAGGAGTAATAATTAAGAAGGAAAATAAATAAATAAAATAAAATAAAGAAAAAAATGATATTGGCTCCCCGGCAACGGCGCCAAAATTTGACCGCGTTGTCGAACGCATCAAATTAGTTGTTTAATTTTGACTAGAATTTCTACAGTATAGCAGCAACCCTAGGTCGTCTCTCGACGGAGCCTTAGATCATTAATTCTAAAATATGGTTCTGATTATGATATTAAAAAGGGAAATGTGTTTTTATAATACTTGGGTTTTATGATTAAATATGACAATAGAAAATAGAATCTATAAAACAAAGTAGAGATTAATAGAATTAATTAAGTGTGATCAACCCGGGGTACTCGTATGATGTTTATCCTTCATCGCTTCATGATAAAAGGTTATGATCATTTAATCCCTGGTTTGTAACACCTATAACTAGAATGTTACTATGTTTATACTAGGATACCTCCTAGGGTTCAGTCAAAAACACACAATGATTCACCGGACACCGCCGATGATTGAATGAATTGTGTTTGACTTCATAACCAAAACTCACCAAGGAAACACACGAAAAACTCGATGCACTGTCCAGATTTGTATTTTATTTCTTTGTGATACCATGAAATAAATGTACATGGACTTGACAGTACTTGTGTGAGTTCAATTTACCAATATAAACCACACAAACACCGCAATTGAAAGGGGAAAAGAAAGTGGTGAACGGTGTGTGAAACATCACATGAATGTGTACCCCCAAACATGATCATATGAGTTGAGCATGACATACCAGTACATAACTCAATAAAATAAGAATAGAGTATGATGAAAAACAACACAACATCTGGAATTTAAAAGATCATTCAAATATTACAAACATGAAGCTCGGGATGTACATCACATTCCTCTCCGGGTGATCACAAGGGGTTTAGAAACCCATGGGAGAGGAGGAAGAGAAAGATGTTGGGGTAGAACTTCCCATAGCCTACAGAACCTATAGGGATGTTGAGAAGACTCCTTGGGGACTCCAAAATGGCATCGCCTTGCCTCTTGGCCGAACTTGCAAATGGGGATCCCAAGGTGCCATTTTATAGGAAAATTGGAAGGTGGTTTAGGCACACAAATTTCTTCAATCTACTTGTACCACGAGTTTCGGCCTTCAGACAGTCTTATCTCGCTTTGGAGAAAATAGAAAGGTTGTAGCCCTACCTCTTTACTATCCCCACCGAATGTTTGAAACCCTTTGGACAACGACAGCTCAAGATATTGATAAAATACAGAACACCGCATTTGACTTTGTCCAAATTCGGTGGCTTGGACAGATCAGTTCGGATGAGCCCCATAGAAGCCGAATCAGCATTTGGTTCCTTAATATGAAATGTAGCCTATTACGGTTTGGACAGGCCCACAAAATGTCAGCCCATTTGGATGCACGTATTTCGTGTACTATGAAAAACAGTTGACAGATGTCCATGGATCCATGCAACTTTGGCCCATTTTTCTTCCACTTCATCAAAGGCCCTCCAAATCACCTCCACCTACATTGAAACAATAAAAACAAGTAACATTGAAAATTATAATATTTATTAACATTAATTGATTTATTCAAACATGAAGTGAAATTTATTATTATATTTGGATTATTCATTACAAAACTAGTTTAAAACCGCGGTGTAATGGTGGAATAAAACAGTGAATCTTGGTATGATCACCCACGCACGTTTCTGAAGCGCACCCAACACTTAAAAATGTATATTGAGATGTACCGCAAAAACCACACATTCTATTGACATGTTGTATCCTCATAAAAATCAAGAATAATATTTATATTGTTTCCCTGTGATTTCAGGTCAATCTGATGTCGTTCTCTATGAATTTGACCGTTAAACACCCGTTTTGGCCGTTTATTACAACAGAAGTGCATTCCTGGTGACTAGGGACACACGACACCTCCGATTGATGTGACATATGCCCAAACACTTCATAATTAACTCACCCATTTTTTTCATCTGATTTAAGTCCATTATGACATTGTTCAGAAGGTTTGAACCGCCCCACACACGTTTCTGAAGCGCGCCCAACACTTAAAAAACACATATTGAGCCGTACTGCGCAAACCGCACATCCAATAGTCATGTTGTCTCCTAGTACGTGTCACGAATAAAAATTAGATTGTTTCCCTGTTATTTCAGGTCAATCCGATGTTGTCCGCAAGGCATTTGACTATTAAACACCCATTTAGGCCTTTTTTGACACCAGAAGTGCGCTCTCTGTCACCGCAGGCACATGGCACCTCCAATTGATGGTTCATCTAGCCAAACACTTCAAAATTCACTCACACATTGTTTTCATCTGATTTTAGGTCAATTTGATGTCATTTGGCCAGTTTGGACCACCCCACGTGCATTTTTGAAGTGCGCCCAACACTTAAAAATGCATATTGATCCATACCGCGCAAACTACATGTCTAAATGACGTGTTGCATCCTCATACACATCAAAAATAATAATTATATTGTTGCTCTGTGATTTCTGGTCAATTCGATGTCGTCCTCTATAAATTTTACCGTTAAACGCCCATTTTGACCGTTTATGACACCAGAAGTACGTTCTTGGTCACCGCGGGCACACGACACCTCCGATTGATGTGCTGTCTACCCAACCACTTCAAAATTCACTCACCTGTTGTTGTTTTTAGATTTCAGGCCATTCTGACGTCATTCGGCCAGTTTGGACCACCCCACGCATGTTTCTAAAGGGCGGCCTACACATAGAAAATGCATATTGAGCCATACTGCAAAACTTATACGTTCGATTGACGTGTCATATCCTCTTACACATCATGAATAATAATTAGATTGTTTCTATATGATTTCAGGTCAATCATATGTCGTCCTCTATGGATTTGACTATTAAACATTCGTTTTGGCCGTTTATGACACCAGAAGTGTGTTTTCATTCACTGCGGGCACACAACAACTCTGATTGACGTGTCGTCTACCTGACCACTTTAAAATTCACTCGACCATTTTTTTCGTCTGATTTCAGGTCATTCTGACGTCGTTCGGCTGGTTTGGAACGCCCACGAGCGTTTCTGAAGCACGCTCAACACTTAAAAAATGCATATTGAGCCGTACAACGAAAACCGAATGTCTGATTGACATTTGTTTCTCTGCGTACATGTCATGAATAATAATTAGATTGTTTCCCTATGACTTCAGGTTAATCCTATGTCATTCTCTATGAATCTTACCGTTAAACGCCCGTTTTGGCCATTTATGACACTAGAAGTGTGTTTTCTATCACCGCAGGCACATGGCATCTCCGATTAACGTGTATTCTACCGGACCACTTCACAATTCACTCCCATGTTGTTGTCGTCTGATTTCAGGTCATTCTGACGGCATTCGACTGGTTTGGACCACCCCATGTGCGTTTCTGAAGTTCACCCAACACTTAAAAAACACATATTGAGTCATACCGTGCAAACCGGATGTCTGATTAATGTGTCATCTCCTCTTACACATAAAAAATAAAAATTAGATTGTTTCCATATGATTTCACGTCTATCTGATGTTTCCCGTTATGAATTTGACCGATAAATACCCATTTTGGACATTTATGACAGTCGATGTGCGTTTTCAGTCAGCGCTAGATCACAGCACCTCCGATTGATGTGTCATCATACTGACCAGTTCAAAATTAACTCACCCATTGTTGTTTTCTAATTTCAGGCCATTCCGACATCGTTCGGCTAGTTTGGACTGCCCCACGCGCGTTTCTAAAGCACGCCCAACACTTAAAAAACACATATTGAGTTGTACTGCTCAAACTGCACATATGATTGACGTGTCATCTCCTCGTACAGATCATGAATAATAATTAGATTGTTTCCATGGGATTTCAGGTCAATCTGATCTCGTACGCTATAAATTTGACCTTTAAACTCCGTTTTGGCCGTTTATGACACAAGAAGTGCATTCTAGGACACCGTGGGCACACGACACCTCCAATTGACGTATCGTCAACCCGACCACTTCACAATTTACTCACCCATTATTTTAGTCTGATTTCAGGCCATTTGGACATCATTCGTTCGGTTTGGTCCACCACACGTGTGTTTCTGAAGCACGCTAAACATGTAAAAAATGCATATTGAGCCGTACCATGCAAACCACATATCCGATTGACGTGACGTCTTCTCATACACATCACGAATAATAAATAGATTGTTTCCCTATGATTTCATGTAACACCCCGACACCAGTTACCTAGAGTCGGTGCATTATTACATAACATTGGAATGATCACAAGAAAGATCAAGTCTCGAAAGACCGATTAGTTTAGTAGCCTTGGAAACACTAGATACATTCATAAAGTTTAACATTACATCAAAAAAACATCTTGTCTTCATATCCCCTCATACTATCCCTGCAGGTCATTCATAAATTACTTCTTCATAATCCTGGAAAAAATAAAAAAATTGAAAGGGGTGAGCTCAGATGCTCAGTAAGGATAACATTATAGCAGAATCTTTCATAGATAAGCATAAACACTTAAGGCAATTTATAACTAAAACAAAATCCTTTTAAACATTAACTTCAGCAAAAAATGGAAAATATAAAATGAAATAATTCCATTTACATATTCACATGGATATTCTACTAGTCGAATGATCACATGCAATATCAATAACCACTTTCATAATGATTGAATGCATAAATCTAGACTATCATAACCACATAGCCAAGGCCTCGTGCTAAGACTACAAATAAGATTTTTCCAAGGCCTTGTTCCAAGATGCTAGTTTGTCTCATGAGACCTACCGATGCATCGATGAGCTGTAGCGGGCTCCACCCATCACTTATTATGTCCAATGAATTCCTCATATAAACAGGTTTAGACATAACATAAACATTCGTACTAAAACTAGCATATGAAATGTCAATACTTTAACCACAAACCATAAATGGTATAAAAATAGAACATCCACAGTCAAACATAACTCATTAGATACAATATGGAAGATTGTATTGTATCACATTATCCTCAATCAAGAATAATTAAGGATGTTGACATAGATTAAAATAATTATCAAAACTATTTGAGAGAAATATCCACCTTTTTCTTGAAATCAGTTAATTGTCACACTATTTGTCAAGAAGCCATTTAAAAATAGATTTTTGAATCAAAGTGTCCCATACCACTTTGAAACTTTTTAAAAGGAGTTTTAATTTAAAAACATTAATGTCCATATAAATAAATACTTAAAACCATTTTTAAAACATGGACATTAATGAGCAAGATTTAGAAGAATAAGACTTTAAAACATTTAAAAAATGGTATTTCAGTTAGATATTCTAACCAAAAGAGAGACACTTGAATACAAATAATTGAGGTAATAAAAACATTGTAATATCATGAGAATAAAGGGATTCATGATATACTATGTCAAAATACATTATATACACCACATAAAAGTGATTTGGTGTATAACAACAAAGAAGTCTCACTGGAATTTAAGTTGAGATGAAATCTCTCATAATGGTCGTATCCTTAGGTTAAGAATAAATCAACGACATAGTTATGTGTGAAAAATATAAATACACTAAATATGATTGGATATTCAGTGTAAAACAATCAAAGGATATTCACACATATTCTTGTAAAAACAACACCAATGATTTGGATATTTAACTCAACAAATGGATAATGATTTAAAATTACTCTTATCAAATTCATATCGATGACTTGAGAAATTATCAATGGAGTGATTATGTGTATCAAAAGTATATACACAGAAAAGGGGAGTGGAAATTATGACATAAGCAAATGAATAGTTATTCCACACATAATCTCGGAGTAAAATAATCAATGAAGTTTGCGCAAAGCCGAAAAAATGGAAATTGAAATTTCGAATTACCTTATCGATTAGGTAACATACGAAACATACACCCATGAAAGAAGGATCATACAATGATGATGTAAATAAACATAAATTAAATTATATTACACAATGAATACAATCATGGGCAGTACACATACACCACATGCAATAATTTAGTGGTGAACATTGGAATTCTCACGAAATTAAGAGTGAGTTAAGAAACCCCTTACCTTGTACTTTTCCTTGGTTGGGGGTAGGTTAACCTCCTGTATAATGTTGAAATAAATTTTATTAAATTACTAATTAATCATATACATTAATATGATATCATATATGATCTTTTAACATTGCTTTGTTAACAATATCTTTGAATTATCGTCGTTTCGGGTGTTAACTTACTCGTTTTCTTTAATATGTTTTGTTAAGTAACCCATGTTTTTCATGGATAGGTTGTATATTATTCATATCCAGAATGATATCATGTCCTTAAACATTATTTTTAAATCATAAAATGATAATTATACTTGAATGGATATGATAGATAATGAATCATATCGCGTTCGTGGAGACAGTAGTCCGTACGTACGCATGAGCGACAATATCATTCTTTTGATATTAAAATAATATATAATTGGATGGTATATCATATATAAAGAATCATTATCATGTAATATTTATTATTTTCATCAGTTACACATCATTATTATACCCAACCAAATAATAATATATTGAATAACAATTACACCACCACGTGGAGACGGTAAGCCGTACGTACGCACGTATGGTGACATGTTATTCAAAGGGTGGATAGAATACTGATTATGGTTATAAAATATTTATAATAAAATCACAGTATATATAAGATACTGGATTTATTATTTTATAATGGTAATAACAAAGAAAGAAGAAGTGGAAGAAGAAAGGAACTTGAAAAGGGGTGGTGAAAACATTACCTCTTCTTCGTGTTCTTCCTTTTGATTTGATCAAAATGGGTTATTAGGTTGGCTTTATGATCAAAATAAGTCCTCTAGGTTGTAGTTAGGGAAGTTGAGAGAGTATTTGGTCAGGGGTTGGCCGAAAAAAAAGGCTTTGATGGTGTGAAGAAATGAGAAGGAAGAGTGCCCTTTTATAAGAGGGGTGAGGGGCACCTTTGGAAATGCTAGAAATATTAATTTATAATAAATTCCTATTCGGTTTCTAATGGATCCAAAGTTGATTATTAAAATTTTAAGGTGGGGATAGGTCTAAAATCATAAACCAATATAATTTAGACAGGTTTGGGTCATTATATTAACCTTATATTTTAGTTTTAACTCTTAGTTAATTAGTTTGACATTTACCATGTCACTTTGTATTTTTATATTATATAGTTAATAAACATAATTTATACATCCAAGATACCCCCAAGTGGTCCATTAATGATACAACTATCAGTTTATAAGTCTCTTGGCCAATACTTAGATTTTTAGGAATTTAATATCAATTAATAATATAATATTTTTTTTAAAACCCTTTTATGTCAATTTTGACACTATTCAATAGTTGATTTTTGTAAAACTCATAAAATAATTATTAATTAGGAAAAAGATAATTAAAGCATTACTAACATGTCATATTAACCTATAAATTTAGTGTAATTCATTAAAAGTCTCAAATTATATTTATTTGAGTATTTATAATATCAATTATTTTAAGTTTTCACTATTATGGTAATTACTGTATCATAATTGTGTCATAAATAAATTATATTATTTAATGTCTAAATATTATAAATAAATTATCATTATCTATGAAAGCTTTTTATCTTTCTAATTAATATTTACAATATAATTTAGCTTATGTATAACCTTATATTAAAAATGTTTTAGTAAATAAACATTGATTTTAACTCTTTTAACTCTTCTTTGAATTAAATATTAATAAATGTCCTAATCTAATCCATGTGGACCTAAATGATAATATTATATTCTTAAGGTTGTTTTTGGTAGATATAAACTTTTCCAATCGAATTAGAACATGTGTTATGGTAATATTAATATCATTTTTACCCCTAATTACCCTATTTACTTTTAACCGTGGTAAATAAAAGTAAAAAGTTGCTATTCACCAAAAATTATTTTCATCTCATTGAACCACATTTTACTTTTTGATATTAACTGTGTCTCTCGGATTTTCAAAATTCCATTCACAGAAGTGGTAAAATTATGTTTTATGAGAAATTCAGTTTTTTAACTACCACTTAGTAGTTTCATTATTCATAAAAAATTGATGTTTCTCAAAACAATGCCAAAATTTTACCCTAAGCTATAATTGAAATTACGAATTCAAAAATTATGTCTATTTTTTAAAATTTCAGACATATAAGTTTCATTAATTAATTTTATAATTAATTCCCGCTGTCACAACAAATAGCGTGTTTTTAAGAAACAATATATATCAAAAGATTGACAATTGTTTAGGTCCAATTTCAAGGTGAAATTAATTATAATTAACACCATTGGATAAAATGGTAAAAATATATTCTAATTATACTTTAAAACCACTCAATAATATAATTTATCTCTATAAATTATTTTTATTTTAAAATTTGTTTTTAATTAAAATTTAGTAATTTTCACTATTAATCAAAATATAAGTGTTATCCGAAAAGTTCCAAAATTTCACCCTAGGAAAAATTCGATATTCCGAATCCAAAAATGAAG
Organism: Viscum album; assembly: GCA_963277665.1. Classification (NCBI taxonomy): domain Eukaryota; kingdom Viridiplantae; phylum Streptophyta; class Magnoliopsida; order Santalales; family Viscaceae; genus Viscum; species Viscum album. The sequence continues at coordinate 270,510 of CAUJRU010000208.1, forward strand.
TCCATTTTGAGAGATAGAATTTATAAAATTTCAAAAAGTAGGTATTACTATTCATAACGGCTAGTTTGATTGGTTTTGGTGTGTTAGAATCTCGAAGTTGCGTACAATGCACGCCATTGCATTATTCGATGGGAAACGTACCGTGGATGCTTGGGTTGTTACATTATCCCCTCCTTCAACAAATTGCGTCCTCACAATTTTTAAAAGTGTTCTTGGGAATATAATGGAAAGTCCCACATCGGAAAAAGAGTCAATAAAACTATCACTTTAAAAGAAATAAAGAGAGGTATAAAGGTCAACCAAGATAACCCATACTCAGATTCCATGTAGGAAAACATGGATATGGATGATAATCTAAGTGTCAAGTTCTGATGGAGAGGGATAGAAATCATGATCAGGATAAAGTTATCAATAAGAAAACAAAAAACTTGTGTTGGGACAAATGACCATTGATCTCCTAGTAGGAAAGTAAATGAACAAAATTTTTTTGTTTCAAGTTACATTACATAAGGATGAGGAATTAATTTATGATATTGACTAAGAATATAAATATATATACTTATATTTTAAGTATAGTTTAATTCTTTAATAAATTTACACCACTAACTCATTTTTTTTAAATGATGAGTATTCAAGAAGACTTGGTCACACTGGAAGAGCTAAAATAAACTTCTATAGAATCACATGATCCAGGCAGGATGAACTATATATTTAAATTGTCTTTAGAGATTAATCAAAACATAAATGGTTAGTACAAGATATAATGATCCCCCAAAAGAATATTCCTTGAGAGAAAGAAACACTAATCTTAATTTTCAAAATTAAACCAACAATACCCCAAAGTTAAATAAATACCATTCAATAATCAATTGTCCTTAGAATCCTTCAATATAATCAAAACTAATATTGAAAACCAAAACTTATTAAAAATTTAGTCTTCCACGTTAAATTGTATCTCCAAATGACATTAATTACTCTTAAAGTCACATACTTAAAAGTAATTAACCTAATCATTTCCATAAATAACACAAATCATTATAAATCCACAATAAAAACAAAGATAAAAATCCACCATTACTCCAAAAATGAAACCACATAGTATTCTATTTTCCATGGGCATATAGTGTTCCCAAAAAAGTGAACATATTCCAAAATAACATTTATCACTTAATCACCAAATCATTTTCCTATACCAAGGGTATTCATTTGATAAGACATAAGAACCCAAATCAACTTATTATTGATCAATAAAATCATTTAACTAAAAATAATTAGTCACACTATCCAGGGAAATCACATAGTCCAGTGGTAGGCAATAAATCCCAGTCGCACTTTGGTTGTGGGTTCGATTCCCACAGCTTTTCCTGACGCGATGGGTTGTCACACGGTCTGTGTGTTGTCCTTTTTCAAAAACTATATTTTATAATATTACCCAAATGAAATAAATTTCTCAAAATAACCATAACAAAATTTAACCACAAATCTTATCTCATACCTTTCATTTTCATCCCAAATTATGATAACTTATAATTTCCTCAAACACAACGATCATATAAAACCAAATGATTATTTATAACTATATCCACAGGAGAAGAGTTAATTCTTCCTCAAATATCATTCTCACATAGAAAAATGCGGGGTTACAAATACAAGAGAAAATTATTCCAAAGTAAACCCATCAACAAGGAGCACTAATACTTTTTAAACATTTCTCTAACCATTTATTTCCACATAGCTTCTTCTCTGACCAAGAAAATATCCTATAGAATAGGACATTCACTCGGGTAATGGCCAGGTCCCCTGCATTTATGGAAAATGATTGTAAATGGATTCTTGGGACCATTTTTATCTTCTTCCATAGTACTCTTCATTTTTCTTCAGTAATTATTCACTTTATGTCCTTCCTTCCCGCACGTAAAGCATTTCTTTGTCCCATTGAGACACTTTCCTGGGTGTCTCCTTCCACATTTCCTACATGATGGAAATTGAGGATTTCTTTCTCCATTATCTCCATTACTGGAGCTCTTATCATTAATCACCTTACTCTTCTTTGTTGAGTCCGGTAATTGGTTAATATATATACTTTTGATCATATTTTTGGAAAACTGATTGGCATAAAGACGATATCTTTTATGGCTATCAACATTCCATTTTTTTGCTCATTTCCACCACCGTTCCCACCTTGTACATCATTCTCAATGTCACTATGACTTCCTTGGAATCTATCCATTGACTAAAACCAGAAATCATTGTGTGAGTAACAGTAGTTATAAAATCATTTAGAGATTAACATGTCACCATATTCTCAATTTGAAACATATTATTATTAACTAAGGTCATTTTCTCTCATCTTATATATATATTACTTCAAATTGGTTTGTAAAGAAAATGTAAATTATCTTAAGCATATCCCCCAGGAGTGTCGTAACCAAGAGTGCCGCAAGGCCTGTTGTCGTGCACCAGTTCCCGTTCGAGTCTAGCTCAAAGCGGTGTTTTTGGGTTTTACCTCTAGGTACATCTGTGCCAGAGCCGCCTCTACCTGCTCGTATCCAGACAGGGATGCATTGCTCAGAAAAATCACAAAATATCTACAATACCAAAATTCTAGGAAGTTATTCTATACTAATCCTCAAAGTTTATCCTAGGTCTATGTGCTCTAATCAGAGTTTATCTAAATCTAGATTCCAAGGTTTGTACTAAACATCCTCTGATACCAACTGTAACGCCCCAACCCCAGTTACCGAGAGTCGGTGCATTATTACATAACATTGGAATGATCACAAGAAAGATCAAGTCTCAAAAGACCAATTAGTTTCGTAGCCTTGGAAACACTAGATACATTCATAAAGTTTTACATTACATCAAAAATACATCTTGTCTTCATATCCCCTCATACTATCCCTGCAGGTCATTCATAAATTTCTTCTTCATAATCCTGGGGAAAATAAAAAAATTGAATGGGGTGAGATCAGACGCTCAGTAAGGATAACATTATAGCAGAAGCATTCATAGATAAACATAAACACTTAAGGCAATTTATAACTAAAACAAATCTTTTTAAACTTGAACTTCAGCATAAAATGGCAAAGATAAAATGAAATAATGCCATTTACTTATTCACATGGATATTCTACTAGTCGAATGATCACATGTAATATCAATAACCACTTTCATAATGATGGAATGCATAATGCCAGACTATCATAACCACATAGCCAAGGCCTTGTGCCAAGACTACAAATAAGATTTTTCCAAGCCCTTGTGCCAACACACTAGTTTGTCTCATTAGACCTACCGATGCATCGAGGAGCTATAGCGGGCTCCACCCGTCACTTATTAAGTCCAATGCATTCCTCATATGAATAGGTTTAAACATAACATAAACATTTGTATTAAAACTAGCATACGAAATGTCAATACTTTAACCAGAAACCATGAATGGTATAAAAATAGCACATCCACAGTCAAACATAACTCATTCGATATGGTATGGAAGATTGTATTGTATCACATTATCCTCAATCAAGAATAATTAAGGATGTTGACATAGATGAAAAAAAAATTCAAAACTATTTGAGAGAAATATCCCCCTTTTTCTTGAAATCATTTAAAAGTCACACTATTTGTCAAGAAGCCATTTAAAAATAGATTTTTGAATCAAGGTGTCCCATACCACTTTGAAACTTTTTAAAATGAGTTTTAATTTTAAAACTTTAATTTCCATATAAATAAATCCTTATAACCATTTTTTAAACATGGACATTAATGAGAAAGATTTAGAAGAATAAGTCTTTAAAACATTTAAAAAATGGTATTTTAGTTAGAGATTCTAACCAAAAGAGAGACACTTGAATACAAATAATTGAGGTAATCAAAACATTGTAATATCATGATAATAAAGGGATTCATGATATACTATGTCAAAATACATTATATACACCACATAAAAGTGATTTGGTGTGTAACAACAAAGAATTCTCAATGGAATTTAAGTTGATATGAAATCTCTCATAAAGGCCGTATCCTTAGGTTAAGGATGAATCAATGACATAGTTATGTGTTAAAAATATAAATACACTAAATATGATTGGATATTCAGTGTAAAAAAATCAAAGTATATTCACACATAATCTTGTAAAAACAACACCAATGATTTGGATGTTTAACTCAACAAATGGAGAATGAGTTAAAATTACTCTTATCAAATTCATATCGATGACTTGAGAAATTATCAATGGAGTGATTATGTGTATCAAAATTATATCCACAGAAAAGGGGAGTGGAAATTATGACATAATAAAATGAATAGTTATTCTACAAATAATCTCGGAGTAAAATAATCAATGAAGCTTGCGCAAAGCCGAATAAATGGAAATTGAAATTTTGAATTCCCTTATCGATTTGGTAACATACGAAACATACACCCATGAAATAAGGATCATAAAATGATTATGTAAATACCCATATATTAAAGTATATTACACAATGAATACAATCATGGGTAGTACACATACACTACATGCAATAATTAAGTGGTGAATAATGGAATTCTCATGAAATTAAGAGTGAGTTAAGAAACCCCTTACCTTGTACTTTTCCTTGGTTGGGGGTAGGTTAACCTCCTGTATAATGTTGAAATAATTGTTATTAAATTATTAATTATTCATATACATTAATATGATATCATATATGGTCTTTTAACATTTCTTTGTTAATAATATCTTAGATTTATCGTCGTTTTGGGTGTTAACTTACTCGTTTTCTTTTATATGTTTTGTTACGTAAGACATGTTTTTTAGGGATAGGTTGTATCTTATTCATCTCTAGAATTATATCAAGTCCTTAAAAATTATTTTTAAATCATAAAATGATAATTATAATTGAATGGATATGATAGAGAATGAATCTCATCGCGTTTGTGGAGACGGTAGTCCGTACGTACGCACGAGCGACAATATCCTTATTTTGATATTAAAATAATATATAATTGGATGGTATATCATATAAACAGAATCATTATAATGTAATATTTATTATATTCATAAGTTACACATCATTATTATTCCCACCCAAATAATAATATATTGAATAACAATTACACCACGACGTGGAGACGGTAAGCCGTATGTACGCACGTATGGTGACATGTTATTCAAAGGGTAGATAGAATAATGAATATGGTTGTAACATTTTTATAATAACATAAAAGTATATATAGGATTCTGGAGTTATTATTTTAGAATGGAAATAAAAAAGAAAGAAGAAGTGGAAGAAGAATGGAACTTGAAAAGGGTTGGTGAAAACATTACCTCTTCTTCAGGTTCTTCCTTTTGATTTGATCAAAAGGGCTCCTTAGGTTGGATTTATGATCAAACTAAGGCCTCTAGGATGTATTTAGGGAAGTTGATAGAGTATTTTGGCAGGGTTTGTCCGAACCAAAAGGCTTTTATGGTGTGAAGAAATGAGAAGGAGGAGTGCCCTTTTATAAGAGGGGTGAGGGGCACCTTTGGAAAAGCTAGAAATATTAATTTATAATAAATTCATTTTCGGTTTCTAATGGCTCCAAAGTTGACTATTCAAATTTTAATGTGGTGTTATGTCGAAAACAATTCATCCAAAAGAATTTATACAGGTTTGGGTAATTATATTAACATTATCTTTTAATTTTAACTCTTAGTTAATTAGTTTGACATTTACCATGTCACTTTGTATTTTTATATTATATAGTTAATAAACATACTATATACAAACAAGAGACCCCCAAGTGGTCCATTAATGATACACCTATCATGATATAAGTCTCCTGGCCGACCCTTAGATTTTTAAGAATATATTATCAATTAATAATATAATATTTGTTTTAAAAACTCTTTTATGTCAATTTCGACACTATTCAATAGTTTAATTTTTTAAAACTCATAAAAGAATTATTACTTCGAAAAAAGTTATTTAAATCATTACTAACATGAAATATTAACCAATAAAATTAGTTTAATTCATTAGAAGACACAAATTATTTTTATTTGGGTATTTATAATATCAGTTATTTTAATTTTTCACTAATATGGTAATTACTGCATCATCATTGTGTCATAAATACATTAAATTATTTAATGTCTAAAAATTATAAATAAAATACCATTATGTATGAAATCGTTTTAGATTTCTAATGAATATTTACAATCGAATTTATCTTATGTATAACTCTATATTAAAAATGTTTTAGTAAATAAACTCTGATTTTAACTCTTTTAACTCTTCTTTGAATTAAATATTAATAAATGTCCTAATCTGATCCAAGTGGACCTGAATGAAAATATTTTATTCTTAAGGTTGTTTTTGGTCGAGATACACTTGTCCAATAGAATTAGGACATGTTTTAGGGTAATATTAATATCATTTTTACCCTTAATTACCCTATTTACTTTTAACCATGGTAAATAAAAGTAAAAAGTTACTATTCACCAAAAATTATTTTCATCTCATTGAACAACATTTTACTTATTGATATTAACCGTGTCTCTTGGATTTTCTAAATTCCATTCACAACAGTGGTAAAATTATGTTTTATGAATAATTCTGTTTTTTAACTACCACTTAGTGGTTTCACTATTCATCAAAAATTGAAGTTTTTCAGAACAATGCCAAAATATCACCCTAAGCTATAATTGATATTCCAAAATAAAAAATGATGTATATTTTACAAAATTCCAAACATATAAGTTGCATAAATTAATTTTATAATTAATTCCCGTTGTCACAACAAATAGCGTGTTTTTAAGAAACAATATATATCAAAATATTGACAATTGTTTAGGTCCAATTTCAAAGTGAAATTAATTCTAATGAACACCATTGGATAAAATGGTAAAAATATATTCTAATTATAATTTAAAACCACTCAATAATATAATTTATCACTATAATTATTTTGATTTAAAAAGTTGTTTATAATTAAAATTTAGTAACTTTCACTATTCATCAAAATATAAGTGTTATCTGAAAAGTTCCAAAATTTCACCCTAGGATAAATTCGATATTCTGAATCCAAAAATGAAGTCCATTTTGAGAGATATAATTTATAAAATTTCAAAAAGTATGTATTACTATTCATATCGGCTAGTTTTATTGGTTGTGGTGTGTTAGAATCTCGAAGTTGCGTACAATGCATGCCATTGCATTATTCGTAGGGAAACGTACCGTGGAAGCTTGGGGTGTTACATTTCAAGTCAATATGATGTCGTTATCTATGAATTTGACCATTAGATGCATGTTTTGGTCGTTTATGACTCTAGAAGTGTGTTTTAGGTCACTATGAGCACGTAGCACCTCTTATTAATGTGTCGTCTACCCGACCACTTAAAAATTTACTCACCCATTGTTTTAGTCTAATTTCAGGCCATTCCGACATCGTTCTGCTGGTTTGGACCGCCCCATGCACGTTTCTGAAGGCTGCCCAACACTTAAAAAATGCATATTGAGCCATACCGCACAAACCACATGTTTGATTGATGTTCCTCCTCCTTGTACATGTCAAGAATAATAAATTTATTGTTTTCCTATGATTTAAAGTCAATTTGATGTCATCTTCTATGAATTTGACCATTCAATGCCCGTTTAGGCCGTTTATGACACCAGAAGTTTGCTCTCGGTCATCGCGGACACACGACATGTCCAATTGATCTGCCTTCTGCCCAAAAATGTCAAAATTTACTCACTTGTTGTTTTTGTCTGATTTCATGCCATTCTGACATCGTTCGTCCAGTTTGGACCGCCCCACGCACGTTTCAGAAGCGCGCCCAACACATAAAAAACGCATATTGAGACATACCGCACAAACTGCATGTCCGATTGATGTGTCGTCTCCTCGTACATGTCCTGAATAAATATTATATTTGTTCCCTGTGATTTTTGGTCAATCGGATGTTGTCCGCTATGAATTTGACTGTTAAATGCTCGTTTTGGTCGTTTAGGACACCAGAAGTGCATTTTTTGTCATCACGGGCACACGACACATCTGATTGAAATTTCGTATACCCAACCACTTCACAATTCAATCACCCATTATTTTCGTCTGATTTAGGACATTCTGACGTAATTCGGCCAGTTTGGACCACCCCATGCGCGTTTCTGAAACACGCCCAACACATAAAAAACACATATTGAGGTGTACCATGCTAACTTCACGTCTAATTGACGTGGCATATCCACTTACATGTCACGAATAATAATTATATTGTTTCCATGTGATTTCAGGTCAATACGATATCTTCTTCTATGCATTTGACCGTTAAATGCCCGTTTTGGCCGTTTATAACACCAAAAGTTCATTCTTGATCACTGCTGGCAGACGACACCTCTGATTGACGTGTTATCTACCCGACCACTTAAAAATTCACTCACCGGTTGTTGTTGTCTGATTTCAGGCCATTCTGACGTCGTTCGGCTGGTTTGGACCCCCCCACGTGCATTTCTGAAGCGCGTCCAACACTTAAAAAACGCATATTGAGCCATACCACACAAACCGAAAATCAGATTAATGTTTCATCTCCTCATACAGATCACGAATAATAATTAGATAGTATCCTAATAACCCTATAAAGCAACCTATATCGAAAGAGTTGTAGGGCATCACCCAAGAAACAACTGCCTGAAATATCTCTCCATCCACTGACACACCTTCCTATGAGATTATTTGATCCAATAAATATACCTAATCAATTCAAAAGTGACATATATATATCTTGGCATATATTCGATGCTCTATATGTGTAATCTGGATGATTTCAAGATTTTGGGTATGATCATCATTAGTGTTGGAGTGCACAAAGATGTCATCCAAAAATACTACAACAAACTAATCTAGGTAAAAATGGAAGATTATATTCATAAAGGATATAAAAACTTCTAATGAATTCATCCACACAAATGAAATTACCTCATGCATGGGGTTCATCCTCATCTAGATCACCAATATCACTGTGATGTCCACTAACTGTATTCGGAGCCTTCAATATATATCAATATTATGTATATTAAACATATCAATAAAAGTCAATCTGAGTATGTTTTTTTATTGTTTACCTATGGCTCCACTTGTTGCGTCGTCATTGCATCAATACATGATGGCATCTATGACAACCTCTCCTCATACTCATCACATAACTGCGGAAACTGCGCATCCATACTGCACTCCATATCCTGCATGGTAGCATCTATCTCAGTCTGTGTGTGCATCCCTGAATCTCTTCATGCACCCATCGCATCTTCTCTAACAAATTCACATCATGGGACACCACCACAATAAGTCAAAGAATAACCATGACCTTCACGCCCCAAGACATGATGAAATATTTCATCTCTACGAACAGTACTATGACGTTGCTCCTCTGGAAACTCTGCTAATTGAGCGTCAAATCGAGTGTGTAGCATATAATGAATCAATGAACAAATGTGAAAAATTTATATGAAATAAAAAATACATTTATTAGTAAATAATTTTCTTACTATAACACTGGAAACATCGGGATCACCCACCCTACGAGTCCTCTCCCATAATGACATCTGATCGATTAGGTTTCCATGTTGGTGTAACTATAATAAAGGGGTTCACCATGTTATAGTACAATATTATTAAAATATGACTGAATAGTGAATTCTGAACATACATCATGTTTGTGTTGTGACACATGTCGAGTGCCAAGACTGAAAGGCATGCCCTGCATCGCCCGATTATGTGAATGATGACCAGAATCGGTCTACATTCATCGTATTTACTTAATAGTCAATTGAAAAATTAGTCATTTATAGATTAAAAGTAATAAATCATACCATCACCACCTCACTCAACCAAAATGCAACAAAATATTGCCACTGTGTAGGAAGAATGCCCAGAGGGACTCGCTGTAGAATGTCTGGAACACCCGCAAATTGTGTCCAGTGATCTTTTTTCACCGTTGACTTGTAATCCATCCATAATTTTCAGCATTTGGACATACATACAGCCCAAAACTCATCTATACATGATGTCAAATTATCTTGTTAAAAATTGTCAGTAGATGGGACAATAATAATAACAATATCATGAAAATTAAAACTTTTAATTTACCTGATCCTCCCTCCATAATCTGTCCATCGTATCCAAGGGGAAAGAACTCAATTCACAGGTCGTCAGAGGGAATATGTGTGAGTCTTGTATCATATGACCAAACAGATGACTCAATACAGTAGCACCTTCTCCGATTGGATGAAATGTGTAATCAAATAACACATCCAATTAGGCTCCAGAGTTCCAGGATCGAACCGCTCTACCAGGACCCCTGCGTTTGCTGGAATATGCACTAAATACTGATAAACAAAAATTCATAATTCAATTAAAATATAAATTAATTATTAGAATGAGTTAAAGAAATATACACAAAAAATTAAAATCAATTAATTTAAAAAAATGATAACATACATACCGACAACATCATGTGAACCATTGTGACCACCCTATGACATACCTACTTTAAAAGAAATTATAGTTAAATCAAGAAATTTTTATAGATATATAACTCATTAATATTTTTATAAACAATAACTGGGGATATAATTACAATTTTAACTAATCATGAAAGTCTATAGTATCCTCTTCAATTATCTCTCTGGACCATTGTATATATGCATCTCATACAGCTACTATTTTTTGGTCAAGTGTTTGATCAGGAAATGTGACAATGTCAGGTTCCTCCTATTCAATCATAAAACCCCATCTCCTAGACATTTTCACCACTACTTTCCAATCAGAATCAATGTTGATAATGTAAACTTGTTCTACCTACGATGTCAGTATGAAGCGATCATTGCTTACTCATTCATATGTATATAGCATATTGCTAATGTTTACTAATGTAAATTGGAAGTTATCAACTTTCATTACACAAACCAGTTTGACCCAATCACACCTTAAAAATATTTTTTTTTAGCCACAGACATTTATAACCTCAATAATATCTCTCATCAATCAATAATAATAACCCACACCAACAAAAGAACAACCAACACCACTATTTTTTGTGCTCGATTCATGTCAACATTTATAATATGAAATCAGAATCCATTAGCATCCAATGACTTGTAGCGACAAGCTATAATAAATGGACCATAAGCTAGTTGGTTGAGTTCTTCACTCACATGATAGGTTAAATCACGTAACTTTTAAATATGCAAATTTTACATAGAGTTTAATGGATAAAGGACTGTGAAAATACAACTAAGTTGCACTATAAAAATATTAAATCAATAATGCGTACATGAGTCTTGAACCACTCATTAAATGTGTTGAAATAATGTTTTTCGATCTGATAGTTAGTTGCACAGTTCCTTTCACATTTAAACTCAAATATATGCATCCTAAATCACAAAAAAATATAAGGTAAGAAAAAAAAATATATAAATAAAATAAACATCAACTATGAAACTTATTGTATCAATGGAATAATTAATTGAGTGTTGAACAACACATATCAATGATCTTTAACCCACTCATCGTTCTTCATATCAAACGTTATTCCTTCTCCAATTGGACCCTCGTCATTCTGGGAGGGTTTATCTATCTTTGTTTCAAAATCATCCATATATGAAACACATAAATTAGTTCACTCATCCATTACATATCCCTTGGCAATTGAGGTTCCAGACGAGCTTTTTTGTGCACATACAATTTCAATGTATTTAAGTATCGCTCTATTGGATACAACCACCAAAATAGCACGGGACCACCAAAAATGACTTCAGATGTTAAATGCATGGTCAAGTAAACCATGACATCAAAATAAGATGGCAAAAATAGTTTTTCTAGGTGACATTGTGCAAGTACAATCTTATCCTACAGCTTTTTGAAATCACTCATGTGATGATTCATATAACAGAGCTGTCTGAAAAAAATTAGAAACTCCAGTCAACGGCTCAAAAAACTTTGCAGGTAAGCTATCCTGAATTGCTATAGGAATTAAATGTTGATGCAGAATATGATTGTCGTCACTTTTCAACCATTGTAATGTCATTCTCATCATATTCACATGCTTGGAAATACTAGAGAAATAACCATCTGGCACCATAACAGTCTTAAAAAATGATAGAAATGTTTGTTTCTCTTTTTTACTCATTTTGTACTGTGCAGCAGGCATCTATGTACGATTACCTTCACCCAGCTATAAATGTAAAGGTTTTCTCAATCCCATTTCTTGAAAATCACGTTTTTCATTAGCATTGTCCTATGATTTACCCTTGACGCATAAAATGGTTCACATTATATTATCACATAAATTTTATTCAATGTGTAGAACATGCAAATTATTTCTTCAAATATTAAATTTCCAATAAGGAAATTCAAAAAAAAATACTCTGTTTGTTCCAATTATAACTGCACTGTCTATTTTCAGCAAGAATATAAGGCAATGCAGGAACCAATAAATATTGAAAATCATACATTGTACATATTTTTTCTTCATCAAGTTGTACTCAAATTTGAACCCCAAATAGTATTTGTGGTGATGGGTCATACTCTCTATTCCCATCAAACGATAAATGGTCTTTTTTAAAACATTTCAAAGGAGGAAGAAAGTGTTTGTGACCATGATATGCCCACTTTCTACAGTGCTTAATCCATATATATTTCTTACCCTTATTACAACAAGAGCAAGAAAATTCACCTTTTGTACTCCAACCTGATAAGTTAGCATACGCGGGGAAATCATTTATTTTCTATAACAAAGAGGCCTGATGTCTAAACATTTCTTTAGCTGCAGAGTCAAAATTCATTACACCATCGGCCCAAAATTGTTGCAGCTCATCAATAAAAGGTTGTATATAAACATTGATTTTATCACCAGGTCATCTCGGTCTATCAATTAGAATTATAAGTAACAAAAAATGTTGCTTCATACATACCCATGGTGGAATGTTGTATGGAACCATCACCACTGGCCACATACTATGTGTCGCACCAAACATGGACATAAATGGGTTATAACCATCTTCTTCCAAACCCATCTGAATATTTCGACCATATCGGGAAATATCTTGGGGCCTTTGATGAAACTATTTCCATGCCAATGAATTTTTCGGGCGAGTTAATTTATCAACCTCTTTATTTCTCTCTAAATTCCAAGTCATCAACTTATAAATTTTAGTTGAGAAGAAGAATCACTTCACTCTCAGTTTTAATGGGAAATAATGCGTCTGTTTAGCAGAGACTTGTTTCCCTTGATTCTAGAGTCTCCCTAAAAGAATCTCACTACCGTGATTAATCTCATTGATCTTTCACCTAGATACATAGCAAACAGTACAAATATTTAATTAAACATTCTCTTTTCTAGACAACATTAAATTATTGTGACACACATCAATTGTATCATATGTAAAACCAAGATCATCAGTCATCTTGCGAGCTGGATAGAATGACTCTGTAATCTTCTCTCCAGCAGGTTGTAACTTCGTCAACAAAACCAAAAAAATGTCGAATGAGGTGTCTAAAAACTGGTTAAAGGCCTTCATGTGTAACAATTCAACGATGAATGAAATTTTACTAAATTTAGTGTATCCAGGATATAATTCAGTACACGCGTCGTCAATAATTTCAAAGAATTTCAATGCTTCTCCATCTACAAAATAATGTGTATTACTCGATCTAACGTCATCATTTACGACATTACTGTCCTCAAGTTGAAACTAACACATCATATCATTGAGAATTATGTTCATCTGATCAACTCCTCTCAAATTAACATTCATATGATTACTTTTTGATGGATGAAATGAAACAGAATATTCTCCATGACATGTCCATGTCTTATAGTTTTTCAAAACCCCATTCGAAAACAAATGTTCTCTAACACTATCTCGATTGAATATATATCTATTTTCTAATTTTCATCAAGGACAACTAATCATATCGCTTGAAAATCTGTTGGTAAAATCCATAAATTTCATAACCCCCTCATAATATTCATCCGAAAACCTATCTGGAATATCAATCCACCTCTTATCCATATCTGTATTTAATAGAAATCAAAACTGAAATATCATATTTAAATTCTAAAAAACACATATCATTAAAATTTAAAAACCAATGACATCAAAGCTAATTTGAAGGATAGATAAAATTACCTAGAGAGGAATCAACCATGGGTAATGGGGTGTGACTCGATTGTGGATCCATGACGGCGCAGCTACTTGACAACAGGGGTTCGACGACTGGACTCAAAAGGGGAGAAATCATTGGACAAATCATGGGAGGGTTCTACAAGGTAGAACACGACGGACCGAGAGGGTCCAATAAAGGTAGGACAAGAGGACTTGCTGGAGGGATGTAGCGTGGCTGGGAGGGGATGATGGCGGCAGGACTATCCGAAGGTGTAGCACAGAGGAAGGGGATGGGGGTTCCTAGGTCGCGAGGGTGTCGAGGTCGCGGGTGGTGTAACGCGGATGCAAGACGGTGGGGGTTTCCGGGGTTACGGGTGGCGGATCATGGAGTCAAGGGGTGGGGGTCGCCGGGGGTCGCTGGGGGTCTCTGGGGGTCGGGGTCGCTGGGGGTCGGGGTCACATGGTCAGGTAGGGGTGGGTCACGGGGTAGGGAGGGGGGGAAATTAGGGCACGGGGTCGGGAAGAAAACATTAGGGCGTGAGGTGTAGAAAAATGCAGCGGCAACCATTTGGAGGTCGCTATAATTCTACCACCTTGAAAGCTAAAAATTATATTAGTGACTAAAGTACCTGCTATAGTAATTTCTACTATGCCAGCTATAGTACTACTATATTTACCCTGAAATATGTCTTCACCCAGATTTGATCCTGGGTCACTTGGATGCACCTATGGAGTATGTATCCCAAATCTCAGTGTATCATCATGTTATGATTGAGAGACATCATTCAATGAAAATGTTCTAAATATTAACTATACCAGAATGTAAATTTAAAATTATTACCCATGGTTTTAAAATTTGACACCATAAAACATCTATAGGGTATGATGTCATTTGGGTTGTAGTCGATATCCTTATGATCAACACATATTGTCACTAATGGAGAAGATTTATTTCCAAATCATATTAATCAGTTATGCATTAAAATATATTTTATATTTCATTGTATACCACATTTGATTATATCTAATCATGATCTAAGGATTACAATGATTTTTTGAGAAACCTTTAGTAGGATCTGTATGAAGACATGTATTTTAATAATTTTTATCATCCTCAAATGGATGGTCATCCTGAAAGGACCATTCAGAATATTGAAGACATGTTGTGAGATTCTTATATATATATTTGAAAAGGTATTTGAATCATATACTTCCTTTTGTGTGATTATATTAAAATAATATATTTCACTCAAGTAATCAAATGGGCCCTTATAAATCACAATCTAGGAGTAATTTCAAAGATATAATTTTCGGGATAAAGATAGAGAAAGATATCGATTGGGACCAAATCACGTTGAGGAAAAGATATAGAAGGATAGATCCATTCTGAAACACATACTGGTAGATAAAAAATGATAAAAAAAGTTATACCAAAACTCATTTAAGGGATCTATTATATGAATTTGGGGATATGGTATTCCAATAAATATCTACTAGGAATAAGGTTATGAGATTTGTAATTAAAGGAATCTTGATCCCTAAAAATATTGGACTCTTTGAAATTCATAATCATTTAAGTAATATATATCACCAATTATTGATTTAACTGAATATATATCATGTTCATAATGATTTCAAGATATCTATATGGGGAAATTACATACCTAATCCTTTACATGTACTAAACTCCTATATAATACCATTGGGGAAAGCTTTGTCTTCTGAGGAACAACTGGGGTAAATTCTATATTACGTAGAGAATGATATAGAAAACAAGACCACCCTTTTGGTCAATGTTTTATTAAAAATAATAAAACTAATAAAGATATGATGGAAATTGGGTATTTTATAATTAAAATGTATCCTTGGTCATTTTTATTAGTGTGATTGAATTTTGAGGGTAAAATTATCTTATGAGGGTAGAATGTAACTACCCGAAATATTATGATATATATCTCTTTTAATAATTTCATTTATAGATTTGATTACATAAAACATTAACATTAGGAGAACCATGAAAAACTATTAAAATAATTTGTTATAATTATATCATTTTTAAAGCATAATGTCAATATTAACTAACATTTAAATTATGTGATTTATTTAAAAATATTTATTTTTTAGTGGATAGTGGAAATATATAATTTTGTAAAAAAAAATATTTTTCATTAAATAATGTAAATTTAGCCTTTCCATTCTATTTAATGTTTGTTATAATGGTGAAATAAGATCCATTTGATCATCTTTTATGTAATTTTGATATACAACTATTTTAGGCATAATGCTTGTTTTTCTAGAAAACTGATTTTCATCCCTATTTTAATGTTCCTTTAAAATTAATTTCTAAATCATATAAAATTTTAATTTGATAAAATAGATTGTATTTTTTAAAATATTTCGGCTTCATTTTTGGCATTATGAATAGTATTCATGGTAAAATTAATATATTCTGTTAAAGGCAAATCTAGTAATTATGATAAAAAATGTGATAAGGTATTAAAAATAAATCAAACACATTCCATTTTTTTATTGGATTACTTCATTTCATCCATAGTTATATAGACATCAATAATATTACCTTTTTAACAATTTCTAATTATTTTGAGATTTCTAAGTAATGAATAACGTCAAATTTTTCATTCTCTTCCTTCTAATATCAGACTTTATATTCAATAAGGATACAAAAGGGATATATTCAGTTTTAACTATTAAATTGAAAAAAAAATCAAATATTTATTATGAAATTGTAATTATAATACTTATTTATTGAATAATTGCCTTAAATTTCTATAAAACCCCACTAGAATAATAATTCAATTAATAAAAAATAAAGTAAATTATTTTAAAAATATTAAAAGTTATATAAATTTGACGAAAAATATTGTTCAAAAATTTATATAGATTCATATGAAATTTTAGTGTTGTGTGAAATGATTATATTCAAATTCCATATTTTATTATTTATATAATGTCAAATTATATTAATATTGTCAAAATTGAAATTATTGATATTTTATAAAAAATATTATTTCTATTAAGAGACATAAAATTCATTTCAATTATAAATACTTCCAAGTGAAATTGATATGGTTAAAGCATAAACTGTAGTCCATTTATGGGTATTTTTTCCTATGGTGACATTATTAACCCCTAAAGGTTAGAAATCGTAATAAGTTCTGTTATTGTTAAAATGGTTAATGATGGGTTAAATATAAATGGTAAGAATGCCATCATAACCAAAACATTTCAAAATTTTATAAGATTAGATAATTTTAACTAACCCTCATATTAAATTAAAATTGAATATATTTGGACTAATATATAATTGATAATTTATATATATTTATTTAATACCTTAAGAAATTCCAAGAATGTCCATTCCTCATGAATATATATTTATATATATAAACCAATGTACCAATTATAGTTTTTTAATTTGTATGGTTTCAATAATTTCTTCAATCATTTTCTATAATTGGATCACGAATCGAGGAATTAATTTTTAATGAAAATATGATCTTACTTCTATTTTTATTGTGTATAATTATTTTCCACATCTACATTTATAAAAATAATAATTTTTTTTATTTACTCAATGGAAGATCCCTATTATGAATGAAATTTTTAAATGACTAAATGGTATCTTTATAATGTTTTCATAAAGGGTCATTTTTGATATTCATAAAAAATATCAAAAGTAATTTTTTTTAAATTTATGTGATATTAATATATTTTTCCATCAACATAACCATGTTACCTTATTTAGAATCTAATAAAAATTTCAAATGTTTTCTAAAGAATACACTACTTAGAAATAATATTTCATTTTTTATCACTCTTTTTCCTTTATTCTATAGTAGATATGAATTCATTCCATATCATATATTTATGGTTAATTGCATGTAATTTTTTTACTTATTAATTTTGTGGACATGAAACTTATTTTAATACATTCACATTATTATGATCAGTTATTACTGTAAACTATATATATCCTATATATATAATGGATATAAAAATTTCATTAACCTTATATCATTTATACATACAATTATTTAATAATATGTAATTTGATTAACTAGGGATTATCATGATAAATCTATATTCAAAAACAATATGCATATTTTTATCAGGTATATTATTTATGAATAAAATTGGATATTAAATATATATATATGGAAGGCATTAGACATGCTACGATGTATATGGTTCATAATTATATTTAACCTTGATTAAAAGTCATTTCTCATGAGACAAATCAGATGTCCAATTTACATGTGTTTCTAGTGTATACCTAATAATATTTTAAGTTATCCTAGCATAAGGATTTTATGGTCATAAAATCAGAATATATGAAATCAAAATATCCAATATATTTCATTTACATCATTGAGAATTTGTTAGTTATTATCCATGTGATTATTGAAGTTATATTATCCAAATATGTATTTCCCAGTGATGTTATTGACTAAATGGAATGTGTTTGTAGTTATTTACGTTTCCATAATGATTATACCATTTTGAATCATGAAATATTCTATTTTATATAACTCTCAATAATAATATGAGCTCACCCATTATTTTTTCCAATTCCCTATGACATAAAGATTGATATTATGAATAATATCAATGATGAATGGATGTTTTTATGCCTTGTAACTTGTATTTCTAATGTAATACAGGAATCACATATGTACCTAGTTCGTCAAGAATACTAAACTAACATGTCTTTTAAAATTTGATCCATAATTTCATAAATTAATATAATAATATAGATATATGATTGGATTATCAAAGTTTTTATGTCTAAATCAATGGTTTTTCTCGTAATGTTTTCTTCACATGAAATAAATATCACCTTCAACTATAGCGTAATAATGTTTTATAAACCAGAAAACTTGAAAATACCCATAAATATATAGAAAAATATAATTTTTATAACATAATAATAGTAATCTAGTCCATTTCATTATCTTGAAAATTTATGACATCACACATCCAAATGTAAGAAATCCATTTTGGTTAATAAAATTTTGTGTATATCTATATCATAAATTTCAATAAATGTTTTTAATAGTAAATTTCCTCCTAGAGAATATAATGTTTTAAAACATACTTTTTGGAAATAATAAAATGAACATTCCCTGACATGACTCAACATGTCATCATTGAACTATTATAATTCATTACACTCTCCCATATATAAGTTAGATCATCATTCTCTTCAATTTCTTTCCCCAAAGAGAGAAAGAACCTCACCTCTTCTTCTTTCATATATTTATCTCACTTTCATAGACTCCTTATAAGAGATCTATATCAAAAAGAAAAGATATATCATCAAAAATCACTCAAATTTTATCTTCATTAAGAAATATTATAAACCCATATAAAAAATATCAAATTTCTATTTCTAGAAATATCAAATTCAGTATTCAAATTATACACCTTATTAAAATATTGCATTAAATTAATTTCATAATATCTAAACCCATTAAAATATCATGGGATCTTTAGTTTTTATATAAATTAATGTTCATTCAAAATTAATACTGAAATAAGAATTTAATAATTTATTTTTATGGATACACAATTGATCCTACTATAATATTGGAATTCTTCTATGTAAATACCATCGAAACATCATCACCCATATTACACATTAATTTCAAAATATACTAAATGTATTTATCATAAAATTATTCGGTCATGAAATAAAAAGTTTCATCCTTCATTAATGGATCAGGATTATATAAAATACATTCATATATATTTCCTTATAGAAAAATCAATCACCACTTCTCAAAGGCGAACATCACAGAAAACTAGACCCATCTTTATTATTCTTCTACTCCAAAATTATATACATAAAACAACATTATCTTCAAATTTTATTTCTATAACATGAAAATTTTCACAATATTTATTTATATTATTCTATATTCTATATACATCTATGAGACTCTTTGAAAGATACATGATTTTAATTATAATTATATTTAAAATTTTTACATAACCTCACCCTATAAGGACATGTCTTTAAAACATTACATAATATTGAATTAAATGAATAATTTACATTGAGGATCCTTTCAGTTTTAGAGTTTTAGAGAATTAGGACATAACTATTGCATATAAACATGAATATTACAATGTAGACACTTTTACTATAACTGATTTTTTTTAAATCCTTAAATAAAACAAGAGTTCTTTTCTTGATATAAATATTCTTGAATACATCCTTTCTCTTACCCTTCCTTATAAACTATGAAAAACATTTAAATAACTTGGGATGAGTATAAAAATCTCAGTAAAGGTTATAACATAATTAAAGGAAACATAATCCCATCAAAAATACAAAACCAATGAAACCATACCTTTTGAATCGTAACATAATGAAAGGAAACATAATACCATAATTTTCAATCGTAACATACCTTTTGAAATCATAATATTTATGAATAACACATTGTAATCACAATTCAAAAAGGTAACTTAAAGCATACATAACATACTTACATTGTAGTTATCACACCTACATAGGGAGTCACATTTAGAATATCCATCATAGTATATTCCATAAATCTCTTCGGAGAAACATTCACGTTTACCTCCTTCATGTAACCCAATGCATTGGAGACCTATCTCAGGCTCACCCGCCATAGGTTTATCACGGAACCACCCGTATACGTAGCAATGGCCAAGAACCATAACATAATCATAACACATAACTTAAGCATAAATGAAAGATAAAATTTCGCTATTGCAATAACAATATAACATTTTAAGATATTGAAATAATGAATCCATTATAAAAATCCATTTTCAATATCAAAATATATAAAAAGAGTATATGGTATTTATTTTTCCTTTTAAAACATTACGGCTTGTTAAGGAAGACAAAGATAAAATAATACTCGCAGCGGCGGAAAAGGATGTTTTCACCGCTTATGTAAAAAAATAAACATTCATTTTTGTAGTTTAGTAAAACGCTTCGTAGAGAAAAGATTCCCTTTGAATGAAATGAAAATTCAAAAAGGGTTTTATACACCATATAAAAGAATGTTGTGTATAAATCAATGGATGCCTCAATGAAAGGAGACTGAGACGAAGTCCCTTATAAAGACTGTATCCTTATATTAAAGATAAATCAATGACCTAATTATGTGTGAAAAAAATAAATACACCCAATATAATTGGATATTATCTGTAAAAAAATCATAGGTCATTCACACTTATTCATAGCATGACATAATCAAGAAATAGAGGCTTAACCCAAAGAATTGAAATTGGATTAAGAAGTTCCCTTAAAAAAATTTGGTAGCCAAACGGCATCACATAAAATTTCAGAAAATGAGTTGGTGAGAGAAAAAAGGGTATCTCATTACTTGGACATAATATTTACAGCAATAAGGATATATAAGATCATATCCCAACATAAGAAGATGTTAACTAAAATACATAACAAAAAGAATCCTTTTAAAAAGAAGAGGGTGAAAGGTTCCCTTACCGATTTGGTAACCTACGAAACATACACCCCATGAAATAAATACCATACATTGTTGATGTAAATAACCATAAATGGATGTATATTAATCAAAGAGTAGAATAATGGGTAGTACATACACCACTCAAAGGAGATAGTGGCAAATAGCATGAATCTAACGGGAATAAAAAGTGAGATAAAAACCCCTTACCTCATTGTAATAAATTAATTCATATAACCAAAAGATAGTAAGAACCAAATGAATCACATAATACCATGAATATAAATATCATCACAGTAATATATATATAATTTAATTACACAATACACCACATGCAATAAATAATTGGTGAACAATGTAAATCTCACGAAATTAAAAGTGAGATAAGAAATCCCCTTACCTCAAGTCTGATTTGTTCTCGTTCATTATTTATATTCCTGAATAATAAACTTATGTCAATTTATAATTTCTTAAGACTAACTTTAATGTTTATTATTCAATTCATATCACATATTATCATGTTATAATAATTAGTTAATTATGTGATTTCATATCATACGTTTTGTAGATGTTCGGTACATGAGTCAAAAATGAAGTTGTTCGAAAATAATTGCCCATGTATTTATAAGTACATCGTCTCCAGAATGTTGTTCATGATTTAAATATCATATATATCTAGTATATATGAATTTAATAATATTCCATAATTTTTTGAGATAATAAATGAAATGTACCATTCATGGAGACGGTAAGTCGTACGTACGCATAAACGCTACTTTCATTTTTTTGTCATATTAATGGACTTTAAAACTAAATTAGACATAGATATATTATAATTCCAGTATAATATATATTTTATATAGATAAAATAAGTTAATTAATTACATTCTTTATAAATTCCATATTTTGCATGAATGAGTCACGTCACTGGAGGGGGCGGTTGTCCACACTTCCTCATATTAAATTATTGCATTTGCACAACATGAAAAGCATAAATTTTATGTTTTAAATATAAAATATAGAAGCATTGAGAGGAAATAAATATAATATATATCATATATAAATATAGTTCCATCATAATATCCACTATGAGAGGTGTTAAAATAAGATTGAACAATCATCGTTTCGGGAGGCAGTAATTCGCCACCCACATAAACGGTATGTTATTTAACCATTAGATGCAGGTGTGTGTAAGTGTAGGTATAATACTTATCATAATAACACCCTAGTATATTGAGGATACTGGTGTTATTATGTGATCAAATAATAAGAAGATATTGGTTAGTGAAGAAGGAAAAGAAAAGAAAGAAACTCGAGAGAATACATTACCTCTAAATCAGGTAAATCTTTTTGATTTAAGCCAAATGCCTCCTTGGAAAGACTTTTGACCAAAGTGAGGCTTCTAAGAGTGATATAGGGATGTGTAGAGATAATATGAGAATACATTGGACGATCCAAGGGCCTGATAGGTTTGGGTAAGGGGGTAGAGGTGGGGGACTTTTATAAGAGGGAAGAGGGTTGATGAATCTTACATTTTCCTATATTTTATACTGTAAATTATTATTTCTAATCCCAAAATAGTGTTATTTAATGGGTAATGGTCATGTTTTTAGATTTTAGTGTTATTTTGAGCATAAATGTGAAAAATGACTAATTCTAGATTATTGACAGATTTTTACGTCAAGGTTATTTTGGTCATTTAATGAAAAATATAATTCCAAATTTTCTCATTCAAATTTTTTTAGAATCCTTATTTAAGTTCCTTGATTTTTTTCATCTGGACCAGGAGCTGATTTAGCCATATAGAGGGATTTAAAATTCATTGAATTTGGATAGTTTTTTCAGGCGGACATCTTGGACACCACCAATGTAACGGAAACCAAACGCGGCCTACACACATACAAATGAGGGGTTTGCACCTGGGATGGGACTAGAACATATAAGAACTACCGTAAAAGAAATATGGGGATGTTTTGAAGTCATTACGGTAGAAATTAAATGACACACGTTTGGAGGAACCATCCTAGAAGATTCATCCAGAAACAGAAACCAAGAATTAAAAATTTATAACTCCTTCATCCGGATTCCCAATTAGCAGAACATTGGAGGAGAGACAGAGAAGGTATTTATGAACAACATTCACTAAGGGTGGAATGCGTGAAGAGGTCATTTATGGGGTCTACAACACACAAAATTTCAGGGGTCGAATTCTGCCAATAAAAGGAGGCCCTCACCTCCTTCCCAAATCATCCCATTCTCCATCCATTCCATCAAGGCACCAAGGAGGAGATATCCACTGATGGAGGATGGCGGAAAATATTCCCCATTTCTTTTTAATTTATTACTTGACTTTATTTTTAGTTTTCAATTGTTATTTAGATTTCTAAGAAATTCATGCATTGTTTTTATTTTTGTGTCCACCGATTCACCTTATTTTCTTCCTCTCATCTTACCATTGTGAACTATAATACTCATGATCATGAGTAACTAATCCGAGAAATATCCTGAGGGAGTAGTCAGGTTCTTTAACCCAAGACCATTTTTTTTAATATTATTTGAGTTAATTCTAAGGATAATTTATAGTGGGTGTAATCCTCATTGTGGTAGTCTAAAGATTAACTTCTTAATATACAACCATTTTTCCTCGATTGAGGAGGTGGATGGAGGGTGTGCTTGGCGATCGCTATGTAGAACTTTCATTCATAATCGGTGTAGAATAAGGTGTGCACACATACGATGGAGTTTGTACACTATGAATATTTTAAACTGGCCAATGAAGGTGCTCCCTGAAAATTCTCTCGGGAGAACTTCCTTTCTTCCATAATTCCATTATGTTTAGCATTGAATGGTAATTTATAATTGTATATTAGTTACCTATTATTTTTTTCATTTAAAATATTTTATTTATTTTATAAAACCTAAAACAACAAAAATAATTACAACTTAGGTGAATTAAATTAAGTGAGTGAATAACTAAAAAGGCTCCTCAAGAGAATGACCTAGGTCACCTCTTGTGCTACACATAGTTATAAATATTTTTGAGAGCGCACACGACAACAATTCATCAAATTCGCGACCTTTCTGGGGAGATAATTGGTTGTTTACATTAATTTTTCTATTTTCAAATTTTAGATAGTTTTAATTATTTAAAAAAAATCAAAAAAAATTAATTTTTCATGATGTATTCACATTCAAATTATTATGCCTGGAATAATTACGCACATGTGCATGATTGAGAAAATGACTACACTGAGGAGGCCTTCCAACAAAGGGCAGATACTGTAATGATATGGTTCAAACAGAAGGAAAGAGGACTTGCAACATGGATATCACATGAAGATATGATATCCATAGCCGATGAACTCAAAAGTGACATTGAAAGATTCAATGCTAAGAAGAAATTGCCACATGTCTTCCCTAATTTCACTGAAGAAATCCATGAATTTGAATCCAAAATCGAGGTGGAGGACCATGACCACCTGCCTCCATCCAGCGATAATGAACTCCAAGAGGCGCTTTTAAATCAAAAAGAGATTCATGCTGAACCAACTCAGGGAGATGATACATTCTTGAAATAAAATTATTTTAATTTTGTTGAAATGAATTTGAGTATAACTCCCAATTGGTTTGAATTTTCCGAATCATGTGACTCCAATTATGCCCTTGAAGATGAAGAGACAAAAGAATATGCACCTGTTTAGGAACACATGGAGCTCCTAGAATTCATAAAATATCTACTGGAGGAGCCCCATCAAGGGATCCAGGTAGCTGCACCTAAGAAAAATCAGCCAAGAGGCTTCTCTTCATGCAGCCCCCGTGAAGCCAGCACTGGAAGATAAGAAGGTTTCAGAAGTAGAAACCAAGGAAGAGGATGGTCCATAATTCATCCTACCCCAACCATGCAAGCTATAATTAATTGTGAAGGGGTAGGATATGGTTTACTCTATCCATGTATCATCCCTCAAGAACAACAAAGAAGCACAAGCTGGGATTAGCCACATGTGGTGGTTCAAATCAAAGAATCTTCATCCACCGGTCGATTATGGATAAAAGCTGGTACTACCCCTTGGAGGAAGTAAAATATTCCAGGGCCCACTTGGGGGATTAAACTATGATTTATCATTTTTTTCTTATTCATATTCTGTTTTTATTTCTTTTAATAAAATTCTCATGTTATCTTTTTTTTGGATTCCAAAGAGAAACAATTAGGAGCCTAAATAAATTTTTTATTTCCAATAAGTTAGTATTAATGTGGCTGCTTCTAGGAGCTTAACTCAAGGCATCCACTTCTAAAATAATGTCAGGTTGTATCTTTCCTTCCCTTTGATTTTCTACTGTTATATTTATTTTTTTTTTTGAGTTAAAATAAGGGGTGGTTAAATTTAAGTGTGGGGGAGTGTCAGCCTGCTTAGTTCTTCTTGTGTGATTTTCATTTTGGTTTATTATTTTTTTAGGATTTTTGAGCTATAGTGAATATTCTTATAACTTTTCACACATCAACTTATTTTGAAAGAGTTGAAATTATTTTTGAAATAATGGATTCTAAATGATTGTTGATGTGGAAATATTTTTCTTGAA
The DNA here is from genome assembly GCA_963277665.1 of Viscum album. Taxonomy (NCBI): domain Eukaryota; kingdom Viridiplantae; phylum Streptophyta; class Magnoliopsida; order Santalales; family Viscaceae; genus Viscum; species Viscum album. The sequence goes on from CAUJRU010000208.1 coordinate 296,699, forward strand.
TTGAATTATCAATCATTTTTATGAGTTTTAATGATTTTTGAAATCCATTCCCATGAAACACTAACTCAAAATAATTTTCCAATCCAGTGAGGTCTTCTAAAAAACGTTTATATATTCTTCCTAATAGCCACACTTTCTTCAGGGAAACTTGAATTTTGTGTGAGAACCAGAATTTGTGAATATTCCCTTTTGAAGATTTGGATTTCATGGAATGTATTTAAAATTATTGAGGAATATCTTTGGCTATAAACATTTTATCTTGAGACCCACCTTTACATTTATCCTTTGTATTCCTTTAGATGCCATGAATTGCCTTATAGGTTTAAGCCACATTACAAGACAATTTTTCCTTACCTACCCAAACTTTTCGTCTTTTTTAGATGGTTATTTCATGTTTGATTGTGGGGGAAGGGCCTTTCATGTGCGTGCATTGTGATGTGTATCATTTATGGGTGGTGTGTGGAGTGTGTCAATACTTTGGGCAGTGGAGAATAAGAGAATTGGGCATGTGTCGTCATTTCATTGTGCTTTATTTGTTTCATCCATTTCTCCTTCAAAAAAAAGGATATGAGCTTGAATTTCTCATTGTACATTATTTTATGACTCATTTCCCTCCCAAAAATCAGGGGTATGAATTTTCATTCTTTCATTTTATTCAATTTTCAGCTCATCCTTCATGAAAAAAGAGAAAAAGAAAATAAAGTTGTTCCATTTTGGAGCATTGAAAAAAAGAGAAATTATATGATATCATTCATTATAATAACTTCTTGTCTCATGTCCCATATCATTAATAGGGTGTGGTGTTCTGTTTCACATTTTCAAGTGGGATTGAGTGAGGAATTTCATGTGTTTTCACTTGATTTAATCATTCATTGTGCTTAAAAGTCCAATCTCTTCTTTCAAGCCTGGAAATTCTTTTCAATAATTATCCCACCAACCCTAAGCCACAAAATCCTTTGAACCTTTAATAAAAGTCATCATTATTGAATTCAATTTCATATTTCATGCTGTGTATAAATGAAAATTTTCACAAACCTATGGTGATACATGCGATTTCCAAGTATGAGCATAACTCTAGAATCAATTTATCTTGAGTGAAGAGTGACATAAAATTCAATGTGAGGTAGGTTGTACTTGGGACATTGATTGATTTATGAGGTTGAAAAAATTTGAATGATTGAAATGAAAATATGATAGAATTATTATTCATATATGAGACATGATAGAATTCTATTTTGGATAAGATCACTGATATTTTCCCATTTTTGAATGTTGTGTGGAAATTGATGTGGATGTATGATGATAGCCCAGGAGTGCAATGTTTATGTGTGGGGGAGTGATGAAGCTTAAATTTTCCAATATTTTATACTGTAAATTATTGTTTATACTCCCACCATAGTGTTATTTAAATGGTAATTGTCATGTTTTTAGGTTTTAGGGTTTTTTTCAGCATAAATGTGAAAAATGACTAATTCTGGATTTTTGACAGATTTTTACGTCAAGTGTATTTTGTTCATTTGCAGAAAAATATAATTCCAAATTTTCTAATACAAATTTTGTTAGAATACTTATTGTAGTTTCTTCATTTTTTGTCTTCCGGACCGGGAGCTGATTCGGCCATCTAGAGGGCTTGAAAATTCATTGAAGTTGGACATTTTTTTCGGGTGGACAACGTGGACACCACCAATGTAACAGAACCAAAACGTGGCCTACACACATCAAAATGAGGGGTTTCTACCGGGTATGGGACTAGAACATATAGGAACGACCATAAAAGAAATATGGGGATGTCTCGAAGTCATTAAGGTGGAAATTAAATCACATACTTTTTGAGGAACCATCTTTGAAGCTTCATACAAAAACACAAACTGAGAATTATAAATTTATAACTATTTCATCCAGTTTCCAAATTTGCTTATATTTGGAGGAGAGAAGGCCAAGATATATATTAACAACATTAATTAAGGGTGGAACAAGTGAAGAGGTAATTTATGGGGTCTGCAATGCGCAATCTTTCATGGGTCAAATTCTCCCTATAAAAGGAGCCCCACACCTCATTCCCAAATCATCCCATTATCCATCCATTCCTTTAAGGCACCAGGGAGGAGATCTCCACCGAGGGAGGCTGGTCGAAAATCTTCTCCCTTTCTTTTTAATTTATTTCTTTTCTTTATTTTTAGATTTCAATTGTAATTTAGATTTCTAATAAATTCATGCATTATTTTTATTTTTGTGTCTACTGATTCACCCTCTTTTCTTCCACTCATCTTACCATTGTGAACTATAATACTCATGATCAGGAGTAACTAATCCGAAGAATATCCATAGGGAGAAATCAGGTTCTTTATCCCAAGACCATGTTTTTAATATTAGTTGAGTTAATTCTAAGGATAATTTATAGTGGGTGTAATCCTCACTGTGGTTTTCTAAAGATTAACTTCTTAATCTACATCCATTTTCCCTCGATTGAGGAGGTGGATGGAGGGTGTTCTTGGCGATCGCTAAGTGTAATTTTCATTCATAACTAGGGTAGAATAAGGTGTGCACACATACGATGGAGTGTGTGCACTATGAATATTTTAAAATGGCCAATGAAGGTGCTCCCTAAAAATTCTCTCAGGAGAAATTCCTTTCTTCCATAATTCCATTCTGTTTAGCATTGCATGGTAATTTATAATTAAATATTAGTTACCTATTATTTTTTTCATTTCAAATATTTTATTTATTTCATAAAACCAAAAACAACAAAAATAATTACTTCTTAGGTGAATTAGATTAATTGAGTGAATAACTGAAAAGGCTCCCCAAGAGAATGACCTAGGTCAGCCCTTGTGCTACACAAAGTTATAAATATTTTTGAGAGCACACATGACAACGCTTCATCCAGGGTCACTTTTGGAAAGTCTTAAAATGTTACATTATTATAAAATGATTTTTGGATTTTAAAGTTCACAAAATGATATATTTTAAGGATAAGGTGATAAGGGTTCTAGATACACCCTTACAATAGGTTTTCGAGAATTTTAAGTCTTATATTTTCCCTTATCTTTTCATTTTACTTAAATAATTCATTAATGAAGTAATCACTGCATCATCATGGTATCATAAATAAATTTATTTATTTAATGTCAAAAAATTATAAAAAAATACCATGATGTAAGAAATATTTTTACCTTTCTAATGACTAATTATAGTCTAAGAGATCATTTGTGTAATAAAAATTAAATTTTTTTTACTTAGGATATACAAACATTTGTTATATTTCTCTTCTTTTAAAAAATAATTTCATAAATGTCACTATCACACCCATGTGACTCCATAGGCCGTAAAGTTTGGTAAAAAGCTTTCCATGGTCGACCATGACTCAAAAAAAGGATTTGGACACATTTTGGGGTCATTTTATATAATTATGATATTATTTGATTACCCTTAACTACCTGATTACTAATTAATCATGATAATTAAAGATAATTACTATCGTTACTATTCATAATATCCAAAAACAAGAGTCATAATTACATTATTTGGAACATCTGTTTCCAAATATGGAATTCATTTTACCAAATTCCAAACACAGTAATTTCCGTAATTAATTTAGAAATAAATCTCATTGTCACAACCAAAGACGGGTTTTTAAGAAGTAAAAATAATCAAAAGATTGACGTGTTTTTACGACCAATTGAAAAGTGAAATTACTTACAATGAAAAAAAATTTATTAAGTGATAACAACATAATTCAATTACACCTTAAATCCAATTCAAATTACAATATAACTATATAATTAAATTATATGAAAAAGTAGTTTTGAAGTAAAATGCAGCATTTATCACTATTCATTAAAAATGAACATTTGTCACTATTCATTAAAAATGAACATTTGTCAGAAAAATACCAAAAATTTATCCAATGTAAATTTGATATTTCAAATTCAAAAATTATGTCCATTTTACTAAATTAAAAACATAAAAGTTGCATTAATTAATTTTACAATTAATTCTCACTCTTAAAACAAATATCTTGTTTTTATGAAACAATATCTATCAAAAGATTGACAATTGTTATGTCCAATTTGAAAGTGAAATTAATTCCAATGACCACCATTGGATTATATGGTAAAAATATATTTTAAATAAACTTTAAACCCAATTAAAAAGAAAATCTAACCATATAAATAAATTATATTAAAAGGAGGGTTTGAATTAAAATACAGCATTTTCACTTTTCATTAAAAAATGAACTTTATCATAAAAATAACAAAAAATTACACAAAGTAAATTTTGAAGTCCCAATTCTAAATAAGGATTTTATTTTTTCAAATATAACATAAAAAATTGAAAAAAAGTCATTTTAAAATGGGTTCTCCATCAAAATATGATTAATCTACCTTTTAATGAATATTAGAATATTTATATTTAAAATTGGATTCCTTAAAATTTTAAGCCTGTATCATTTATTGGTAAATTGTTACAATATTTAACAAACATATATAATAATTTTTTAGTTAGTTCAAATCATTCTTGCCATTACAAAAGCTTGGTGTTATCTACCATTTAAAATAATATTATTATATTATTAGTGTGCAATGTAAGATTTCAAAAAACTCATTGTTGTGTATTGGGTACTCCATCGAACATAGTATTCCCTTTATAGTAATATTAACACTTTATTCAAAAATATTAATAAATATGAAAATTTGATATTCCTTATTTACCTGGTATGTTACATCCTTCCCCCCTTTTGGGAATGGCGTCCTCGCAATTTTAAAATTGGGCTCGGAAACGTCATTGAAAGCCCCACATTAGAAAAGGAGTCAATAAAACTATCACTTTAAAATAAAGAAAGAGAAGTACAATGGTCACCCAAGAAAACAGATACTAGGATTCCATGAAAACATGGATATGGAGGAGAAAAAAACCATCAAGTTCTGATGGAGAGTGATAGAAAACCAGTTTAAGAGAATGTTAACCACCAGAAAATAACAAACTTGTGATGGGTGAAATAGAATTTGATTCCCCAGTAGGAAAAGTTAACAGAAAACATTTTTGTTTTAAGTTACCTTTCATTATGGAATTTATTTATCAACATAACTAAAACATAATGAAACATACTTACTTGTCTTGTAGAATTTCAACTTTACTATATTTATAAAACAAACTCATATTTCCTCAAAACGATGAGTATTCAGGATGACTTTTTCACATTAATAGTGCTATAATCAACTTCTATAGAATCACCTAATCCAAAATAAATAACTATATATTACCCATGTCTTTGGACCTTAAACAAAACCAAAATTTTGTGTACAAGATCAGATAATCCCCAAAAAGATAATCAATTATAAAAAGAAATAATACTCTTAATCTCCAAAATTCAACAAAAAGTACCCAAGGATCAAGAAAGACCATTAAATAAACAGTTATCCATAAAATTCTTCAAATTAATAGAAACTAAGATTGAAACCCAAATCTCTGAAGGATTTACTCACATCATCTTCCAAGGTAAATCATAACATTTATCTCCAAATAACATAAGTTACTCTTAATGTCTCATACTAAAATGTAATTAACCTAATCACATATCCTCCCTGATAGGATAATCATTTCCATGGATAACCCAAAATCAACTTATTCCTGATTCATAAGATCATATAACTAAAAATAATTAGTCATACTAACTAGGGAATTCACGTAGTCTAGTGGTAGGTGATAAATACCGGTCACACTTTGGTTGTGGGTTCGATTCCTGTAGCTTCATCCAACACGATGGGTTGTTACACAATTTCTGTGTTTTCCCTTTTCAAAAACTACATAATTTTATAACATTCCCTAAAAGAGATAAATTCATCAAAAATAACCATGACATATTTTATCCACAAAGGTTATCTAATAACTTTCATTTTTCATTAAAAAATGTATTAACCGGTAATTGCCTCCAATTCAAGGATCATATAAACCCAAACGGTTCTTTATAACTATATCCACAAAAGAAAAGGTAATTATTCCTTGAATAAAATATTCATATATCAGACATCAGGGATACACATACTATAAAAAGTCTTCTAATGTAATCCCATTATCAAAAGAGCCTTAATAATTTTAAGAATTTCACCATCCTAAAATCTACCATAACTCTTGAATCCCTTATATGTTGACTTCTTACTCATTAAACATTCTTCATGATCCATTAAGCATTCCATTACAACTTATTCTGAAATACTTTTTTCCTATAAACAAAATCATGAATCATATCCTATGATTTCAATAATAGGAAAACATATGTTAAGAAATAATCTGTACCTTTCATTGGTCATTGTCACTTTATTCATCCTCAATAGGAATGCCATTAGGTATTGGTGAATAAATATTTGTATGTTCTTGGTGATCTCATTCCTGAAAATTCTTCGCAGGACATGTGCTTGCATAATGACCACACACACCACATTTAAAACATTCAATTGATCCTTCAGAAAGAACTTCGTTCCCTTTCCTAGAGTCAACTAGATGCTTCATTTTTCCACGGTAGGTTCTTGCTTTATGACCTTAATTTCCACATATATAGCATCTTTCTATCCCTTTGAAACATTTTCCTATGTGTTTCATTCCACATCTTTGACACATAGGTTTTTGAACATTATTACCTTTATGATTATTACCTGATCTTCCGTAGGTATTTGTTTCTCACATATATGATTCCTTATAAAAATCAATATGGTTCAGGTGGCCAATCATGACTCCAGATAGTTGGTTGAGAATAACTGTCATGACCCGTCCTCGGGGCCCATGTCGTGACTACCCCAAGCCCGCCTTCCATAGGCCAGGGGCTGGCGACTAGCACCAAAGGTGTAAATCTAGATAAAAGGGAAATAATTGTCTTTATATAGGAAAAAAACACAACAGAGTACGCAAGCTAAAGTAAACACTAAGTAAAATGAGTACAAAAGTAAGTGCTGGAAAGTAAATGGACCAGTATACAAACCCAACTAAAAGTACAATACAACTGAGATAAAAATTACAACAGCTGAAAAGTAAAGCAGGAACCACCAAGATATCCTCTGGAACTCCAACCTTAAGGGTGAGTACAGATAGTCTCGTCGGCTCCTTGGGTCCGGCCGTCCACTCTGTGTACGTCCCACCTGATAGTCCAACTTCGTATATCATCCTGCTCCACCAGCCTCAACTACGATCAACGATGTCCATCTTCTACAACCAACACAACGTAGTGTGGGCATAGCCCGTGCAAGGGTGATCATACGATACTCAGTAGGGACCCCGAGACCCCGTAAGACCTCCAAAAATCCACAAAGGATAAACCAAAAAGGAAAGAATACAAACATGATGTTCCATCCAATACTACTTAGGTATATGCCCATACATATACCTAAGTCAACCAATTACGGTTCGGCTCCAAATCAAGATCCCAAGTACAAACCAGTCCACACAGGAAAACACAACCCAATCCACAAAGGAAAACACAACCCAATCCACTTAGGAAAGCAAGTCAATCATACCGTAGATAATGATTGAAAGTCAAGAATCAGCTCACATAGATATACTATTCACGAAGAGGGGTGAAGATGATTAGATGTAGCCTGAGAATCATCTCCTCTGTCAAACCCACAGAGGATCCAAGTACAGAATTCTTCGCGGTCAAACCCACATAGGATCCAAGTAAAATAACCATCACTGCCGAACCCACATAGGATCCAAGTACAATCATCCTCACTGCCCACGTAGGATCCAAGTACAGTCGTCCTCGCTGCCGAACCCACGTAGGATCTAAGTACAGTTATCATCATCGTCATAGTCGCAACCAGCTCTAGGGTTCCCGCACACTGCACGCTTGATTCCAGGAGGGTCCGCTCCATGAGCCAAGGGGTCGATACATCAACTGCCACGAAGTCCAGAGTTGATGTATCCCAAATCTCTGTCTCATAAAAATGAACTCAACGCGATAGACGACGCGTCAGTCAGACGCCCATTCTGAGAGTTATTGGATTTTTCATCCCAGGGGCCCGGTTGGTTTTTTAAGCTAAAACCAACCCAATCGTACACCATCTATGTCCAAACCTCAAGCGTAGTAATCCAAAAGAACTGTCTCACTAAGTGGAATTCAACCTAATCGACGACATGTTATTCGGACATCTGGTCGTTATGTTATAAGTGTTTCCGCTCCAATGTCCCGGTTGGTTTCGGGTTTGAACCAACCCGGCCATACCCAAACATTGTCGAATCCTCGAGTGTAATAAACCAAAATTACCGTCTCGATCCAAGGATCTGAACGCAACTGAAGGTTCGTCGATCGGAGGTTCGTAGCCCATGATAATGGCGTTTGAACAAACCTGGTCCGAAACTAGGGGGTTTGGGCCCAGTCCAACCCAACCCAATACCCCCTGGGTTGGCCGAACTGGGTAGAACCAACCCTGGTACGGGTCCGGCCCATTTGGGCATGGCCCGGCCTGTGGCCGGTCGCGGCTCAGTTCACGGTCGAGCGGGGTGCAAAGGAGGTGTGGCCCCCTTTGTTTCGGAAATGGCAGCCCCACTGGTGGGGTCTGCCCTAGGCAGATCCGGGGTGTTACGCCCCCCGGTTTCATCAGAAACGGCCGTCCATAATGGCCGGCCAGTAGTGAGCCTCTGCGGGACCCGCCGGGGTCCCGCCTCCTGAAGCACTAGTGGCCATTTGTCCGGCCGCCTCTGATGGACCACCGCGGCCTAAGGTTACAGCTCTTCCTTGGCCGGTGCGGCGTGCCGGCGCCGCGACCCTCCACCGCGACCCACTCCGGTCGCGCCCTCCCTTGGTTTCTCCGGCGCAACGCGACTGTGCCATGCACCCCCGCTGCGGCCCGCTCCAGCCGTGGTCCCATCGAACTCACCGGTGTGGCGCGACTGCGCCGCGCACCCCCACCGTAACCCTCTCTCGTCGCGGTCCTCTTCGTTCTCGCATGGTGAAATGGCACCATGCCGCCTTTTCCGCATTGATCATCGAAGATCAACAAAAAAGGGGAGGAGGATCGGACATGTTCGTGCGGTCCGATATCCTCCCGTTAAGATGATAACAAGCGGGAAAATTAATCATTGAAGGTTGATAAATAAAACGTGAACGACGTTAAGTCCTACCTTGATAAACGATGTCGTTTGCCGGCGACGTAGAAGATGGCGTCGTGGGGTGAGGTTTCGAAGACGGCGCTGGCGTTTATCCAAGGAGGGGATGACGTCTCACTCTAGCTACGAAGAGATAAAGGAATGGCATGTCGTCTCTCCTTTTGGTGACGGCGTTCTTTGTCGAAGGGTGACGTTCTTCACGGAAAGAACTGGAGCTCTCTCCCCAATTCATCACACAGCAAGCTAACCCCAAAATAAAATAATCCTCGTCTAATTTTATTAATTCAAGCCATGCATTCAAATTTCCAAAATTCAAACACATAGCTCAATTAATTGAAGAGGTTCAATTAATTAAATCAATGTGCGTTGGCATGATTTAATGCGGGAGAGTGGGTGGAGAAGGATTTACCCAATTAATTACAAGAGGTTTAATGGGGGATTTAAGGGGGTCTAATGAGTGTGAAGGGTTGGGGATTTTGCGGGCCCCACCTCATATTTATCCTCACATGGGTAGTTAGGATGTTACTGTGTCCCACCCTAACTACCCCATGTAGGATAAAACCACCTAGTTAGGAATAAAATTTGTACCACAAATTTTATTCACCCTTTTTATTTAATCCACATTTTTTTAAAAACTCTTCTAAAGTAAACGCATCTTCAGTAAAGGTTCTCTTAATTAATTACCGGCGTTGCGGTTCCATAGGAGCCCTCAGATTTCAATTCCGAGCATCAGTTCTAAAGATAGAAAAATCTGCTCATTCGTTCACTGAACATACCTGTGCTAATCATCAAAAATTTATTCCGGGCACACCGGGCCTCGGAATCAGGTGCCGTCAGAAACTGCATACTCATAAAATCCCAATGAGTTTAAAAGAAATTCCTTGAAATTAATGGGTCTTAATATTACTACCACCTCAGGGACTTACGTCCCTATAAAGATACATCAAAAACTAGGGAAACAAGTGAGGGTACTATGCACACATCTGAGCCTCCAACTCCCATGTGCTCTCCTAGAGGTTCCCTTGCTGCCTCCTGATATGCACTAAAGGAATCGATCATCCACGTAGGACCCGCTCCTGTCGATCCTCGATCTCCACCGGGACCTTTGCAAATGTCTCCCCGTCACTGATGTCCATCTCCCTATGATCAATAATACGGATTAGGTCATGCACGTATCTCCTCAGCTGAGATACGTGGAAATCATCGTGCACCCGGTGCAACTGATGGGGAAGATATAGGCGATAATCCACCTCGTCTATCCTACTAAGAACCTGGAATGGTCCGATGAATCATGGAGATAACTTGCCACCCCATCCAAATCTCTGTAGTTCACGTCGACGTGAGACCTGTAAGAAAATGTGGTCGCCATCCACGAACTCTAGTGGTCTCCGCCTCCTGTCAGCATAGGACTTATTTTGACTGTGAGCTGTCCCCATCCACTCTTGGATGATCTGCACCTTCTCCGTCGTGGCCTGGACCATCTCTGGTCCAACAAGTGCTGACTCCCCAGGGTCTGTCCAGCATAAAGGTGATCTGCAAGGTCGGCCATACAATGCCTCGTACAGTGCCATCCCAATGGTGGAGTGGTAGCTGTTGTTGTATGAAAACTCCACCAAGGGTAGGTGATCCTCCCGGCTATGACCAATGTCAAGGAAACATGTATGGAGGATTTCCTCGAGAGTCTGAATGGTCCTCTCTGTCTGACCATTCGTTTGAGGGAGAAAGGCGGTGCTCAGCTGTAACTGCATCCCAAATTCCTCCTGCAACCCCTTCTGAAGCCGGGATGTAAAGAGAGTGTGTCGATCAGAGATGATAGACGATGGAACAACATGAAGTAGTATGATCTTATGAACGTAGAGGTGTCCCATGCTCTCCACTACATACCCCATGCCCTCCTTTGGCAGCCTCAAGATGGGTGCACTGGTCAATCTCTGTCTCCACTCCTGGAAGCTCTACTGACATCTATCTGACCATATGAAGGGTTTCCCCTTCTTCGTCAAATCTGAAAGTGGTACTACATCTCAGGAGAAGTCTGGCACAAATCTCCGATAGTACCCATCCAGAACTACGAAACTCCACACCTCAGTCACACTCATGGGTGGCTCCCAAGAAAGTACCACCTTGATCTTCGTAGGATCTACCACAAATCCAGCATCATAGATGACGTTTCCCAAGAAGTGGACCTCTCAAATAAATAACTGACACTTCGAGAGCTTACCATAAAGATGGTGGTCTCAGAGTGTGTCCAGTACAACCCTCAAGTTGTAGGCGTGCTCCTCGTCAGTAGTCGAGTAAATCAGTATGTCTTCAATGAAGACTACGACAAATCAATCGAGGTAAGTCTAGAAGATCCTGTTCATGAGACTCATGAACACTGATGGAGTGTTGTTTATGCCTAAAGGAATAACCAAGAACTCAGGTGGCCATAACGACACCTGAAGGCCTTCTTCTGCAAATCCTCATCTCGAACTCTGAGCTGATGATAACCTGACCCGATGTCTATCTTTGAGAACAATCATGCTCCCTTGAGCTAATAGAAGAGGTCGTCAATCCTCAGTAGTGAATACTTGTTCTTCATAGTCACTTGGTTCAGTCGATGGTAGTCGACAAACAGTCGGAATCTACCGTCCGCCTTCTTGGTGAACAAAATCGGATAAGCCTAGTGTGAAACACTGGGTCTAATGAATCCCTTGCCCTGAAAGTCCTCCATCTGCACCCGTAGCTCACAATGCTCAGTGGGAGCCATCAAATATGCTGGAGTAGATATAGAGGTTGTCCTATGGTATAGGTAAATATATAATTCTACCTCTCTATGAGGAGGTAGTCCTGGAACATTTTCAGGGAAAATGTCCTCATACTATTCCACCACAATAGGAAAACACGGACTTTGCACGTCAACTGATCCTAGGATGATGCTAGCCAACTGATGGGTGATCAGATGTCCTCTCCTCTACGTGAGTCCATCCTGCACTGCAAAGGCTCCCTTCCCACCAGTGAAGGTGAAACTACTCTCATCTGTGCGGACACACCGCACCTTGCGCCTAATACAGTCGATCTGAGCATGGACTGTAGAAAACCAATCCACGCCCAAGATGACATCGTAAGGCCTCGATGCCGCTACAAGAAGATCCCGCCCTAAGCTCTCACCTCCTAGAGTAATATCACTCTACTGGCACTAGTGCGTAATCGTCAAGTCCGCTCCCGAAAGAGCCCCTAGCCGTAAGGATCGAGCCAACGGCTCTGTCAGAATCTCAGTGCTCCGAACAAGGGTAGAGGAAATGAAAGAATGACTCACTTATATGTGTATAAGAACTCAAGAAAGGGTGGAGTAGACATAGATATTACCTCAAATCATCTCAGGTGCGCCATGGTCATAGGCCTCCACTTCCTGAAGCTGAGCATGCCTCTGCCCACCTGCTCCCTGTGGTTGGGGTGGTCATCCTAGTGGTGGTAGTGGTAGAGCCCCAAAGCATCGTCCACCACCTACTACTTGGCAATCTCCACTACCTCGCCCGCCTACTCCCTACGGACCGCCACGGTCAAACCTCTGCCTCTGCATGGGTGGTCTCTCAACCGTCTGCTGCTCCTCTGCATGGCGGGTCGGGCAGTCATGAGCCATGTGGCCCTGCCTGCCACATGAATAGCACTGTCTGCCTCTCGTATAACTAGCTCTGCTGCGTGTGCCCCGCACCTCCGAACCAGTATCCTAAGGTCTCCCACCTGATGGTATGGTCTTCTTGGACCCCTATGACATCTGTTGACTGCCATCTGCAGAAGACTTCATTTCGTGCCGCCCAGCGGTAGGTCTTGCTGCTGGTGTCAGCTCAGCAAGAAATCTCTCTACAAGAAGGGCTCGCTCCAGTACTCCTGACTATGTTGGAATACTGAGGGAGATCATCGAAGCCCTGATCTCATGACTGAGTCCCTGCTGGAATGTTTGGGCTTGGAAGAATGGGTCTCGTACCATGTCAGTGGAATAACGCGAGGGGTCAGTAATTCTTGCCGAGTACTGGGCTACTGGCATGCTGCCCTACCACAGCTGTAGTAACACCTAAATACAGACCACACTGGGGGCTGCTGGAATGAAATCCAAGCAGAAGAGGCTCTCGAAGTCCGTCCAAAGTAGTGATGACTCTTTGTGCACCTGGAGCATCAGTCTCCACCATCTACCTGTTGCTGTGTGCAGGAGACTCTCCGCAAGGATCACCATGAGGTAAGATGGTGTCCCTAATAATATGAAGACTCAAACGATATCCTCCAGCCAATCCTTGGCTGCTTGAGGGTCCGTCTCTCCACGGAACATGGGCGGCCTCTAATGCTGAAACTCGTGAAGTGCACTCAGGAGATGTGGACTCTCAGCTGCTGGGGCAGGTAGCATCGGTGGCTCGGTAGGTAGAGGTACCGCCGGTGCCTCCGCTCTAATGGGGCCCTTCACCAAGGAATCGTCGCTCGGTGGGCTGCCATCTCACACAAAGCTCGGAACCCTAGCTGTCTGTCTTCGTGGGGCCATCCTGAAAAGAAATAGGTGTGCCATGGTTAATACAGTATTCCTGGTGAGCTGACTCCAAGTAATCACAAAGAAAACGTTTCAAAACACATGCAATCAATGTTTTCGTGCATTGCGTCAGAAATCAGAAGTTAGGGTCCCGATGTACGGATACGTCGTCCGTCGCACCAACACAGGACTCCCTAGACTAATAACCACACTCAATACCCTTAACACTATTTCTTCACGTAGAATAAATTATAAGATTCCTCAGTTCTGCGGTAGAATCGACTCCTTCGATACAAATTTTTCACGACCCGTCCTTGGGGCCCGTGTCGTGACTACCCCGAGCCCGCCTTCCATAGGCCAGGGGTTGGCGACTAGCACCAAAGGATTAAATCCCGATAAAATAGAAGGCATTGACTTTATATAAGAAAAAAACAAAACAGAGTATGCAAGCTGAAGTAAACACTAAGTAAACTGAGTAAAATTGTAAGTGCTGAAAAGTAAATGAGCCAGTATACAAACCCAACTGAAAGTACAGTACAACTGAGATAAGAATGTACAACAGCTGAAAAGTAAAGTAGCAACCACCAAGACATCCTCAGGAACTCCCACCTGAAGGGTGTGTACAGATAGTCTCGTCGGCTCCTCGGGTCCGGTCGGCCACTCCGTGTATGTCCCACATTATAGTCCACCTCCGAATATCGTCCCGCTCCACCAGCCTCAACTACGATTAGCGCTGTCTGTCGTCTGCAACCAACATAACGTAGTGCGGGCATAGCCCGTGCAGGGGTGAGTATACGATACTCAGTAGGGACCTCGAGACCCCCGAAGGCCTTCTAGAATCCACAAAGGATAAACCACAAAGGAAACAATACAAACACGAAGTATTAGCCAACACTACTTAGGTGTATTCCCATATATATACCTAAGTCAACCAATTACTGTTCGACTCCAAATCACGATCTCAAGTACAACCCAGTACACACAAGAAAATCACAACCCAATCCACACAGAAAAGCAAAACCCAATCCACGTCGGATAACAAGTCAATCATACTGTAGATAATGATTGAAATTCCAGACTCAACTCACACAGGTATACTACTCACGAAGAGGGGTGAAGATGATTAGATGTAGCCTCTGAATAATCTCCTCTGTCGAACCCATGAAGGATCCAAGTATAGAAGTCGTCGCTGCCAAACCCACATAGGATCCACGTATAGTAAACATCGCTGCCGAACCCACGTAGGATCCAAGTACAGTCATCATCGTCGTCACAATAGCAGCCAGCTCTAGGGTTCCCGCACACAGCACGCTCGATTCCGGGAGGGTCCGCTCCACGAGCCAAGGGGTCGATATATCAACTTTCATGAAGTCCAGAGATGATGTAGCACAATGATCAGTCTTTTCAATGGGAACTCAACATGATAGACGGCGCGTCAATCGGACGTCCGGTCTGAGTGTTATTGGCCTTTTCGTCCCAGGGGCCCGATTGGTTTTTTAAGCTAAAACCAACCCGACTGTACTTCAGCTATGTCCAAACCTCAAGAAGAATATGAAAAAAGAATTTTCTCACTAATAGGAATTAAACATAATTGAGTCACGTTATTTGGACGTCCGGTCGTTAGGTTATAAGCGTTTCTGCTCCAAGGGCCTGGTTGGTTTTTGGTTCGAACCAACCCGGCCATACCTAAAATTCACCGAAACCTTGATTGTAATATACCAAAATTACATTATCTATCCAAGTATACCGATGCAACTGACGGTGCATCGATCAGAGGTCAGTAGCCCCTGATATGGGCATTTGAACGAACCTGGTCCGAAACAAGGGGGTTTGGCCACGGTCCGACCCGGGCCAATACCCCCTGGGTCGGCCCAACCAGGTCTACCCGACCCTGGTCCGGGTGCGGCCCATTTGGGCATGGCCTGGGCCGGATGGCCCGGCCTTGCCCACGGCTGGGTGCGCCCTACGTCCCGACTCGGAAGCCGGCCGCGGCTCGGCTTGCGGCCGATTGGGGTGTGAAGGGGGTGTGACCCCCACTGTTTCGGAAAGGGTGGCCCCCCTGGTGGGGTTTTCCCTATGAAGATCCAGGGGGTTACACCCCCCGGTTTCATCATAAACGTCCGACCATAATGTTCGGCCGGTTGTCAGCCGTCGTAGGACACGCGGGGGTCCCACCTCCTCGAGCGCCGGCGGCCTGTTGTCCGGCCTCCCCTGCTGGACTACAGCAAACTAAGGTCGTGACAGTTCCTCGATCGGAGCGACGGGACTGATCCGCGCCCCTCCGTAGTGGCCCACTATGGCCGCGACCTCCCTTGGTTTCTACGGCATGGTGTGACGGCGCCGCACATCACTGTCGCGGTCCGCTCTAGTCGCGGTCCCTTCGAACTCACCAGCGCAACACGACGGCGCTGCACACCACCACCGCGGCCCGCTCCGGCCGTAGTTCTCTTCATTGCCGCGCAGTGCAATGGTACCACGCCAACTTCGCCGCATTTATCATCAAAGATCAACAAAAAAGGGGAAGAGGATTGTCCATGTTTGTGCGGTCCGATCTCCTCCCATTAAGAAGAAAACAAACGCCCAAATTAATCAATGAAGGCCGATAAATAAAACTTGAACGAAGTTAACCCATACCTCGATAAATGATGTTGTTTGCCGGCGACGCAGAAGATGGAATCGCAGGGTGATGTTTCAAAGACGGCGTTGGGGTGTGTCCAAGGAGGGGACGACGTCTCACCCTTGCTGCGAAGATATGAAGGAATGGCACGTCGTCTATCCTTATAGTGACGACGTTCTTCGTCGAAGGGTGATGTTCCTCGCGGAAGGAACTAGAGCTCTCTCCCTAATTCTTAATACAACAAGCTTACCCAAAAATAAAATAAGTCTCATCTTATTTTATTAATTCAATCCATGCATTTGAATTTCCAAAATTCAAACACATTACTCAATTAATTTAAGAGCATCAATTAATTAAATCAATGTGTGATGTCATTATTTAATGTGGGAGAGTGGGTAGAGAAGGAGTTACCAAATTAATTACAAGTAGTCTAATGGGGGGTTTAAGGGGGTTTAACTAATGTGAAGGGTCGGGGATCGTGCGGGCCCCACCTCACATTTATCCTCACATTGGTAGTTAGGATGTTAGTGGGTCCCACCCTAACTACCCCATGTAGGATAAAACCACCTAGTTTGGAATAAAATTTGTACCAAATTTTTTATTCACCCTTTTTATTTAATCCACATTTTTTGACAACTCCTCTAAAGAAAATGCAACTTCAATAAAGGTCCTCTTAAGCAATTACTGGCCCTGAAGTTCTATCGGTGCCCTCAGATTTCAATTTCGAGCACCGGTTCAAATGATAGGAAAACCCTCTTGTTCATTCAAATAACGTACCTGATCTAAACTTCGGAAATTGATTTTGGGAACACCCAGACTCGGAATCAGGTGCCGTTAGAAACTGTGTACTCATAAAATATCAAAAAAATTAAGAAAAAATTTTCCTTGAAATTTAAGGGTCTTTAAAATAACCACAAGAGTTCTCATTGCAGCTCCCATATCATTCAGTTGCTTTTTCAAAAAACCATCACAGTTTTCTTCACATCCACTGTAACTTTGGTGCCTGCTAGATCCATCCATTTACTAAAACCAAAAAGGTCAGTGTGATTATATCAGTAAAATCATCATATAATATCTTATGAGGAGGGTAAATACTAATATATACTTATTCATTTTATCTTAAACTCATTCACTTTATAAAAATATCTATGACTCTTTCAAAAATCCAAACCATTATGGTAATTTCACTTGTGCTTAAATAATTCCCTAACGTCTAAATTTATCCAAACCGAACTCTGATACCAACTATAAGGACCTTGCCTTAAAACGTTACATAATCTTGAATTAAATGATTAATTTTCATTGAGAATATTTTCAGGTTTAGATTTTTAGATAATTAGGACATAATTATTACATATAAACTTGAATATTGCAATGTATACACTTCTACTATTACTTATTTTTTCAAATCCTTAAATAAAACAAGAGTTATTTTCTTGATATAAATCTTGATGAATATTTCCTTTCTCTTTCCCTTCCTTATAAACTATGAAAAACATTTCAAAAACTAGGGATGAGCATAAAAATCTTAGTAAGGGTTATAACATAATGAAAGGAAACATTAACCCATCAAAAATACAAAACCAATGAAACCATAATTTTCAATCATAACATACCTTCTGAAATCATAATATTTATGAATAACACATAGTAATCACAATTAATAAAGGTAACTTAAGGCATACATAACATACTTACATTGTAGCTATCACAAATACATAGAGAGTCCCATTTGAATTCCCATCACAGTATATTCCCTAAATATATATGGATAAATATTCACGTTTACCTACATCAGGTTACCCAATGCATTGGAGAGCTATCTCGGGCTCACTCGCCCTAGGTTTATCACGGAACCACCCGTATACGTCACAATGGCCAAGAACCATAACATAATCCTAACACATATCTTAATCATAAAAGAAAGATAACATTACCACATTACAATACTAATATAATATTTTAAGATATTTAAATAATTAATACATTCTAAAAAAACATTTTCAATACCAAAATACGTAAAGATATTATATGGTATTTATTTTCCTTTTAAAACATTATTTCTTGTTAAGGAAGCCAAAGATCAAATAATACTCGCGGCGGTGGAAAAGTCCGTTGTCACCGCTTACCTAAAAAAAAGAAACATTCCTTTTTGTCGTTTAGTGAAATGCATCATAGAGAAAAGACTACCTTTGAATGAAATTAAATTTCAAAAAGGGTTTTATATACCTTATAAAAGAAAGACGTGTATAAATCAAAGGATGCCTGAATGAAAGGAGATTGAGACAAAGTCCCTTATAAAGACGGTATCCTTAGATTAAGGATAAATCAATAAAATAATTATGTGTGACAAAAATATATACACCCACTATAATTGGATATTAAGTGTAAAACAATCATAGGTAATTCACATTTATGCATAGCATGACATAATCAATAAGTATAGGTTTAACCGAAATAATTGAAATTGGATTAAGATGTTCCCTTACAAAAATTGGGTAGCCTAACTGCGTCACATCAAATTTCAGAAAAGGAGTTGATGAGAGAAAAAAGGTTATCTCATCACTTAGACATAATATTTACAGAAATAAGGATATATATTAACATATCCCAATATAATAAGATGTGAATTAAAAGGCATTACAAAAATAATCCTTTTAAAAAGAAGAGGGTGAAAGGTTCCCTTACCGATTTGGTAACCTAAGAAACATACACCCCATGAAAGAAAGACTATATAATTTTGATGTAAATACCAAAAAATGGATGTATATTACTCAAAGAGTAGAATAATGGGAATTACACATGCCACTCAAAGGAGATAGTGGAAAATATAGCTTGAATCTCACAGGAATAAAAAGTGAGATAAAAACCCCTTACCTCATTGTAATAAATCAAGTCATATGACCAAAATATAATAAGAAACAAATGAATAACATAATTCAATGAAAATAAATATAATCATGATAATATATATCATATGTATGTACACAATACACCACATGTAATAAATAAATGGCGAACAATATAAATCTCACATAATTAAAAGTGAGATAAGAAATCCCCTTACCTAAAGTCTGACTTGTTCTCGTTCGTTCTTTATATTCCTGAATAATAAACTTCTGTCAATTAATAATTTCATAAGGACTTATATTAAAGTTTATTATTCAGGAATATCACTTATTATCATGTAATAGTAATTAGTTAATTATGTCAGTTCATATCATACGTTTTGTCGATGTTCAGTACATGAGTCAAAAATGAATTTTTGAAAAGAATTGCCCATGTAGTTATAAGTACATCATCTCCAGAATGGTGTTAATGATTTAAATATCATATATATACAGTATATATGTATTTAATAATATTCTATAATGTTTGGAGATATGAAATGAAATGTACTGTTCATGGAAACGGTAAGTCGTATGTACGCATGAATGCTACTTTATTTTTTTGTCATATTAATGGACTTAAAAACTATATTAGACATAGATATATAATAATTAAATTATAATATATATTTTATATAGGTAAAATAAGTTCATTAATTACATTATTTATAAATTCCATGTTTGGCATGAACGAGTCACATCACTTGAGGGGGCGTTTGTCCACACTTCCTCGTATGAAATTATCGCATTTTCATAACATGCAAAGCATAAAGGTTTGTTTTAAATATAAAATAATAAAGCATTGAGAGGAAATAAATGTAATATATATAATATTTAAATATAGTTCCATCATTATGGACACCATGAGAGGTGTTAAAATAATATTGAACAATCATCATTTCGTGAGGCAGTAATTCGCCACCCACAGAAACAATATATTCTTTAACAATTAGACGGAGGTGTGTGTAAGTGTACGTAGAATCCTTATCATAACATAATACTAGTATATTGAGGATACTGGTGTTATTTTGGGATCAAATAATAAGAAGATAGTGGTGAGTGAATAAGGAAAATAAAATAAAGAAACTCGAGAGAAGACATTACCTCTAAATCAGGAAGCTCTTTCTGATTTGAGCCAGAGGATTCTTTGGAAAGACTTGTACCCAACTTGAGGTTTCTAGGAGTGAGAGAGGTAGGTGGAGAGATAATATTAGAAGATTTTGGATCATCCAAGGTCTTGAGGGGTGTGGGTAAGGGGGTAGAGGTGAGGGCTTTTATAAGAGGGAGGAGGGCCACTTTTGGAAAGTCTTGAAATTTTATGTTATTATAAAATGATTTTCGGATTTTAAATGTCACAAAATGATATATTTTGAGGATAAGGTGACGGGGGTTCTAAATAAACCCATCCAATAGGTTTTAGAAAATTTTATTCTTTAGATTTTACATTATCTTTTCATTTTATTTAAATCATTCATTAATGAGGTAATCATTGCATCATCATGGTGTCATAAATAAATTTATTTATTTAATACCTAAAAATTGTAAAAAAAATACCATGATATATGAAATATTTTTAGAATTTAAATTACTATTTATAGTTGAATATATAATTTATTAAAACAAAATTAAAATTGTTTTAATTAGGATATACAAACTGATGTTACATTTCTCATCTTTTTAAAAATAATGTCATAAATGTCACTGTCACACCCATGTGACTCCATGGGCCCTAAAGTTTGGAAAAAAGATTCCCATGGTCAGACATGACTCAAATAAGAGGATTTGGACACATGTTGGGGTAATTTTATATTATTATGATATTATTTTATTACCCTTAACTACCCGATTACTAATTAATCACGATAATTAAAGATAATTACCGTCGTTACTATTCATAATGTCAAAAAAACGAGTCCTAATTACATAATTTAGATCTTATGATGTCAAATATGGAATCCATTTTACCAAATTCCAAACACATAAACTGCAGTAATTAATTTAAAAATAATTCTGGTTGTTACAACCAAAGACGAGTTTTTAAGAAGTACAATTAATCATAAGATTGACTTGTTTTTACATCCAATTGAAAAGTTAAATTACTTCCAATGAACAAAATTTTGTTAAGTATGGAATCCATTTTACCCAATTCCAAACACATAAACTGCAGTAATTAATTTAAAAATAATTCTGGTTGTTACAACCAAAGACGAGTTTTTAAGAAGTAAAATTAATCATAAGATTGACTTGTTTTTACATCCAATTGAAAAGTTAAATTACTTCCAATAAACAAAATTTTGTTAAGTGATAAAAACATATTTCAATTAAACTTTAAAACCAATAAAAGGAAAATCTAGCTATATATTTAAATTAGATGAAAAAGCAGTTTTGAAGAAAGAGGCAACATTTTTCACTATTCATTGAAAATGATCATTTGTCAGAAAAATAAAAAAAAAATTACAAAGTAAATTTGATATTAAAAATTCAATAATTATTTATATTTTAACAAATTAAAAACATATAAGTTTCATTAATAAAATTTATAAATAATTCCCACTGTCAAAAAAATAGAGTATTTTTAAGAAACAATACCTATCAAAAGATTGACACTTGTTTATGTCCAATTTCAAAGTGAAATTAATTCCAATGACCACTATTGGATTAAATGGTAAAAACATATTTTAACTAAACTTTAAACCCAATTTAAAATATAATCTAACCATATAAATAAATTATATGAAAATGGGATTTTGAATTAAAATACAACATTTTCACTATTCATTAAGAAATGAACTTTATCATAAAAATAACAAAAATTTACACAAATTAAATTTTGATGTCCCTATTCTATAGAAGGATTTTATTTTGTCAAATATAAAATATAAAATTTAAAAAAAGTAATTTTAAAAATGTTTCTTCATCAAAAGGCGGTTAATCTATCTTTTAAAGAATATTAGAATATTTATGCTTAAAATTGGATTAATTCACATTTTAAGCCTCTATAATTTATTGGGTAATTGTTAAAATATTTGACAAACATATATAATTAATTTTTAGTTAGTTCGTTTCATTCCTACCATTATAATGGCTAGGCATTAACTACCATTTAAAATAATATTATTATATTATTAGTGTGCAACGTAAGATTTCAAAAAAACTCATTATTGCGTATTGGGTATTCCATTGAACATAGCATTCCATTTAATTTAATATTAATATTTTATTCAAAAGTATTAATAAATATGAAAATTTGATATTGTTTGTTTACCTTGGATGTTACACACCCTATGTCACTGGACTAAAATAATCGTAGAACCATATATCACGAAACTCATGTTACCTCTTTCTTCATTATCTATAAAATAATAAGAATTTTTTTCATACTATTATAGAATTACGTTACATGTCCCTTGATGTAGAATCACTAATCCAATGTGGGGTTACACTGCACATTAAGAATTCTCACTACTCCAATGCACTATCAAAGAACATAACATATTATCTCACTACATTAGTGAATGGTTTCACAACATCTCTTACAGTCACATACTATTATGCATGGTTAGAAAATATGAAATAGATTATCACTACTACAATAGATGGTAATAATCATTAATGTCATAATGTTTCATGTCTTCATCCCAAGGCAATAAAATAATGTCTTCTTATCATAGAACATTGGTATTTGTGTCAGAATTAAAATAAAATAGCTTAATCAATTAAATATTATTTCACCATTATAATCACCTCTATCACCAAACAATAAACCAAGAAATAATATTTTCTATAAAAGGATTCAATATTCCATTAGAGAAATATGATGGTAGTATCAGGTCAACAACTATCTAATAAATTTTGTTGTGTAATATAATACCATTTTATAGATATCTCATCATGTAGGATGATTACACTTGGGATCATGTTATATAATCAATTAATCTTTCTATGAACCCTCTAAATGAACTCACTGATGAAATACCATGGCCATTGGATTAACCAAATAGTTATATTTTAATCATTGGTATAGAGATACATTCATTCAATAACATGGGAGGGATAATTTATTTCTTATCTTATATAATTATTTTCATATTAATTATAATGAACTCAGAGTATGATTTATCGCTATAATAATGTTCTACTGTTGTTTTTTTCTATAAAAATGGTATGTTCTTCCTAGAATTTATTCATAAAAATAAAAATTAATAACTACTACACACATCTATATATAGGAATATAAAAAAAAATACGTTTCATGAATAATTCATATAGGTGTATTTGTTCTCATATCTTCCCTTTCATTGATATTACAAATTGTCAACACCATGGGGTGATGTCTAAAGGCCATATGATCTGTTGAATCCATATAGTCAGAAATATACTTTTTCCATTTACGTAGATTTTATCGAGACAATAAAATATTTTTTAAAAAAATATTTATTTCAATTTCATATTTCTCATTAGAATAGTGAATTATTATATAAATATTATTTATGAAATTGTCTAATGAAATTATCAGATTAAGGATAGAGTTATGAATAATCTTCATGGGGAAAGATATGTTTTAATATTCTAGTAATAAAAAGTAAAAAAGTATGTTAGTTCTAGAAAACCAACTATAAAAAATAACTACTTTCCATAGAGATAACATTTGAAAAATTTTAGTTCACTATATATAATAGTATAATTAGGATTATTTTAAGATTAGGTATTAGTCAATGGGTTTTCCATGTTCTCTTATATGTCTTCACTAATTAATGTGGCATCACTCCTTTGAGGAGAAGTCCTCAAAAAGTGATACTTTCTACTTATATTCTTTATAAATTAATTTGAATTATTATTTTTGAATTGAAAGATGGAAAAAAATATAACCACAATATTGTGTGTTATAATCCATACTACATGGTTTGTAATCAAGATCCTAGGTGAAGATTTATATCCACAAAACATTTTTATCTATGTCAGAAGACTCAATGTAGTTTTAATATACTATATAATCAATGACTACTTTTTAATTAACACACTTGTAGATAAAAAAACTTATATTATGGATGTAAATTTATACTGAATGTGATTTCATTTTTTAATATATTTTATCAACAGAATATATTTATCCCCTTGAAATGAGTTCTTTATAGACTTTATAAACCTATACATAATCATTTTCATACCTCTAAAACATCAAGATAATTTTTATTTATTTTCAATTTGTAACACCTATGTCTATCTCATATATTTCTACCATTATCAAGGTGTATGAAACATCATTCAAAAAATATAACAAGGAATAATTGATAAATTCAAAATATATATTGTAATTTTTTATTATCTCTCTCTCTATCTGTATCTACAATTTCTTATGAGGATACATTTTCATTGAGATATTTTTACTATTTAAAATTCGAAACAATCCTCATAAATTGTTTTCCATTCCTAGTCTCTTAAATACCATAAACTTTTATATAAATTGACATAGTCCTCACAGCCTTTTAGATGTATCATGATGGATATTTATCCCTAGAATATAGGTTTTTTTACTGATTAATTTTATCAGGAAGAATTTTTTTAACCATGTATTAACTAAAAATAAGTATGGAATATCATTTCTAATTATTAATATATCATCAATATATAATATTTATTAAACTATTACACCCAAAAAAATCAATTGTACATAGGGCTCATGTTTGGTCTTTATAAAACCTAATTCGATAAAAGATTCATCAAAATTAATGTTTCATGATCTCAAGGCATTAGAAATGTTATATAAGGATCATTGAAATTTTCAAGCCTTATTGGAATATTTACCTATCATATACCCTTATAGTTTTAACATATATTGAAATTTCACAATGTTTACATCTAGATAGTATTATTTATATCCATTTTTTGAATAACATAATATTGATTAGATTCTATAAAAGGTAGAGTTTTG
Organism: Viscum album; assembly: GCA_963277665.1. Classification (NCBI taxonomy): domain Eukaryota; kingdom Viridiplantae; phylum Streptophyta; class Magnoliopsida; order Santalales; family Viscaceae; genus Viscum; species Viscum album. Next base: position 321,730 of record CAUJRU010000208.1, read on the forward strand.
GTTTATTTCTAAATAGAGGGTTATGATAAATTAGTATCATATTTAATTCAAAAATAAATTATTAAAGATCTTGGATACTAATAATGATATATTGGTTCAATTTTTATTATCCATATAACGTTTATTATTTAGTAACCATTTGCACCCACCAATATTAACATAAAATAGAGGGTCTACCAAAACCCAGAAAAATAACCTAATGTAATTTATTAGATCGTATATTTATTTTCAATACAGTGTGAGAATAATTTTAGCCTATTACTAATGGTTCTGATATGTATTAAAAATTTTAGATGAGGTTTATTTGTTGACTTCGTTCTATAAAGTGTTGGGGTTATTCTACAATTTTGACCGAAGGATCGAATATTTAAAAAAATGTCTTTGTTTTATATTCATTAGATAAAAGAAACTAATTAAGTATTGATATTTTAAATATATGTAAAAATAATTTATGTATATTTGTGTTATATTTCATCCAAAAAATGGAAATTTAATTGGATGTGTATGTTTTTATTATAAGTCCAGATTGATTAATTTCACAAGTGGATTCATTGAACAGGAAAAATTTTAAACATGTTAAGTTGACTAGAAATGACTATATTTTTGAAAATATAAATAATAAGTAACAATATCAAAATCCAACTTATGATTCATTAGTTTATGGAAATTTTACTACGTATGTAACCCCAAATTGACAGATATAAGAATAATTATTTCTTATACGAAGGAAATTAGTCAAAGGGGTACATAATTTTTTAAATGGAAAACCCCTACACTGAGACACTAAATACTTATAAAATCATACATCAATATCGTAGAATGAATTGAAAAGTTCATAGAGACGATAATGATATGTATGTAATTATATATAAAGAGTTAAATAGAATTTTTGAATTGATTATTTTTTATAGCTATTTGTTAAAGCATTCATTCGATTAAAATGGTTTTTGAGATATTATATAATTCTTTATATATCTTATCAAATGTTTTTTAGATTATATGAATTTGGTATAGTTTTTTAAATGTTTTTGAGGATGCTGATGGTGAATATTATGTTATATTATTCTAAATAAAATTATATATTTATGGTATACCTAAAAGTTTCTATACTGGTATACAGAAGTAACTCAAAGTTGAGATTTAAAAATTAAATAATTACATTAATTATCACACCCCGACCTAAAAAATTTAATTAATTTAGTTATTAATTTTTTTATATCCTCATTTTTTATTGTGGGATGGTTTGGGTTAAATTTTAAAAAAATTAATCAAGGATGAGTCCTGGGCATGGGTAGTGCATCGTTTGGAGTAACCATGCGACAACCGTTCATGAGGGTATGTCATCGGGATAATTCCATTTGGAATGGTTGGATCATGGTTTTCTCAACCATTTATATTTTTTCTGGTAACATTGAGGGTTCCGGGCCTTGTTCATGGCTAGTACATGGTTAGTACATGTTTTGGTAAACCGTGCACAAACAGTAAGGTTTTCCCATAATTTTAAATCCTCAATTATTATTATGTTATTAATTTTGTTTTTTCTTTTTTTTTCTTTTTATCCAATTTTTATACTCTCCTCCTCCAATATTTTTTGGGTGATGTCTCCCGTCCTCTCCCTTCATACCTTCATTCCACCCCCTCTTTTCCACACTTTTCTCCAGTGATTTCGATCGGATTCCTCTAGATTTATTGGTAAAAATCTCAAGGTAATCCCTTCTTTTACTCTCCCTTATATATATGAATGATTTTTCCTTATCCACATTACCATATTCATTTTGAAAAAAACCTAGCGTTTCATATGATGTGAATTTTCACACTCCACTTGTTACTAGGGAATGAATTTCTTTCTTCCGGTCTTTTTTGGGTGTGTTCCAACATCCACCACTGAAGGTGTAGTGGATTGGCTCGTTTTATCACACTGATGCCATTTAGGGTATTTTTTTCATTAATTTATTTTTTGGTGCATTACATTTTGGGTATTAAGTTATTTTTTGTCCCTTTGGGTCAATTAATTAGAGAATTGATGTCTCATTTGGGGTTCACACACACACACACACACATATATGTCGGTATATATATATATATATCCCCCCATCGGTGTATTCCATCATGGTGAGTAGAGTACTTGCCTTAGACTAAATAATATATATGTGTGTGTGTGTGTGCATGTGTGTGTGGGTATAAAGTTGTATGTTTGTATGAGTTCATGGTAGTTTTATACGGTCACCATCTAGTTTTTAAAGAGGCAAAGTGTCTCGGCTTGGTCTGCTCCCTTGTTGAGGTTGGTTTCCTAAGCTCGCGCCTTTAATTTGACTTTCATGATTTCATAGTATTTTTAAATTTTGTTTTTAAATTTAAATATATATATATTTATACCTATATGTTTTGTAAAATTTATTGTTTCTCTTTGAATTTATTTTCTATTTATTTATATAACGCGTCAAACCCTATATATTTTTTTATGTGTGAAGCATCCAAAATGTTTTAGAATAGATTACTAAAAGATTCGTAGCATGTGAAGGGTATTTTGTTTGGATTAGAGGGTGTATTTAAATGAGATATTAAGAACCTAACATGTTTCTCAACATGAATATTATTATGAAAATTAAATTACATGATGTCCTATTTGGAACTTTTTCAATGTGGTGTGTACTCTAACCAAGAATTAGAAATGATTTTGGAAGATGAATTTGGTTTGGAAAATGTAAAGGCTCATATGGAAAAGTGTTTATGGATGCGGTGTTTCACATTGTTTTAGAAATGGTTGGGTATGTTTTTATGATATATGTTGGAATGATAGTATTAAAGTCCCGGTTTCCATCTTATGTCATTTTGGAAGTAAAATTTCATTTTGAAAGTGTGAATGCCCATTTGGAAACATACGGTGCGCTGTGGTTTATGTGAGGTTAAATATTGGATGGAACATGTGATTGGTTTGTTATATCCTCCAATGGCCCGAAGGCCTTCATTTTTTATTGATTTTTATAATCCACCGTTCAAGGGATGAGGGGGAACCCTATTACATTCCCCTAGGCCATATAGGAACCAATGCCTGTAGGAACAAACATTACATACAACCCAGACTAACAACTTGGAACTTCTCCTCCCTAGCATCTTCTTCTTTGAAATTAGCTCTTCACCTCCTTATGGCTGTTCGACTAGGCATTCCCGTGCATGCATAGGCTTGTCCCGAGGGCAGGTGCCATACCCTCTCATTCTTGCAATCCGTTTAGCTCCTGCTGTGGTGAAAGCTCCTTTGCTCATCCTCCTTGTAGAGCTTGTTCCTTGTAGTTTGGTCTGGTTTTTTGTATCTGCAGGTGACCCGAAGGCCATTAGGATAGCTCTAAGGCCCAACTGACCCGAAGGCCTGGGTGCCCAAAGGCCAATGAAGGACTCAGGGACAAAATCTGTTGCCCGAAGGCCCAAATGGGGGTATATCTCCGGCTGCTACAGTGCCAAATAGTGCCTAGTACAGTTCCCGCTACAGTTCTGCACAGTTCCTGTTACAGTTCCCTCTACATTACTACTACAATTCCCACTACAGTACTTCTACAGTTCCCACTACAGTACTGCTATAGTACCCGGAAATCTTTCCTCCGCCTGGTTTTGATCCCTGGTCGCTTGGATGCACCATCAGAGACGTTGCCAACCGGGCTAAGGCTCATGTGCGATTCGTTTGTTATATGATTGGAACACATATTGGGAATTTCCCTCTATGTGTTATCATAAATGTAGTGTTTTTATTTGGTGTAGGAAAGTGAAGTGATGGTAGGTAAGGTGATTCGATTGTGTGAGGGCCTCCAACATACATAGTATACTTTTCCCATGGTCTTTATGGGAGTCATCATTAGGGTCGAGTGACAGCTTCTTATCAACACCAATTGGATGGATTATAGACCCTAGATTTTTTGAGAGGCTAGGTGTGGCGTTCCACTAGATTAGTCAGTTTAGTGGGGTCGGTTGGTTATTGATAATGGAGTTTCACCATATACCAATAGGTGGTTCAAAACTGAGGGTGTCTATGGATTGATTATAAATATTTTTAGTAAATTACCATGAATTCATACATGTATGTTACTATTTTTTTGTGTACCTTTTGGTTATTTGATCTCATGACAGCTTTACCTTGCATTTTATATTAAAATAACTATTCAAGAATTAGTTGGATATTAATGGAATTTATTGAAAGGACTTATATGTTTTAAGAAATTGTTTTCAAATGTGAAATGGAAAAAAGGGTTTTTTTATTATAAAATATTTTTCATTATTTTGATAAGATATTAGAAAAAATTAATTTCATGTATCATATTTTCAAACTAGCAAGAAATGATTAGACTTCATGTGTGGGTCATCAGGAATGGTTTTTCATTGGAATTCCAACTGAGCAACTCAGTGCTAATGCATACAATATGTTTTTAGTTTCAAGTTCCTCTAGTATTGATTCACTATTGGAGTAAGCATGGTGTTGGATAGTAATATAGATATATATGAATATTAGATGGCATAATAAAAAAGGGGTGAAATATAGGTTTAAAAACATTATATTTAAACACATAATAAAGAACTTTGTTTATGATGTATTAAACTAATACAATTCATAGTCAATACAATTGACCATATAGGTCTTGGATCTGATAGATATGATATGTTGTAATACAGTAAGTAATGTTAAACAATTGTATTTGAATTGAATAAAATGATATGAGTAATAAAAATTTAAATGATTCTACCATATAGCGTATAGAATCTCTTAACTCAATATATAATGAATAAATCATAACTGAAGAAAATACAATTGAAATTAATATGAATAGAAAGTGGAAAAAATACAATTCCATTTCTAATACAGATAGCATTGGAAATTTAAAAGAATTACAATTATTTTATCCAAATTATTAGGGTATCCTTTCACCTATAATAAACCTTCAGTATTACCAACACCTTGGTAAGCCCTCGATATGATTATTGACATGACTGTCTTCTTATCCTCGGAAGCCCTTGATAAGAAGGTAATCAAAACCTCTGTCTTTCAAGAAATTTAAGGCCCTTGAGACGATGATCGGAAATACATATTCATATCCATAGAATCCCTTGATCATTATTATAATGATTAGTCTCACAAAGTAGAAACAAAGAACATATAGAAATACAAGAACAGGGAACATGATTTTCACTCCTTGTTTATTTAAGGCTTTCTCACGAAGCAGGAGATAAATAACGGCATCCCTCTATAGAACATGATAGAAGAAAAAGTTGTGTATTCTGGTTCGAATGAGATTCTATTTATTGGCCTTAGGTTCCAATAGTCATATTTCCTCCAACGATCATATTTATCCAAAAAAACGCAGAGGGACATAGACACCTAGTGTTATAGCGGCCAAAACAAACAAAATAGATGTCATCATTTAGATTAATAAATAAAAAATTCAACGACATTGTTTTAAATAAAAATTAGTAAGTAAAAACTATGAAACAATGAGTATGAGTAACATGTAATCTATAATGAAGTTATGATAAGAGTGTGATGCATTTTAAAAGTACAATAAATAACATATCACTAGGATTATCATGATAAAAATTCATATAATGATTACAATTTATAACCGACTTATGATTCATAACATGGTTATGATGCATGATACATAATCTTGTTATGATACTTGAATAAAATGCATAAATATGAACATAATATATAACCTTGTTATGATTCATGACTACGATACAATACTTAACCTAGTTATAATGGATAATTATGATTTGGTACCAAACCTGGTCACAATGCACATTGTCACGATTCATGTGTTTATGATGTATGTGAATACGATGTAGTAAATAATTTTCTTATGATTCCATATTACATTTCTATACATATTATGGTTATGATTCAGGTGATTATGATTCATGACCTGGTTACGATTCCATATTATGATGCATGACCTAGTTACGATATAGGTGATTATAATTGTAAAACAACATACATGATAAACAATATATGTGATTACGAAAAGTTTGATTTTTGATTTCCAAAACAAATGATTGATGGGAAATTCGAACAACATTTTGCCTCAATAATCTCCCCCTTTTTGAAAGAGTAATACAAAATAAAACAAAAATAAATACATATCTTTCCCAGAGTTTAATAACACTTCTAAAAGTAATAGTGAATATTACTAATTCCACCCATGGTTTAAACCAAAACACTAGGGATTGTATTATATTTAATTTGACTTGAGTTTCCCCCTTAAAAATGCATTCATAAAAATTCATCTTTTCAAAACCAATCTCCCCCATTTTGATTTTCAAAAATAATAAGGGAAAGTATTTATTTCACGAAATATGTTAGAGAAACAACATACAAAACAATAATTGTAACATGAAATAAAACTTCTTTACAACAAGAGATCGAACATGATTCTATTACCTTTTGTTTATTTCCAAATGATTAAACCTTGAGAGATTCATCTTTTTGAACTTATTTCTATCATCCATGAGTTTCTCAAGAGCTTCTTGGTGGGCCTTCAACTTCTCATCATGTTTAGAAATATTATTTTCTTACATCCAGAGCCTATCATCAAGAATCCAATTAATTGCTTCATGAGCTTTAATTATTACTTCTTAAAAACTGAAATCTTCGAACCTAAATCTGTATTACTTTTCAAAGATAAAAAACTCTATTTAATAGTGAACTATTCTACTTACTCTCATTTTCAAATTTTCCTTTAATCTGTCAATCTCTTCTACGGAAACTCTATTTGAGGTACCTGGTCTTTTAAAGTCTTCATGCTTTTAATTAAAATAATCAATCAACTATAGATAGAGAGAGTTGAGTTTATTTACCCGGTTTACCAATTCATCCTATTAGTCCAAATGGTTCTTGAGAATATCATCAACAATGTATGATCACTTCATAACCATGTTGCAATCCTTACTCTTCTTTGTAGCATGTTCCTTGAAAATCATATAATTGGATTCAATACATAGAATCATATCCATAAAAACCTTGACAAAGTCTGTTATATCATTATGAAAATTTGAATAAATTTATATCATGGATTCAACTTTTTGAATAAATGGTAAAACCTTCTCCAATCTATTCAAATACTTTTCAATGTACTGAATTCCTTTCATTGAGATTGTTCTTTCAGAATCTATGTCTTTAGTGTATTGTGAGAGATCACTGATATGAGTCTAGGTTCAGATCAGTTCAGGTGGATGATCTGATTCTTATTGTATTCATCATCATCATCTTCTTCTTTATCAGAAATCTAAATGAACTTCTTCTAGGAATCATTTAGAGAGGCCTTCATGGAGGGATGAGGTTCCAGATATGGATAAATAAATTAAGGTACTTTAGATTACTCTTCGGTATGACTACTTTTTTTTGAATCTTCATTCTCTTCAGCTTCTATTTCCTTTTTCTGTGTTCTTATTCCATTTATTCTTCTTGATCATGTTCTTCTTACCCTTCTTCTTCTTGTTCTTCTTCGTATTCTTCAAATTATTTATAAATATATTGCGTAGCCGATTGTTCAAAAACTTGTTTCTCCATGCCTTTGAATGCTTGATCCAATTGTGACTTAAAAGATGGCTCCCATATTGCAATTCCAATTTTTAGTTTCTAAGCTATTCTGAGAAGACTATCAATTTCAATATATTTTTAATTTCTCTTCTTCAATATTGTTTTCACTCCTATTCTTTTACGGGTTCTTCTGAACTTACATTCAATGCCCAGGCGTCAGCATAATTCAATCCAAACAGAGGATCCCCTTCTTTGATTTCTTGCTTTTTCTTTCTCCATTCATTAGCAACCTCATCAGATATAGCCTTTTATTTCTTTGATGAATTTTTATTTTTAGTCTTAACTAACATTCTTTTATTCAAAGTTTTCTTGAATGGCTTAGAAGGTTTTTCACTACCTTCAACTCCTTCCTTTTCATTCTCATCATCTGGATCTTTCCCAAACATTTCGATTTAGGATTGAATTGTAAGTTGAGCCTATTTGTTATATTCTTACTTATTAAGGGCTCTTTGAAGGAAGTAGGATCTGATTTAATTGAAACATTACACAAACTCAAGTATTATTTTAGAAACATACTGATAATGGTGGGAAACATGATAAGCTGTGATTTTAAAACATCGTATTTGAGATTCTTGATTGTAAGAAAGATGAAACCCAAAAGGTTGAACTTTCTAATTTTTACCAAATAATCAAGAACATACACATCTGAATATTTCAATGTTTCCTTGTCACACTTTCTCAACACCAAAAACCCTTACATCCAGTGAGCTATAAGTATATTATGTCCTAATAAATGACTCTCTTTTCACTTCTCCTCGTGAATCTCAAAAAGCGTTTCTTCATATTTATACTTATCAAAGTTCCATCATTTTATGGTATTTCATGAGAATGAAATAATTCATCACCCTCAAATGAAACACCTAAAAATATTGTTTTTTGTTTTATGGATGTTTTATACGTCCTTTCGTACATCTTAAAATAAAATTTAAGAGCCTTGTCTATCCATACGGATTCATAAAATTGTAATAGCTCATCATGATACACATTATCTTGATCAGAATCTAGTCTTACAACACAAATAGAATTACATATATGAAATCTTATAATTCTTTTCAAAGATGAATCAAAAGACTCATTGAAGTCTCAAGATACTAACCTTCCACCTTGAATGGTCATGGAAGAGAATTCCTTCGAAGGAATTTCTTTGGAAATGAAGAAGTAGATTGAGTCATGAAACATTAACTCACATCTTGAAGATCCTCCTGATTATGGAATCTGATTAGATCTCTGATTATGAAAGCTGAGATAGGAATCGATTGACAAACATGAAGACTATTTATAGATCAATTGGTCTTGAGAGGAAAAAATATGATATCAATGTGGGATATGTTCCTTTAAATATAATTTGATGGTCAAGATTAGATCTGAAGGATCCAATGGTCAAGAATGATTTCGAACTCTATAGTTTTTCCTTAAAATAAAACTCTATTCAAACTAAAATAATTAAGAATTAAATGAATGAATTTAGAAACAACTTTTGAAACCACCAAAATAAGGCTTTAGAAATTATACATGTCGAAGTGTTGGGATAGATGTATTGGTTTTAATATATTGTTATTATAAAAACAATACAAACTATAAAAAACCTAAATGGATAAAAATTCTAAAACTGATAAAAATCAAATAGGCTGGTACTAATTATTTTTTACTAATAGAATAATCTACAACTGATAGTCCAGTATCAACAAGGTAATCCAATATTGATACTCCAGTACCGATAAAGTATTTCAATGCCAATAGTCTAATCTAGTATCAATAATTATGAAACCAAAACATGATACTGATAACATCATAAATCAAATAAAATCATGAAACCGATAATGCTATGAAAAACTAAAGAGTAAAACCTATTATATTGAAACTGATTGTAGTGAAACCAATTATTAGATAATTTAAAAATATATAGGGTAAAACCAATAAAAACATTGAAAGGTGGAACCAATAAAATTATGTATAATACCCCTTTGAAAAGGAGTAACTCAATGTTAGGAGATGGGTTAAAAAGGAAATTTAGGTGAATGATTACTTTATAGTGGTCCTTCTTAATTTCTATTTAATTTTTTTAAATCTGTTGGAAGATAATGGTTTTGTGAGAATTTACTCAAGTTGTTCTTACATTATGACGAATTATAAAACAATATATCCTTTTTGTGAGTGATCCATAAGAATGTGATGCCTAATATCAATTTGTTTTTCACATGAGTGATGTGAAGGGTTTTTACTAATAGAAATGGAACTAGTATTGTCTTATTGTATTTGAGTTTTGAAAAAACTCCTGGCATAGTCAGTTAGTGTGTATTTTATCCAAAACACCTGAGCACAACAACTTCAATCTGTTACATATTTTTCTTCAACAGTAGAAAGTTCTACTAATTGTTTATTCTTGCAATAGATACTATAGAATATCCAATAAAATGACATGTTCTATATGTACTCTTTCTATCCATTCTATAACCACCAAAGTCAGCATATGAAAAACATATCAAGAGAAAATAATTTCCAGAAGAATAAAATAGTCTTAAATCCATAGTTCCCTTTATGTTGTGAGAAATTATTTTCACTGATTTTAAATGAGATTATTTTAGATCAGACTGGTATCTTGAACAAAAGAAAACTAAAAACATTAAGTCTATATGACTAGTTTTCAAGTATATGAATCTTCATATCATACCTCTAAATGTTTTTTAATCCACTGGTTTCCAAGATTCATCAAGATCAAGTGTATTTGAGGTACCAATTTGAGTGAAAATACTTTTAGTGTTGTCATATCCATACTTTTTATGTAATTATTTGATATACTGATGCTAAGATATATTAATTCATTCTAGATTTTGAGATTTTGAAAACCTAAAAAAATGCTAACTCACCCATCATACTCATTTAAAACTCATATTTTCTTATACTCTCAAAATAATTAGTTATGTATTGCAGAGTTGAACGAAATATAATGTCATCAACATAGATTTGAACAATTAAAACATTTTTTTTCATTTTTATAAAATGATTTGGGAATTCAATACCCTTTTTATAATTTTTTTGTTAATGAAATCTTGTGAGTCTATCATACCATGCTCATAGGTGCATGTTTAAGGATATATAAAGCATTGGTTAGTTTTAAAAACGTGATCAGGATGTTTTGAATCTATAAAACCAATAGGTTGCTCTATAAAAACTTCTTCTTATACAAAACCATTAAGAAAATAACGTTATGTCTAGATACTGGAGCATATGTTTATTCATAGTTTATTCCTTCTTTTTGATTATATCTCTTAGCAAAAATTCTTTCTTTATTTCTTACTATGACTCCTTTTTCATCATATTTGTTTCAAAAAACTCATTTTAACCAATTATAGTTGTTTGTTTACCTTTTTCATCCAAAGTCCAGACATGATTCCTTTAAAATTTATTTAGTTCGTCTTACATTTATTTAATAGAATCTTCATCACCTAAGGCCTCATTCCAATTATTTGGTTCAAATTGAGATAGAAAAACAAGATGTCTATTTCATTTCTCAAGGAATTTTGAGTTATAAAATGTTGATTTAAATCACCAATTTTATTATCACTGTGTTTATTCCTAAGAAACAATTTATTTGTCTTTTATAAAACCTGTTCATCAACATAAGATAGAAAATATTCTGGGGTAAATGTTTCTGAATCATTTTCTTGAGTATTCCCCTTATTAGATGATTTTTCAATCAAATATCTATAATCAGTTTGTGAAAACACATCAGTTGATGTAGGTAATGATGGATTAAAAATAATGGGGTCAGTTTCATCAAACGTAAAATACATTGTTTCCTCAACAATAAATTATTTTTTGTTTAAAACTCTATAACTCTTAGAATTTCTGGAATAAAGTAGAAATATTCCTTCATCGGATTAGGGTGAGAATTTATGTAAATTATTTTTTGTATTCAATATGAACATTTTTCATCAAAACACTCTGATGTAAGACACATTAGGTTTTTGGCCAGTCTACAATTCATAATGTTTTTAATTAAGAAAATGTCTAGTTAAAACATGATTTATTGTATAACATGTAGTACTAACAACTTCAACCCAATAATTCTTAGCAATTTAGTATTCAATGAACATGGTTCTTGTCATTTCTTGAAGAATAAGATTTCATCTCTCAAAAACACCATTTTGTTGAGGTATTCTTGAAGATGAAATGTTTTGAGTAATACCTTTCTTACAAAAAAAGATTTAAGTATCTGAATTTTGAAATTATCCACCATGATCACTACGAATAGTTATCATTGGTATTTTTTTATCATTTTTAACTTGGGCTCTAAATGTTTTGAAATAGAAAAAGGATTCATATCTCATTGAAAGAAAATAAAACCATGTGAATCTGGTGTAGTCATCAACTAAAAAATACATTTTAATAGCCTCCAATGCTTCTAGATTATATAAGACATAAAAGATCCATGTGCACTAACTATAATGAATTAGAAGTTGAAACGTAATTTATTGATTCAAATATTTTTTTATTTTAATTCCATGTTAGAGAGGGTCATAAACATGACATGAATCATACCTTAGATCCAGCAGATCCTTAACAAGTATTTTCATTGAGAGTTAACAATGTTTCCTTAGGTTACAGTGTCTTAACCATCTATGCCATAACCAGGATTAGTCATTCATTTCACTTAAGAAAGGTATGTATTTTCTTCAAATATATCCTAAGTAGATTTTGTATACATTCTGATGCCTATGGGTAGAAAGAATGAATTCATTCTTGGAATCGTGATACAAAAATTTATCATTCCTTAAATTCAGAAGGTATCCTTCATCACATAATTGACTTATTCTTATAAGGTTGTTCCTAATACCTTTGACAAACAAAAAATTTGAAATTAAAACTTTTCTCATTAGAACAATATTACCTATACCAATGATCTTTCCTGGAGAATTATCTCTAAAGGTCACTCTTCCACCATTCATTTTAACAATCACTTCAATGAAAGCATTGTTTCCAGTCATGTTTCGAACACAAACACTATCCATGTACCATATTTTTTATAGTTGGTACACATCTTCTTTTCAGGAAAAACAATCAAATATTTTTTTCTTACCCAAACTTTTTTGGAACCAGAAATTTTAGATAAATGATTTTTAGGAATCCACATTTATTTTGAAAAATGAGATTTATGAAATCTTAAATATTTTTTTTTGTTAAGAGAACAATTTCATTCCCATTGTCCACCATAATGACATTTATTACAGAATGGGGCACTTTGAGAAACAAAATAGTTATGAATAAAAATCAGTTTCATTGAGTGTAATCATTTGAAGAACTATTTCTAAGAGGATGAATTATAGAATACATTTTATCAAATTATTTATCTCTATGGTTAATTTTGATTAAAGTTTCCTTAAAAAAATATTTCAGAGTAGTGTCTAATGATTAAATTATCATTATCATGAGAAATTGTTTTGTAAAAGTTTTTAGTTCCAAACAATTTTTCTTTAAATCAAGTTTTTCAAAGTCCTTAAAAAGTTTATCCTTCTCAGAACATACATCCATAAGGGATTTTGAATTTTTTTTCAAAACCATGAGTTTTCTTATCAAGATCTTTTGAATGATTTGATACTTAATTTGTAAGAATATATATTCTGAAATTTTCCTTATCAATATTTTTATTGAGTTTAGAAATTTCAGTCCTATGTAATTTGGAAAATAAAGGTACTTCTTTAAAAGAAGGTAAATTTTCCTCTATTGGGGAAGATTCTTCATCTAAATAGTAAGAATATATCTCATCAGTGTAATTTTCATTTAAAGATAGATTTGTATTTGATTCAGCATTGTGTACCTTAGCCACGGAATAAGGGTTTTCAATTGGTAGTCTGGCTATAAGTCAATTATTCTTCTATCCAAATGATTCGTATTTTGATGATTCGTCTAATTAAACACCACCACTTACACTAATAAATTCTTATTGTTTGTCTTATAATACCTTTTCTTGTTTCATTCCTAATGTTCATCATTCCTGTCTTTTCTTTTTTGCAAAGGACAATCTGGTCTATTACGACCTTCTATTTCACATTCATAACATGTTACTTATGAGTATTTCTTGTACTTATTGTCTTTATTTTTGAATATATATTGATATTATTTCTTTCCAAAAATCATGTTCCTCATTCGAGAAAGATTTTATGACTCATTCTCTGAATGATCACTATCACTTCATTCTGATATAACAAAAGCTTTCATCCCTTTAGATCTTGTTATTCTTTCTGGTGTCTTATCTTTGGATGTAGTAGTAAAAGCTACACTCCCCTTACCATTTATTTTTATTATTGAAATAAACATCTCTTTTAATTCTGTTCTAATTCTAAAGAAGGGTTCCAAATAACTCATCATGAATGATTTGAGTAACATTCTTATTTTTATCAATAGTTTTCCTTTTTTATTCACATTCATTGGGAATTATATCAATTATTTCTTCCAAAAGTGCATCATCATCAAGACACATTTCACCCATAGATTGTATAATTTTTATGATTGTTATAAATCTTTATTGCACCTTGCATAATGGTTCTCTATAATGAAAAACAATCCCATGATATTCTTCTCCAAGAATTGCTCTTCTTATTTCTGTAACTTTGGGTGTACCAAAATGTGTGACATCAATTTTCTTGCTTATACAATTGGTTGTTTCACATGATGATATCTTACTATATATATAACTGGTCATGGAACACAACAATGTATTATATACCTTGTAATTTAGTTGATATTCTTTTTTCCCTTGGTTGGTGGAGGTACTAATATCCTTGTCTGAGATTTTGTATTATCCAGTAAGCATTAAAAAGTTATCTACACCAGTATTAATATCAAATTTCATCATTCGATCACTCTAGTACTCATAACCATTCCCATCAAAAAAGGTGGTCTAGTTTTACTTAGGTTGTAAATTGATCCAATATTCATTCCTATCATCTTATAAAGCAATATTCTTCCACTCCACATGTTAGTGTAGTATGTAGTTATAAAAAAAATATTTGTAAAATAAAATGAAACAGGAATTAAAATAAGTAAATAATGTTAAACAAATTAGTGCAAACCTTCCACTGATACCAATTATTTGATCGTAATATAGATGTATATGTATGATAGATACCACAATACAATAGGGGTGAATTGTAGGTTTAAAAACATTATATTTAAACACATAAGAAAGAAAGTAATTTTAGAGGTCTTCAAATAATACCATTCTCAATCAATACAATTGGCTATATAGTTCTTGGATCCGATGGATATGATATGATTAAAAACTATAAATAATGTAAAACAATTGTATTTGAATTTAATACAATGATCGGAGTAATACAAATGTAAATGATTCTGCCATATAGTGTATATAATCTCTTAATACAGTATGTAATGATTGAATCATACATGAAACAATTACAATATAAATGAATATAAATAGAAAGAGTAAACAATACAATTTCCTTTCTAATACAGATAGCAGCAGAAATGTAAATGTATTACAGCTCTTTTATCTAAAAGAGTAGTGTATCCTTTCACATAGGATAAAAGTTATGTCTTACCACCACCTTAATAAGTCCTCGATATGATGATTGGCATCTTATCCCCATAATACCTCTAATAAAAAGGTAATTGTCACCTCTGACTTTCATGAAATTGAAAACCTTCGATACAATCATCGAAATCATGTATTCCTATCCCTATAATCTTTCGATCATCATGACAATGATCTATTTCACAAAGTAGAATCAAATAACTTATATAAATACAAGAACATTGAAAAAAAATTCACTTCTTGTATCATTAAGGCTTTCACACGAATCAAGAGAGAAATCACATCATCTCTCTCTAGAACTTGATTGAAGAAAAATTTTGTATTCTGGTTCGAATGACCTCCTTTTTATAGGCCTCAGGTTCCAATTTTCATATTTCCTCCAACAGTCATATTTCTATAAATAGTTTAGTGGGACATGGACACTTAGAATTACAATGGTCAAAACAAATAGAATAAATGACATCATTTTGATTGTTAAATATCTAATTCAATGAAATTGTTTTAATTGGAAATAAGTGAGTAAAAAAGTATGAAAAAATTAGTACGAGTAACATGTAATCGGTATTGAAGTTATGATAAGAGTGTAATTCATTTCAAAATTACAATACATAACATGGTTACTAGGATAATCATGATAACAATGCATATTATGATTACAATTTATAACCTGTTTATGATTCTTAACGTGGTTATGATCCATGATACTTAATATGGTTAAGATACTTGCATACAATGCATAAATATGAATATAATATATAACCTAGTTATGATTCAGGACAACGATACAATACTTAAACTAGTTATGATGCATAATTATTATTAAGTACATAACGAGGTCATAATACACATGGTTACGATGCATGTGGTTATGATGTATGTGAATACGATGCCGTACTTAATCTGGTTATGATTATTGATTATGATGTTATACATAATTTGGTTACAAATCATTCAATTACGAAGCATGATCTGGTTACAATTCTTGATTACGATGCATAAACTAGTTACGATACAGATGATTTCGATTTTAAAACAACATACATGATAAAAAATATATGTGATTACGAAAAGTGTGATTTGTGATTTCCAAAACAAATGATTGATGTGAAAGTCGAAAAATTTTGAGTCAACACAAGGTTCTTTGTTTTGAGGTGATCCATGTGGTCACATGGATTTATGATTCACTATGGAACTCTGGTATATTTTCCATTTCTAGTCTTTATATTTTTTTCTTTACATAACATTTATTTATTTCTCTTCCTTTTATGGTCCAAATAATTCCCAAATATCTTATCATGATGCCCGACAGTAGTTTCTAGCTCGTGGGTATTGGTAATGACCTTCAGGCCTTGTCGTAGATCAGATTGGGTGTGCAATTTATGGTTGACTTGGGTTGTTTCGTGAAAAAGTGGTATCAGAGATTCCTCATTGATATTTGGGGTGTTCGGTAGTAGTAGTCTTTGAATCTTAGAACCTAGATGGTATGTATAGGAATATCAACATGAACTCCTCTATAAATAGTGTGAGATTTGAGTCATTGGTTTTGCCTTGTTTTCATGGGTGGTGACCAAGGGAGTGAGTGAGTGTCTCACTATAGACATAAATAGAGTACCAACCCATGTGGTTCTTGGATTTAAGGTTTGAGACATTCCTAGTGGTCAGTTATTTCATGGACCATTGTTTGTTAAACCATGTAGTCGAGTAATTCATGACCTCTAGTTCCCTATTTTTGTTATTTTGGCAAGGATGGTTCATTGATCATATTTTGGTAGGCGTGAACTTAAATGACTTTGGATACTTGTGATTTTTTTAGTGGTTTTATTTGAGGATTGGGGTGTTTACCTTTGATACTAAGTCATTTATTTTTTTTACTAAAATATGGATTCTAATATGAAACATTTAAAACATTTTGGATGTGGGAGGATTTTGAAAATGGTGATTTTGAAAAGGGGATTATTGGGTTGTTTTTTGATGTTGTTGTGGTTTTTTAAATGTGATTCAGAATTGATTTAGTTTATGATGTTTTGGTCTATAAGTTTGGTATTTGTTTGGATATATCCTTTTTTGTTGAAATTTGGTTGGGTGTTGATTCAGTTTTGAATTCTGTTGTTATTCAGATTATGGCCACCATCTGTAGAATGCTCATAAACTTTTCTTGTGTCTTTCAGTATTATTACTTTCCAAAAATACTAGTGGAGTGGTGGGATCGATTTCATTATGGTTTTTCCTATTTTCTGTGGTGGTTGAGGTTTTTTACATGTAATGGGGTTGCTCGGGGAAATTGAGATCGAATTTAGGATCTCTCAAAGCGGTGAGGGTTCAAGCTATTTTGAGTTAGTCTAGATGTCCACATTTTGAATGGTGGTGGGTGTTCATCCCACTATCATTTTATTTTGGTGTTTCATGGGGAGTGTTTAATACCACTTTCATCTAGTGATTTGTTTTTTAGGAGGTAAAGGTAAGGAATGTGGTAGGGCTCATGAGAGTTCAGAAATATAAGTGGATGATGGATGCTTATGTTGACTAGATTAAGTAGCTAGTTTTAGAAGTGTAGATAGATGGAAATAAAGTTTATATTATTTATAATGAATGTAACCTATATTTGGAGAAGATTTTCTATGTTGAACGGTTTTTAGAAGGGCCTCCTTCATTGGGTCTGGAATTCTTCTCTTAAGACAGTTCGATTGTTTTCCACCACTATGGAAAGTTTGGTATCTTTAATGTCATCTTGTGAAAATACTACAGATGTTGGTTATTATGTGGTGTTCTAGGTCACATGGGGATGTTTTTAAAGTGGAATCATTTAAAGGAGAATGTTTTGTCTAGAGGACACTAGCTCTTAACTAGAGGGAAACTGATGCTTTAAGACAATAGAGATCCCTCCATAGGTTACAATGTAAATATTTTCAGGCATTAATGAATCATAAAGAGTGTGGAGGACCAGGTATTGACTTTTGGTCTCTAGTGTTAGAGTGGAGACATTTCTAGTCTCATGTTGTAATATTCTTATTATTGTAAGTTTATTCTATTTATATAAGAGACATTTTAGTCCATTTTTCTCATGATTAGGTCATTTTTTTTTGAATGTGACTATTTATATTGTTAGTATTTTTTAAATGTTTCCTCAACCATCATATGGGGTGATTTTGGTTATAGTTGTTCTCGTTTGGAGATGTATACTCTTGTGGAAATCTGTGTCCCTGCTATTTTTTTGAGTTTGTTGTCTGGTTTGTGTTTCGATTTTCAGATTTATGCATTTTTTTGGGATATTTGGCTAGTATAGGGAATTATCATTTCCATTTTTGGTGTGGTTTATCTCATGATAAGGATGTTGGATTAGTTCATATTGGGAGTTCCCTAGGCTCTGGTCGTGGTGAGAGGGTGTTTCTCTGTTAATGTAGAGAAGTTTGGGGTTAACTCACCATGTGAGTTCTGGATCCTAGTGGTGTTGTTTGAGTTTTAAATGTTCACATGGTAGTTTATTTATTGTGTTGGGGTAGATAACCTCTCTGGTTTTCCCCCACATTATTGTGATGTGGTTACTTCATTATTGGTTTGGTGTGGCTTTTAGAGTGAATGGTCACCCCGAGGATTGCGGTTTCTCTCAGTTTTGATCGGGCATAGATTTGAGTTTTCTGTATCGCTCAGGTAGGTTATTCTATGGGGGAAGAAATTGTTTTTTATTAGGATTATTGTCATATCCCGACCTAGAAAATTTAACTATTTTAATTACTTATATCCCTGTTTTTTATTTTGTGTTGGTATGTGATAAATATTTAAAATTTTAATCAATGTGGGTTCATGCGCACAGGTCATGCATAGTTTTGAGTAACTGATAGAGAAAATATTTTCAATTAATTTATATTGAATATCATTTTTTTAAACCCACAAAATTTTTCCTCTATGATGAATTGTTTCATTTTTCTGATAATGGTGTTATTTTGAGCCGAATAGTAAAAATTGGCCATTTTTGGATTTTTAACTGTTTTAAATTATTTCGGTAGTTTGGCCATAACATTATCTAAACTAATCCAAATTGAAAAATTCTTTCTTTTCCATATTCTACACATCCAGGGATTCATTTAATATATTTGGACCAAAATCTGAATCGGCCATATGGAAGTTCAAAAGAAGCTCACAAGTTGGCTCAAGAAAACTGCTTTCAGTTCTGCATAGTTTTGATGTGGGATACATAACTCATCCACTGTGGGCCCAAAGCTTGTGCAATTAGGTGGGTGGACGCGCAAGGGGTTTTGGAGAATCTTTAATGAAGGAAGTACCGAGTGAATTTGCCGTTTATTGGGTCATTAAATCACCCTAATCCGGAGGATTTCGTTTTGGTGAGTCTGACTGGACAGAATAAATGCTCATAGTAAAATAGCCATAACTCTCGGAATACATGTCCAAATCCGCTGGAATTTTGAGGGGACACGGCCAAGGTAATTATGAACAACATTCAAGAAAGGATCAACGCGTGAAGATGAAATTTAATGGGGATAAAACGCGTCGACATTCGGGGGAAACATTCTGGCTATAAAAGGAGGAGAGCTCCACCCTCTCAAGGCATCCATTCTCCATCCCATTCCTTCTGGGACACCAAGATGGAGAACATTTCAGATTTATATTTTATTTATTTTATTTTTTATACTTTTTTAATGCCTTCTTCTTCCCCATTCAACTCGATTAGTCTTACCATGGTGGGGTAAACTTTTGGAGTGATTGAAGAAGGGTTGGTTTTCTACATTGTAATGCTTGAGTTCTTGGACGCAATTGAATAAACTTCTTTCTTCTTCAAAGTTGTTTTCAATTTCTTATAGAGGATTTTATTATCATGTTTGATCGTTCTTGAATATTAATTCCGTTATTTATTTTTTCCTTGCTAAAATAATCAATATCTCCCTCCACTAATTTCTGGTTTATATACGATGGAATAAACCAGGAATTAGTGGTGAAGTACTCGACGATCGTCAGTACGTGTAAAAGGTGTAGTGGATGTTCTTGATTATTTGGGATAAACAAAACCCGATCGGGAATTGCTCATTTCAATTATGGATATTCAAAACAACTATTTTACACATTGAAGGAGATTTGACCAAACCAAGATCTTGGTAAGGTTTTCTCTCACAATAACAATTTCACCAAGGAAGTGAGAGGAAACGATTGTGGAAACTCACTTTAATCAACTAAGAAGAAGAGGATTGAATTAAATTGAACAAGGATAGAATTATAATTAGGAAATGGACCCCGACCTAATCACCCTTTTAAATTTCATTGTTTTTCAATCATTTGAATTTCAAATTTCCGTTCACAACATTTTTACCCACGTTTTAAAGTGACAACCCATTTTGTGTGCACTCCTCTTCGGGAGACATCCTAGGTCAACCACATTACTACATTTTAACTTAGGAAATAATTGTCTTTCCACGCCCTACGACAGGAGTGCGTCAAACTTGGAGTCGTTTCCAGGGAGGTAGTGCCATAATTTATTTGTAAAGATTTCACTTTTTCAAATTTAATTTTTTTTTTTAAATATTTTACCATGTTGTTTTCAAATGATCATTTTTTTAATTCATGGAACAATTAACCACAATTGAGAGAACCAGTTATTGAATCACCTTGGTCTATAGAGTATAAAGTTTCTTTCTTGGCTAAACAAATTCGGGGAGCTCGAATCCAAATCGTAACCGAGGATGAATTCAAGGTTCTCATTGAAAACCGTAAAGAGAACCTAGAATACCCAGTGTTGGAGGGATTGTCAAGAGAATTAATTGAACTTCAGGAGTATTTTCCGGAATTTTATCAAGACATAATCAATGTAGAACACCAAGAATAATATCTTCACAAATATATTGAATCCCAATTTGAAAGAATTATCCAAACAATTCAAAACCTAGAGACCTCAATACAGTGGATAGCGGAACAAGTAGATGCATCCCAGGATCCACAACTAGAGCCAGAACAAGAACAAGAACCAAAAAAATTGATGGAAGAAGTATCCTCAAAAATCCTTCAAGTTGAAGAACCCAAGGAGGCCTTAATGAAATTAAAAGAAGTTCCATTGAGCCCATCTCAATCAATGTTGGAGAAGATTGATGAATATTATTTAGCTATTGAAATGCATATGAGAGATCAAAAAGATCTGGATAACTTCTGGAATGAGTGTGAGGAACTTCTTATCCAACTATTCTTGATAATGTAGATGATTCAGCAACATTGAAGTAAGAAACCAACCAAGCAGTGGAATTTGAAAAGAAGATAGAGGAGTCTGACTACCTACCTCTATCTACAGAAATTCAACTCCAAGGGCCACCTCGCTTTGAAAAAGAAATTGAATCCAAACAAGCTCTGGGAGTTAATCTTTTCATAAACACATTTTCTTTTGATTTTGTTGAAACTGAATTGAGTATTACCTCACCTTGTTTTAATTTTTCAGATTCATCCAACACTTGTATTTCCTTGGAGGGAGAAAATCAATCCATGGAGGAACATCTAGAGCTCCCCAAACCTGTTGAAAAAATAATGGAGGGAGAACATGAGAAGATCAAAGTGGATTTTTTGGAGGAAAATGAGACACAAGATACTTACATTGAAAGGGAAGAATTTGATATTGATTCTTCATTCTTTAATTTTTTTCAAATAGAATTAAACTATGACATTCCCTTTGATTTTTCCCCAGATGTATCATACCATCAGCAACCACTGGAGAATAAAGAAGATGTTGTTCATGTGGAACCCAAGAAGGAGGAGGCTCTGTACTTCATCCTACCCCCACCATGCATGGTGTACCTCATTGAGAATGGGGTGGATTTGGTATACTCTGTCTATGGAGTCCTCCTCAACAAGAACCAAGAACATCAAGCTGGTAAGAGCCACATGTTGTGGTTCAAATCAAAGAAACCTCATCCACCATCAGATTGGGGATAATCTATTAGAACTGCCCCACTGGAGGCAGTCAAAACCCAGGGCCCACTTGGGGGATTAAACCAAGTTTTATC
Source organism: Viscum album (assembly GCA_963277665.1). NCBI lineage: Eukaryota > Viridiplantae > Streptophyta > Magnoliopsida > Santalales > Viscaceae > Viscum > Viscum album. The sequence continues at coordinate 343,859 of CAUJRU010000208.1, forward strand.
ATTCTATTCTCATCCTACTTCTATTTTTATTTCTTTCAATAAATATCTTATGTTTTCCTTTGTTCTTTTATTTGTAGGTTTTCAGAGTGCAACACTTGGAAGCTTAACTCAATGTTGCACTATGAATAAATCAGGTTGTACCTCTCTTTCGCACTTTCTTGATGTTGTGATTAATTTGAAAATTGCCTTACATATTAATTCCACTTGAATGCATCGAGGACACTACATCATCTATGTGTGGGGGAAGGAACCTTTGTAGTATAGTATTTTTATTTGATGTTTCTTTTCAAAAATAAAAAAAATAAAAAATTGTGTGTTTTCAAATTTTTTTGTGTTTATTTTTCAATTTATGGTGTGTTTTTGAAACATTTGAGCTGAAATGATTATCAATACCATTTTTAAAACCCATGTAAATGAGTGAACCAATCTATTTAATGAAACCGAGCTTAAATGAATGCTGAAATGAATTTGTTTCAAGTTCAATTTTTTTGGAATTTCATGGAAAGTACACTGATTTTTGAATCTCATACCATATTTCACTGTCTATATCTTTGAAATTACTTTCCTGTGAGGCTTCTGAACCATTTTTGTCATATTCTTTTCATTCACCTCATTTCTTGAGAGAACCAGACCATGCTTTCTTTAACCAGAATTTGATATATTCCTTTCAAAACTTGAGGGTTTGGGGTACTTGTGTTTTAAATGATTGAGGCATTTATTTTGTTTGAAGCCCCCTTTTCAAAATAATCCTTTTCATTATGGCCCACCTTTACATTTATCCTTCATTGTAGCCCCTAGTAGCCATGAATTTCCTGTTAGGTTAGCCACATTACAAGCTAATTTTCCCTATCATGCCTGCTCTTGAAGAAAAATTGCATGATCTAGTTGAACTTAAGTGTGGGGGAAGATGTCTTGTGGTGCACTACCTCATTTAGTTATACTTTTTGTGGAAAATAAATTGTGGAAGAGATGTCTGTGATGCTGAAAAATTATTCTGTTGAAAACTCTGCCTTTTCTGGAGCTTTTATGACAAGAGAAGTTGTGCCTTTCTAGAGCTTCCAATGTAAAAAGAAAGTTGTGCCTATCTAGAGCTTTAAAAAAAACATGTTTGAAAAGATTGAAATGTTTTCTGCTGAGCTGATTGAATGATGATGGAGCCTATTTTCAACAAAGGGGAAGTGAAGGAGACCGTATTTGAGTGAAAACTAGAATCTTGCAATTTTGCTTCAATAAGAGCCAATCCTTCCTTTTTCGGCCTCAGAACTTTTAACATCTAAATCCTACCAACCGGAAGCCACATAACAACCCTGAAAAGTCCTCATGAGAAACACATGTCCTTGAATCACATCGGGTGGAGAAGTAGGAATTTATCAAACCTATGGTGACTCTTGTGTGAGTTTGGATGAGAAAAGCCTTGTTCAATATTTTCATTTGTGAGATGAGAGAAAATTCATGTGAGGTAGGTGTTTTGTGTGCATGGGATAAGAAATGAAGTGGAAATATATTAAAATATTTAATGGAGAACTTGAAATAACAGTTTTTGATGAGGCATGATATCTTTTTGTTTCTTGAAATTGATTTGATTTATCTCATTGATATGTGTTTTGGATTTGATTTGATTTGATTTTTACTTATCCATGAGTCCAAGTGCTAAGTGTGGGGGAATTGATAGAGCAAATATTTTCAATTAATTTATATTGAATATCATTGTTTTAAAGCCACAAAATTTTTCCTCTAAGATGAATTGTTTCATTTTTCTGATAATGGTGTTATTTTGAGCCGAATAGTAAAAATTGGCCATTTTTGGATTTTTAACAGTTTTAAATTATTTCGGTAGTTTGGCCATAACATTATCTACACTGATCCAAATTGCAAAATTATTTCTTTTCCAGATTCTAAACATCCAGGGATTCATTTAATATATTTGGACCAAAATCTGAATCGGCCATATGGAAGCTCAAAAGAATATCACAATTTGGCTCAAGAAAACTGTTTTCAGTTCTGCCTAGTTTTGATGTGGGATCCATAACTCATCCACTGTGGGCCCAAAGATTGTGAACTTCGGTGGGTGGACGCGAAAGGAGTTTTGGAGCATATTTTATGAACGAATAACCGAGTGAATTGGCCGTTTATCAGGTCATTAAATCACCCTAATCCGGAAGATTTCGTTTTGGAGAGTCTGACTGGACAGAATAAATTCTCATAGTAAAACAGCAATAACTCTCGGAATACATGTCCAAATCCACTGGAAGTTTGAGGGGACACGGACAAGGGAATTATAAACAACATTCAAGAAAGGCTCAATGCGTGAAGATGACATTTAATGGGGATAAAATGCGTCGACATTAGGGGGAAACATTCTGGCTATAAAAGGAGGAGAGCTCCACCCTCTCAAGGCATCCATTCTCCATCCCATTCCTTCTGGGACACCAAGAAGGAGAAATTTTTTTATTTATCTTTTATTTATTTTCATTTTTATAGTTTTTTAATGCCTTCTTCTTCCCTATTAAACTCAATTACCCTTACCATGGTGGGGTAAACTTTTGGAGTGATTGGAGAAGGGTTGGTTTTCTACATTGTAATGCTTGAGTTCTTGGACGCAATTGAATAAATTTCTTTCTTCTTCAAAGTTGTTTTCAATTTCTTATAGAGGATTTTATTATCATGTTTGATCGTTCTTGAATATTAATTCCGTTATTTATTTTTTCCTTGGTAAAATAATCAATATCTCCCTCCATTAATTTCTGGTGTATATACGATGGAATAAAGCAGTAATTAGTGGTGAAGTACTCGACGATCGTCAGTACCTGTAAAAGGTGTAGTGAATGTTCTTGATTATTTGGGATAAACAAAACCCGATCAGGAGTAGACCATTTCAATTAAGGATATCTAAAACAACTATTTTACACATGGAAGGAGAGTTGACTAAACCAAGATCTTGGTAAGGTTTTCTCTCACAATAACAATTTCACCAAGGAAGTGAGAGGAAACGATTGTGGAAACTCACTTTAATCAACTAAGAAGAAGAGGTTTGAATTAAATTGAACAAGGATAGCATTATAATTAGGAAACTGACCCCGACCTAATCACCCTTTTAAATTTCATTGTTTTTCAATCATTTGAATTTCAAATTTCCGTTCACAACATTTTTACCCTTGTTTTAAAGTGACAACCCATTTTGTGTGCACTCCTCTTCGGGAGACATCCTAGGTCAACCACATTACTACATTTTAACTTAGGAAATGTCCAGTGCATGGTTAGTGCATGGTCTAGTAAATTGTCTGCAACCATGCAGGTTGCCATGAATTTTAAAAACATAATTTTTGTTTTAATTTTTTATTCTATTTTTTAGTTTTTTTCTCTCACCTATTTTATTTCACTCCTCCTCCCCTCTCCCTCATGTGACGCCTCTCATCCGCTCGATGATCATGTGCACACTTCCATTTCTTAGTCCATCTTTTCTCTAGCGATTTGGGCCATATTCCTCCTAGTTTCTTGGACAAAACATCAAGGTAAGACCTTCTCTCCATCTCCCTTAATTATTTGGGATATTTTTTCATCTCTCTATCTCTCTATTCAGTCTATCTAAACCCAAGGGTTTCAGATGCAGTGAATTTTGATAAACCTCTTGTTTCTAGGGCATGCAATAGGCTCCTCGGGTTGTCTTTAGGTGTTTTACAACATGTATAACCTAAGAATAAGTGTATTGGTTTATTTTTTCCCATTGACACCGCTCAAGGTAAGGGTTTTCTTCTGATATGTTGTTTCACACCTTACATTTTGGGTCTCTAGTGATTTTTGTTCCCTCTAGGTAAATTAATGAGTACATTGGTGGATCCTTGGTGGTTTTTACACACATACAAAGGTATGGATATTTATATATTTATATTTTCCTTGGGCATATTACCTTATGGATATGGGAATATGTGACTTGAACTAAACGATATATATATATATAATGGAGTATGTGCATGCAAGGGTGGGATTCTTTCGAGTGGTCACCATCTAATTTTTCAAGAGCTAAAGTGTATCGGCCTAGTACAATCTCTTATTGAGGTAGGTTTCCTATACCTATGTCTTTGATATGATTTTCCTTATTTCATAGTATTTTAAAAGTGTGTTCTTTAATTTAGGTGATATATATATATATATATACATTCATAAATGTTTGGTAAAATTTATAACGCCTATTTAAAGTTTCTTCCCATTTATATATATAAGTCATCGACAACTGTTTTAAAGTTTCATTTAAGTGTGAAAATCCTAAATGTTTTATAATAGTTTAATAAAATATTATTATATTTTGTAGTGTATTTTTTGGAAATTAATGACTTTATATAAATGTTTTATTTTGAACATGGCTTATTTGGCACCTTGAATGGTATTTTTCCAATTACATGACATGAAGACCCATTTGTCACCTTTTTAGTGTGTTGTGCACTTTTACATAGAAATGGAAATTATTTTGGAATATGAATTTGGTTTGGATAATGTAGAGGCCTATATAGAAACGTGTTTGGGGAATAAGTGTTTCACATTTTATTAGAAATGGTTTGATATTTCATTATGATATATATTGGAATGATAGTATTAATGGACCAGTTTGAACCATATGTCATTTTGGAAGTGAATTTTGGTTTTGAAAGTGTTAACACCTTATTGGTAACATAAGGTTCTTTATTAAATAGTTTAATGGTTTCTATGATGTGATATCCTGGTAAGCACTTGTGATTGGTTTTTTATATGATGGGCACACCTACTAGGGGTTTCACTAAATGGTTTGTTATATAGGTAGAATCTATGATTGCTGTAGGAAATTGTGGTGACCATAGATAAGGTGAGTCATCCATAGGCTTCGAGGGAATCATCTAGATTGTCGAGTGATAGTTTGTTATCAACCCTGATTAGACTAGTTCTTAGGCCATGGATTAGTTGAGAGGATAGGTGGGATGTTCTACTAGATTGGTCAATTTAGGGAGGCATTTTTTATATTTACTATGGAGTTTCACCATAGAACGGTAGGTGGGTCCAAACCAAGTTTTTCTAGGTATTGCTTCTAGATATTGTTATGAAATGACCATGATTGGGTACATGTATATTCATGTTTTCTATAGTGGAACATCTGGTTATTTAATCTCAGATCACATTTATCTTGATTTTTATATTAATATAAATAATAAATAATTCAGTGGTATTTTATGGAATTATTTGAAATGGAATATATATTTTTGAAAATCACTTTCAAAAAATAAATGGAAACGAGGTTTTCTTAATAATACCAGGTTGTTACTTATTTTGATAAAAGATTGGAAAATTAGTTTAATGTATCCAATATTCAAACTAGAAAAAATGTATTTCTCTGTAGGGGTGGGGTATCAGTTGTGGTTTATCATTGGAATTCCTATTGAGAACCTTCGTTCTCACAGCTACATCATCTTTTCAGTTTTAGGATCCTCTAGTATTAGATTTATCTTAGAGTGATCGTGGATTAGTTTTTGGTGGTGACCCACGTGGTCAAATAGTGGTATGTTTTACTATGGAACTCTGATATAATTTTCACTTGAAGTGTTTATCTATTTATTTTAGTTTAAATTTATTTTTTTATTTTTTCTATTGTATAAATCATTCCCAACTGTCTTATCTTGATTTCAGGCACAGGTTTCTAGCCCATTGGGAATGCGAATTCCCTTAGAGCCTTGTTGCGAATAGTCTCAGGGGACTGGTTCTGGGATTACCTAGGTTGGTTCGTGGAATTTATTCATATTATATATTTAAAGGTCATTTTTATTAATATATAATTGCTATCTCAATATTAAATTTTAATTCATTCAATGAAAGTAATGAGTAAGAGTCAATCTGATAAAAACATAAATTTTATTCTATAAAATCATTCAACATTTAATATGATTATAATATATAGTATTAATTAATGGATTTTTTAAATAGATTATTAATAGACTGCTATAATGTAATCCTTATATTGAAGTTACACTAACTTGTGAAATAAGTATTCAAATCTTACATAAGGGCCATCCTAGAAAAAAATTAAAATGTTCCCCAAGATTCATTTAATTACATAAGGTTCATCATCTAAACTAATAAATTAGGGAATTAATGAGATCATAGAGGAATATAAAAATCATATACACACAATTATTTCATTCTCTCCAAAATAATTCATAGCTTATATATATAAGATTCTTTTGAAAATTAAATTAAATTATTATTTTTTTCTTATTCGGTTTTTAAAATATTATATTTATTTTTATTCTCATGATTCAATCCATTGAATGATGAATCTTGAATAAGGTGGGTCCATAATAAACATTGAAGAATAATTCCTTACCATGTAGGTATTTTTTATAATGAAATAGTATCCAAATAAGGTTTTATAATTTCTAGTAAATCTATGTCATAAGAGGAAAGAAACGTCAAGAGGGACTCCATCATTTCATTACAAGTTCCTTATATATTATTTTCATGTAGATGAGGATGTCAAATGGAATGAAATTATTTAGGATGTTTCATAGAATGTCTCCATCATAAATTATGGTAGATCATTAAACAAAAAACATAGCATTAAGGATAAAAAATTAACTAAACTCAATTAGATTTAACTCTACTAAAAATAGTTAATTTGATACAAGATTATTGAAATCTGTTAGGTAATTGGTATGTCAAGTTTTGATCATTGTTTTTGTTTGGATCACCTTTAGAGGTACCAAGAATAATTTGTTGAAAACAAATTTTTAGGGAAGATAGGCCATAATTCATGGTTAGCACTTACTGTGTATATCCATGAATCTAACCATTATAGGATTTTTTAGTTGGTAATAGTGGTTTTTTTACTTTTTTGAATTTCTTTTGAAACATATTGACTCTTATGAGTAAATGAACTTATTATTTTTGGGGGAGAAAACATTTCTCACGTAGTTGCTACCTATTTTTCCAAACCACGCATCCAAACTGAATGTCCCTACCTAACTAATTAAAAAGTATGATTTCTCAATTTACCCTAAAAATATTTTGTTCCATTTGACCTATTTTTCATTTTTCTCATGTCCATACCCTCCCCTTATAATGTTATATTATTACCTCTCATTCATAGTGGATTCTATTTGCAATGATAGTGATTTGGATTGAGGTATATTGAAATATTATTAATTTCCATATTCCATTCCCACTTCTCATGGAATTTTATCTAGTTTTGAGGAACTATAGAACCCCTAGTAGTTGGATATGTACTAAACTATAGTTTTTTATGGGTGTTCGGTTTTTTTTCATTTGTATTAGGTTTCCAGGGAATTACCCTTCCAATTTTGGTTGGTTATCATCATAGGCAGAGATGATGAATCCTATTTTGATGTAGGTGTATCTATTTTCGGTAGTTTTCATTGGATTTCAATAAAATATAGAATTTATTTTGATCTATACTTTTTTAACATAAAAATAAATGGTTTAGGATTGATATATTTACCATGTTTTATTTGTTTTATGAATGTTTTTATAAATTGTGTGTTTATAAAGTGTTTTCCATATAATTGTGGCATCTATGCAACCTACGTGGTTGATGAAATAGATCTAAGGTGTTTTATGTTTTCAAGTGGATTTATAAATTTATTTGGAAATGGTGTTAACTTTGGAAAAATATTTCATAAATTGGGTAGTTTATTATTGAAATTTGAATCTTTAAGAGATTTTGAATATAGAACTTGTTTGTGATTATGATGGCATGGAATGAAATATGGTTTAAACATGGTGTTAGTGAGGGCCTATATAAGGTGCACTGAGAGAATTCATAGAGGAAGACTATAAATGATTCTATTTTGTTTCAAATATATCATGATATCTTTTGGATGTAAGACCATAACATATTTTTTTCTAAGAGACTATGACAACTCATTAATTTGGTTCTAGGAAAGACTGTGGGAGCTCCCAATTTCCACACACAGCTATAATATTTTATTTAGGCTCACTAAATGTAGACAAATTTTTTCGATAAACATGATAGAATTAGTACTAAAATATTTATATATAATATTTTTGTATTTTATTAGCTCAATGGTGATACGATATCCTGTGAATTATTCCCATTTCCATTTATATGGGTATATAATGATGATGATGATGATGTTTATACTCAAACTTATTTTTTCTACTGCGTCTAATGATATAATTATTCATATTGACATATTTACTCATTTTATCCCAATATAAAAATGTTTGAGATTTCTTTTGTAAATAAAATACCAAGGAATTTAGAAGGGGTTATTTAAAAGTGCAATGTTTTCAAATATTTTTAATATTTAAAAGTGTTTTCAAACATGATTATTCATTTTCATAGTTAAAATAATTAAATTGAATCATGGTGGTTTCTTATTGGAATTTTTTACTCATAGGATAAATATGAAATTGGGAATATATAAAAATAATTTTCATAAAAAAATGAAAATGAATGGGAACTGTGTATCATAATTGAACTTCTTGATTACCATCATCTGGTGTTTTTTGGACATAATAACTCAAGGAGTCAGCTCTGGTGGAATTTTTTTGGATATTTATAATCATTTGAAATATTAGTATTGGTTATGTATGTCATTATACACATTATTTAGTGTTTTTATATTTTTACCATAGATATTATGTATATGTATTTTTATGGAACACAATTAATATGATATTTCATATCATTTGGGGAACATATTTAGTCATTTTCAAATCATTATAGATGATGAAACTTATATTGTTGACTCTGGTATTACTAGTGTGGACATCCCACATAATTAGTGATTTATTCTACTTTACCATGGTTGAAACCATTCCCATGATGTTTATGGTTATTTCGGCTGCATTACACCACCTCATAGAAATAGGGAATGCACATCAGGCCATGTGGCGGGCTACCCCCAGGGACGATTCAGGTCAAACTAGGTTGGATTCAATATATATTCTATGGTGTACTAGAACTAGTAGGATGCATACATTTGTGGTAAAAACATAGGGGTTCATGGGAAACTCGTATTCATGTGTAACCATGAGATTTTATTTGTTTTTCGGATTATGATAATGTTCTGAGCCTGTTTATGGGATATTTTGATGAGATTTAGATGACTCCAAATTGGTGTTGTTTCTCAGGGTGAATCTAGGGATTATTTTGTGTTCTGGGGTGAAAATAGAATTATAGAAGAGTCACCCAGTAATGGAACTTCATTAGTTGTAACAATACTAATCATGTGCATCCTAATCATCTAAATCATAGAAAAAAACACATTTTTAGAGAATAGTTTTCCTAAACATGTTTCCAAACCATTCACAATGGGAAAAAATGAAAATGTTTGATGTTTGATCCTCTATCATTTGGGGATTATTTTTGTTCAATTGGTTTTTCAAATACAATGGTGGGGGTTATTTTGTACTTCATTTTATGTGGTTAGATATTGAGTTTTTCTTTATGATGCTTTTGTTTTGTGTTTTATAGATGATTCCTCCCAAAAGGATCTCCTTAAGGTATAAATAGGGTACTGTGAAGAATAACCCATAGGATAAAAATCCCCATAATCTAGGTTTCTTGGATAATATGATTTATATGATCTAATACATAGGTCATGTGGGTGGTAAATAGAAAACATAGAAGGTGAGATGGGCATAGAAGTTTACAATGTAAAAATCCACCAGTGTTCCATGTCAAAAACGGACCCAATGAGCTTGAGAATCGGTCACATAATATTAAGAAAAATATTTAGTATTTTAAGACATTAGAAACTTAGATGATATTATTTTCCATATATATGGTTTAATGTGAATGTATTAAGTGGTGGGAGTCATTAGAGATTTCAAGGAGGCATGTGGATCTCACTTGGACCAATTCTAAAGTGGATTTCAATTGACGGTTATACCTAAAGTATTTGATGGTGGATAAGTCCCATGAATGAAGAAGATGGAAGACATGGATAGATTATTAATGTATTTTATCACTTGATTTACCCAATTGGTTCATGTCTCCTAAATCTCCTAAAAACAATTACTTCATGGTTCACCATATCAAGATGGGCATGTGGCGAGATATTTGGTCTATCATTTTTATTTCTAGTTTATTATCCTTATCTATAGAGGTCAAAAAATACACAATGGAAAGAGGATTATTGTAATAGAAATATATGTCTCAATAGTGGTCTTTCAGTTGATGATAGCCTATGAAATCTGTCTATGTAGAAGAGGATGATTCTTGAGTCTCATAGAGGTATTAGAAATATTGTTCAGCAATTGTAAAGTGAAACTCCATCTGATTGTTTGGGGAATAAAACTATCGTGTCTACTATTATGTACGGTTTAGAAATGCATATATATTTTCCAATATAATTCAATAAAATTACACAATTTCATACATTGTAAGAATCATCATCAATTATTTTAGCTCATTTGATGGGGGAATAGTGTAGAGTCCATGCTAACGAAGGGTTTCCATGTTCGTCTCTTTGAAATAAGAGAAGGAGGTTATCTCACATGAGTAATAAGAGATTATCATAAGGGTAATTATTCCTAAGAGAGGATATATTTAGTTTATCATTAGTATTATAGGTTGTTTGGAGGATTTAGATTTTGAGATAAACATCAGGGTAGGTAATGTTTTTATTTCATCATTCATTGAATTTTTACTTTTCGAAATGGGTGGATCCCATTCATTAACTTTTCATAAAATATTAGATAAATTGAGTGTGTTTTTTGATTAAATTAAAATTTTAAGGTTTTTAACACCCCATTGGATAAGAAAAATGATTAATTTTTTATATTCTTAGAATGAAATGGTTTGATTTCTTATATAAAGGTTGTTTTATATTTCCTCATATTGGGCTTGGAATATTTTGAATACATAATTCATATTGATTGGTTTGAGATATTAAAGGCCCATATGTATAAATATATTTATTGGGTCTATTTTCTTACTCTTGATTGTAGAGCTCACGCATTTCTATGTGAGTGGGACACACGATGATTGAGGTTCGAACTGATTTCCTTGGTGTTTGGGTTAATTTCATTCCATTTTTAAATATTTTTATTAATGATTATGAGAAGGGTTAAATGGATGGACATATAGTGTTCAAGTACTAGTACCTAGAATCTTTTCTAATGGATTATTTATTATTACCATCATTGATGGAGACCAAGATCAATATAAATCTACTCTATATGAGGATCTTGACTTATTAATCATCATCGGGGTTAGATATTGGATGAGATAAAATATGTAAATTCACCTCTAGAGGATCTCAAGGGAAAGTGGTTTACTTATCCAAGTGTGTCACGTTGTGATTCAATAGTTCTCTTTAAAATAAATACATTTGGAGGCCTCTGAATTTTCATGCACTATCTAATGATTAATAAGGTGACCATTAGGAATAAATATGTTTTTTCTAGAATCAATGTCCTCATTGATCATCACACGGTAGATAATTAGTTTTCAATTATTGATATAAGATCTCAGTAAAACCAATTTTTTGAAAGGAATGAGGATTTTCTTTATACTAACATTCAATGCTAGTATAAACAATTTGAGGATTTGGTTATTACATTTGGTCTTACAAATTTTTCACAAATCATTATGGAATTGATGAAAAGGATCCTTCACTGATTAGTGTTCTCCATATTTTTTGGGTTTGTAAATAATTTATTGGTGTATTAGAAGACATAGGAGGAGATTTTGGGCCATTAAATGGTTGTTTTGGCAGATTTAGGGAGAAAATTCTATATTAATATTTTCCCATGTTCAATTATTCTATCAATGAAGTGTCACTTTTAAGACATGATATTTCATAGGTTAGAGTTTTGGTGGGTCTATAGAATGATTGATATTTCATGTCTTCTAAACTACCCAAGAATGTATTCATGATCCACAATATTATTTTAATATCTGGGTATTATTGATTTTTCATTTGGGACTACACTACATTAGCTTCCCACATTAAGTCTTTAACCATGAATGTTGTGAGGATTGATTGGGATATGAAGGGATTTATATATTTTTAATAGTTAAAATAATGTTTTACAGATGTGTTTTTTTGTTATTCAAGATCCTATATTAGAATATGTGCTAGTTTTTATGCTTATGGTGTCTGTTTGGTAAGTGTGATAATGTAGGATGACCATGTGGTGGCCTATGGATTACAAAAACTATGCCCACATGATGGGAAATATCCCACCCATTACATATATTTGGTATTCATAATTCATGAAATAATGTGTAGAGACACTACTACTTTTGGGAGTATGTTATAGTCTACTCAGATCATAAATGCATGAAATAAATTTTCACCCAAGGGGAAACAACCCTCAAGCAGATATGTTGGGTGGGATATCTTCATATGTTTGACATTGATAATACATATACACCGAGGAAGGGTAATATAGTTACTAATGATTTGATCAATAAGCTTCCAATGGTGGTATTTTGAAAATAAATAGATTAATGGGGTCTTGTGAGTATATTTTATAATCATGGATTAGTGGTGTAGGAGGATGGAATGTATGTTTTTTCATAAAATTTTTGGGTTACAACACATCTCATTGATATAGTTATGAATGGGAATGTATTTTACCTCAATTATTAGTATATTAGATATAATTCAAATATTGGGGAGTCCATAGTTGATTTGTTATAATCTAATGAGGGTACTCTATTTTATAATAATCTACTTGTAGTTACTTTGATCCTAAGGCTAGAATTCATGCATGGGGAACATAATTCTATTTTTTTCATGGTCCCCTGTGAATCCACGATTTTCTATAAATCATTTGGTTGGTATTTATGGCCAATTCTGAAATGTGAAGTTGAAAATTTCATTACCCAGTGCTCAATATGAACGAAAGGAAAATATGAATATAAAATACCATATAATTACTCAAATAAATATATAGTTCTAATATAGATGTGGGATGAGATATTTTTTGATTTCTTGATCAGACTACATCATATTTTGAGTGGTAGAGATTTTATATGGTTTATTTATATCGTTCTAACTAAATCATCCAAATTTATTCCCAAAGATCAGTCAATGATGGTAGAATACCTCATATAACTATATGTTTGATATTTTTTGAGCTTTATGTATTTTTTGTAATAATAGTTCCCTATATGGATACTCATTTTACTTCCCCTTTCTGAATGGAACTCCATGAATCTTTCTAAACCAAAATGAATCTGAGAATCATGTATGTCCCATAGATTGATGGTCAATTATAGTAGATCTTCCAAAATGTCATGGATATTTTGTGATCATTTATTATTGAATTTAAATGTTTTTTGTAACAGCCTTCCCCAGAGGCTCGCTTACTATGACTACCCAAAGCCCGACTCCAATTGGCCAGGGGATGGTGAGTAGAACTGAGTAGGCATATCTCACAAATAAGTGGCATTTTCGTATGTACCTGTAAACACACAGACATCTCCAAGACCAAAATATTGTAATGTAATAACACAAAGTAAAAAAATGCATGAACACCACTATATCCTAACCAACAGAGTACAACATGAATGTAAAGTGAGGTAAAGTACAATTGGTCCAAAATAAAATCCCACAAATTATAATGATTCTGATGCAATGGTTTTTGATGCTTATATGAAGGAATACCTACCTGATGTGTGGGTATAGGAACTGTTATCTGAAGCTTCAGAAGCATGCATGAACTATCTGGTCTCTCTCTATGAACCACCTAGTATGGAACCACCTCAAACTCCATTAAAATTTTGATGGTCTGCATAAGACATGACACGTGTGGGAATATCCTTTGTAAGGGTGAGTATTAAAATGCTCAGTAGGACACTCCAAAATAAAATGTAAAAGGCCACAAATGAATCATCACATATAAGATACCGCAACGAAATACCAAAAATGGAAAGCTCCACTAAAAATATATAGTCAGATCAATATATGTATATGTATATAGAATATATAACATGGAAATCCATGTATACTCATAAGGTATTCGAGGACTCAGTGTCTCTTCCACTACTTGATACATGGTTCTTCTCATGGAATGCTCGTTATGAGAGATTTCACTACTCGATCTATCTAATAGAAGTATGTAGAACAGGTCTACCAAAAGTATACTTGAGAACACTAGGTTCTCGAAAAGATAAATAGTTTCCCTGAGACATTCAGTATTTCTATTACATGGAGTTTTGATAACACAAAGAGTGTTAGAAACACACTGAGTGTTGATAAGTTATGCAGTCCCCAAGTCACATAGAAACCATGTCATAGCCAAACATCAACAACTGAAGACATACCAAATAGCACTCGTCAGGACTAGTCACATAAAACAGAATGAATCTAATCTCAATATGCATATAGGGGGTCCTCTGCACCTAGGGACCACTTAGGGGACTCATTATCCTATGGGAAACATCATTACAGATAATGGATAGGTGACCATGTAAATAATGGTCACCCCTTATCCACAAACCCAATCTAAGGAACAATGAAGATAAGTGAGGACCAATCGTTCCTCCTTATATGATATATGCTCCAACCCAATAATTCATAGGTTGCTATCGAGATGAGATAACTCCCTTCAGAATATTGGTAATCCTATGTGATAGGAACAAGATTATGAATCGATCCCTCATAGGGATAGACCAATGGTATGATCTTAACATTTGTTTATCCAAATAAAAACACCACTATGACATCTCAAAAACATCACTCTATCACAAGGGTCCCAAAACCTTAGATGTCTTATCAATCGAACACTCTGTTTTAATGATATGGCCAATTTAGTAATAAGGGGCTAGGTCTGTCTTCGTTCGACCCAGGATAGTCTAGCTGACCTGACCCATCCTGGTCATTCTAGGCCTGCCTAAACCTGCCTAACTCGATGGGCATGGCTTGTGAGGTAGTTTGACCTTGATGAGCTGCTATAGAATCCCGATTCCCTAGCCCGACCAATGATACGTTGGACAAATTAGATCCATCAGATGTGACCTTCCCTAGCCATGTGCCTCTGGTCCACACAGTCGCCCGACCGTGTGGCCAGCTCGCTCCCCCAGTCAACATAACATCAAACCACATTTCACTTGGCTGACCTGCCCCTTCTACTTGGTCATAAGGCCCACGTCGTTGTGATGTTCTCCATCATATGTGACTCTGAGCCACATCCCATCTACCACTGTGACGACCTCTTACGGTGACCCCAAGTCATCACCCGCTGCCTACACCCTGGTGTCCTTTGTCTGATGTGGTCCTTCCTAAACCATGTTTCACCATTACCTTCGACCGCCCTATCAGAATCCTATTCATACCAATTTCACCTAGCCCAACCCCCTCCTACCCACTACTTCCTCCTTTGCCAGCTACCCTACTGGCGGACAACTATTTATCGCACCCTATCAGTAGCCTGCTATTCCTTGCACCCTCTACATGGAACCAACCAGAGCCGTGGGTCTAGGAACCATTGTGTTTCAACGCTTTGAACCACCGTAACTATTTCCTTGGGTTATTTTCATCGTGCCTTCACCGTCAAACCATTTTGATGTCATTGTGGTGCCGGATCCCCGGTCTTGGATTCTTGCGCCATGGATCGAAGTTGCAACGATTAACTATTCATATTTCATGAAGAATAAAGAGAAGTTTAGGGGAAAGAGATAAATAACCTAAATTCCCAGTGAATTTATATTAGATTTGTTCATGTGGATTTTTGATCTGTTAATTTACTAAGGATTCACTGACAAAAATATACCAATAATCATAATGATCTATCATACCTTTAATATCTGTAATGTTAAATCGTATCATGCAAAAAAGATCAATCAGTGGGAAAATATGATTATTTATTGGTCCACATTCATCGTGGAATTAATGAATGGGAAAAATAAATCAAATCAAAAATTTCATACCTCAATTTGGTTCAAAATTTTTTAAAGAAAAATGGTTACATCATTGTCATGGGTGAAGATCCTTCGAATATGAGGTTTTTCTTTGATCATTGATCCATAATCAGCCACCATTCATTGAGAGTGATATATCTCCTTCATTTAGAATAATTTCAGGATTATTGTGACAACCAATAAACCTCTATCAAATGTGTATTAAAATAAAATTTGTCGGTGCATCCAGAATAAAATATTTTTATTAAGATATTTTAATTGTGTTTACATTCAAAAACAATCTTTCATAGTTGGGCAGCCCTGACCGATGTTAGGTCTCACCTAAGGAAAATACCCACTTACGAACTCAACGATGCTATCTTATTTCCAATCTGATTTAATTAATATTATTTTTTGGGAATTTAAATATAAAATAATTTTATTTAATTATTTTATTTACTTTTATACCCATTTTGGAGTTTTCCCTTAAATAATTTCTCTGACTAATGTTAATTTGATCCTATGGTAAATCCATGTCTATAATCTCAATGGTACCCTCAGAATTCTGATCCAATAATCCATTTAAAATATATTTTACTTCTTTTGAAAAGATGGGCACACTTGCTATTAAAAACATAATGTTTTTCATTGAATCATTCCAGACACACCAAGCCCCAGACTTTCATGTATCCTTAGTGCTTGGTCTCATAATTTTCACAAATAATATCTAAAAATTAATATCTTGAAAATCAGATTCTTTAAAATTTCCCCACATTAGGTATTTATGTCTCTAAAATCCATAAAAAGGTCTAATCAAACAATTGAGGGTACTAAGCACGAATCTGAGAATCTCACTCCCATGTACTCTCCTAGAGATTCTTGTACTCCCACCTAATTCTTAAAAAAGGTATTAACCACAGAAGATGGATCCCCTTCTACAGGTCCTTCATCTCCTTCATGTTATCATAAAAATTCACCCCAGTCAATGAAGTGTGATAAATCATGCATGTATTTCCTCAGCTGAGACAAGTGGAATATGATTTATACTTGGTCCAACTATGGGGGTAGACCCAAGAGGTAAGCCACCTCACCAACTCTACATAGTATAATGAAATAGTTGATGATCCTCTAAGATAGATTTTCATCATGGACAAATATCTATATCCCACGTCGAGGAGAGACCTGAAGCATCACATTGCCTCCATCCTCAAACTCCATAGACCATATTCACCAATCAGTTTAAGATTTTTGTTGTCTCTATGTTGTCTTTATTAAATCCCAGATGAATTATTCGTTATCTATAGTTTCCTACACCATCATTGGTCTCATGAGTTTTAAATCTCCTGGATCAGTCCAACAATGTGGTGACCTATAGGGTCACCCATAACAAGGCTCGAATGGTTCCATACTGATGATGGAGGGGAATCTGTTGTTGTGTGTAACTCCACCAGAGGTAGGTGATTCTCCAGAAAGTAGCCATAACATAACATGAAATCCCATAGCGTGTTACTTAGATCCTGAATAGCCCACTCAGTCTGGTTGTCCACCTATGACAGACGCATTGTGCTCAAGTGTAACTAAGTCCCAAAGGCCTTTTATAATCCCTTACACAATTGGAATGTAAAGAAAGCATCATGATCTGAAACAATCATCAATGTAACTGTACGGATTAGAACTATGTCATGCATTTAAATGAGGCCCATGATCTCTACGGAACTCTTCTCTCAAATAGGTATGAAGTGGTCCTACATGGTGAGTTGGTCAATGATCACCCATATGGTATCATTCATCCTAGACATACGTGGTAATATCGTCTTGCGGTCTATTTTTATTCCATCCCATTTTCATTCCATCACCTCAAGGTGTTGAGTCAAATCCACTGGAACCTGATTCTCAATCCTCATGTGTTGGAAAGTAAGGTATCGATAAACAAACACTAAAACTTCCTTCTTAATCCCTATCCACCTAACCGATGATAGAGGTTCTGTTATGTGATTTTAAAACTTTTATGTACCTCTAAAATGGATTCCTAATACCCTCTAGGAACCTCCTTTCACAACTCCATTAGTATCATTAGGCATCCTTTGAAAAAAACATTGTTTTCCCAAAATTTTGAATATCCATTAGGGGTATGACCTATTTACATTTCATTATGTATATCCACACAATCTCTTCAATAAGTTATGGCTCCATAACTCTCGAATTGATTATAGGGGTTAAAACCATTTACTAGAGATATGATTTTCCATCTCTATCCAAACAGGATAACTGTAATGAGACCAACAACACTAATGCATCATTTAGAAGCTAGAGGATAGATATCATACTGTTAGGGTATTCTACCACATTACACGTCCAAGGAGTATGGAAAATATCAAATTCATTGTCCTATAGGATCTATGGATATCACCTCTATCTCAAGATACAATCCTTAAGAGAAAAGATATACATGAGGCTATTGTTTTCAATATAGACAATAAACTACTCGCCAATCTGGTAGTTCCACCACATCTTCATTGTGAAGAATAATGATACTAACTCAATATCATAGGTTACATTTTTCTTCTCATGTAATTTCAAATACAGTGAACCATAGACAATCACTTCTTTCCTCTGCATTTAGAGACTACCATGACCAGTTCCTGATGCATCCCAAAACAATATGTACATGACACCCTCCTTTAGAAACCTCATGAGGGGATAGCTCATCGGACTATGCCTCAAAATTCATTATATTCCTTGAATCTCTACTCTATTAGATTATATTTCCAAGAGAAACAATGAAAACCTAGGGTTGTCTAGGGTGAAACACTGGGTTTCAGGAATCCCTTCTGTTACAAGTCCTCCAACTGCACTCTCAGCTCACCAAGGTCTATGAGAGACATCCGATATTATGGTGTAGATATTTATTTACTCTATGGGTGTATATCAATGAAGAATTATATCTATAAATGGTGAGATAAACCTAGAAAATATTCAAGGAATATGTCCTTATACTCTTTCACCATTACAAGAAACATAGGACTCAAAATCTCCACAACACTGATGGTCTAGCTAGCCAACTAGAGAGTTATCAGTTACATCATCCTTTGCATGAGAACATCCTCAGCTGTAAGGATTTCCCTTTCACCAATAAAATGGTAAATATGGTTCTATAATCACAAAAAACCACACCCTTTTCCTATAACAATAAATCTAAGCATTAACTATGGCTACTAGTCCATACCGAGAATGAAATCCTAAGGCCTCAATGCTGCTACCAAGAGATCCAAACTAAAACTCTCATCATCAAATGTCAAGTAACAATGATGGAACTAGTGTGTGATCATTGTGTCTCCTCTAGTAGGAGTCTCTAAACATTAGGGTTAAGTAAATTGTTTAAACAGTAGCTCTATCTATCAAACATGAAAAGTGTCACGAAAATAAAAACACTAGAAAAATTATCTATCTACTGCAGCTAATGTAGAAAGACACATATCGTACCTTGTACCATTATCAGATTACTAGTGTCATAATCCTCTTTAACATGCAAATATATCCTGCCCTATCCTCTAGCTCATTAAGTCTGGTATGGACTACCTGTGGGTGGTGGTAGTAACACGTCAAAACATTTTCCACTTCTTAATGCTTCCTCATCTCCTCTTTCATGTCTGCTACTTAGTGGATATATCTTCTCTTGTCAACGCCTCATCATTGGTAGTCCACAAAATAGATCTCTCAATGTATCCTAAAAAGTTGAATAATATCGCACAGAATGTACATTCCCATGAAAATCATATCAGCAACTCATCCTTAGGGAACTAGAACATCCCTATAACTTCTAATGAAACCTCATGTTCTGCAGATTACATCATGTAAATTCCCTCAGTAGGACCGACTGACCCATCATCCTATGTGATCTCTTCTTTAGAAGGCGATGATATGCATTTGGACCCTATGTATCATCACCCAGAACCAAAAGATTGATCCATGAATCTATCTAAAAATCTATATCTACTTGAAAAACTAGAGGTGGGTCTACGAACCGATCAAAATGAGAATGTTCCACATGGTGACCCTCTTGAATAAAAACTACTTTGTGACTTTCTCCCCATATGGAGGCCTTTTCAAACATCGGGTGGAACTATCGATCATGCTATAGAAGCCGCATATGCTGGCATTGTGAATAAATCCTACAAGAAAACATGATGTGTCATAGTCTAAAGAGTATACTTAGTGATTAAACTCAATAAGGACACGAAAAACACAACCCATTCCTATATGATGCATTTACCATTATATTTTCACTATAACTAGTGTTTTAATGTGCCGAGTAAAAAATTAGGTGTCTAGTGTCCTGTTGTGTGGATACATTGGTTGGCGCACCAACACTACAGTCCATGGCCTAAAAGACTAACTCAAAACACTGAACACTATTTCCCCAAACTAATATCACAAACAACTATTCATAATGTAGAACTGACCTCCTCTGATACCACTCTTTCATGACCCATCTTAGATGGGTCTAGGCCATGACTACCCTACGCCTACCTTCAATAGGCCAGGGGATAGTGACTTGCACTGAGTAGGCATATCCCAAAAATGGGTGGCATTTTCCTATGTACCTGTACACACATGAACTTCTCAAAGAACAAGATACAAAAAACTAACAGACACTAAGTAAACAAATTCATGCATGCCACTATATCCTAACCAATAGAGTATGATAGGAAAGTGAAGTGAATTAATTTAAAACTGTGCCAGAATACTAGACCACAACAAAGAAATAGTTTGAAGCACAAGGTTCTAAAACTTGTTCTCCGAAATTCCTAACCAAATAAACTGAAGCGTAGGAACAGGTACTAATTCCAGAATTCATAGTAGAACAACTCAATGTTCTTGACTATCTATAAGAACCACCTAGTTCTATTCTTCCTTATATTTCTTCAAATCACTAATGGTTCTTCAAAAAATATAGCACGTGTAGGAAAATCCTGCGTAGGGGTGAGTAAAACAATACTCAATTGGATACCACAGAATATAAGGTAAAATACCATAGAGTAAAACCCACGAAGATGATACCATGCAAAAATAACATAAAGGGAAAAAACAAGTAAAAAAGATATAGTCACCTTAACAGAGGTATAATGCTATATCACATATAATACAATCATCGAGGTATAGTCGATTGGATTCCAAGAATCACTGTCTCATCCACTATCAGCTACATGTTTCTTCACATATCATGATTGATCTGGGACATCTCACTCCTCAAGCTATAAAATAGATATAAATAGAATATGACTACCAAATGTACCCAGGATAACACTAGGGTCGTGATAAGATATAAAGATTACCTGAGAAGTATTGCTAAGACATGAAGTTTCTATAACAGACAGAGTTTTGGTAACACACTGAGTGTCTATAATACATGGAGATTTCGTAACACATGAAGTGTCGGTAACACACATAGTGTTGAGAAGAAATGAAACCCCCAAGTCACATATTCCCCAGTCATCCCCAAATATTAACCACTGAAAATTTCCCGAGTCACACAATTCAGGTCTATTCATGTAGAACATATAGAAGCTGATCTTGATATATATATATATATATATATAAATGTATATATATATATATGGGCACCTATGTTCCCTAGGCTCATTTGGGGGACTCCTCTCTAATAGAAATACCATCCCATATAAGGGATTGGTGCACATGTAAATGTTGGTCACACCTTGTCCAAAAACCCCATCTAAAGAACCATGAAGAGAAGTGGGGACATGACCATGCCTATCAATGTGATACATGCTCTAACCCACGGATTCATCTGTAGAAGTTGGGTTGAGACAACACACTTCAAAATATGGGTCATCCTCTATAATGGGAACATGATCACGCATCGAACCCACACAGGTAAAGACCAAGGGCTCTCTCTAAACCCTACTGATCTAAATGAAAACCCACCATTCCATCTCAAAAGTACCTCCTTGTTGCAAGGGTCCAACCCCTTGGATGGTGCATTAATCGAATTCTATATTTGAATGATATGGCCAGTTTAGTATAAAGGGTTCGGTCTGGGTCTAATCTGACCCGATTTTTCAAACCTCGTTCCGTTGTCCAATCCAGAACAAGTTAGTCTGGGCAGACCCAAACCATCCCCCCTGATGGGTATGGCCCATTGGGCCATGCGGTCATGCAGGTGGGACCACCGGAGCTATCTGGTTCTCCTACCTGGTCTGCATCACGTGGAATGACTTCGCTCCACCGGAAGTGGGACACACTATCGTGTCCCTTTGTTCCACGTGGTTGCCTGACCACATGACCAGCCAGCTCCCCTAGTCAACATAGTGCTAGATCATGTCTCAAAAGTCCAGATCACCCACTCTACTTAGTCCGATAGAATGTGTCACCATGGCTTCCTCTATTCGACGTAGCTCTGAGTCGCGTCCCACCTACCATCGTTGGGGCCTCCGGTTGTAGCCCCTTATTACTACCCATAGAATATTCCATTACAAGATTTGTCTAATGTTTTCCACTCTAGACCGTATTTCACTACCACCATTAGACAACCTTCCCATGTAATATTCCATCCAACTCCACTAAGTCCAGCTCCTCGTTGGGTCGTTGCTTTCTCCCCCTCTAGCCGCTCTACCAGCGGCCTGCTATTCACCTCACCCTCTGCCCAGACCTCACCAAAGTTACTACTCTAGGGACCGTCACACACCATAGCCTTGCACTACCATAACCCACTACCTCAGGTGGTTTATTCCACCCCTTCATAGTCACACCATTGTGATGTCATTGCATTGACAGATCCCTGGTCATGGATCACTGCACCACATATCAAAGGCACAATGATCCTCTATTTGCATTTCACAAAGAACAAAAAACATGGTGATGTTTGGGGAAATGAGATAAATAACATAAATACCCATATAATTGATCCTATCCTTTTTTATGTCAGCATTGATCCATTCATGATATAATTACTAACAAATAACAATCAACCAAAAATCACAAAGATCTATCATCCCTTTAATTCTTGTAAAGGTAAATCCCATCCCACAACAATGATCAGTACATGGGACAATATATTTTATGATTTGTCCACATTCATCATGAAATTAAAAAATGTGGAAAGGAAATCAAATCCAAAATTCCCAACCTCGATACAGTTCGATCACTAATAAAGAAACGTTTGTCACATAATTATCGTGGGTGAATATCCTTCGAATCTGAGGTGTTTTGTTGATTGTCGATCCATGATTCACCGATGTTAATTGAGATAACTCCATATCCTTACCTAATAATAATTATAGGGTTATGGTGATAACCCTGAATCCTTCAACAGACACATATTAAAATAAAACATGTCGATGTGTGAAGAATAAATTATTTTTAATAGAATATTTTAATGATGTTTACATCCAAAAAATATCTATCACAGTCAGCCTGTCCTAGATCATGTTAGACATCACCTAATGAAACCACCCCTTATGAACTCAATGGTGGACTCTTATTTTTGATCCTAGTTTCCATTTAAGAGTTATTATGATTTAATTAATAAAATTATTTTATTTATATATTTTATTTACGTTTACAACCTTTTAGGTTTTCCACTAAAGACATGCACCGACTAAAGTTATGTCATGCCTAGGGTAAATACACAAATCTTAGCTCTATTTTGCACTCATACTTTTAATCCATAAACCCATTAAATTTGTATTTAACAATTTTATGAAATTTCTGTTTGTGTACTATTAGAAACAAAAGATTATTTACCAAATTGTTCTGGGAAAACTGGGCCTCAGAATTGCATGTCGTCTCAGTGCCTAGTCTCGTAATTTTCAAAATTAATTTCTATAAATAAACTCTAGAATGTATGAATCATTAAATTTATTATAATGGCACCTGACATTTGATGATTATACATATAACAAAATTTATCATACCATGATCATGATTACCCTATGTGAGGTATTGTATTGGCAGTCATGAAAATACTTATTACTTTCAGAAGATGTGGATGAACATTCCTTAGTTTGTATGATCCTCCTCAAGGAGATGACTAGGATAGTGATAATGATCTAAATGTAGTTTTTTGATGTCATATATTTAAAATTATCATCACCCGTTATAGTTTTTAGTTGGTGTTTAGGTGTTTCTTCAAGGATCTACATAACATAGATACTATAACATGGGAAGTCAAGGGAAAATGGCACTAAATAATGTTGGTACACTTTAGGTTATACTGTCTCTTGGATATTTATCCCATTTGTTTAATTTTCCACAATGGATGCCCCCAGTCAATGAATTCATTCATGTTTCCCTATTTAAGAGATACCATCTGGACCCATCTCCTATATTATTGTTAGCCTAATTATAGGTTGAGGTTGTTTCACCATTTTTGAGATTCATGCACAAATCATAAATCATAATTTTATGATTATATTTAGTATTTCATTATAGTTAGATTGTGTGGTCTATAAGTGTGGTGAAAAATCTATCAGACATGGGAGCATGATTCTTTGGTGAGGGTGTAGTGTCCTAAAAAAATTTAATTTTTAGGAATCTTTCTATAACATCCCAGGTAATGATAGAAGAATTCATTTTCATATTTATTAATATTTATGAATAATATATTAATTTTAAATTAAATGTTTTTCTAATTCCAATAATGTACATGAAACAGAACAATCTGTTTCTCTGAAATTTACATTGTATGCAAAACTGAGTTATCCGGAAACATAATATATTATTATTATTATTCTTTTAAATTGTAGTAATTTTATAGATGTGGTATGGGTGGAAATTAATGGGACTAATTAAATCATTTTTAAACCTTTTTATTAAATTTTTTACCGTAATCAAAAATATTTTGTAGGCTAAAAATAATGCTAAATCTAATTTTACATATAAAAATATATTTTTTAAAATGTATTTTTGTAGGATTTTAGTGGAAAAATGATTTTAAATCAATTTTTGACACATTACTTTAATTTATATGAAAACATTAATTTTTTAAAATGTTAACTATTAAAATTTCTATTGTTTGAAATTTTGGTGTTATTGTGAGAATATAAATATTTTTATTAATAGTGAATAATACATAATTTTAGTTCAAATCATTTTTATCAAAACATTAACATAGTTAAATTGTTCTTTTTATAGATTTATTGTATAATTATATATATTTTATTCTATTTTAACTAATTTAGGACATTTGAATCAAATTCACATTGAATTTAGATATAAAAACATGCGAATCTTTTGAATATTTTCACTATAAAAACCCCTCTTTCACATATTTTCTATTGAAATAATTTTTAATTAATTTTAGATACTTATGTGGTCAAAATTTGTGAAAATGGATATAATATTTGTATTCAATATATGTTATAATTTTTAATATGGTTAAATTGTATTTTTTTCCAAAAGAATATTTAATGTGATTAAAATTAATCAAAGCTTTTTAAGGAAAAGGGATTAATTAATGACTAAAAATGAAAATAAGACTTAAAATGACCCTAGAATATTCAAAAAAAAATTATATTCTAGACATTTTTTGACCACTAAATTTATATGGATATATAATTAATTATTTTGAACCCTTTCGGGACAAGTAAAATGTTTGGATCACACAATTAATTTCAAGAATAGACAATGTGTCCTTTCCCCTCTTATAAATGGCCTACTATCCACCCCTCTCTTTACACCTCTCAAAAACTTTTGAATAAGAAAAAACCTTCACAAATAATATACCAACACAACTCCCCTCACCATAAAATCCTTATCTTGGGGGTAAACAAAACTAAGTAGTCCTTTTATGCAAACCAAAAAGAGTTACCTGAAGAAGAGGTAACTTTAATCAGTAAGAATTTTTACATTTTTTCCATCTCCACTCCCATCATTTATTATTATTACATTATTATATATTAAAATAAGTATCCTAAAAAACTGGTATGTTTTTATTATAAGGTTTTGACTTACACCTACATATACATCAATCAAATTGGTACAAAAATTATCATTCATGTATAGAAAACTATAACCACACATAATGATGTCATTCATTTTTTATTTACCACCTCTTATGGTTGGGTATTATGATAGACAAAATATTTTTATATAAAATATATTATATATTTATGATTAATTAATAATTATTGAATATTTTTATTCACATACCTTAATGGGTTTCATTTTTTTGTATATGATAACATCTTTTGTGAACGTTTGGAGTACCACCTCCTCAAAGCGATATGATTCGTTCAAAAATTATATGAAATGTATTATGGTTTGGTTTAATTAAAAATATTGGAAATAAATTATATATATATATATATTATTCATTATATAATTACATTTCTATAAATATAACATATTATTTTCTTTATTTCAGTTTCTCATAATGAAAAAGTGATAACAATATTCATACATGTGTGGACTAATGCCTCCTAGAAATGAAGGGATTCCTATTACATCACAGGAATTATATATATAATTATTTGTGATTAAATAACATTTTATTATTTATATAATGTCCACTCTATAGTGATTAATTTTACTCACCTTCTTTCCATAATGATAATTGAAAAAGGTGAATGTTGCATATGTGTACGTACGACCTACCATCTCCAAGACTGTAACATTGGTTCATTTTTCCTAACCATAACTCTAAGATTATTTTAAAATTTTAATTAATGTATAAATATGATTATCATTATGGATAGGTTTATTTAATGGACTCTTTGACCATAGTTGAGCTCCCAAAGTTGTTTTTGATAAATAAATGAAATATTGTCCAAACACTCAACATAATCTTAGGGTTTCAAATAGTTGTTTACAACATTTTAATAATTGAAATAATTTTAATAATAAACATGAAAAAGTTACTAAATCAATTAAATTATTAACATATGTTTATTATTGATTAATATAAAGACTCGCGTGACATGTTGGACCCAAGGTATGGGATTTCATCTCAATCTACTTTCATTGAGACATTTCTTGATGATGTGCACCATTATACATTAATACTGTGAAT
Organism: Viscum album; assembly: GCA_963277665.1. Taxonomy (NCBI): domain Eukaryota; kingdom Viridiplantae; phylum Streptophyta; class Magnoliopsida; order Santalales; family Viscaceae; genus Viscum; species Viscum album. The sequence goes on from CAUJRU010000208.1 coordinate 370,747, forward strand.
ATATAGAACCTTTAAAATTCAATATCTATATTATATCTATTATCATGTAATTTAAATTTTATTAAATGTGCTTCTATCATGTTACTTATGATTTGAATATTCTATGTGTTTATGGGATGCTTAGAATGTCTAATAATTTAAACTTCCCAACATATTAATATTACTGTTATTAGTTAATATATATATTTATTTATTTGGATATAAAAGGGACTATAGCAGAAATTTAATGTATATCTTCATACGTTGATTAATTTTAAAGACATCATTTTTTTAATAGAATATGAAACATGTATATTACTTTTTTTATATTTTGTTATTAAAAATGGGTTTTGGGAAAGGAATAATAATTTAAATATTTTTTTAAAAAATTATTGGAAATGAAATTTTATTATTAAAAATTTCAGAATTTCAAACTTTTGTGTGTAATTATAATATAATGATACTTCTAAATTTGAGGGGGGGTTTTTTAATAAACCAATTAAGGGTGGTTCCATGAAAACCCAATGATCCTTATGCCAAAGATAGTCCTTCAATGTATTGTCTATAGATGTTAGTTGTATGCATATTCCATTTATAAGAGCTACAATTATAGAAGTATACAACATGGTTATTCCCTTTAAAAGAGTGAAAAGAATAATTTTGTATCAGTATACATTAATTATTTTTTATTCTTTTTATGGATTTTACTATAATCATGTGATTACAAAAAAGTATTTATATGAAATTAGTTTTAAAGGATATTATTTACAGAATATTTAGGGTGAATTGTGTTAAATCGTGGTAAAGTTATCATGGATTACATTTTTTAACAATGGATTAAAGGTTTCATTAATTTTATATCCCTTATTGGTATTTTTTCCTCATCCCACATTTTGTACTATTTTTCACAATACATAAGGATAACTAAAGGATTGGAAGAATTTATGTTGAAATTTGGGAAGAGTTTTCATAAACTATATCATGATTAATTCTAAAATGTGTTATTTTATAGAAAAAATGGATACTAATTGGATGTGTTCACATTGTGATTTGTGTTTTTTTATGTATTAATTATGGACTAATTCTATAAACTTTTATAACTAAAATGATCCTCAATGTGATAGAAAGTTAAATTGGTGACTTAAATCAATATTCTTTAAATTTTTTAGGATTATTCCATATAGTTTTCATCAAATGTTGGTTTATATTACATTAGAGGATATGGTGATATTAATAACTTTATCTTGAAATATTTTACTTTATAGTAAATATAAACATTTATTACATTTGAATATACCATGCTGCTTCATCTAAAGTATGTTGGTTTGGAATGGGTTTTTATATAGGAAACAAGTAAGATATAATGAGAAGTCATACATTGGAAAATATAATTCACATCAAAATCCTGAGATATTTGGAATTTTAAATAAGTAGTTTTTCACAATGATGGATTAGTTAACATGTGATATTATGGTTATGGGGTATCCATGAGAGATAGAAACAATATATAACAAATAATAACATGATTATAGTGGAGAATTTTATATGAAAACATCTCAACCATTCATAGGGCCATCTAACAACCAAATAGCTGAAGTATATAATAATTCCTTAGAAAAATATTCACATTCATGGGATGCTTATATCATATAAATGTGACTCGTATCATTTATTGTTTTAAAGGTGAAGGCATCTTTTATTTTTCATTGGTTAAGAATATAAGTGAATGTGAAGAGATTAATTCCTTGGAATGATATGAATTTAATAATATTTTCATTGAGAAATACATTCATATGGTTTTCTATCTTTTGATGTAAAAACAATTCTTCTACTCTATAAAAAAAAGTGGATGATTTTGTGGATTCATTTGAATAAAAATATCACATGAAATTTTAAATACATCACAAATTTTATATGAGATACTAATAGGAAGATAAATCAATTTTACTCATCATTGAAGACAATATGTCAAAGGGCATTTGTTTCTAAAGAGTTATAGTTCTATGAGATACTGTTTGATGTGATGAGAAGGTTGAAATGAAGTCTTATAATGATCATGTGTCCCATGATAGTTATAAAAATATTTTACCAAGTTTTTAAGAAAATAGGAAATAATTTATAAAATATATTTGAAGGTAAAAACCCAATATCCCACATGTGAGAAGTGTGGTAAAAACATCCTTGACAATGTCTTTCATTGGTTGGGATGTTATTCTGATTTGGTATGGTTGGTCATATAGAACATAACTATAAGGTATATGATCCTACAATTAATGATAATTATGGAATTATATGATAAAGTATTAATGAGTTAAGAAATTATGTGAATTTATGTCCATGGATGATGACCTGGGGTGGAAACCATCACGATCGAAAGAAAAAAATGTGTGACATAATTTTTCCTTCAACTTTAGTTGATGTTGGGATATAAAATTAAGTTATAATAAGTATGTTACTAGTTTTATTTGAATTATTACAATACTCAATTTGATTCTGTGTCTTTCTATTCTTTCATTTCTGAGAAATTTTCTATAAAATCAGAAATATCACCTCATGAATGTATGTTTGAATTTTTTGTAAAAACATTAATATGGGGTTTTAGAGAAACCATTATATACAGTAATCATAATGTTTTAATTAGTGGAATGGTATTTCATAAAATTCTAATTGTACTGTCCATATAAGATTTTGGTATCATTTTTTGTATAGACTGGCTTTTAGTTTATCTTGCTAAAATAAATTATAAAGAAAATAAAAATTAATACAATAATTTCATAACTTTTATAACATAACAAGAATATAAGAAATTGTTCAATTATAATATGGAATGTTATCTAGTTTATTTTGTTAGAAAATGAAATAGTTTTGATTACAATCCTCCCATTTGTTAATGAATTTGTGGAAGTTTTTTCTAATGAATTCTCTTGGGTTTCTCCTTAATGAAAATTATAATTTTATATTGATTTAGTATTTGATGCTAAGACTTTTTCTAACCACCCTTATATAATCGATCAAGTAGAATGCATAGAATTGAAAAACCAGTTGTAAGAATTTCATTGATATGGGTTTAATTCTAACAAGCACATCATTATGGAGTATGCTATTTTATTTCTAAAAAAACATTGTTCCATGGGACTTTTCATCGATTATAGACCCTTAAATAATATCACTATTAAGAATAAATATCCTTTTCCAAATATTGATGATTTTTTATTAGCTCCAAAGAGATCAAAATTTTTCAATGATGGGTCTATATTTTTGTTACCATCAGCTAAAGGTGAAGGAGGATGACATTGCAAAAACTATTTTTGAACTAGATATGGACATTGTGAGTTTATAGTTTTTCTCTTTGGACAATATAATAGACCTGAAATATTTATGAATCTTATGAATAGAATCTTCCATGAGTTTTTGGATCAGTTTTATCTTATGTTAATTCAATGTATTTTTTTCTAATCTTAAAATCATGAGGAACATGAATAGAACTTAAGGTTTGTTTTTCAAACCATTAATGAATATAAACTATATGTATTGTTTAGTATAAGTAAATTTGGTTGCAAAAAAATTCTTTCCATGTACATATTATTTCTAATGATGAAATATATAACGGACCATAATTTACATGTAGATATTATATCAATATTGAAGAATATTTATTACATAACATAACAAAAACCATATCAGGACAAAATAGGTTTAGTGTCTTTAGAAAAACTGGGAAACATAAAAAACTGGTTCATAAAACATCTCCATTGGCTCCCATATTTTTCTTCAAAACTAAACTTAATTTGACATATCTTACTTAATACCCTTCTTCATGACCTGGGGAAAATAAAAATATAAAATGGTGAGCTCAAATTCTCATTAAGGGTAAAAAAGAGAAACATAAGTCTTATCCTCAATATAAGAACATAGCATTTTAAAATCTTATCTGGAATATAAAAATTCATAATATCATCTCATGGGATATATCATAAAAGTTAAAGGTAATCCCAATAATCATAAAATAAGACATGATTTTTTTTTTCCATACACCCATAAGTATATAAAATCTTGTCATATTAGTAAAGTCTCATTTCTGAGACCATCATAGTGGAAATATTCCATTACTAAACCGAGTTCACTCCTTATTCCATCCCTTTATTACTGAACCATATTTACTTTCAGTTATAGTCATGTCTATATCATGAGATATAAATATATACTCAATGAATTAGAGGGATATATAAGTCCCAACCATTTCATAATGAAAACATTGTTATGTATTCCACAAAAACATAAATCATTTATCATAGCAAAACCATTGAAATAAAATTGGTTTCTTAGACAACATTCCAACAGAATAAATTTTAAATAAATGGATTTCATAAAAAATAATTCCCTCATAAAAACAACCAAATGACAGTAATAATAGGGATATAATCGTAACCTAATGTTGTCTTAGACATAAAATAATTTTGATAAACACTTGAACTTTATTTATGAAGAAAATATCAATTACTTTCCAAAAACATTTTCTTTTACCAAAAGGCCACAAAATATTAAAATAAATGAATTCAATTGAAAATAATCTTGAAATCATGTAGTGTATGTTTCATTAAAATAATGTATCATGAAATCATAAAAATAAATTCATTCCATATAAGTGAAAAATACACTCTCCTCGTACGATTGGAGGAAAAGTCAAAAAGTACCTCAAATTGATTAACGACTAAAGATTCATTTCATATCATTTAATAAAAATTCACTAATGGGTAAATTAACATTGAAAATTTTTAAAAGAATAGAAATAAAATTACATAATTATGAAACATGGATTTTGATGATAAATATACCCCAGCAAATACTTAGGTATAAACAATCTCAAATAAAAATGAGATTGTAAAATTACCCCTTTCCATAGGTCCAACATCATTCGTATGTATCCAAACCTCATGTATAATGATTTAAATAATTTTATTGACTTATTTTAGAGTCATAATAATTTTTATGATATCATATATTATTATATTATCATCTATTTGTTATTAACATTTCATTGCCACTCGTTATTCAGATATTGACTGCTTTATGTTCTTATGAAATATTTGTTGGATAATTTCATGTTCCACTTCATAAGTAATAGTTAAATCATTTACAGAATTATATTAGTATAATATATGTCATATTTATTCATTCAATTCATGTATATAATAATGGATTAATGACGATCATGTACAATTAATCGCATCGCATTGTGGAGATGGTAGGCCGTACGTATGCACGAGCGATGATATCACACTAAAAAATGTTGAACAGTATTGAAGTGGATGGTGTATAATATTTCAGAATTAGTAAAATTTAAAATAATCATATATAGTCATTTTTTCAATCATTATACCCATCAATGTAAGGTGGTGGTGAAAAAACATATTACACCCCAACGTGCTGACAATAAGGTGTACGTATGCATGCGTGGTAATTTCATTTTTCATAGGATAGATAGAAGGTGAAATATGGTTGTTTCATATTTATAATAACATATTTTTATATGATTGAAACTGATTTTATTACTTTATAATGAAACAACTAATTAATAGTAAGTATAATAAAAAATAATTTTGAAGGAATCGGTAGAAGAGATTAACTCTTCCTTGACCTGCTTTCTCTAAGTATCTTCTTAGAGAACTGGAGATGGTCTTTGAAGATGACCGGAACCTCTTGAATGAAAATAGGGAAGTTTAAAAGGAAAAATGGTAGGTTATGGACGAGAATGAAGGTTAAAAATGATGTAAAGAGGTGATAGAGGATGTTTCCTTTTATAATTGAGGTGAGGGGCACTTTTGGAAACTCCTTAAATAATGATTTATAATAAAATAATGCCCGATCGAAAGACCACCAAAATTTCTCAATTTTTATGATGAGATGAGATAAGGTTTTAATATCATAAACCAATAAATTTTTGACATGTTATTTGTTCAATTTAAACCATATCTTTTTAATTGACACTTAGTTCTTCTATTTATTTTTTAATTGTGGTAATTAGATTCAAAATATTTAATGGTTATAAATATTTACTTATATATTGTTAATTGAAAATAAATAGATAATTTTTTACATTTCATCCCTTATAATTATCAATTTTTAATTTTTATATATTTTTATGTTTTTTAAATAATTTAATAAAATTTTATTTTTATAAAATATCAATAGTGTCAATTTTGATAGTATTCATTTATTTGACATTAAATAAAATCAATACATAAGATAAATTTGAACCAAAATATTTATTTCACTCCTGACAGGACATATTAATCTATAAAATTATGTGTTCATATTAATTAGTTCATATGGAATTTATTTTTATATTTTTAAAGAACATTTTTTGATATTTCTACAAATAAAATATTTCCTACACCACTATTGTGTCATCATTAATGGTAAGTATCTAATATCTAAAATTTTTAAATTAATTTCTATGATTTATTTAATTAATTTATACTCCCAAAGACTATTTATAGTCAATATTTTCCCTTATTTATCCATATATTAAAATTATTATTCTTATATAAAATTAGATTGTGACATTTTGTCACATTCATTTTTTTTATTACATTCATTTCATATTCCTGGGTAAGTGGCCATAATTTGATTCCATTTAGAACAATAGATGATTCAGTTTGAATTTATTCAACCAATAGGATTTTTATAGCTATTAAGGTAATTTTATAATATTATGTTTACCTTTAAATACCCAATTTACCATTAGCCATGGAAATAAAAATAATTACCAAAGATACTATTCATGGTGACAAAAAAAAAAGTAGCCTATTAACATAATTCCGACCTACTGATTACAAATATGGAATCCATTTTTCAACATTCAAAACACATAAGTTGTAGTAAATAATTTTAAATTAATCTCATTATTGAAATGAGAAAAGGGTTTTTAAAAGATAAAATACTGCAAAAGATTGAAATGTTTTTACATCTGAATTTAATGTAAAATTAATTCCAATGACCTGAATTTTATTATATAGTTAAAATATATGCTATTTAAACATTGAAACCATCAAATTATTTCACTATATGATATAAATTATTTCAATAAAAATTTATTTTTAATTAATATTTACCGTATTTTTACTATACATCAAAACATGAAAATTATCAGAAAAACAACGAAAATACATCCAAAGTAAATTTTTATATAAAAATAAAAATAACATGTCTGTGTTCTCATATAAAACTTATTAATGTGTCAATGTATTAATTTAAAAGGTGTTCTCCATTCAAAGATGTAAAATTAAACACTAACAAATAGGTTTTTATACATCAAATAGGATTTTGTTCATACCTTATGACTAAAATATCCATTGGATGAATATAAAAAATATTTTATTAACTAAATAAAAAATATATATCAGATTAATTTCATTACCAATTGTATTTCACTCAAAAAAACTAATATGTAATTAATTTATATTTTTATTAAATAATAGTCAATGAATTCACAACGCATTTTCGTAAGTTAGTTATAATTTTACCCACTAACCTAACAGCTAGGATACAATGGTAATTTTATAATAAGGGAATCTCATAGTATTTTGAGACATGTGATTTCATGAAAATCATGCTATTTAAGAAAAAAATTATTTAAAGAAAATGTTTCCTAAAAACATCACGGTATTACATTCTACCCCCCTTAAACTGAATTTTTCCCTTGAAATTTATCACTTGGAAAGAAACAAAATAGGATATATCTCCCTAATCATATCATCAATTTCCAAAGTAACTTATTCAAATTTTTGGTTCCTCCATAGATCTTTCAACAGGGGAGTGGTCTTGTTTTACATAACTATTTCGCAATGATCCTGAATCTCTATCGGTTATTCTTCATTAGAAATATCTTCCTCTAGAAGTACGAATTCAGAGCTTATTAAATGTAAAGGATGGGGTATGTAAATTATCAAGAGAGATATATGAAACACATAATTAACTTGAGAGATATTTGGTGGAAGAACTAATCAGTAATCTACCTTCCCAACACAATCCATAATTTCAAAGGGACTGATATGCATAGGGCTCAGCTTTCCCTTATTTCCAAATATCATTACTCTTTTCAATAGAGATATTCATAAGAACACCTATTCACCCACTTCAAAATCCAGGTCTCTTTTTCAATTATCATCATAACTTTTTTGTCAACTCTAAGTTGATCTTATGTGCTGTTTAATATATATGACCTTTTTTGTCATTTCTTCAACAAGATTAGGTCCTAATAGTATTCTTTCCCCAACATCATCCCAGAAAGTTCATGTTCTGCACTTCTTTCCATAGAGGGATTCATAAGGAGCTTTATGAATACTAGATTGAAAGTTATTATTGTATGAAAATTACATCAACGGTTGGTGTTGATCCCAAGCACCATTTAAATCCATAGAGAAGGCTCTCAACTTGACTTCCAGAGCATGAATTGTCCTCTTAGAATAACTGTCTGTCTGAGGATAATAAGAAGTGTTGAAACATAACAATATCCAGATCATGATAAAGACTTCTCCAGAACATCGTGGTAAACCTCTGATACCAATCAAATATAATGGAAATTCGGACTCCATGTAGTCTTACCACTTTCATTACATATATCTTGGAAAAACTGATTAAGAGAGAAAGCCTCTCAAATAGCAATGAAGTGTTCCAACATTGTAAGGTGATCAACTATAACCCAGATGTATTATTACATTTTGATTTTTTTAGAATTCTGATAACCAAGTCCAGAGTGATTTTTTCCCATTTCCATTCTGGTATGGGTAATGGTTGTAACATCCCCTAAAACTTCTATCTCTCTAACTTAACTTGCTGAAAAACCAAGCATTGAGAGACATATTCGACAACATCTCTTTTCATGTCATTCCACAAGAAGTACTTTTTCAAGTCCCTATACATCTCTGTGATTACAGGGTGAATAGATAATAAAGATATATGAACCTCATCTAATATCTCCTTCATTAATTTTGGTGTGGTAGGAATACAAACGTGATTCTTTAACATTATTTTATCATCACTACCAAGGATAAATTCTAGAACAATTTTCACCTTCTTTTTAACTCTACATCTTTATTATTCAACTCATTAATATTCACTTGTATAGATATTTGAACATTCATTTGAGAAAGATAATATTTATTCCCTTTGATTAAAATTTCTAGATCCATGCTTTGAAAATACATATATATTTGATCATTCGTGATCCTCATCATAGATAAACAAGCATGGTATTTTCGACTAAAATCATATGCCACCTTGGTCTCTTTCCCTCTGTGGTAATGTATTGAGCAGTCGTAATCATTAATCACATCCAACTATCTTCATTGTCACATATTCAGATCATTTTATTTTTAAAATATTCTTTAAACATATTTATATATATAAATAGAACACCTTTCACCATAAAGATAATTCGTCCATATCATTTATACAATGATTACTACAGAAATATCCAATTCATGATTTGGGAAATTTTTCTATTGGATTTTCAACTATCGTGAGGCATAAGCTATGACCATATCATTTTGCATGAGAAAAAATCCCAGTCCCTTCTTGGATGTATCACAATAGATGAAAAACCATTCTTCACTACATGGTAGTATGAGCATAGGTGAACTGGCTAAGCTTCATTTTTGTTCTTTGAAATTATCATCATATTCCTCCAACCAAAAGAACATAAATCATTTCAAAGTCAACATGTTGATTGGATTAGATAATCATGAAAACTCTTTCAAAAAACATCGATAATATCCATCCAATCCATGAAAAAATAAGATCTCAGTTTCCATTGTTGGTATCAACCATCTTTCAATAACCTCTATTACTTTTGGATCCACATATATCCCCTCTCATGAGATTAAGTGATCCAAAAATGAAACTTTATAAAGCCAAAAATCACACTTTGTGAATTTGGAATATAGATTATCCTTTCTCACGGTCTTTAGTATAGTTCTCAAATGAACTTCATGCTCTTACATTATCTTTGAATAAACAAGAATATAATGTAAAAATACTACCACAAACTAATCATGATAGTCCATAAAGACTATATTAATTAGATCAATGAAGATAGTGGGGGAATTAGTAAGAACAAAAGGAATCACTATTAATTCACAGCGTTTGTACCTTGTACTGAATGTCGTCTTTGGTATATCCTCCTTCTTGACCCTTAATTGATGATATCATAAATTAAGATCAATCATGAAAAATTATTTAGCTCCATGTATTTTGTAAAATAAGTCATCAATGAGGGGTAGAGGATATTTGTTCTTGAAAGTGATCTTGTAACTTTCTCAATAATAAATGCAGAGTGTCATTGATACATCGTTCTTTTTTAAAAAATAGAACAGGTTATCCCTAAGGTGAAGAACTAGGACATATGAATCACTTATTATAATTATCTTGGAGTTACTTCTTGAATTTATGAAACTCAATTGGTACCATTTGATAAGGTTTCTTTGAAATAGGTATAGCACCCAGTATGAGTCCTATAGAAAACTAAACATCCAGATTTGGTGGAAGACCTATAAATTCATCCAGAAATACATCATCAAACTCTTATACAATGGGTTTATTCTTAATTATGAGTTTCTCCCAAACCACGTGACATAAATAACATTCATTTGTATGAGTAAAGACACATAACATTGAATAAATATCTAGTGGAAGGTTATATTAATATTTTAATCGATAGATGATCGTAGATTGATCTGGAATATGAAACGTGACTTCCCTTCCTTGGAAATTGATATGAGCTCCAAATAGATAAATACAATCCATTCCAAGAATCACATGAAATTACAATATATGAAGGATCACAATATTTATAGGAAGAATTTTCCAAAAAACATCAAATAGAGAAGAATTATATATTTTTTATGTGACCATTGTGCCATTTGGAGTTATCACAACTAACTCAACATCAAATTATTGAGGTACTGTAGTGATACCCTTTGAATATTATTCATAAATGAATGAGTGGTTAGATATTTTATCAAATAAAACATTTTCTACTTTAGAGTGGATGGTATGTGTACCTTTCACCACTTCATTTTCGTACTTCACATTACTAATAGTGATTGCATGTGGCATTCCTTTGTCTTTGCCTATAAGATTTTTTTAACATTGATCATCATCAATTACCCTTGGATTATGGCATTGAATGGCATAATGCCCCAAATTTCCTTGTACTTGTATCTTTGAAGTGTAGAAGGTACATTCTGTGTAACCTTTTCTTTGTTCGCATCAATAGGCATATTTTATGTATCATTTCAGTATTCAACTCCTCGATGACCTTATTCTCAACACATATAACATTTACCTGTCCTTTTAAGATAACTCCCTCCATGTTTCATTCCACAATTTGATCATAAAGGAAAACTCATCATCATTTCAGTGTGGTCTTTATATTTTCCTTTGAATTCCATTTTCCTTTTCCTATCAAATTCATTTGACAAACGGGTTACTCCAATCTCCATATCAACCTTAAGAGAACATAGATAAATTTATGCATAGGTATTTAAGTCCCATGTTTATAATTCCCTTCAGAGTTTTGGTATTAATCCACTAAAGAATTGATTAATTTTACTCTCATGCGGGATAATAATTCTAGAAGCATACCTTGAAAGTCTTGTAAAATTTTCTTCGTAGGTACCAATAGATTCATTTTCATTTTTCTAAGTTCAAGAAACCCATTCTCCATCTTTGTTTGGAGAATACCAAGAAATTACTTGTTAAAAAATAAGTTCTTGAACTCGTCCCACTACATGGGCTCAATTTCATCTATTTGCCTCATATTTTTTATAAGATTCTACCATTGATTAGCTTCTCCTTCTAAAAAATAGTCTAATAAGATGCAATTATCATATTTAGAACATTATATGACTACAAATATATTTTTAGTGGTATTGATCCATTGTTTAGCCACTAATGGATCAGAATACCTGCTAAATGAAGGTGGACACTGCCTCGTGAAGGATTTAACAGAATGTTTCCCCCTAATTTTCTCATTTGGAAGTTCGACATGATTGATAGCTTGAGAAATTTGTCTGAGCATGGATAAAATATATTTCATTCTAACTCCCATAAAATTTGGTTTCTCATGGGTGGTGAAATCATTTCATTTCACGTCGCATTCAACATTAATGCGGTTCTTTTAGGTTCCAGCCACTGAATAAGACCATGAAGCATAGTGGGACCAACAGTAATCATAATGTGAAAAAACACATAATTCAAGAATCAAATTTAAATTTAGGACACATTAGGTTCTATCCTAGTTTATTCATGTGAATCTCTAAACCATTAGGATAGGATTGTATCATATACTTAGGCATATCTTTTGGATTCTTACCAAGGTTATCTCATCATAGTTTCCAATGGTTAACTATAAATTTTATATGATACCAATTATAATGGCCCATACATTACTTGTAGAAATTATATCTAAATTGAAGAATATTTATTCCATAACATAACAAAAATCCAGACAAGTAACAAATAGGTTTAGTGTCTTTAGAAACATAGAAACATAAACAACTAATTAAAAAAACATCTTCATTATCTCCCAATTATTTAATCAAAACTGCCCTCCATTTTGAAATATATTACTTAATACCCTTCTTCATGAACTTTGGAAAAGAAACATATAAATGGGTGATCTAAATTTCTCAGTATGGGTAAAAAATTTAAATATCAATCATATCATAATTCTAATAACATAACATTTGAAAACATTATCATGCATATAAAAGATCATAATATCATGTCATGGGATAAATCATAAAAGTGAAATGTAATACCAATAATCATAAAGTAATATATGAACTTTTTTGGCATGTACACATAAGAATAGAAAATAATTCTATATTAGTCAAGGCTCATTTCCAAGACCTTCATAGAAGACAAAGTCCATTACTGAACCGAGTTCACTCCTCCTTCCATCCCTGTATTACTAAAATATATTTACCTTCTATTATATTAATTTCTATCTCATGAGATATAAATATTTACCCAATTAATTGTATGGAGATATATATCACACCCATCTCATAATGAAAGCATTATTATGTGTTCCACAAAAACATAAATCATTTGTCATAGCATAAACCCTGAAATAAAATGTGTTCTTAAAAACATTCAAACATAATCCTTTAAAACTAAAGGGATATTATATAAATAATAACATCCTAAACATTAACAAAAAAAATTAATAATAGTGATATAATCATAAACATAAGTACTCTTATATGGAAACAATTCTTGATAAAACACATCAACTTAATTCTTGAGGAAAATATCCTTTCTCTTTCAAAAATGTTTTCTTTTCCCAAAATGAAACTCAATTTTAAAAGATAAAAATTTATTTTAAAATAATCATCAAATCGTTTATATAAATATTTTTTGAAATAAGTTGTTATGATACCTTAAAAATCTGTTCATTCTGTATAAGATAAAAAACCTTATCCTCGTACTTTTTCCAAAAAAGTAAAAAAGTACGTCAAATCGATTAGCGACAAATGATTTGTTTAATATCATTTAATAAAAATTCTCAAATGGGTAAAATTAACTTTAAACAGTTTTATTTGAATATAAATAATATTACATAATTTGGAAACATTGATGTGGATGATTAATATACCATAGTAAATACTTACATATAAATAATCTCAGATAAAAATGAGATTGAAAAATTGTCCCTTACCGTAGGTCTGACATCATTCATATATATCTAAACATATTGTATAATGATTTAAATATTGTTATTGACTTATTCTAGAATCATAATCATTTTTATGATATCATATATGATTATCTTATCATCCATTTGTAAGTAACATTTCATTTTCACTCGTTATTCAGATATTAACAGCAATATGTTCTTATGCAAGATTTATCCTGTAATTTCATGTTCCAATTCTTGGTATATAGTTAAATAATATAAATAATGATATAATTATAATATATATCAAATTTATTCATTAAATTAATTCATATAATAATGGTTTTATGAAGATCATGTATAATGAATCGAATCGCATCGTGGACACGGTAGGTCGTACGTACGCACGAGCTATGATATCATACTCAAAATTATTGAATGGCATTGAATTGGATGATGTATAACATTTAATAATTCATAAAATTTTATCATAATCATATATTTTTTTTATTTACATCATTATACCCATCCATGTAATGTGGTTGTGAAAAACCACAACATGGAGACATTAATCCCTACGTAAGCACGCACGGTGATTTCATTTTCCAATTGATGGATAGAAGGTGAAATATGGTTGGTTCATATTTATAATAACATATCATTATATTATTGATAATTATGTTATTACATTATAATTAAACATATAATTAAGAGGAAGTAAAATAAGAAATATGTTTGAAGGAATCGGTATAAGAGATTACCTCTTCCTTGATGTGTTTTCTCTAAATCTCTTCTTAATGAACTAGAGATAATCTTTGAAGATGAATATAAACTCTAGAATGAATATAGAGAAGTTGATAAGGAAACAATTTAGGGTATGTATGAGTTTAAAGGCTCAAAATTAAGTAAAGAGGTGAGGGAGTTGAACCCCTTTTATAATTGAGGTTAGGGGCACTTTTGGAAACTCCATAAATAATAATTTATAATAAAATAAAACCCAACCCAAAAACCTAAAAAATGTCCCAATTTTGAATTTGAGATGAGATAAGTTTGTAATAATATCAACCAATAAATTTTGAAATGTAATTTTGTAAATTTATACCATATAGTTTTAATTGACATTATTATTATATTTATTTTTAATTGTGGTAAGAACATTCTAAATATATACTGCTTATAATTATTTACTTTTATGGTGTTAACTGAACATAAATGGATATTTTATGACATTTTAGACCTCATAATTATCACTTTTTTATTTATAAATATTTTTATGATTTTTAAATAATTTAATAAAATGTTATTTTAATAAAATATCAATTGGTTCAATTTTGAAACAAATCAATTATTTGGCTTTATATAAAATCCATACAGAATATAAAATCAAAAAAACTTATTTAATACACTAAAAAAATTTAATAGGAACCTAATAAATTAGTGGATAATATTAATTAGTTCATATGTTATTTATTTTAATATTTTTAAAACCATTGTTTGATATTTCTATTAATTAAATAATCTCTACATCACTATTGGGTCACCATTAATGGTAATTATTTAAACACAAAAAATTATAAATATATTTCTATGTTGTATTTAATTATTTTATCTTTCCATATACTATCTATAGTCTATATTATCTCCTAGTTATACATATATTAAAATCAATATACATATATAAAATGAGATTGTGTTATTTTATCTAATTCATTAGTTTTTATTACATTCATGTCATATTCATAGGTAAGTGGCCATCAAGTGATTACATTTCAAAAAATAGATTATAAGGGTAGAATTTATTCATCCAATAGTATTTTTACAGGTGTTAAGACAATTTTATAATATTAGTTTTATCTTCAAGTACCTAATTTACCATTAACCATGGTAATAAAAATAATTACCAGAGTTACTATTAATAATATCCAAAAATAAAAGTAGGCTATTAACATAATTTCGACCCACTGATTCCAAATATGGAATACAATATTAAAAATTAAAATAAAATACATTTTCGATATTATATAAAAATTAATCCCATTGTTGAAATGAGAAAATGATGTTTAAAAATTAATATATTATAAACGATTGAAATGATTGTACATCTAAATTTAGTGTAAAATTAATTCGAATGACCTAATTTTTATTAAATGGTAAAAATATATTATATTTATACTTTTAAACCATTTAATAATATATATTATCCATATGAATTATTTTAATGAAAAAAATGTATTTTCTATAAAATGTTAGATTATTTTACTATTCATTGAAACGTGAATGTTATCATAAAAATATCGGAAATTCATCCTAAGTAAATTTTTAAATCCTGATTCATAATAATATTTTTATGTTATCATATGAAACTTATTAATGTGTCAAAATATTAATTTAAAAGGGGTTTTCAATTCAACGGTGTAAAATTAATCATTTAGAAAAATAGGTTTTTATACATCAAATTGGTTTTTATTCATACCCTATAACTAAAATATACATTGGATGAATATCAAATATATTTTATTAAGTATATATCAGATATTTATCACATAAATTTCATTAATAAAAATTTTTTAACTAAAAAATAAAAATATATAATTGATTTATATTTTTCATAAATAATAGCCAATGAATTCATAATGCTTTTTCATAGGATAGTTATAATTATTCCTGTTAAACCAACATCTATGAAATAACGGTAATATTTTAATAAGGGTGTCTCGTGGTTTTTTTGAACACATAATGGCGTGAAAATAAATCTACTAAAGAGAAAAATTATTTAAATACAATGTTTCGTAAAAACATTAGGATGGTACAACATAACTGTTGACCCTACTTAAAGAAATTGTTGAATAGTGAAAAATACCTAACAATGTGATTGAGATTTGTAGATATAATGGATTATAATGATCCTACAAATATTTTATTGAAACCATTTCTATGTTATCTAGCCCACTAACTAAATTAACATGAATGTGAGATCGATTTATCTGGAGAGAAGGTTTCCATGTTTGATTTCAAGAATCGAAAATAAGATTGATCAAAAATCCAATTTTTGGCGTGCCTTCAAGAGATGGTCAATTTGGTATATAAAGTTATTCTTTATAAAATATAATTGTTTTTATTGATTCAGATTGATAATTTAATTGATTATTCTTCTTGTGAGTTGAAAAATCATGAGTTAAATTAGCTTAAAAATGTATCGGAATAGGATTCTATTTTCTGTTTAAAAATACGTAGACATCATTTCTATAGAGTGAAGATTAAAATATATAATGATCCTAAGAGTTTATAAGTATATATTCACTTGTCGTGATTTTAAAATGAGAAAGAGAATGTTTTTGGAACTAATTGATTAATATGGTTTCATGATTCATTTTCATTCACGAAGAGAAATCATTGTAGCTGATTCTTATAGTCCAAAAATTAATTAAACATTAACCATGTTACGATTAGAATGTTACCCTTTAGTTAATGATTTCATGTATTTTTTCCTAGAATTTTTTGATGATGGGGAATTCTCAATTTTTTCGTGTTTCAGTCCAATCAACCTAGTCATAAATAATTCGTGCATCCCAGAAGGTGGATCATTCATTTAAAAAAAGATAAAATCCATTATGATTGGTAAGTATCATTATTTTAATATTGATTGAGATTTTTTTTATTAATTGGAAAAAAAAAATTATGTCTGACATGTGATTCACTGTTCAGGAAAGCGTTTTTGACTAAAGATCATTGTTCCCCATATTCCATTTGTCTAAGAAGCACTATGATGTACATATAAACTTAAAAGTATTACTGGTGGGATGAAACGAGAAAATTGATTGTTGACATTACCATGAAAAGTTTGACATATTAACGGGTTAAAGAAGAGTGACAGTTATCAGAGGTGATGCCTCAATCATTTATAGTGCTGGTGTGGGATTTGGGAATTATATTAATTGATTACAATGTAATATTTCCCATGGTTTCTCAATGTAATAATGTGACTTGGGTTATTGTTGATTAATTATCTAAATATATACATTTCTTTCTCATTTCAGATACAATGTATTAAGATTATCTTTCAATAATTTATTTAAAAAAGATGTTCAGGATAAATTTTTTTGCTTTTCTCTATTATATCATACCATGACCCAATGTTCACATCCAATTTTATAAATGTAATTAAGAAGCCATTGGGTACTAAATTAAATTTTAGTTCATATTTCTTCTACAATATGATGGTTAGTTTGAGTGGATGGTTTAAAAATTTGAATGTATTCATTGTTATTCCTCAATGGATTACCAAGGAAGTTGGGATGAACATATTTCATTGGTTTAGTTTTCACAAAATAATATTTTTCTTTCAATTATAAAAATTTTACCATTCAAATAATCATATAGAAAATATTTTCAAACACATTTGTTTTTGGATGATGTAGTGGAATGGAAGATAATGGGACCATAGTTGGTAGAGAAAATGGTATTGAAAGTTAAATTGATTAAGAAACACATGAGGACATCATAGATGAGGTAGAAAAGTAGTGCAATTAACTGAATAAAATATCATTCTTCTAAGGCATGAGATCACATCATTTTAAATGATTCTCCATTAAAATTGGTGATAAATTATAGAATGAATGGGAAGTAGATTCCATGGATTATTGAACCATATAAAATCCTCGAAAATTATTGATATGTTACCTACTCATTCGAATTAACATCGTGTTTGTTTCAGATACACAAAATATTTCATATTTCAATGTTAATGGATTATTTACCAGAGTCTTCTCATGTTTTAAATATAAATTTAGTTCTTCATTAAGAGAAAATATCATATGAGGAACAATAAGTTCATATTATTGATCACAGAGATCATGTTTTTCCAAATAATATGATTAATCATGTTATTTTTTCATAGAAAACTTATATGGTTGAGCATGAAACAAGTGAATCTAAAAATTCTATAAGGGATGAATATCCCATCCTATTTGATAAGTGACTAAAATTACGAGGACACAATTTCCAAAAGGGGGGAAGGATGTGACATCCTAGAAAATGATTGAATATTTCTTGTTGATATTTATTAATTATATTATAATTTTAATTTAAAAGGGATTCTATGTCTAATAGAATAAATAAAACATGTTAAAGAGTTTCCATGAAATATTTCATTGCACTAAATATTGAGTTATTTCGAAAATAATATATTATTAAAATTGTTACTTTAAAGGGTAGTTATTTCTTAGACATTGTATAAATGTGAATGAATATAAGTAACTATATTATTTTTACAAAAAAAATAATTTTTTTTGAAATTCATCGAATGAATTTGATATGAAAAAATTAAGATTAATTCCATTTTTAAGCATTAAAAGCATCAATATTTTTTAAAGGTATTTTTCCTCCATTTAAAGGGGAACATATATTAAATAAAAATTTTGAAAACACTAAAATATTAATATTAAAAATTAATATTTTTTTAACATGAAATATAAAAATTTACTTTGGGTTATTTTTTTAATTTTCTGAGAACATTCCTATTTTGATCAATTATAAATAATATTGAATATTAGTTCAATTAAGTTTTTTATTCGATTTATTTAAAAAGATAATTTATGGTTTGGATTGGTTTTAATGTATCTTGAGATCTATTTTACATAATTAAAACTAATTTAGTTCATTGGAAACAATTTTACATTAAATTCAAATGTAAAATTATCAAACATTTGAACAATTTCACTTTAAAAACATGTTGTCACATCCCATCTATGGGATATATTTAAATTAATTTCTACAACTTTTGTGTATTCAAATTTAGAAAATGGATTCAATATTTGGAATCAAAATAATTTACAATTTCTAAAAATGTAATCATAGTTTTTTACAAAAAATATTAGTTATATTAGTTAAAATTAATTATAGAGAATATAAAATATGATCTTAATTAATGACTAAAAACGGAAATAAGGTGTAAACATGACAATACAATTTTCTAAAAAAATGGATATGCATATTTTTAGCATTGAACAACTAAAAGTAAAGAATGGTCTATTTTGAACCCTTTGGGGACATGTAAAACATAGGGATCAAACAATTATTCTATGAATAAACAATGTGCCCTTTTCCCTATTTCAAAAGGCGACCTCAACCCCCGCCCCCCCCCATATACACCAATAAATACTATTTTGGATCATCTAAAAACCTCCTAAATAAGCTCCCAACATCCCTCCCCTCACCCTAAAAGCCTCACATTAGGTATAAATCCAACCAGGAAGTCCTTTGCAGCACACTAAAATGAGTTACCCGAAGATGAGGTAACCTTCATCAACATTCATTTTTTTACATTGCTTCCTTGTACAATCCCTTCATTTCATAATATTACATTATTATATAATAACATAGTTATCCAAAATGTACTGATATTTTTATATTTTATGGTTTTAACCTCCACCTACACACACTTCACCAAATGGGTAATGAAATTTCTATTCGTTCAAGGAAAACAATCCCCTCAAGTAATAATTTTGGTCATTTTTTCATTACCACCTCTCACGATTAGTAATTATTATGGAAAAAGTATTTTTATATGATATATATATATATATATGATGTTTATGATGAATTCATACTTATGGAATTATTATATTCACATTCATTAATTGTTTCCATTTTTTGTAAATATGATATCATCGTTTGTGGACGTGTGGACTACCACCTCCTTAAAGGGGTGTGAAACATTCACACATTAAATAGAAAGGATTAATGATTGGATTAATTAAAAATATGTGAAATTAATGAAATTTATATGATATTCATGAAATAATTTCATTTTTGTAAATATAATGTATCTCTTTCTTTATTCCCCATCCACACTCAGAAACATTTATAACTTCATTTGTAGAAGTGTGGACTACCGCCACCTTGACAAAATGTGATTCCTTTTACATCACATGAATTATATATACAAATAAATATGTGATTAAATTATATGATATTAATGATATAATTTTCATTTTAAAAATATATATGTTACTTACCTTCCTTAAATAATGATCACTGAACAGTGAGTATTTTACTCATGTGTAAGTACGACCCACCATCTCCATGATATCAATGTTAGTTGATTTTTCAGAAAAATAATTCATGAATCATTTAAAAAAAATAATTTATTTATAAATATATTAATTATTTTAATATTATTATTTATATATTTGTGTAACAAACCCCTTGACAATATTCGACATTCCAACGTTATTTTTAACATATAACCCGAATATAGTCAAAAAAACCTATGTAAACTTATTTGTTAAAATATTTTTTACACCATTGTAATAATTTAAATGAATGAAAAAATATACATTAAAATGTTTATGAACCATTTAAATAATAAATATATGCTTATTAATTAGGACGAAAAAGAAACACATGATAAGTGAGGCCTAAGATAAGGGATTTTGTCTCAATCTCCTTTTCTTGATACATTTCTTGATGATATGTATATTATCCATTCATAAATTGTTTATACAGCCCCTACAACACTAAATTTACAAAATAGATATATTATTATGTTATTTAATGTCTTATTAATATTATTATTTTATGAGGATTTTAATTTGAATGCTGAAAAGGTTGTGGGACACTTTGAATGTTTAAATATTTAATCTTAAGTCTATTATAATATTCATTATATTATTTTCTTCATATTTATTTATATAGATATAAAAGGTACAATATTTGAAATTTTATTCCTATTTTCATATTTTTATTCCTTTAAGTGAATTCAATTTTTAATAAAAAAAATTAAACACGTCTTTTCCTATTTGGGTATTTTGTCATTAAAAATGGGTTTTCGAAAAGGAATGATTATTTCAATATCATGAAATTTTTTATTGCGATTCCAAATGAAATTTTATGAGTGAAAAGTTTAAAATTTAATTATTTTATGTGTTATGATTATATATTGATATGTGCACATTTTATGGGTGGTTTCGTAAAAAACAATTGATGTGTCGATCTCTGATAAACCAATTATGGGTGTGTCCGTGATATTCTTCCAATGCATTGGGTGTGGAAGTTGGCCATATTGATATTCCATTTGTAAGAGTGAAATGTATGGAAGTCATCCACATAGTTATTCTATTTGTAATATTCCTAAGTATAATTATGTCCAAATATTCGAATATATCAAAAAGGTTACGGTAGAGCCCTTTATATTAAGGAAAAGAAAATACAAAGAGAGACAGATGGGGTCATACAAGTAGTCATGCCCTCGTGCCAATCATAACTAGAGGAAACTTGAATGTCAAAGTCACATTCATAATCACTATACTAATCCGAATCATAATCTAGAGGACCATGTGACCTGGTAATAATAGATGGTTTTAGATATGATTAATCTTTCCAACGTCCTTCTTTCTTAGGAGGAACATGTTGAAAATATTCAGCATCCGCAACAATGTTTTTTCCTTTGGACAAAACCTGACTATAGGTTGTTTTTTTGGAGAGTCATCCTCTACATCATCCCACCTTCCTTGGATTCCCTATGTCTCCTTTAGTTAAATAATTTCCTCTTGAGTTTGAGAAAGATTTGCACCATCACTCAGAGATTGTTGCTCTTAGATCACAAGATCAACGCCTTCCTATGTCTTCCCCAAAATCACTCCCAATTCCATGTTACCCTCAGTTCGGTCATTCACACCAAGCTCAGGCACCAATGTTGGGGCCACCCTTGTCCCAGATCCAGTCTCAGGCCTACATTCTTGTGTGTGCACCCACAAACCTTGTTCGGTATCCGTAGCCACATGAGGATCTTCTGCAAGATCTTGGGTGGCATCATCAACTACTTTAGTATGCATCTAGTCATTACCTCTATCAGTAGGGGATTGTAGTCCGCCAACATACTTATTCTGCACTGTTTTCCTCCTTATCTTCCTCCTACATAAAGTCTCAAAATGCCCTTTTTCTGAACAAAATGTGCATACAACATTTTTACAACACATCTATTTATCATGGCCAATAACTTGACAATTACTACAAAAGTCGGGCAATCTCTCAAATTCAACCTTTAGAGAGATATCATCATCCAATGCAGATAAAACTATATTATGAATTAGGCAAGATCTTAGATCAACTTCCACCAGAAACCTAGAATAATGACCAAATTTCATAGCCTTTGTGGTCCAATCAATTTTAATTAGAATACCCAAAGCAGAACCAATGTCAAAAAAATATTAGTATTCCATAGGATCCAGTGAAGACCAACTAATTTGACCCAGAATTGAGCGTGAGTTTTTTTAACAAAAAGCATTGAAATGGAAATCCCATTATTGAGAGAAAATCATACCTGGCTTTAGAGCAATTGATATGATCCCCTAATCTCTTCGCTTCATATCCTCCGATGGAAAAATAATGTGAAAAAATACCTGTCCCATAGGTATAAATCTCCAGTCACAAAACCCCCATATAGAATTTAACTTTGGAATCAAATCATCTATATTACAAACTATTCCTCTAATAGGAAGAACAAGTCTCGTGATTGTTGAATGCTCACAAAGCTTAAATCTGCTAGGAATAACCTCCCTTCTGGCAACAACACAGACAATGTCACCCTTTATCACGATTCACTCAGTAGCACCATCATGCACAGAATTGAAATGTCGTCTATTGGAATACCCAATCCTTTCAATTCCATTAAGGCCTCTACTATAGTTCCCCACATGTTTCAAATTACTAGATGGAGGTCTCATCTCGACCTTATCCAAAGGGTGATTGCCAACCCTCCCCACTCTAGGTTGAGGCATATCTGACTCATCTAAAGGGAAACCTACGGCCGCCTTGTCCACAGATCAGTCGTCCTCCTGTAAATTAGCCATCACCATTGTAGCACCATTCATCTCTACAACCGCAGTTTTTCTCCGATTGAGTGCAGAGTTCACCACCGGGATCCGAAGAACATCTGCTTCTTCCAGTCCCACCATATTTTCTTCAACTCCCAAAGATCTATGTGATATGTAATTCTCAACATTAACCACCACATTCCAGCGCTGATCTTTCATTTCGGCATGCACAGAGGGTCGTTGGTCATCAACAGCTTAGCTCGTTGCTTATGTCTTCAACTCTCATGAAGATCTATAGGATAAATCTCTCTTAGTAGCCATAGAAACCCTAACAAAGGGCCGCAGACTGATATCTGCATTAGAAGCCGCATGAGGATCCCTTGTAGGTAGCACACCTCCCGCAAGAAGGATGGAGCCAAGAAAATGGGGAAACCCATCGCTTACTATGCATGACACGAGAGTCTCCCGGAAGTAAAGATTCCAATATATTTTCTATTCTTTCTATGGGATTTATGGTAATGTTGTTATTACAAAAAAAGGTATGAAATTAGCATATTTTAAATTGAAATTATTTACTACTTATTATGGTTGAAAGGTGTTACATTAATTTAAATTTATCATAGGTTTTAATTTTTATAAATGGACTAACGGTTTAATTTTTATTATATATGTTAATGATATTTTTATTCTCATCCCATGTTTATTAATGTTTTCAAACTTAAGCATGAATAATGGATAAGAATTATTCATTCTAAAATACTTCATGAGTTTTAATAAATGAGATCATGCTTTATTTTGAAAACATTTATATAGTGCAAAAATTGGTACTGATTAGATCTTTCTACATTGTTTTTTATGTTTTTTATGTAAGAATTATGGCCTAATTCTCTAAAATTATAAACCTGTAAAGATAATCAAAGTTAGAGAACGTTTTGTTCTTGAATTATATTAATATAATGTAATTTATTATGTTAGGGTATATTTACTTAAGGGATTTCAAGGGGAAAAAATTTCATTATGGTGAGTTTTTGACACCCTCTTAGTAACTGTAATGTATAATTTTTCTCTTTTATTATAATTTTGTCCAAATTTCAAGGTACCATGTACATGAGTTCAATAATAACATTTTTATGATATAACATGGATCGCTGTTAGTGCGTGGTGTGTCAAACTGTGATGCATATCGTGTGAAGGTTGTGAAGATGGTGACATTATCTTTTATCGGGATTCAAAAAATAATTTGGAAACCATGCCACACCTAGGAGTTACCATGTAGATTGTCTTTTGGGAAGAGTTTACACTCCATGGTTACTTCATAGTTTTCCAAACCATATGTCCAAACCATTGAGACCTAATTTTCCCATTAAATGTTCCATTTTACTATTTTACTCTATCTATTGTAATGTACCTTAAACATTATTTTCTCCTCCAATCATACTCATCTCATATACTTTTCTAGGGAATTTCTAACCTAAAATTATTGGTGGACTATTTTTTGAGGATTGGTTGATTCTATTAAGGTATTCCCAAATCATCATAGATTTATTCTTTCATTCCCTCTTCAAATTCTTGTTCTTAACTTCTCATGGACTTTTGGAACCCTCGTTGGTGGGTATGGATGAACTAATTGTTTTTATGGGGTTTATTTTTTCATCTTGATTATTTATGTGATACCTTATCCTACCTATTCAGAGTGGTAATCAACAATAGTGGTGATGTTGGAACTCATTTCATGGTATGTGTCTCTATTTAAGAGAGTTCTCTATGGATTACCGTTAAATATGCAAACATATCTGGGTTATTTTTTTATAAAAATGATAAATTATTTATGGTTTTTTATATATCATGTTTGATGTGTTTTATGATTTAGTTCGAAAATTGGTTATGTAATGAGGGTTTTCCAAATGGGGGTGGAATTTTTGAAACCATAATGTTTGATAAAATAACTAAATGTTATTTTATGCATTTAAAGTGATTTATAAAATGTTTTAAAACCTTTTTTACTTTAGCGGAAGGTGATTCATAAAATGGGATTGTTTTTTGTTATATTAATAGGTGCAATTGAATTTTATTGTGTATTCTGTATATAATTATGTTGGTAGGGAGTAACAAATGGGTAAAATGTGGTGTAAACAAGGGGTTATGTGATCACTAGTACGAGCTTTTATGGATGAATCCCATGATATCATTTCTGTGTTTTCTTAGGGAACATGAGAAAAATTAACATGAATTTCATGAGAGATTCCATTCATTTTTTGGGACACCATTAGAGCTCTTTGAATTTGGATTTGAGAAGGCAATTGGATCATCCATTTTCTTGTTATACTGCATACATTTTTACACACAGTCACACTTGACCCTTATCATTAGATTCCTATGTGAACATTAGTCATGGGTGTCATATTTATATTATTTTTAAATTTTATTATGGAAATGTTTATATGATATCTTATGATTTATGCCCATTTAAGTTTATAGGATTATATAATGATGATCTATATACACACTTTTATTTTTCATTATTGGATATGATGACCACTTTATTCATTTGATATTATTTAATTATTTAAACATTTTGATAATTTTTTCAAAAATATGTTTTAATCAAAATGGAAATCATGAGAGATTTAAAGGTCTTATTTTGAGATGAAATATTTTCAAAGTGGTTCGGTTTGGAATTCTGTTTTAAAAATAGGTCATTAGTTCTTCTGGTTCAGGTAATTTAATTGATTCAAGGTTCTATTCTATTGGGATTTCATCCTCAAAACCTACATATTCCATCAGGTTTATATTTATTTCATTTTTTTGGACACTAGTACAGGAAAGGAAACCATGTACCTGGTTTTATCTTCCTGATTAGTCTAATCTCACGTTTTATTTTGAGTTTTTTATGATTTTACATGAGATACCATGTATCATTATAATTATGGAATTAATTTTAAATGATTTATAATGTTTTTTATTGTACCTGTTTATTCATTTTTTCATCATTCTGTAAAGATTATTTTAAATTGACCAAACTAATATTATATTGACCCATACTTTTCGTATAAAGATATTACACCATATTATATTATTGTTCATTACGTTGTATAATGATCCATGCCAGAATAATATAATTATATTATATTTTTAAAATTGGATATATAGCCAACATGTTAATAAGGTTACTAAATCATCTCACACAATGATCACCATAAATAGAATCCTTCCTAGACATATAATATATAATACCTTTTTCATAACATGGCGAAATACAACATAATAATGTGGGATCATATATTATAAGTATAGGTAGTCGAGGGATATATAGACCTAACATGAGTGAAAGGATAAGTGTAGATGATGATAAATTTTGAAAACCTTACCATGCATATCATTGATCATAAACATGATGTTTGGAATAAATCATGACATCCCATAAGACATGAATCCTTAAAGAATCAAAAAACATAATCCATGAGATCATAACATTAACCAAATTATTTGGTTTGTGGCCTACTCATAATCTAATAAAATTATTCACTTAGTATTCCTGGATCATTGTCAACACTATCCTAGGGGAATGGATCCACTCCCAAAATCATCATAGTAGTCAGGGTTCACTTCAAAGACTACCATAGTGGTTAGAGTCCCTTACGTAACTAGGTTACCTTCCCATTCCATTCTTATTTATCTAATAATATATTCATCTTTACTAAATGAATTTGATGGTTATATAATTATAGGACCACCCATCAAATAACAAAAAACCAATATATTTGTTCCATAAGACAAAAAAATTTATCATATTATAACCCATGAATCAGGAATGGGTTTAATAAACATTTCATTATGGGATAAGATGTTGAAAATGAACATGATGCCTAATCAATACATTAATTCATAGTATCAAAACCCATAGAAAATGAATCAGACTGTTAATCATATTTCTATTATAATCATAACACATATATAAAAATAATAATTATAGAATTATTAAATCACAACCCTAGTAAATATTAGAAAACATCAAAGGAATTTATTTGAGATCGAAATTTTTTTTGATGATCAAATAAAAATATTAATGAGGAAAAAATATTTTTTTACCTTGAAATCACATATTTAAAATTATAAAAATATATAATATATATAGAAACATTTTATTTTAAAATAACCTTGAAAACATTTAAATGAATCTTTAAATCATCTAGTCTTCATTTCGGAATAACATTTTGTTCATGCCATGTAAATTAAAATAATATTTCCTTTGACATTCTTAGTGAAATATGTAAAGTACCTCGTTCCAAAAAAAGAAAGAAGATTCCTTTTAAACAATTTAAAAAAAAAATCAAACTTGGGTAAAAATTATTTTAAAAATTAAAATTTTTATAATAAAACATTCTTTATTAAATTTTTATAAATCATGGAAATTGAAGAAAAAATATTTAGACCATAGAATGAAATAAAGCTGATTTTCCTTAAAAATATTCTTTTGGACTCATGAGTAAATAAAGAGATAAAAATGATAGAAAGACATAAAATTTAAAAAAAAATATCATAAGTATATTGAAATTCTTGATATATATTCATTAATATTTTATCATTGGGAGCATAGTCATAAATAATCTTGATAAGCAATGAGATTAAATCATAAAAACCATAACACTTGGCAACTCTTGTATCCTAGTCCAAATGAAAGAAATAATTTTATATTGATGTATATATGAAAAGAAAATCATGATTATAATCATAAAACACGTTAATGGTAGTATATAGACCTTATCAAATATTAATGTGGTGAATATTGATATTTTCCCATGGAAATAAAAGTGTGACAAAAATCACTTACCCTTGGTCCAACGTCCTTCTTATTTTCTCAAACAAACTATATAAAAAATATATATTTATTATACCTAAATACTAGATACCTAAAAATATATATCCTAGGATATAAAATTTAATTATAAAATTTTATCAAAGAAAAATAAATTAATTTTTGAAATCATTGTTCTGGGTGATGACATCTTAGTTTTTCATGAATGTTTTTGTTTGGCAGCTTTGATCCTTATACTATAATTATAGTTCCATAATCCCAAAAAATATCATGATATTAATATCATATTAATTCACAATATAAGTATTTTTATTCATCCAAAATATGAATATAAAGAAAAAATTTGTTACACCATTAATGGATATGGTAGGTTGTATGTATACATGGACATTATTTAAATTTTTTAGATGAACAGAACCAACAAATGGTATAAATTAATTCAACATTAAAAAATATTTTTTATTACATATATATAATATATATTAATTAATTCTATCCATATTACCATCAATGTTAACATGAGATGAAAAATATATCACATTTCTTCATGGAGGCGGTAGTCCACACGCATGCATGAGATACATTATCATTTTCAATGGACTGGAACATACGGCGATATTTGTGATATTATAATGATATAAGAATAATTGAGTCATTGATATTATATATATATATACATTAAATTATTCATTATATCCATCCATAAGATCTGTGGATGGAAAATGAATTACATTGGTTTGTGAGATAGTTGTCTTTTGTACCCACAATCTACAGTTTTGTTTCTCATTTGATGGAATAGAATATGGATATAGTTTACTCTAATAAAATAATAATATTTTATATATAGATATATTTATGTAATTATTTTAGCATATTTAATTTATACTATAAATAGTTATAGTATGAAATAATATAAAAATACTCAGTTAATAATAATACATCTCCTCCGAACAAAGTGTTGAGGTTTGCACCAAAAGAATTAATATGAGGTTTTTATAATAAAAAATGACCTATGTGACATGTAAATGGATGTATTTAATTTATATTGGTATCTATTATAATAAAAATATAATGTTGTGGTGTTTATAATAGAGGGCATGTGTTTTGTTTTTGTAATAGATGTTAGAGGTGCACTTGTATTGTTTCTACATTTTACAATTATAATATGTCACATTCTAGAAAAAAAGGAAAAATGGATAATTATAAAACATTAGTTGTGATAAATTGGAAAATATCTATACAATATGAATTAGACATGTTTTTGGATCATTTTAACCTTTATCATTTTAGTTTAACCCCTTAGTAAACAAGATTTAATTTCAACCACAATAACATATTATTACTATTTTCACTAATAATTATGACAAGAATTTAGTTTTAATTGTTAAATATTATTAATTATGATTATTAAAAATATTAAATCCCTTATAATAATTAAAAATAATTAAATTGGTAGTGTTTAATTTATAATAAAACCCTCATATGTAAAGAAAAGGTAATTTTAAAAGAAAAGGTTTCCATAAGTGTAAAAAAAATTATAAAAAAATAAACATGAAAATAATTAAAATAAACCAAATTGGATTTATCGTAATATAATTTTACTATTTTATATTTTTATCACTTTTAAAAATAGATGAAACATTTTAAATTCTATAAAACAGAACATTGTTTTTAAAAATATTCTGTATTTTTCACTACTTATTAAAAATTATTATTTTAATAACATTATAAAAAATTATAACTAAGATTAATTTGATATGTTTTTTTAAAAAGTGATTTTAATTTTTTACATAAATTTATTAAAATCATTAGAAACTAATTCTAAAACAAGTGTAAAAATGACCAAACAACTTTTTAGAAAAAATACTATTTTAGTCATAAAACTATTTTTAATCATATACCATTCCGAGAAAAATATTAAATGGATTATACATCATTTTACTAAATATATAATATTCTATTCTATTCTCACTAAAAATATTAAATAATTATTATTAGTAAAAAAAATCATAAATCAAATTTACAACATATAAATTATATTTAAAGAAATCAACTTCATTATTTTCAAATGGTTTTTTCATTTATAATTAATCGATAAAAAATAATGTAATTTAAAAGAGTGAAATCCATATGTTTCTAATAAATTAATTATTCATGTTCATTCACACATTTATACCCCCAAAATGTTAATTAGTTAATGATATAAATGTTACAACCCCTGTCAACAAGGGGCACCTTTCTTTTTAGGAGTCTTCCGATTGTGAAATCCACAGTTAATCTTGCCTGGATTTGAGTAGCGGATATGATGGATGATCCAATTGGATGTTTCCTAGGGTTTTTTGATTGTGTAAGAATAAAAATAAATGTACCTACTTTTTCCTATGGTGATAGTCATTAGTCTGATGATACATTTGGGAGGATGGTTTGGCCCTAGCTAGGTGACTATATGTATGTGGGGAAAAATGTAGTTCCTGGGGGGCCAAGTCCTAATAGTATTTTTAAGAGATTGGGTTTCTAATATTATCAGGGAACATTTTTTACACCAAAATTATAGAAGGAACCCATCATGAAGTGTGTTTGTGCTAATAATTTCGATTTATAGGATTCACAACGAGGACATTTCACACTAAAGTGGGGGTAAATGTAACACCCCCAAATGTTAATGTTTTAAATGGACAAGTGTTGTTTCTTATTTCAATAAGGTGAACCTTTGTTTTAGGAGCCTTCCTGATTTGAACTCCATTGTAAGGCATTCATATCCTGGAGTAGTTGTCAGGATGGGACCTCCAGGGAAATTTCTCATGGTGTCTATGAGTGAGGACAAGTTTTTTTTAAAAGAACATGATTATGAATGTGTGGATAGTCATTAGTCTAATGAGGAATTCAAGAACATGGTTGGGCCCTAGTTAGAGTAACATATGTCTATAGGGCCCAATTTTTACTCGCATCATCTGAATTTCTTAGTGATAACTATTAGAGTAATGTTTTAATATTTTATTGGGGTTCATTTAAACATGGTGTTTCTAATAACAGAATATGTGGAATAAATTAAATAAATTTGGAGACAAATATATCTTAAACCCATGTGTTAATACATTATACCCCATTCTAAAATATGTGTCTTCAAAATTTTCTTACTTTGATACAATAAATATAGGATAATGTTTCCCCATCATATCCTTTGGTATCCATTTTTCTTCTTCAAATTGGTGGTTTCAAAAACAAACTTTCACTAGGTGAGTTGACATGTTTCACAACACATTCACTCTACAATCTAGAACCTCTAAAAAAATTCCAAATAAAAGAGATCTTTTTCCAGTGGTATTTCCTCTATGTTCTATGCGTGTGAAGGGTAAGGTGTGAAATTACTCATGAGAGACACAAGGATCAAATCATGAAATAGATAGAGATTAATTGGATGAGTTATAGGATAATATAAAATATGTACATGATCAGGAATATTTAAAGGGAAAATATAACTATTTCTCTACCTAAATTTCATTCTAAATGTCATACAAATTTACATTGAAAAATTGATTAAAAAATGTTCTAAAAAATTTAAATTCATTATCACGCCAAATAATCCCAGCATAGGTTTTTATTAACTCTAAGGTACCTGGATGGGTTGCTAAATGTATCTAACTATATCATTCATTTCCACAGCTAGATAAGAACCCAATATCCTTTTTTCTCCAACATATTCCCATAACATTAGATTTATAAACATATTTTCATTGAGGTCTTCGTTTGTGTCCATCTAAATTCTATAGTAGATGATATTATTGTATGAAAACATGACTATAGGAAGGTGTTGAACATATCCACCACTAAAATCCATATAAGATTATATGATACTATACTATAGTATTTTAATTTTTATCTAAAAATTTACATCTTTATATGGATGTTACACAATACATAGGCTCAACTCTATATCTATATTTTCTATAAAACTTCACAAAAACATCAAGGTAAGACTCATATCCAAATTAGATACAAGAAAATGTGTTACTCCATGAAATCTTACCACAAAAATATTTTATATCCTGATAATCTGAAAAAAATGCATATCTTCTCATATGGAAATGATGTGTGGTGCACTCATATTATGATCAACTAAAATCTAAATAGTATTATATCCGTTATACATTTTGGGAAGTCTGGAGATAAAATACATGTTGATATGTTCTCATTTTCATTCTGGATATATTTTATTATTGTGAAATTAGATGAGACATTTTGTCTCAACCAAAAATTTTTGACATAACAATCAAAGAGAGGGAAACTCAAAAATATCACTCAACCTTCCATCCAATAAAAAATACTCTTTTAGATCTCTATAAATCATTATACATATATGTTGAATAGAGAATAAAGAACTATGAGACTTATCCAATAGATCCTCCATTATGTCTAGAATGGATGGAACTGATACAAGATTTCTAAACCATATCATTCCATTAAAATCAATGTTAAAGTAAATAATAATTTTGACCTTCTTATTCATATCTATATCTACTTTTTTGTATATTTAATCCTAACAAGGATTGATGGTCTAATAATCATTTGAGAAAGATATGATATCTCCCCTTCCATCATGATTTTGATATTCATCCTTTTTCTATCCAAATATAATGGATCTTTTTTAATATTCATCATGGATAAGCTATCAAGATCCTTTCAACACAAATAATCTTCCACCTTATTCTATTTTCTATGTTTTTAATGTATTGTGCAATCATAGTCCTTAATTACCTCCAACCATCTTCTCTAGCACATATAATTCTATTTTGGAGTGAATATATTCATGAATATTATTGATATATATATGTATATCAAATATTTCTACATATGGATAATGATTCCATATATTTAATGGTAAAATTACCAATGCTTACTCCAAATCATGAGTTGGGTAAGTTTACTCATAAAACAAAAATTATCATGTGGAATAATAAATAACCATACCATTCTACATGTGACCACATCACAATATATTCTAAGATGGATTAATATGGATTACAAACCCATCTACACTGTAATGTAATTTCAGAATAGTTTTGATGATTACCCTTTTATTCACCTTTTTTGAAATTTTCTTCACATTCCTTTTCCTAAAGGATCATGAATTTTTTCCAAGAAAATTTTGATATTGGATTATATAGTCCTAAAAATGTATCCACAACACATCAATAATATTGTCTTGCACCAATGAATAATCATATCTCACTCACATTAGTTGGAGTAGGATAATGTTTGATAACTTTACCTCTTCATAGATCAACATATATACCCACTATTTAGAATATATGACAAAAAAATCTAACCTTTTGTATCAATAGTTCATACATGGTATATTTTCAAACAACCACTCCATCCCAATGGTGTTATGCATGATTCTCAATGTGATCTTAATAATATTCCATTATCATTACATATATATTAATTTCACCTATAAATGATACCAAAAACTATTCATGGTAATCTATAATGACTATATAAATTAAATAAATGATTATATTAGTGGAATCATTAAGGAAAAATGGAATCACTATATACTCTTAATGTCCATATCTTGCATGGAATGTTTTCTTATGTATATCCACCTTCATGACCCTTAATTTATGGTATCTATAATGAAACCAATTCTTTAAAATGTATTAATCTACATACAGCTGATCAAACAAGTTATAAATATGGTTTATTGGACACATATTCTTGACATTGATCTAGATATGTTCAAAATAATAAATGGAGAGTCCCGTTGATCAATGTATCCTCTTAATAAAAAGTATAGGTTCAGCCAAAGGTTATAAAATTTCCAAAATGAATCCACTCTCAATATTATCCTAGATAATATATTTCTATTCCTCTAAATCAGTTTAGGCCACAATATAGGGAGTCTTTATAATAAGTGTCGGACCATGATTGAGTTATATTGAGAACTCAACTTTATGCTTTAGCCGGGGACTATGTAGCTAACATAGAAAGACATCAAATAATTCATTCACAATAAGCATTTCATCGCTGTTAATTTTTCCGTATCCATTTAAGATAAACTATGTTTTTAATAAAAATTGACGCCCATATAAAAGATGAAATTTAAATTATAAGTTTATACTTTTCATAACATAGATAGATGATCCTAGGTTTGTCCAGAATATCAAACATGACATCCCTTCCTTGTAAATTTACATGGAATTTATTTTGATAAAATCAATTCATTCCTAAGACAATAACAAATTCAACCAAATGGAGAATATAAATATTTTTAGGATACACATTTTCATGACCATCGACAAGATGATGATCATAGACATTAGAGGATATCATCATACTAATATAGGTTTTCATTAATAATTCATCAAAAAATATTTCAGATGGTATTGTGGTACCTATAGAACATTATATGTATATACATAAGTGATTAGATGAATATTTAAATAAGAAATTTTTAGTACAATAATGGATGATAAGTGTACCTTTCAAAATTTTTTTGTAATATGCCTCAACATAAATATTAATCACATAATATTTCCCTTGTCTCAGGGCACAAGAGCTTACTCAAACCAATTATCATCTTTATAATTCATATTTGAGAACCAGGGAAAATAATTTTCATACTCTTTACACTTGAAACACTGGAGTTTGGGTGGTCAATTCTGATAGCTTTCTCTTTATTCACATCATTAGCTAAATTCTTCCAATCACATTATAATTAAATTTATAAATAAAATTCCATTAAATAATTAAAACATTTACCAATCCATTTAATATATTTCCCACCATGATTTCTTCTAAACATTTGGCTTATATGAAATATCATAATCTTCTCTTCATGTTTTTTAGAGATTCAATTGAATTTCATGCTTGTTTTCTTTTCAAACACATGAGATAAATGGGTAACTCCAAATGTTATTCTATATTTTATATCACATTGAATTATTTCTTCATGGAATGTATTGTTCTTTATAGATAACTATATTAAAATAGTTAGTTTTAGCAGTAGATAAATCAATCAAACATCTTTTTATGTTGTATTATAATACTAGAATCATATTTGGATTGTCTTATAAAAGTTTCTCATAGGTACACATAGATTTATCATCCCCCTATTTTAGGAACAATAATTCCTTCCCTATTTTAATAATAATAATACAAGGACAATACTTATTTAAAAATAACCTTTTAAAAATATCCCACTCATTGGAGTTAATTTATTCATGTTTCCTTGAGTTCATAATAAGAGTACACCAATGATCCTCCTTTTAATAAATATATATCCAAAATGAATTTTTCATGCTCCAAACACTAATGAAATTAAAATAACTACTTAGTTATACTGAAACACTAAATTAAAATTAGCAGATTAGAAAAAAAAATTAAAATATGGTTTGTGTTTCATCATGATATACTCAATATAAGGTTCTTTTATACTTGTTTCATTTGTATTTTCCGCATGAAGCATATCATAGGAAAATCTTTTTGATCCTATAAATGATATTTTTCATCTATATCCCACAAAATATAGTTTCCCAAGAAGAAAATTATTTCATTATTTGATGCATTTAGTATTAACATGAATATTTCGGTGTCCACCCATTTCCTAAAACAAAAAAAACATAGTGTGAGTGGTATTAATCATTTTTGGAATCCAATTAATAAAAAATAACTTATAGAATATCAAGATCACGACACCTTCTTCTCAATATATGAAATCATAGGATTAACATTTTCCATTAATGGTCATTATCTATTCAAATCCATCATAATTGAGTATGATGATTTTGAAAATTTGAGAAACATATCCTCCTTGAATGCTAATATTGATGTGAATAAAGGGATGTCGTTGTGCCTCACGTGATGATTGAGTCAAAAAAATTCCAATTTTCTATTTTATTTCCCATAGGTACAACTTTTCTAGATCCACACCCACTTTAGTATATAGACCTGGATTTAACTTCATTGAACCCACTTGATATATCCTTAACTAAAATCCTTTTACATTTTCCTATACATTGACATGTCTCAACGGTCATTATTAATGTTTTCTCATCGTTGTTTCGAAAAGTTAATTACAAAGTTCTTTGAAACCAAATATAGTGAAACGAATATTTCAAACAAATATATTACATCATTTTAAATGAATATTAATTCACCAACATACCAATGCATTCTTGAATCATATAACTCATCTACATTTGAAATTACGGATACATAAACAACTTGTACAAAAGTGAATTAACTCAACTCAAAAAAATTTCTTCAAAAATAACACCATTCTTATACATATCATATATAATACCTTTCTTCATAATCTGGGGAATTTAAATATTGGAAAGGTAGATCTTAGTTTCTCTATAATGGTAAATAAGGGATATATAAACATAACATGAGTATAATTTCATGAGAAAATCTGAATTTCACTAGAAAAATGTACCATGTATATCATAGATCACAAAATTATATCATATCATAAATCAAGGAAGTTTATAATACAAGAATCAGGAAGTAATCAATGAACATAAGCATTGATATCATAACATTAGAATAAGTCAAATATTTATTTAATTCACATAAGAAAATAAATCATTTCATTATTTAGCAAGGATTATTTCCAAGACTATCCTAGTGGATTGTGTTCTCTCCACAATCCATCAGAGTATTTAGGGTTCATTAAAGTGACTAAAATTGTGGACATAGTCCATCATTTAATTGATTTCACTACCCATTCAATTTCTTTTTGTCTCATTATATATTCATACACACATAATGCATTGGTGGGATATATATTTTGGTCCCTATAATCAAATAATTAAAAAATGTAAATCCATTCCAAATGTTCATAACACAATCATCATTTCATAACCTATGTGAAATAATTGGGGTTTATAAACATTTCATCATGGGATAAACAATGAAAAAAAATTGTTTTGTAATCATTACATAGACAAATCATAACATAAAACATGGAAAAATGGAATTGGTTTGACTCAAATATTGCCAGCATAATTACGAAGCATTAATAGAACAAATAAGGATGGTATCATTGAATAAAATCCCTAGTAATGATTTTTAAAGATAAAAATATATATTCTTATATGGAAAATCTTTTAAATATCACTTCGAATATTTCCTAAGGAAAATATACTTTTTAGTTTGAAATAATTTGTTTAAAATATAATAAAATTTAAATATTAAGGAAAAAACTATATAATTTAAAATATTCTTACAAACATTTAATGGATGTATGAAATCATTGAGTGGTCATTATGGTATATTTTATTTAATGCCTTGTATGATATGATAATGTTTCCTTTCACATTTTCTATAAAAAGAAAAAAGTACCCCATTTAAAAAATAATATAGTGATTCATTTTAAACTATTTTTTACAAAACTAAAAACTAGGAAAAATGAAATTGTAAATTTATAGAAAATAATATAAATATTATTTAATTTTTTTTAAATTTACTGATGCAAAATAATAATGAATTTCAAACAAATATAGAAATAAAGTTTGTTATCTTTGAAAATATTATTTTGGATTAATGAGTAAAAAAGGTTATGTTGAAAAGAAAACATGTAATTTAGATAAATATTCCTTTGGAAATAATGGTAATGATATTATTTATAGGTGGATAATAATAATTCATCCGGATATATATAATCATAAACTATATTGACAAACAATGGGATGGTATCATAAAACAATTAGAACATAAGAAACATTTAAATCATAATTCACATCAAATAAAACATTATATGGAAAACTATATGCGATAATTATGATGAAAATAATAATAAAATACATTCATGGGTAGTATATACACTACAAAAATGTAAAATGAGGTGAATATTGCACATTTCACATAGAAAAAAATGTTAAATGAAAATCCCTAACCTCATGCACAACATCGTTCAAATGTATTCAAGAAAAATATGAAATATACATTTTTATTATGAATATATTTGAGAAATATAATAATATATATCATTCTATGAATATTTTATTTATAACCATTTATTACTGGTTTATTAACATTTTTTAATTAAATCATTATTCTAGGTGATAACTGCATCATTTTTCAGGTATGTTTTAGTTCTGTATCGTCAATAAATTTACATTAATTATAATAAAACGTCTAAAAATGTTAATAAAGATATTTCTATCTTATATATTAATTATATACCTATTTAGAGTCATGAATATTG
This sequence comes from Viscum album, assembly GCA_963277665.1. Lineage (NCBI taxonomy): Eukaryota > Viridiplantae > Streptophyta > Magnoliopsida > Santalales > Viscaceae > Viscum > Viscum album. Next base: position 409,254 of record CAUJRU010000208.1, read on the forward strand.
TTTAGGGATACATTTTGTTTTACATTGTTCATGGAGACAGTAGGACGTACGTATGCGTAAACCTTGTTTCTATTTTTTCAATAGATGAAATTGATTAAAGGTATATAATCATTAAACTTTATAAAATCATTATTATATCATATATATTATATATATTCATGAAGGAATTCCATGTTACCATTCATGTAAATATAAAATGAAAAACATATCACATCGCTTCATAAAGGTTGTAATTCACCCATACGCACAAGTCACGTTATCGTCTTCCAATAGATTAGAAGGAAATAAGTATGATGTAATATTATAATTATGGAATTATATTTATTTCATAAATATCATATATATATATACATTCAATCCAAATTTTTTCCATTCTTAATTGTTGGTGATAGAAAATATATTACATCGGCTCGTGATGTGGTAGTCCACCGTACACACAATCAATGATTTCATTTAACATTTAAGAAAATATAATATGGATACTTGATGATAAATTAAAATAATATTTTTTTATATTTGGATGATAATTATGTTATATTTTAATAATATTTGATGAATTTTAGATGGAGGTGGAAGAAGAAATAATAAATTCGGCAGTTAGGAATGATGCTTATTCCTTGGACAACATCATTAAAATTTCACAAATAGCCTTCCTAGGATAGTTATATACACTCAAAAATCCCACTAACACATTGTAATGTAATTATGTAAGGTATATGATATTTTTATGGTCAATAAAAATGCATTATGAAATGTTTATAGGAGAAGATAGGGTTTCCTTTATAATTAAGGCTACTGAAACACTTCTAATATTTCAATGTTTTGCTGTAATTACAAGTCACTTTTTTGAGAAAAGGGATCATAAATGTCCCAATATAATTCCCTAGATTCAATAAGTTCAACATACATCTATAAAAAATTAATTAAGTAATTTTAAATGTCATTTTAATGATATTCTTTTTTAGGTTAAACCCAACAAAACTAGTTTTAACCGTAAAAGAAATAACAAACTTGTACAATTTTAACTATTCATTATAATAAATATTTATGATCTAATTATTAACTAGTATTAAATATTATAATTAAAACTAATTTAACCATTTTAAAAAATTCAATTCATATATCTGGCATAAATTAATTTAAATATATACCTGTAAGTGCAATGAGAAAATTATTTTCCAAATAAAATTTTTACATAAGAATAAAGTGTTATTTTCCCTAAAAAATAAATAAGAAATTAATTAAAATGACCAATATTGAATTATTTGTAGTTTAATTGAACTAATTATACAATTATTAGATTCCAAAAAATATGTTACTTTGTAAATGATTTAAATGAAGATGCAAATTTCAATACAAAATATTTTCTTTCACGATTTATTGAGAGATTAATCTTTTCATGAAATTCATAAAAAATCATCCTAAGATAATCTTGAATGATTCATCGAAACAAATTAATATTATTATTTCTAATCTATTTTCGAAACCTATAAAATTTTAATTTTATAATATGATTGAAATAATAGATGAAACCATTTTTTAGATAAAAAAATAAACAATTTCACATAAGAAATGATTTATTATTATCACATTTATTGATAACATTATATCAGTTATAAATAATTTGATTGAATATATAATATATATAATTTCAATTTAAATAATTCACCAATAGTGATTAATTTAGTTTCTTAATATAAACACACTTCTTGGATAAATGTTTTTAAGAAAACATTTCCTTTTTTTTCAATTTGTTTTTATTTTCCTTTATAAATAATTGATAATAAAATAATTCATTTTATAAATATGTAAAAAAAAAGTTTTCTTATATTTTTTAGTTATATTATTAACCTCAAATAAAACGAATAAGTGATAAATTTCATAATAATTTTTTAGTATTTTATCTTTGTTTATTAAGACAAATTATTACATGTGATATACGATATCAAAGATGATAAATTTATTTGAAAAAAATATTTCATAAAATCATAGGTTGTTACATTATAAAAAACATAAAAAAAATTTAAAACACAAAATTACATTAAACTAATCCAAAAAATAGAGGATTCTTTTTCCTCATCATAACCATATGTTCCTATGTAAAGATCACGAATTTGTGGTTTCTCCAATAACAAATTGACAAATTGGGTGTCTTTATTTCATATAAAATTATCAATATGATCCAAAAAGTCCTTTGTAAGATCCTTATAATTGGTAATTTTATCCAATGGTATGACCTTTTGGTTTAGTACTTATTGTGTGTTGGGTATGTACATACTTAGGAGACATACACGAAACACATCGAGTACGTAAGAGTGGTTCTCTGGAAGAACTTGGCTATAATCTACCATCCATACTAAATAATGGATCCTAAATAGGACAATATACCTTTGGATCATCCTTGAATTCTTTCTGAATATCATAAACTTCTTCTATAGTGATATTAAAAGAAGAATCTTCTCACCATCATCAAATTCATAATAACACAAATGACTGTCATAATACCAATCATATCAACTCTAGGATTCCTTTTTGTATTGTTGAATATATCCAAAATTATAAACTATTTACTCAAATATCACAAGTCCCAATACATTTTATTTATTTATCATCATCACAAAATATTTGATTTATACCTTATTTCTATATGTGGCTAAATAAGGCTTCATCTAAATTATCACAAGAAAGCTATTTTTGTATGAAAGATAAACTAGAGGATGGTGTTGATCCCAACCACATTTGAAATCCATAGATCAATATCTTATAATATCCTCTAGGATTTAAATTTTTTTCTAAAATTGTACTTTTTTATAATGACTATACTCAATGTGGAAACTCTTATATGTATCATGGTCTTCTGGTATATGCCTTTAGAACATTGAGGTAAACCTTATATACCTATTATATACAATAAAATTTCAAACTACATTCAACCACATCACGACATTATTTTTTATATGAGCATGTTTTTCTAGTTATTAATCTTATCTGACGTAATTTAATTATTCTATATTCATAAGGTGATCATCCACAACCCAAATAATAACGTGGAAATTATAAATTTTAGAAAATCTGGTGAAAAAACCATTGGAGATATTTTTTAATTTCTATTAGCCCGAATGGCCCAAAGGCCTTAATTTTTATTGATTTTTGATGACCCCCATTCAAGGGATAAGGGGTAACCCTTACAAGGCCCGTAGGCTCAGAGATTACAAGGCCCGTAGGACTAGGATATAACATGACCCTAAGGTCTTAGGGAATTCAACCAGACTATCTACAAGGAACTGCCCCTCCCCAGCATCTGAATCATGATAGTAGCTCTCCACCTTTGCATGGCTGTTTGGCTAGGCTTCACATGAAAGCACATGCGGGTACCAATGGCATATCCATACCCTCTCATTCTGAGAATCCATTTGGCATGGCTCTAGTGAGTGCACCTACTTTGAATCCTATTTTGGGAATTCTCCTTTTTTGTAGTGTGTTTGGGGCAACTGCATGTGTCCTGAAGGTCGTGAACTACGATATATACTCAAAAATATCACCCTTCATTCCATCCCATATTAAATAATTAATTATATATCTTTTCATGTTTATCCTTTCAGGATGAATTGAAAATTAATGTATACTAAACATACCCAAAATGTCTTAATTTATATCTGGTTTGGATGGAACACATAAACATTTCTTGAACCATATAATTTCATCTTATTCATTTTTAAACCATGGAACCTCCTAAATATTACATATTCCCATTGTTCCTATTTTATATTCACTGGGATAGATGGTTGAAGACTCATTTGAGAAAGAACCAAATTTTTCCCTTCCTTCATAATTGTTATATCCATCCCTATAGAATTCATAAATATTGGATCTTTTATTATCCCATCATAGATAAATTAGCATGATACTTTAGGATCCATGTGTCATTCACATTGTTTTATTTCCTATGTTTATAATGTATTCAGTATTCCTAATCATCATTCATCTCTAACCATATTTTATGTGAAAGATTCATCTTCTTTTGAGAGGATATATATTTTAAATTTTTAGGGTCAATATATATATATCACATCATACTCAATAGAGATAATTCTACCATATCGTTAATGAAAAAATTACCCTAAATAACCCCAAATAATCAGTTGGTTAGTTTCTCTCATGAACCTTAATTTCTCATTAGGTATCAGATATTCCAGTATATTTTCTCCTGAGAATCCATCCCATTAATTTCTTCAACACATTACTATATATTACAAACCATTATCCACTACAAGGTAATTTAAGATCAGTTTCCGTAAATAAACTAATAATTAGTTCCTTCAATCATTTTTTATCATTATTTTTTCAAAATGATTTTCTCTCCATTTTATGTTTAGTTTGGTGATTTTATTACATAGTAATGGAAATTTTCCATAAACCAAAAATAATATCTAGAAAATAAAGGAAGAATCTGCATATCTATCATAGTGGTTGGTCAGGGGCAATGTTCAATAACATCAGTCATTGATAGATCCAAAAATATATAATATCTTGATATAAGGTTACCCAAAATGAATCATTTTGTAGAAAAAATCATACATAGTAAATATTAAATAAAACGTATCATTCCTCATGTTAATCACCATTCTGATTTGTTATTAATGTTACTCCATATCCTTTTATAATATTAGACTATAGACTATATAGACCACAAACAAATCATAGTAACCTTTAATGAAAGGTTACATTAAATAAATGATGATATAGTGGTAATTAGTAATACCAAATGGAACTACCATATTTTCATAGTGTTTGTGCCTTATATACAATGTAATTTTGGGTATATCCTCCTTCAAGACACTCAATCGATGATATCTATAAATAATTTCAATGTTTCAATGGTATTGATATATATATATATAGATGATCAAAGAATTAATAAATATAAGGTAGTGGAAACTTATTATTTATTTTTATTTATTTTTATTTCTGATGTTCATTGAAAAATCATATCTATTTTTCATCATTTTTACTAAAAAGAATAGTTTCACAACAATGTGACACACATGGCCGAATGAGTACCTTCTCAAAATTATCTTAGAGTTGTTTAATTAATTCCTACAACTATATTTGGTTCACTTTATAGGTATTAATTGAAGTAGTTATAGCACCATGCATGACTTCTATTGATAAGTCAACTTCATCATTCTTTAGTAGACTAGGTAACCCTTATAAATTGATATCATAAAACTACTACAGAATATGTTTGTTATAATTTTTATTATTTTTTCCCCAATAAAATGATATAAGAAAACTTTTATAGTATCTCTCTAGACATATAAAATAGATTTAATTTTCATTAAATATTCATACATCTCATCTAAAAAATTGATGATTAAATGATATTTCCATATATCATACATGACATAAATTCCTTAGTAATTTATTTTGGATTTATATTGGGAAATAAAATCCATGCCTATGGTAACATAAAATTCATCTAGGGAGAGAATAATAAAATTTTAATGAAGCAAAATCCCAAAAACATCCACAATAGAGTAATAATATACTTGGAAGTAGATAATTTTACTCTTAGGGGTACACATATTTAATTTAAAAACTAATCATTATGGTGGTACTTTGATACTCTTTTTTAAATTGATTATTCATAAAAGTCTAGTTTTATCCAAACTCAAATGAAACATTTCAAATTATATAGTTGATGGTAATATTATCTTTCATCATGCCTTTTTTAAATCCATTGTTCGAAGTAATGATTGAATAATGTTTTGCATTTTCAATATGATTAACATGTTTCTAATTCTGATCATCATCAATAAACATTATATTTGATAATTTTTTAGTGATGTCCATAATCATTTTATTTCAAACATTAGAGTGTGTGTGGGGAATTCTATAGAGACTTCTCTATAATCAAATCGTTATTTAACTTCATCACATAAAGTTTTATTTCAATTCAGTGATGAACTTCACATACACACTTAAAAATATTACCAGTCCCCATAAAACAATTCCCTCGATGATTCCTTCCATACATATAGATGAAAAAGGAAATCTCAAATTCTTCAATAAATTTTTTTAGGATACCTTTAAATTAAATAGTTCTTTTCTTTTCAAAAACATGATATTGATGGGTAACATTAATCTCCATCTCCACATTGATATCACATTGAATAATTTATTCAAAGATAATAATGTATCTTATGGTTAAAATGGTTCAATAAAATATTTTTAAACCAGTAAATAATTGATCAACATTACTTAAAGTGAGGATAATAATACCAGAACCATACCTCACTAGTCTGGTAAAATATTCCCCATATGTACCAATGGATTCCACATCCCTTTAATTTATATCAATGATTTACTTATCTATTTCCATTCATATAATATAAGGATCGTACATATTTAGAAATATTCTCTTAACATAAAACCACTCTATGGAATCAATGTATTTTTGTTGCATTGTATTCTTGATAATTGTACATAACTGATCTTATTGTACTTCTAAATGATAGGTATCCAAATAGAATTTTTCATGCTGCAAATACTAGATAAGAGAATATATATTTTCATTGATACTAATTCATTTCATGGGTAATAGAAAATTTTTATAACAAATATTAAAACGTGCACATTGAATCGTAAAGGAATCAACATATTGTTCTTTACTCTTTTATTCATTTGGATGTTCAGTTGGATTAATACCTTAAGAATGATTTGTATACATAAAAATGATATTTTTCATAATATCTCCCACAATATTTGGTTTCTCAGGAGGGAAAAAAATTCATTATACATTACATTTATAATTAACATGACTCCTTTGTGTTCAACCCATTGAGTAAATCTCAAAACCATAATGTATGAAAAAATATTCACAATGGGAACCCACATATTCATTGAAGTTAAATTATAGAATGTTTACAAATTGACACCTTATTTTCAATCTATGAAATATTATTTTATACCGTGTTTATTTATAGTTTTCATATATTAGATCCCTTCATGTTGGTACTCAAATAGTTTGTTAATTTCTTGAATATACCACAAAGGAGTGTCAAACCAGATGTGAAAAAAGGCTCTTTTCACTGATCTTCGTGCTAATTGAGTGAAATCCATGCATTCCCTTTCTGGAGTTATTATCACGTGGTAAAGTTATTCCAGATCTACATCTAGTCGAAAAATAAAAATAGAAATATAAATTCATGGAACCACTTAATCTATCTGTCATAAAAATCCCAAAACATTTTCCTATACTTGGAAATTTCCCTATAGTCCCAAATAAAAAAAATCTTCTAGTTTATAATTATTTTATAAACCTTTCTCTAATATAAAATATAGATCCCAACATATTTCATCCATATATATTAAATATTATTAGATAAATATTAATTATTGAACATAGAAATCAACTCAAAAATCATATATGTTGTGTATATATGGAATTATGGGTACATATGCAACTGGTTAATAAATGAACTACATATTCCCCCTCTTAGTTATTCATAACTAGAACCCTTCATAGACATATGAAAAAAAATTTATTACTTCATAAACTTAGTAATGGATGCATTATGAATGGTTATCATAGATGTGGGTGGGGGTAAAACGAGATATATCAAAAATAAAACATGGGGATAAGGTTATGATATCATGATAATAACATTTGAAAAGCATACCATACATATCATAGATCATAAATATGCGTTATATTATAAATCAGGGTAGCTAAAAAAGACGTAAAACATCAAGGAATCAGAGAACATTATCCATGAGAGAATAATATTGGGATAAGTTATATATTAGTTGAAAAGACATATATATAGAAAATACTTTCTTTGTATTCAATGCTCATTGAAAATGTTGTCATAGATTAATGGATTCACTTGCTAAACTATTATAGTAGTAATGAATAAATCCATAGACTATCATAGCATAATTATTATTTTACTAATGTGTGTCCACTTCCCACACCAATCATATTTATCTAATGAGATATTCATCTTTACTCAATGAGTTATTGGGCTACATAAATCTAGATCCATGAATTAAAATTTTAAAATCATAAAAAAAATCTATAATATCAGAATAAATTCACCTTAACATGACCCAAAAAAGGAAATGTGTTTTATAAATATTTAATCATTGAATATCCCATATAATTAGACATGATTCATAACAACTATAACAATTTCTCAAAACACAACTTATTTAATAATAGGAATTTTTTTCTTTAACATCATTCCATCATAATCACAAAAAATATAGAAAAACAATAAGGATGGTATAGTTGAATCATGTACCTAGAAATATTATCAAACATAAAAGTATCCCATCTTAGATAAAAATTCATTTTAAGAAAACATGGAATATATCATGAGTAAAACATCCTATTTCGCATTGAAATAACATATTTAATGTCTAATAACGTCAAAAAAATTATTGTAAATATTTTATTTCAAAATGACATTTATAAAATAAAATGTATTCTCTAAGTCGTTTTGTGTTCATGGATGTGTAATATTATCTTCATTATGTTTATATCAAAAATTATTTCTTTCACATTTTAAATAAAAAATCAAAGAACCACATTCAATAAAAAATAAATTATTATTTTTAAACCATTTTAAAAAATTAATTCATGGATAAAATTCTATTAAAAATAATAATGGAATATTAAAGAATGGAGATCTTCTCTCTCTATAATGGAGAGCTTCTCTCTCCCATGGATTTCCCTAGCAGTTTCAATCTGGTGCGGCCAGTTGCATTTGGAGAAATTGTAGGGAATTCTTTATTTGTTTGTAGCTTGCAGTGTTAAGCACCGCCGTGGAAATTATGATGGGGTGGTTATTTTGGTGGATTCTATGGTCGTCGATGACCTGGGGTGTTTGAAGTTGGATCATGCATCAAATATGGAGAGTAAGCCTCCTAAAAAGCACGATGTGAAGAAATCTGCTGGCAAGAGGAACCCTCGAACCATGAAGCGGTTCACCAAGGGAGTGGCATCCGAAGACAAGAAGAAGATGAAGGTAATGTTCTTGGGTACGTTCAAGATCTTTTTCAAGGTGGCTTTATGGTCCATCAAAATGCTGATGATTTCGTTGATGGAGATGTCAGGTGCAGGCTGACGAAAGGTGTGGGATACTGAGGGTGGTCTGGATAATCCGATTGTCGGTGCTTGAACGTGCCACTCGGAATCATCGGACAATAGGGAGGGGCTTTGGGGCTGCGATGAAGAAGGAGTGTATCGAGCAATCAGTGCAGGGGTGACAGGTGCAAGCTGTGAGGATGACCGAAACAAGGAATGGGAGGAAACACTTCTGGGATCTGGCTGGAAGAAGCGATGCAGTATGTCGGTAGCATCCGGGAGAGTCTTCCATGACGAAAGGGTCATGGTTGACCTCAGGCATAGTTGATAGGCTGGAGCATGTGGAAATCTGGGAGATGTGGAGGTGGAGACTTGATTCACATCGGATCCTCACATGGGGTTTCGACATCATGGATGTTCCGGTATTGATTGAGGCTCGGTTTTTTGACTACTGGAGTCAACCGGTCTACAGTTATAGGTTATATATTTTGATGTTATTGCTGATATGCACCGACGAAAGCGATGACTGCGTGCCTTGGGCTTCAGATAGTCTTGGAATGTGGTCCTCGGGTCTAGGGATAAGGAGATGACTCCTTATGGAAGACATGTGGGTGATGGCGACAGGCATGTTTGGGCCCGGTAATGGGTTTTCCCATTGGCTAAATGGGTGTTGTGATATTTTATGACTTTTTTGTGTGGGTCATTGGACAATATGTTGTTTGGATGACTCTTATTTTTTATTTCTCTTTTTTTGGTGGTAATTTTGTACCACACGCTTGTTTGTAACTTGTGAAATTTTATTTACAATAAATTTTCTAGGATCTAGTCTGCTCGATTCAGAACATTCCTAGTAGAACAAAATGAAAACATACATTCTAGTGAAGACAGAAACAAAGTCAGTTTCCATTAAAAACAGTATTTAAGAATCCTAAGTACATAAATAGAGGAAAATTAAATGAAATCATTTATTGCTGAGAAATAAAATTAGGATATGAAATATCATTTTTTTTTTCTTGAGATATATATAATAAAATTTTGGCATTAAAACCATTATTATTATTAATTCAAATAAATAAAGAGTTGTTTTCATAAAACCATTACTACATTGTGAATTATTGAATTGTAATCCCACAAAAAGGCATAAAGTAATATGGATATATATATATAACAAAAGTTTCCTTAAAATAATCATAAAATACATTCATCAATACTCTATAAACCACATAATAGAAAAATGTGGTGATTATGAAATATTTCCCACATAAATAAATGTTGGATGAAAATCCCTTACATCAAGTCCAACATCATTACTCAGTTATTAAACCTCCTATATAATTAATAAGGATTTATTATTCATATATTTCAAAAATATACACATATATATAATACAATATACTATTTACATTTATCCATGCATATCCCATTTTTAACAAATCATTATCAAAATGATTTTTCTAGGTGATACTAACATTGTTTTTTCTTGTGTGTTTTGGTTTGATAGCATCATTGCTTATTGTTTGATTATGGTACTATCATTTAAATAATTTATTAATTTTAAAATTATCATATATATTAATTACATAAAAATTTAGATTAATTCATAAAATTTAGAGATACCAAAATAAATTACATCGTTCATTGAGATGACTGGTCATACATATGGATGAACGCTGTCTCTATTTTTTGAAGATTGGAATAAAATAATTTTATATAGAAATTAACCATTATTGAATAATTTTTATATCACATATATCATACATATTCATTAAATATATCTTTATTATAATCCATATCAATATAAAAGGAAAAATATATCACAACACATTGGGGAGGATGTAGTCTACACTTATGCATGAGAGAAGTGATTGTAATCCAACATATTGAAAGGAAAAAAAGTATATGTGATATTATAATTCCAAAAATAAATTTATTTTATAAATATTTTATATATATTCAATTAATCATTATGTCCGTCTATGATAGTAGGTGATCGAAATGGACTTACATTGGTTCGTGAGGTGGGAGTCCACCATAAACATGATCAATGGTATCATTTCGCATATGATGGAAGAGAGTATGGATATTGGTGATGAAATTAACACAATATGATATTATTATAAGAAATATTTGTGTTTTATTATTTAATAATATATGTTTATTATTTTATAAATGTTGAATAATAATGAAAAATATTTGTGGTTAAGAAAGATAAATATTCTTCGGACAACCACATTTTGTGTATGCCAATATCCATCATATGAGAGTCATATACCAAAACCTAGAAATATAATACATGGGAAGTAATGTGAGGTTTTTATATAAGGATTTTTTAAACCAAATCACTTTTTAATTGGTAAGTGAAAAGGATAGTAGATAACCTTTGACAATTGAGGTGAGTGACACGCCTGTAAATTTTATTGGATTTTCAATAATTCCATTGAACGTTTTTGGAAAAAAGGATAAAAATGGATCATTATTGTAAATTTTATTTGATACAATTAAAATAATTCCATATGATACTAATTATAAACATTTTAGGTCATTTTAGTAATTATATTTTTATTTTAACCCCTAGTTAACTTGTTTAATCCTTAATCATTGTATCAGATTTTTTCTTGTATTAAAATTGATAATAAATATTTAATTTTTCCTTATTACTTAATATTTTATATTTTTATTTAAAATATAGTATCTATTTTTACAACTAAAATTCACCAATTTAGACTAATTTAATTGAAAATTAAAACCATAGATGTGGTGAAAAACTAGTTTTCCAAAGAAAATTTTTTATGATGTTTAAAATCATTGTATTATAAAATTTAAACTGAAATTGATTAAAATGAACTAAATTATATTAATAATAATACAATTCAGTAAATGTAACTTTTAAACTATTTTAAATCATTATGCAACTTTGAAAATTCTCTAAATAAAAAGGCATTTTATAATAAAAATCATAATTTTTAAATTTTCATCAAGACCTTAATCATTTTAATAAATTTAAAAAAAATATTCTAGAAATATTTTTAATATTTTATTTCAAAAAATATTAAACATTTATTAAAATATCTTTTATATAAGTGGGATTAAAATTTAAAATAATGTGGAAAAGTTATGGAATAATGTTTTTGAAAAATTACAAAGATTAGGTATAAAACTGGACATATTCTTACCATATTACTAGAAAAATATTAGATGAATGAAAAAAATTGATTGAAAATAATATAAATAAATTACTTTTACATCATTCACCAGAAGTGTTTACTTAAAATTATTAATAAAAATACACATTTTGCGTAGGAAAATTGTTTCTCAGAAAAATGCCACCCTTATTTTCAAATAGTTTTATTTTAATTTCTAATTAATTTATCACAAAAAAACACACTAAATATATTATCAAGACATAAATTTCTCATAAATAATTTTTTATAATTCATACCCACCAATCCAATGGCTATGTGATTACTTTCATAATAATATTTTTATAGTTTGTCATAGTTCATTTAAACCTAGTGTTCATTATAGCTTATGTTATCAATGAAATTATATTAATTTGGAAAAAATTTATTTAAGAAAATATTGATTTTTTATATATGTTATTGGTATGGTTTTAAAATTTTATGGTATCATAATTCTTATTCATCATGGGTGAATCTATTCCCAAGATATCAGTAGTTTTTTCTAGTGGTAGTTAGCTGTATGTGGTGATCAAGAATGCGCTTCAAGTAATATGGCTAGACAACATGGGAGAGGTGTCGATTTGAACCAAGATGGTAAATTAAAAGACAAATGGGGATTTATTAAATAATTAAAAAGAATAGAAGTGGGTGGTGATAAGAGATCTACATTGTTGAATAATAACAGAACATTCTATGTACCGAGAAGTAACAATGTTGACGTATGACCACTGATTCATAATATTTTATCGAAATAGATTTCTTATATAAATAAGTGTATGATCTCATAAAATGATGTTATGAAATCCTAGAGATAATCTGAATATCATGATCTCTTTGTTTAGAAGAAATATATGAAATAATTACAACATGAATAATATGTTATGATGATTCAATGTGTTAAGAAACACTAATGTGGTTAGGATTCTATATTCTATTAAATATTATAATCACCATAATTAATAGTGGAAAATATTTCAATTTTATTTGACCTGAAATAATATAGAATATAGTTATCCATTGTGTTGGAGAAATTATAAAAATATATTGTTCCATGGGTTATATTTGTTTTTTAATATTTTGTTAAGGATCGTAAAATTTTCTTTCATCTAATCAGACTCTAATTATATTATAGGTTTCATTAAATAAAATAAATTATAAATGGACCACTAATTGTTCAAAAAACCACTGTGGGTTTTACTACGCATTCTTGAGAACATTAACTGGTATTAGATAAACCAAGTTCCTTATAAAATATCTATATTCTAATGTTTATAAAGACTTTAAATTCCATTAAGAGTACATATATTTCTACATTTAATTAAATATTGTAATATGGAAGGAAGATTAAGATGAATAAAAAAATTAGTTTAATAATCCTCAATGTCAAAATTACTAATATTATGGGATTTTCGTAAATTGAGAAAAATGCTGCCATATTTTTTTCTATGAATTGAATACATTACATTAATGGCATGGTATGAAATATAATTTTTATATCATGATAAGAAAAAAGTATACACCAATTTATTAGGACATCAAAAATTTCATGAAGAACATTTCAGGCTTGTTTTCTCTTAAAATTTATACATTATAAGGAAAAGATGAATTTCACTTTATGAAATCCATAATATTCTTATTTTAGATGAGATTATTAATGATTTAGAATATATAATATATTTCAATGAATTAATGGATTTTTAATCCATCTGAAATCTGAAACACAAAAAACAAGATAATGATAACTCGTGTAATATTGATGATAAATAGAAATTGATGAAGAGTATAAGAGACTTATAGATCACATATCATGAAACATAATGAAATTAAAAAGTCATGTAAAAATGAATACACCCACAAAAATATTTTCAATGTAGTGGAGGTTGGATTTTTTTAATTTGTTATTAAAAAAGTAATGGTGCCTTATATGAGGTCAATAAGAAATAATAGATTCAATAAAAATAAATGAGATTAAAGTCTAATAGAAGCATTAAAATATTTTGAGGGAAAAAACAATTCCTATCTGGAATAAAATAATTTTTATTTTATAATAAGAAGTAATTATACCAACATTATATATCCATTCATGGGATGATATTCCTGAAAAATTATTCCACATCATGGATAATGGGGAATAACATGATGAAACTTAAATTAGTGATGAATTAGGTGTAATAACATATATATGTCATATAATTATAGATACAATTGAATCATTTGGTGAGGATAAAAATAAAATCAATAATTAAATTTGGTTATTACTATAATATAATAATAATATAAATTATTCAATGGAATAGATTATTTAAAGGTTATTCTTTATGAAATCAGAAATCATAAATAGATAGTTTAAAAAAAAAAGAAATCGTTGAATCTTCATGGGGAGAAACTATATATAATATAATAATAGTTCAACAATACCTAACCAATGTCTTATGAAGACTAAAATTCTCTATAGAATAATATTGATAATTATAATGATGTTCTGGATGTTAAATTTTGTTTATCTAAAGAAAATAACAACATTTTCCTCTAAGGAAACGACTGATATTCCCATGAAAAATATTAGAAAATATTTTTTTATTCCTAATGGTAATGAATATTATTCTATGAGTTGGATTTTTTTTGGATAATAGGTTTCTTGATAAATATTTTATATTCCAATGAGAGAAATAGTAATCTCTAGAAGAACTCATAAACCAAGACATAAAGAAGTACAAGAAATTGTTTGAAAATGTAAAACATTTTTTTGAATAAAAAACTCATCAATATAGAAGAAAATAAGATAATAAGTTATTAAATGTGAAATTTATTTTTTGGAATTAATAATAATCATATCGTTACAACATATCCCTTATTTAAAAAAATCGTGTGTGGAGGAGGAGGAATTATAAAAATAAAAGAAGAAATTATGAAATGATGAGTTATATTTTTGGGAATAAAAAATTTATAATGAAATGGAGTTCATCATTAACCGTACATGATACATATCTTATAGTAAAAAATTAATAAGAATTTATAAAATAATGAAATGATAAAAGGATTTTATTATTATATATGATTTTTAAATTGGAATTAATGTTACCTTTTTAATCTTGATTTTTATTCTTCTACTCATATTATGGGTGATGAGTAACAAATGAAAAACATTATAACGTCCTAAACTATTATAAAGAAAATTTCCAAACTAATTTATTTATTTTATTTATAATTTATTATGGTTATAGAGGACACATGAACTTATTTTTTCTTATCATATCGTATCATTATTAAAAAATCATTAAAAACCATTATCATTGATAATATAGATATTGAACAATGATATCATGACTATTATCAATATATGGTTTTAAATAATCCAATTGACCCAGAAAAAGGATGTGATGATCTTAAAAAGTAACATCATACCCTATAACTCCCATTTATCAGATATTATGAGAGAGATAGAAAACTGGGATTTTCCACTAACCATTCCCATTCTGATATCCAAAAACCTAAGATTTAGAGAAACATTTTATGTGTGATGTTCAAGATCATCAATATCAAGACCCAAACCATATAAGTTGAACCACCCTAGAAAGTATCATTGTCACTCACCTTATGATTATGATGTTCGGTGGTGTATTATAGGGAAATCTATAAATACCCTAAAATGAGAATATAATTTTTTTTAGAATAGTGAATATATTTTCATCCAATTATAATTAATTTATATATACTTTTTATATTGATACAAAAAAATAAAAATATTTTTTTTGGGTAAAAATAAAATTCAATTATTGAATTTAATTTAATGATTTAATTAATTATTAAAAATAATAATATTTTCAAAAAAAATTATTATTAAATTACATTTATACAATAAAAGGATCTTATAATTTTTTGAATTAAAATGTAATTTTTATAAGTGATTGAAAACTGTTATTGTCAAAAAAACCCACCATTTCCCAAAAAATGTAGATTATTTTATTAAAAGTAAAAAAATAAACATATTAAGAGACTTATTTCGATAAAATTAATATTATATTATGATTCTAACCATCAAAATTGTCCCATAGTAAATTTTTGATTATTTTCAGAGATAGTTGAATGTTTGGGTAAAAATTAAATACACTATAAATATAGGTCATGTATTATGAAATCATAATTACAAAAAGTGATGTAATAAATACTATAAAGGGTATCCACTAGATAATATATGTTTTCTATTTAAAATATTGTGATTTTGTATTTATTTTATTAAATTTAGAAAGCCTTTATGAATCCACCAAAAACAAAAGAAATTATTTCAAGTATTTAAAATCATTTCTTTAAGAGTATGACTTACCTCCACATCAATAATGGAAATATTTTAATATGTTTTTCCTATAAAATAATAAAATATTGAAAATAATTTAACATTTTTATAAAAAATAGGGAAAATATATGGATTTTTGGGATATTGTATTCTATATAGTCCAAAATGTATGTTTCAAAAATGATTATTTATAACTCCACTACTTTCCTATATAAAACCATTGAAGATAAAATTTATCTTCACTAAAAAACCTTGATTAATACCCTTAAACTCTCAACCCTACTACAGATTCCACATGATGTTCCTAAAATTTCTCAAGAATCTCCTCCCATGTATTTGGAGCTACACTCTCAATGTATGAAATCCCCTCTTTCTATTCTTTATTCAAGAGTCTTCATCATTTTAATCCATTATTTTGAAATATTAATTTTGGGGTATATTTATACACATTGACTATACTGGCCTTATGATTTATAAATGATTAGAGACCCCCTTCACTCTCATTGAGACCTCCCACATAGATTTATGCTCCCCCATTATGATCCTGAAATTTCGCCTTTGGAGTCTATGCTAAAAAAACTATGTAGTGAATACCCATACCCAATTTCTATCAAGGGTGTTTTCCTTTATTAACTTATAATTAATTTATTGGGTACTTAAAATAATTTATTCCACAATTTATGATCATGGAATAAAATTTGATTAAAATCAATTACATGTTGTATGATCTATGTGTCTCACTTAAGCATTAAAATGAAATTAATGTGACGAGTGTGTACAAAATTATATAGTGCCCCAATGCCTTGGTTAATGTTTAGTCTCACGAGACATCATGTTTAGATAAGAATTCAACGTGAATCCTTTATGGAATTTTTTTTTCCATGATGTCTTTGCATTCAGACTTGACCTATGTTTATGATGAAGTGTTTAATGTTGGTGCAACATTTTCCATATTGCCTTTATGATTATCATGCTATATCATGCCTCATTGTCAATGTTTCTAATTCTCATCGATTATGGACCATTGATATTACTATTGTCTAACATGTATTACCTACAACATATTATACCATTTTTATTCCTTTAATTTTTATTATAGATCACCCCTTTTCTTATTTATTTTCCAATATTATCCTGTTCAGTTTTAAAATCCATATAATTTTTGAAGAAATTAATGGATGTTTCCAATAATGTTGTTATATCCATTGTCCAAGATATTATTAATTGTAACTATTTACTAAAGATAAAAAATTTCTTGATATATTATGTTTTATCATGTGTACATTACTGTAATGAATCATTAATTAATATGAAATAATGTTTAGGGTTATTATAGTTAGTACCAAATGGAGGATTAGTAAATTTTTTGTATTTGGATTAGAAAACTCGAGTTAAATCCATAGGTATAAGACTACATATATGAAAACAACCCAAATGTATTTTAAGTATAGATTATGTATTTTATCATGAAAATACATCCATTATGGATACTAAATGTTGATGTTGCTCTGCCATAGATTTACATTGGGGTAAAACCTAAAAACACCGCATTGAGCTAGACTCAACTGGGAACTTGTGCATGGTAATAGGCCTTTCTAAAAACATGTTATAGCACTCTCAGGGGATATGATTTGGTAATTACAAAATGTTATTACACAAAATTATTAATGGAAAAACCCACATTATAATATATTATGGGAAATAGATCATAGAAAACATAGACTGAAGGATAAAAATTCATAATTTCAAGAAATACATGTAATTAATAAGTTATCGAATTAATGGAATTGGATTCTCATTAATGTTTTTAATAGTCTAATAATAATCATCTATATTTTCCCTTTGATATAGAAAATGTAAATAAATATGATGAATCAAAAAAACAATCAATGATATGGACAATTTAATGACTTAGCTAATGAGATTTCTAACCCTATGTGAGTTAGAATCCCAAATTTGTCACGAAACACTCTTAGCCAAATCATGTTCTAAATAGAAAACTATATATTGAGGACCTCCCAAGCCCCCATATGGAAAGCAATGCTATATGTTTTTAACTTTATGTGATAAAGGACTCCGACTTTTAATGGATAATTAGATCCCTTACTCTTCAAACAATGGATCAAGACCATTGATTAGACCATCTTACTCCTTCATTATTCCAAGAAAGAGAATGCTCCACTTGATGTTTATGGTATAGATGGAAAATGATATCAGTGGTATACATTGATCAATAATAAAAATTCCGAGGAAGATATTGAAGTTATTGGTTGATGTAATATCAGAAAAGGTATTTCACGAAATATTTTCCTCACACTCCCCAATATAAAATGGAAATGGATTTCCTTTACATTAGAAACAAATTAACAAATCTATAATGCGTATGAATTGATCATCATAAGTATTGCATGAAATGCCTCCGAAATTATCATTATCCATGAATTGAAGGTTGTTCGGTACTTTTTTGTGATAAAATATAGACTACAAAACAACCTGGTGATCAAAGAGTTTAATATCAATGAGGAAATTCTTTGATGTGCCGTAAAAGTCAAAATGGAAATCATAGAATATCATGTGTATCATGGGGATAAAAAGTGAAAATAGGATTCTAATTCTTGTGATATAATGGATAACTCTAACTAAGCTATGAAATTTCAACATCCTACTTTTCAAATGTGTTGAAAGAAAAAACCTAATAAATTCCTATGTGGGATGAGTAAATGTGTGATTCACAAGAATGAATGACATATAACTAGTGATTGATGATAGTAAAAACCCCCTAATGTATTGGAGGATAGGAATGTGTTGGTCAAACCTAAACACTTATTTTATTTCTTCATCTACATGGAACTAGGGAACTTTGGAATCCAATGCACTAACCCAAGGATTTTTAGAGGCAACCAACATCTTCCAAGGTAGAAAGGGGTTTTTTTTCCATGATGACTACTGAGATGGATCCCAACAATGATGTGTTGACAAGTAATCTAGTTATTCATTCAATAATTGAAATCAGACTTTTTTATTCTGGTTCTATACATTCATTCATATCAAAATTGTTTTGTATAACTATTCAAACACTGCCAATAATAGCATGGAAGAGGAGTTGTTAGAGAAAAAGGAATATGGGAAATTATTGTACCAAAAATATATTACTCCTCCCCCATCAAAATTTTTAGACTGAATTACCTATAAAATCTTGTGATACTCCCTTCGATGTATTTTTTTATTCTATGTTTTCATTATATTCAACTATATAAATCCAACAAAAATTTCTAAGAGAAAGAAATCATCCTTCATATCACGAATTAACCAGAGATTATGTACAAGATCATAGAGGAGGATGAATATTCATTATCACTAACATGTCATGAAAGGATATTATTTTACTATGATCAAGTGTATCCATCTAAAATGATCAAGTCTATGTAAAGGATCATCCTTCAATACATTCCCATCAATTTGGCAAACACGTACACGTTTCCCAAAGAATTTCCTGGTCTACCTCCAATCAGAGAGGTTAAATTTTTAACCGAGATTATACATGTGGAATTAATATTCTTGTAAAATCCATATATAGTGGTTTCTATGCAACATCATAAGCTAAAGAAACAACTAAAATATAAACTTGATATATATTTCATAGGAACAAGTT
Source organism: Viscum album (assembly GCA_963277665.1). Classification (NCBI taxonomy): domain Eukaryota; kingdom Viridiplantae; phylum Streptophyta; class Magnoliopsida; order Santalales; family Viscaceae; genus Viscum; species Viscum album. Next base: position 429,470 of record CAUJRU010000208.1, read on the forward strand.
TTTCACCATGGGGTGCACTAGTGCTCTCCTTTAAGAAGGACGATCCAATGAACTATTTCATTGATTATCATGATCTCAATAAGATCATGAGAAAGAAGAACTATCCTCTACCACATATTGATGAATTATCTGATGAGCTACATGTAGTGCAATACTTATCTTTTGTGGATCTGTAATTGGGATATTATCATGTAAGGGTGAAGAAGGAGGATATCTTGAGTTCTTCATTTTGTAAATGGTACATGCACTATGAGTTCATAGTAACTCTATTCAAAAACACTAATGGTCAATAAATATTCATTTAATTAATGAATATAGTCTCTAAAGATTAAATAGGTAAATTTTTTGTTGTATTTATAGATTATATTCAAATAATATCCAAAATTGAGGAGGAAAGTGAGGAGCATCTGTGAAATTTTCTAAAGAACCTGTGAATGAATAATCTTTTGGAAGAGTACAAGAAATGTTTGTTTTAGTTGAAAGAAGTATCATTATTGGATAATGAAATCACATGTAATGGGATATTGATATATGTTCCACATCTAAGGTGGCACATTTCTGGTGATGGTGAAATGGTCTGACGAGGATTATCACATGTCCCTTTTTCCAGAGATGGATTCCTGTCATGTTCATAATTTCTTTTGTTTCGACCCATTCGACATCATTATCCTTTTAAGGTAGGTTGGATTAACCCCACGAGAACTAGGTAACTCCCCTATTTCACATTGAGAAGTAGTTTCCATAGTTAGATGATCTCAGTAGGTGATTCCATGGGGTTATGTACTTGTACAATCTGTCCTCCTCAGATATAACTTCCTTGGATGGCCTCTAATTGGTGTATTTGTGGATCCCGAAACACATAATAGCCTTGGTATCCATGATTCATGGACCTTCCTTTCCAAGGTAGGCACTCATTGATTGATGATTCATTCAGCGACACTTAAGGACTCCTTTGCTAGAGAGAATGGGTAGTGAGGCTCACCGCACCCTTCTGGAGGAGGATAATTGCCTATTCTAGGACTCTCTTATAGATTTATGTCGTTTTCATATGTTCATGACTCCTTGGTTCATTCCTGAAGAGTGTATCCATGGGCTACCCTTGGTTTTCAAGATCATCGTAAGTATGCATATATTTGATGCTATGAAGGTGATTCTGATTTGATCCAAACAATAAGGTTCTCTAGATTTTATCTTCATCCAGTGGGGAGGAAGGTGACTTGATATTGGGATTGGACCCATAAGAAGGGTTTCATACATATATTTAGGAGGAGAATCATAACCCACATTGTTCGGATATGTTGGGGATAATGCATGGAAGCTTCCCATTTTAGGGGGGAATGATTGGATGATCCCTTTATAGATGGGAACCTATTTGTGCTTGGCCCTTCAGGTATGCATCCTATGTATCCGAGTTTGATCAGAAATCAGATTTCTCGTAGTTCTGATGGGTTGGGACTTACGCATGGAAGCTACCTATTTGATAGGTCATGATTGGGTGAACCCCTTTGGAAGGGCAGCCCTTTTGAGCTTATCCCTTCGAGCAGGCATCCTACGTATCCTAGTTTGATCAAGAATCAGAGTTCACTTAGTTATGATGTGTTTGGGTCTTATGCATTAAATCTTCCCATTTAAAGAGACATGATTGGGTGGAACCTTTTATATGGTAACCCCTTTTGAGATCAGGCCTTCAGGTAGTCGTTCTACATATCCTTGTTTTATCAGGAATCATAGATCTCATAGTTCAGATGTGTCTAGGGATTACGCATGGAATCTTCTTATTTAAGGAGGCAAGATTTGGGGGATCCTTTTGGAAGGGCACCCCTTTTGACCTCAGGCCTTCATGTAGGGTTCCTACATAACCTGGTTTGATCCAGAATCATAGTTTTCATAGTTCAGATGTATCAGGGTCTTACGAATGGAAGTTTCCTATTTAATGAGACACGATTGGGTGGACCTTTATGGATGGGCACCTTTTTGAGCTTGTGCCTTCATGTTGTCATCCTATATATCCTCATATGATCAGGAGTTAGATTTCTCATTGTTTATATGGGTCTGGGGATTATGCATAGAATCTACCTATTTAAGGAGACATGATTGGGTGTAACCTTTTGGATGGGCACCCCTTTTGAGCTCGGGTCATCAGGTATGTGTCCTACATATCCTGGTTTGATCAGATCTATGAGTTCTCATGGTTCATATATGTCTGTATATTGTAAATGTCACAATCCTCTAATTCCACATGAGTCATGCTTTGTGTGAGAAACAAGAGGATGTGAGAGATCCAACCAACCACATGCTTCCTCTCCTGTTTCTAAGAGAGGGAGAGCCTATGGCGAAAGAGTTCGGGGTAACCATGGGTGAGGGTGTGGAGCGATGAACCTTTCTATGTCAAATGAAATCTAAGGTCATTCATCTTCACCTCAAAATATTGGGGACATGCCTTCATGGGAGGGCCGCAGAGTATGTTCTGGGAAGGGGAGGACTTTTATCCTCATCAAATGGATAAGAAAACATAACTCCTTTGACTGATCAGTATTCCTAATTAAATTGAAAAGCATGTGATCACCATTAATCACTAGAATATGGAGCTTCCTATTGGCATCCCATGGTTGGACTCCGGGTTACCACGGGAATATTGACCGACATGCATTCCTGAAGCCCAAACTGTTGTGGGGAGAGCCTTTTTGACTCTGTTTACCATGGGAATGTTGACTCAAATGGGTGCACTAATGAACCCGATGGTCAGAGCATACAGGTCTATTGGATTTACAGGAGTCTTTGGCACGATTATGGAGGACTAGTTCATGGAGGTACCATAGAGGAGTAGACGGTAGTGGAGGGGTGAGGTTGGAACCCGAGGAAACAATATCTGAAAATACCCCATTCTGCATACAGACTTCTTATATGGGATGGGGGAGGCACTTAAAACCATAGTGGTATGCGGTTAGAGGGGTATTTCATGTACCAATGTGGTATGCGAGTATGGGTATAGTCCATGGTGTACCATAGTGGTATGAGGATCATCTCCCCGCTTTGGGTTCCATCCACGTTCTAATGTAGTATGTGGTACCAGGTTCAGTCCACGTAGTGGTACACTACGCAGAGTACCAAATTGAATGAGTGTTCAGGGGATTATCACTGAAGGGAAGTTTATGGGTGAGAAGTACATGGTTCTCTGTTTCACCAATTAGGTTCACAGTTCACTTTTTATTATTATGTTCCCCCATTATATGGTCTGCGGTCGGTTTTACCTACAGGAAGTGTGGATCACGATTCGGGATACGCCAATGAATCAAGACTGAATCTGAAATATTCATTGAACTCTTTCTTCACACCTCTACGTCCCCTTCCAGATTTCATCATCTGTCTAGTTGTGCTCATCTCGTCATTCTTCCCTCCTTAATTCCATCTATGCACCTTTTATAAGGCATCATTATAATTGATCCTATGGGAATGTGGAACCATTCACGGTGGCCAATGAAGTAATATCCTGATTTGCAGAATACTCATTCAACCAGAGTTTTCAGAAGCTATGATTTACAATCGTGTTCCACAGAACCCTCTTAGTTTGTTTCATCCATGAACTGATGAGTTTGTGGAATGGTATGCAGATTTCCTTCATGTGTACTATTCCGTTGGTGACATGATTCCTGGATGGATGGGTTTGTTAGCCATCACTCTACAGACCATCACCTTATGGATCATTCCACTTACCTGGTGGTTCGTAATTCAGGTCCTCTGCGACCCATTCCCGGTGATGGTACGCATGCCACTTGAAGATCCTTGATAACATTAATTCCTTCAAGATTCTATCGAAATTTGAAACTCAATATGAGTCCATTCACCTTGATAAAACTATAGGAATAATTTCTTCCCTGGGAAAAGTGATTATGGGGGTATTTTTTCCCTTATTGGAATATTCAAGACCCAACAAATGCCTCAATCAGAATTGGGTTCGTTAGAAAAAAAAGAAAATATTCTGATGAAGAAGCGGTATAAACTGAAATGGTTTGTGGTAGACTATATGTGCCAAGTAAGGGGGACCACACCTATATATAGGGGCCCATGACGTTTTTATTTTATCATTTCTCATGGAAAAAAGTGATCATGATCCCCTCGGCTTCCTCTGCATTTGCATAATGTGCCTCTTGTTAAAATCATGTTCGGGAACTACTTCGTACATTCCACAAACCCAACATTCTACAATTTCTCTATCCACATACCACATTTTATTTGTTTTGTAAATAGAATTGCATAATTTTAAGACCAAAATACAGATTGTGGGTAGGAGGATGCTACGCGGCTGGTGTGTCGGCATACCAAACTTGGATCAGTGAACTGAAGATTAAGAATTAATAATCTGAACATAAACTTTTAATCGGTATTTTCTCAACATGAACTTATTTGAGGCCTAGTTTTAAGGTACCCACCCTTCTGTTGATGGAATATGCCCAACTGTGGGAAGATTTTTACCCTAATGGCATGTTGAAAGAACCAGTTTAGCGGGTGCAAAAAAAACCCTTAACCATTTCCTGCCCCGTCATTGCCCCAATGACAATGACACACATTCCTTATACTAGGAAGAGTTGACCACTATGCCTTATACTTTTTTACCTGCAGCTGCTACAGTGGATACACCATCTTTTCTTAACCTTATGTTAAGATGACGCTCGGTTTTCTGTTAGAATCTCCCGGGAGGGGCTTCATCCGTACAACCTATCTCTATAGGGAGTGATTCAGACTACTCCCCTCTTGTGGATACTACACAAGATCATAATTTGGCTGACACTAGTAGAATATCACCAATCACCTGAGAAGATGAACCTATTCCTCTGCATCTGGTTCTAGCATTTGATCCATCTAAGGTCAAAGGGAGTACCCCATCATGGGTGACCTATCATAGGTCCATTCCCACTTCTGTGACGACACTTACTACTTATCGACACGTCATGGTGGGGGAGGATCAAGTCACTGGTGCATCAACGAGGATCCAGTAAGTGCGAAAAGAGGCATGGATCAAGCTATGTTCTCTTTCTAGGGAGACATTCATGGACAAATTTGCAAACGAGGGTGATAATTTTCAGTGATTATTCACCAAACTGGGTTTCGATGGATTTTGATTATCGACACTTACATCACTTTATCTATCAAATAATCACTGCTCGAGAAGACCTTGCATACTGTGAGGAAAAGCTGGCTATGTTCAATTCCACCCATCACCAAGGGGAGACATTCTGAGTTTTTTCAGAAGAATTTGATCACTTAATGGATGAAGAGGAAAAGGCTCGTGATTTGGTGGACACCAAATAGGATAATCTATGGCAGTAAGAGACCCACGCAGTAAGGTTGAGGGATCAACTGGACCCTTGACATTCCAGCTATGAAGCCATCCAGATGAATGAGCGGGACCCTAAAGTCGTTCTAAATGGGGAAAACCAATCCCTATTGGTAGCCTACTGAAATCACTTGCTATCCTTATGGAGAGGGAGAACTAAGCCCCATTGTAGCTTCATCCATTATCATGATATGTACTCCATTTTTTGATACATTGGCGGTGCTCTGAACTGGGTATGCTCCTCGATTTTTTGTTGAACTTAATGAAAATGGTCTTCCTTTAAATACTTTTTCTTTCCCTTTTCCTATCATGTCAATTGATCATAATCAGTCATAAAAATCAATTCAATCATGTATTAATTTTAAACCATGATTTGAAATCAGTAAACTGAAATAATATAATTGTGCTCTAATTTTTTCATGAGTCACATGACTCAGCAAGCGTAGTTCGACAATTGCTAAGGTTTTATGGAACACCTCACAAAATTTTATGTCTTTTTCATTATTACCCAAATTTCTGCCCAATCCTGCTTGGTACGGGCTTAGCGGGCATGAAATTACTTTTTCATAGTCCGCCCTTTGAGTATTTTCGACCTAACAATATTTATTCCTTTTTTAAGGATCAATTTTTTTTAATTAACTAATACTTCAATTTTAACCAGTGTTTAATTCTATGGATTTTACCTCTGAAAAGTATGTTTTCCTTTCACTAGATGTTCATAGTCCTTCCAATCAGATTTATTACTGATGTTTTAGGTTGAAAAAGTTTGACCAAACTTAATGGTCCAGGGCCCTATATCAGGACTGTCATCTAGTAATGTTATAATATCATTTAGACATTGATTAAAATATTTTCTTGACCCTATATTGGTAAATTTTGACATGCATGAAACTTGAGATCCATTTTAGGATTATGAATATAGGAAATTTCTCTCCATTGAATGAATTTTCCATTGATTGATGGTTTTTTAGGAGACATATGTAGATCCACTTTGGAATAATGTGCATAGTCTAAAAAAGGTTTCTCCAGGACACTTGCCTTCCATCTCTCATTGAATAGTATGATTATGCAACACCTTCAACTTATTTTAATGTTTGGAGACACAGTGGGTTGTTTTCTAGAGTAGTGGTGTCTGAAAACATTAGGGACATCCATATTGTGTTTGAGGGGGCAATTGTTCCCGCACAGTTTTTACATACGTGAGGGAGAGATGGGGAACTGTTAGTTTTGTTTGAAGTTTTTTTATGTCATCGGTATTTTGAAAGAGTATGCAAGTCATTATCCAAATGTTTTCCAAATCCTAGGGGTGAAAGGACATGAATGACATTTGAGTGTACGAAAGCTAGAAAAGTCTCCCCTGAGAATGAATTTTCCTTTGATTGATAGAGGTTTGGTAGGAAATATACGAAGAGCCATCGGTGCATGATGTGTATGGTCAAAAAAGGTTTTATGTAGGCCATTGGCATTTTTTCTCTGATGGATATGAAGGATTATAAGGATTGGGAACTTTATGAATATTGTATGTGACCTTTGACAAGGGGTAACTTGATCACACAAGGGGGGGGCATATTAACTGAACTTCTTTGGGGAAACCCAAATATTTTTGGGTGAAATCTTCTTTTGATTGGGGATCAACTTCACGTATTTTGATGGGGTATCATTAGAAACCTCAAAAGGTACCACAGATGAATTGGGCTCGTATGTTCTTATATATCTGGGATATGTGTGGATAGGAAAATGTAAACCATGACTTTGGGGGACATTGAATCATGAGGGATAGAATGAGTCTTAGAATCCATTGAGCATATTTTCATAGGATAGGACTATCTTAGGGACAAATTATCCTTTTATTGAAGGCCATTTTTGTGGGAAACATATGCAGAGCCTTCGGGGCATGATGTGCATAGTCAAACAAAGGTTTCTACAAGAAACTGTCCTTTCATCTCAGATGGACATGGAGGGTTATGGGGATTCATGATCACTCAATGCATAGTGTTTGGGGTATGACAGGAGTGTATCCGGACATATTGGGGATATTTGGGATGCAATTTACTCATGGAATTAGTTATCCTTTACATAAGTCTGGATCATATGCAGGGCGTGGCGTTCATTCAATCTTTGGGGTACTTGGTCAATTAATGTCACATGTCCAGGACATCAGGTTCCTCTCAGGGATAGAAATAGTGAAATTCCTTTTAGGTTCGTGTTTCTAGGACCATATTCCTGGATTTTTTTGGTATAATGTCATACGGGAACTCTCACTATGTTCCCTAAGATCACAGGATATTTTCTCAGTTTGAGAAACAAGGGATTGTGAGGATTCCAGGTAATTTCCTAAGAATAGAAAAATCAACATCAAAGGGAAATTTAGGCTAGAACCAATACTATGTAGTTTAACATTGTATATAAAGGAAGATTTTGGCCTTGTAGTTTAATGTCGTGCATTTAGGACATGATGTTGATCAGTTTAGAGTCATGTAGTGAGGACTATTATGATTTCATAAAGATCATTAATAGTTTTGGGTCAATCATAATCATAATGCTTTGAAATTCCTTAGACATAAGTAATGATAGAAGGTGTAAACCATGGTCCTGATGGAAACATGAATCGGGGTGGATGAAATGGGGATTTAAAGCCCTTGGGGATACTGAGATAGGATATGACTCTCCTATAGATTAATTTTCCTTTTATCGATGATAATGTTTTTGGGAAACATATATAGAGCCTCTAAGGCATGGTGTGAATAGTCAATGAAAGGGGTTCATAGGATACTGGCCTTCTATCATAGATTTCCTAGAATGATTATGGGGATCCATGTTTTTTCTCGGGTATGGAATTTGACAAGTAGGAAATATGTTCATGGGAACGTAATGAATACCCAGACCAGGACTAACTATGAACTACGGGAGCTCCCACATATGTATGACTCATATGTATAGGCGAAAGAAGGATATTTTGACTTCTCATAAGTGAGGTTCATGCATGTGATCTCATGAAACTGAGAAATGGGCCACACATAACTCTTAAATAATATTGCGGATTATTGTCATGTGATTTAGACCTTTCATGGACTCGCCGCACAAGTCTGACCTACACAAGGGGAAAGGTTCCTTTTTTATTTGATGGTGGCTATGCTGCGATGCGAAATTCATGAATCACTATATATCCTATATGGGTAGGAATTGAGCCATATGCATTTCAAGATGTTCCTTGTACCGATCTGTCTTGGTCCATGTGTAACGACATGTGAGGGAATTGTTTTTGATGGCTAGGCCAGGATTCCAAATTCAGGCGTCACTATGTATCCTCCACAAGAAGAAATCAATCCATATATTGTTATGAATGTTCCCTAGGCTGATCTGGCTTGGACATAAGGGTAGAGACATTGTTTTCATTTTTTGTGATTTTCAGGTCCACCATACTTCACTATAACTTGTTTAAGTAAGAGAATCCTTACCACATATCCTAAGTTCACATTAGTTATAATTCAACTTAGAAACTTTATATAACTCGTGTGAGTTATACTCGATGTGATAAACAGGGAGTGGACATATGGTTTCCTTTTCATGTGTTGGGAGGTAGAGGATATGATGGAGGCATTTTTATTATTTGGTGGAGGCTGGGCCATGATTGAGGATCGAGGCATCACTACGTGTCCTAGGAGGGAAGGAATCAAGCCATACATAGTTCTTGTGAGAGATCATGCAGTTTATTGTCACTTGATTATGACAATTTAACCCATGTAGTTTAACGTCTTACATAAGGGACATGATACATGGTTTAATGTCATGTTTTAGGGACAAGATCTTTACAATTTAACGTTATATGGAAAGTATCGTGAATCATAGTTTAGGTTCTTAGAGTTTCGACTATGACAAGGGGGTTTCACAATATTATTACTTATAGTTTAAGGTCTTAGTGTTTGGACCAAGGCATGGGGGTTTTTAACTCATTGTTTAAGGTCTTATAGTTTGGACCAAGGCATGGGGGTTTTTAACTCATAGTTTTAGGTTGTAGAGCTTGGACCAAGGCATGGGGGGTTTTAACTCCTAGTTTAAGGTCGTAGAGCATGGACCAAGGAATGGGGGTTTTATAAATCATTGTTTAGGGAAGTAGAGCTTGGACCAAGGCATTGGGGTTTTATAACTCATAGTGCAGGGTCGTAGATCATGGAAATTTATATCACAGTTCAAAGTCATGTGGAATGGATTAATACCATACAGTTTAACATCATGTATTTAAGATGACAACTCATAGTTTAAGGTCTTAGATTTTTGACCATGACATAGAATTGCTTTTACGGGAAGTATTTCTTCAGGAACATCACATTTTTGGGAGCCATGATGAGTTTTACATCCATCGATATCAGGTCATATGCTCCATTGGAATAGAACCTATGAAAGACATATGCTCCTTCCCACATTGTTTTAGGCTTTGGGGGCTTCATACCAAGTATCATCGGGGTTATAATGACTAACACCATTTTTCCTTCGAGGAAAGATCGATGGAGAACCTTTTTTTAAGACTCGTGAAATTCGGTTTTGGTAGATTTTCAAATGGTGCAGAATGTGAAAGAAGTTTTTCATTAGGGTTCTCTAACTCATCTTACCATCTTTGGGATTTCTCATCCATGGGAAGATGATCACAAATGGCAATAGGAAGTGATGGCACTTGGATTTCGATAGGAAAAACTGCCTCTTCCCCATATAATAGTGAGTATAGGGTTTCCCGGGTGGTGGTGTGGGTTGTGATTCAGTTAGCCTACAAAGCATGGAGGAAATTATTTATCCATAATTTCATATCCTTATCAACATCAATTTGAATTATGTTGGACCTATTTTTGTTTAAACCCTCTATCTTCCCATTGGTCGCCACATGGTAGAAGGAAAACCGGTTGGATTTGATTCCATACTCTTGGTATAGCTTGCCAAACCTATCATAGCCAATGTTTCTTCTATTTTCCATCAGTATTGCATAAGGGACACCAAATATGGTAATGATGATTTCCTTTTCAAATCTAACGATGATTTTTCCCCAACTTCTTTATGGGGCATGGCTTTGACCCATTTGGAAAATAATTTGGTTTATGTGAGTATGAAGTTGAATTGTTTGGTTGTGGTGGGAGGATATGGTCCCACAACATCCATCCCCTTGAAGGTGAATGGCCAGGTCTACTTAGATGTATGAAGTAAATCTGGGGGTTGGTGTATGAAATTTGCATGAAATTGGAAGGAATTGAAAATTTTGGAGAATTTGTCGCACTCCAATATCATAGTGGTCCAGTAATAACCAAGCCTCCATATTTAGTGATAAAGCTTGGTTGATGATTGGTGTTATTCACAAGCATTTCCATGCACTTCTTTTATAACAGCAACAATCTCTTCTCAATCAATTCACCTGAGAAGGACTTCGTAATGGGATCGTTTGTAGAGAACCGTTTCTTGGTTTTACCCATTGTATAAGGAATAGTTTACGGCCTATTATTGGAGATACTCCCTTCAATCCATATCTGGTGAGAGTCCCCCCTTCCGATGTTAATTTTCAATGGGCATCATCCTGCCGGTGGTGTGACCATAAGGCTTATGATCGGGCCCAATTTCATCGATTTCCTTCGTACTATTCTGGATAAATGGCAAGACCATCTGAGGGTGAGAAAGGATAATGAATGTTTCATCCTAGTTTGGATCATCCAAGGATGTGGCTTTATTTTCCAAAGCATCGGCTTGGGCATGTTGAGACAGAGGTACATTGGTCAATGCTGATTCAGATGGGAATTTTTCAATTAATTCTCGAACAGGGTTCATCAAGGGAACCAATAGTTCTTTCTTGATGGCATAGTCACCATTGACCTGTTTGATGACTAGATATGAATCACACTTTATTTTTAGGTGTTTGGATTGCACATGAAGTTATAGTTCCAAGCCTTCAATGGGGTCCTGATATTCTGCTTCATTACTTTTACACCCATCCGAATGTAGGAAATAGTATGGTAGTATGGTCTCTTCGGGGGGGGGGATACAAGTATAATTAACATCCCCACTTTTTTTATCATGGGATCCTCCATTATTTTCCATGTCTTGCTTCTGGAAGCACCATCAAACTATATTTAGTATGTCTCAGGGTCCTCCTAGATGGGAAAATATTCTTCATCTAGAATTTTGGCATCCAATGGTGTTTTGTATTCTGAGGGTGGATCTTCTAGGAAGTCCACTAATGTCAGGACTTTGATTGATTTATGGGGTACATAATGTATGTCAAACTTTTTTAGAATGACCACCCATTGTGATTGGTGTCCATTTATCATGGAATAGTTGAGGATATAATTGAGTGGGTTACAGTGGGAGACCAGTTGAACATCAAGGTGCTACAGTTAATTCCCGAGTTTCGAAACTAAGAAGATAATGGATAGGATGTTTTTATAAATTTTTGAATACTGAGTTTCAGCATCAATAATTATATGGTTGAGGTGATATACATTTTTCTCCCTGTTGGTATCATTCTTATACTCGAGGAAGGCGCTTAATGACTGTTCCAGGGTGGTTACCTAGAAAATGTGTGGTCTGCCATCAATTGGCGGCATCATCACCAGTGGGCTTAGAAGATAATATTTGATATTTTAGAATGCTTATTGGTTATCATTATCCCACTCATACATAAATGCTTTCTTCATGATCCTGGTGAATGTTAAGCATTTACATTTTTGGTTGGCTATGAAGTGATGAATGTACACGAGGTTCCCCTTGAGACCTCTTAACTCAGTGAGCTTATGAGGTGGGGATATGCCATGTATTTCAATTTTCTTTTCAGGGTCGACTTCGATGTCATGATGGTGTACGAAAAAGCCGAGAAATTTTCCCAAGGTTATTCCAAAGGATCACATTTGGGGATTCATCTTTAAATTATGTTGTTGTAATTTTTTTAAGATAGTTTCATGATCGAATTGGTGGTTTGAGCTCTGTTGTGATTTAACCACCATATTTTCTACATAATACTCGATGCATTTTTCCAAGAAGGGATTGAAGATGAAGTGCATGGTGAATTGATATGTGGTGACATAATTATTTAGACCAAAGGGGGTCACTTTATAACCTAATACTCCCTGAAGGGGCCTTAAAGTAGTAGATTTTTCATCTCCTCATGCCATCCAGATATGGTTTCATCCAGAATAGCCATCCATGAAAGAGAGAGTGTCATATCTAGTTTTTGCATTGATCATCAATTTTGTGATCGAGACCGGAAAACTTTCTTTTGGGAAATGATAATTAAGGTACTTGAAGTCAATATTGATCCTAATATATCTGTCATTCCTTTTTACAGGGACTATGTTTTCCTTCCATATCAGATATTGGACCTCCCATATGAATTTTCCTTTGAACATCTTGTCAACTCCAGCCTCTATTTTGGAAGCATGGGTCGGGTGGGTCCTTCTAGCTGCCTACTTATAGCCCCGGTGATATTCTGGTAAGCTCAAATGTTGAGTGGAAACCTCAAGATCGAGGCCTAGAATTTCTATGTAGTTCCAGGTAAACAAATATTGATTCTTCATTAGGAAGGATGTATATGATTCCTACTCCTCGATAGGCATATCCACACTGATTAGAGTGGGCTGTCGGTCATTTTTTGTGCCCGGGTTTGTCTCCTTATGTTCATCAATTTTGGTGGAGACTCCTTTTGTGAATGCACGAGGGGAATCTTTGAGGTTATCTTCTTTCTATTATTTTTCTTAATCGTCTTCATATTGTTCTTATTCTGATGGAGAGAGGATTTTTTATATGAACTGTCCAATGTTGGGAGAGAAATTTCGTTTTTCCTTTGTTAGTGAGGTGGGGGTAGTTTGAGGTCCCAAGGATGGGTCAGGAGCATTTTTGATAGGGGTTTTCCTAACATCATGGGTTTCATCCCACTTTTCCAGATCTTTGTACATGGCAGTCATAACATATACCCTACAGACCATCGATCCCGTATTCAGTATTGAACTTATGCATTAAACTTGGTTGATGGGTAGTACGTACTCTTATCCATGCTGCTGGAGGGGGTCAACAGGAGCCATTTCCAATCCATTCGAGGCAGTGATCCACTCAATTTCATCAGAGAAAAGATTATTTTAATCCAATTCATTGAACCCTGTTTCGATATAATGATTCTTAGAAGACTCATACGATGATTTATCAGCGTGAAATGCCACATTTTTTCCAATTACGGAAATATTTGATGCACTGATGTTATGATGATGGAATTTCTTCTTGCTAATGTAGCCAAGGAATCCCTAACAAGATGTTAATGTCCGTACATTATCGTACTACTAGGATCTTGAAATCTGACATGAGTTCTCTAATCCTAGTTTTAAGCTTGATTCTTCCTGACGGCTTCTGCTCGTTTTTTTCATATTCCAGTATAGTTTTAGTGAATGGTGTCTAGCTATCTTCAACATAGCCCAGCCAACGAAGTGTTTGTAGCAGGATGATATTGACTCCATAGCTATTTTCAATGAAGATCCTCTAGATATCAATTCCATTTATCTTGGTGGACACATATATGGTTTTTATATACCCTTTAATGATGGCTTCTTCATCCCTATTTTTGAAGGAGATAGCGACATGACATTCTTCGAGACTGGTCTTTGTTCGATAGAAATCGATTACTAAAACATCATCCTCCGTCTCATGGGGATATAGTAAGTCTTCTATGAGTTCCTCCCTAAGATATTGAGATAGTATCAATGCATCCAGGATCGAAAGTTTTATCAGTATTGAAGCCCACTGATTTAGAATATCATATATCCTCTCTAAAGGTTGGCGCTATTGAGCTCGAGGTTTCTCTTTCATAGACACTCTAGGGTTTTGGGCATTGGATGTGGATGGTTTGGCCTCAATAGCCAGGGATGGTGACAGTACAGTCCTTTCCCTGTTTAGATGAACTGTCCCACCCATATGCCTTGTGAAATTTTATTTTTTTTTCTTCCCAGGATGAATATTACAATATAATTGGGCTTGTATTTATTTTTATGGGGGTGGAGGAGCATTTCGGTTCTTATTGTGTCTATCATAGGGTCCCTATGTGAGTTTCCACAATTTTAAGAGTTTGAATTATAACCTGGTCATGAATTTGACTCCTGCCACGATCATGCCATACAGGAATCCTACGGCCTCTTGCTCTAGTTCTTCAGTTGGGCCTCCATTCGAGAAGAGGTCCATAAAGTGAATGATATTAATGAAGCTGAAGATTAGTTCATGGTCTGAAAATATTTTTGTATGTTTGTCTCCTTATAATGGTGTCATTTGGTGGGGCGGTTCTCGTTGTACCATTTGGCTGGGTGGTGTCGGTTGTACCTTTTGGCGGGGTTGTGCCCGTTGTACCAAGTCTGTTGACGTGAAGTCCAAAAGTTTCAACACTGACTTCGGCTTTGGTGTCAGCTCATCTTCTTCATGCTGATTTCTGCCCTGCTTTCCATTATAGGGTTGTAGGGACGGGGAGGATGGTTGAGCTATATTGGGAGCTTTTGGGGAAATGTTGGTCATTTAAACTATGCCTGGAGGATTCCATGGAGTTAGTTAACTGTTTTTTGGGTCATCCAATTATAAAACATTCTCTCCATCTTACTGCTGATTGTTTTCCATTCCTTTTCCTCTCTTGATTCTGAGATGGAAAAATACGCCACATGTGATGGCGGCGAGCCCAACATGACTTGCCTAGAATCCATCATCTTTTGTTAGAGAACCATGAAAACAAATAATTCTTGGATTTTATGTCCCAGTATTTAGTGATAGGAATAGAAATTTGGGTCTTCATCGAAACCCACTTCATCATCTCTCTTTGGCTCTGGTAACTGGGGAAAGTTTCAATTAATAACGCCTATGAAATAGCTACAGATCTAGTCATACCGGGACAAGTAAAATTTATTTATTCATTCCTCAAACATATTTCCCTTAGTACCCTTTCACTCATCTTACCAAGGTGGGGGTGGCTGTTGGCATCCAGGGGGACCTACATTCTTCAGTGGGGGCCTCGTAACTGGAGCTGCTGTTGGGGTGGCTTAAGCATGACAGAATCTGCTTCAGCTTTTTCCATTCTTATCCCATGGAGTTGGTCAGAGTAGATTACACAAGAGGGGGTGAATTGAGTAACTATAAAAGTCTATGGTTAAAAAGTATTTCAAAAGGGTTTCCCCAAAAGGTTAAAGACAACATAGTTAGTCATGGTTATACTATTATAATAGTTTGACTCTTCAAATAACTTCTTAGAAGATTTATTAGTTGTCATTAATCGTAATTTCAGTTATTAATATTACTTTTGAATTTAGTTTAATAGTACAATGAAATTATAACTTCATTCCAAGATTAACTATCAACGTGAATTTAGTGATTTCTGAGTTATACAGTAAAGCAGTAAAAATAGAGAAGACTAAATTAAGCAGCACCGTGGATATGAAACAAGTGATTCAGTATCAAGCTGAGACCTAATCCACTCCACTTGGTGATCACCTGCCCCCCCCCCCAAGAAGTTTATATAAATAAACTAGATCCACACCGTGGATCGGTTGTAAACAACAATACACAAGACTTTCTAGGTCGCACAGGGAACGCTTCCACAGTGGTTCGTGGGAACAAACAACCAAGACACATAGGGACCTCTTCTGCACTTATCCATGGGTATACACAAGTGTAAATAAATTTCTGAGTAAGGATATCTTGTTTCCTTCCATTTGATATAGGAGAAAAAGTGTGTTTTTATACAGATACACACACTGCGTGAATGTTAATAAAATGATACACAAAAAATCAGAAATATTAAGATAGATTTAGAAATGATATGAGTGTTAGTCTTTGAAGCTCAGGACTTCTTGAGATGATGCAGATGCAGAACTCAAGTCCTCGTATGGAAAACAGAGTGCCGCAAGTCAGACAGATTCGACTTGTGTGATTCGTGATGTTTGACAGAGCGAATATGTTCTCAGGATTCCAGTATTCTTCATGTATTCTTCAGTAGTGTCGAGTTCCATGAGGCAATTATTTCTTCAAAATGTTCAGAGTGTATTCTTTATTTTCGTGCTCACGGCCACCAGCTTGTTCTTATTTTTAGTATCATGTCACTCTTTTTTACTGAGTCGCACTACTCTTTTATCTTGGAGTGCATGTGTTGGAGTCGATAGGTTGCATGTATTATGCACCTCGTACCTCATATTTTCATATGATATGTCTACAAAGAAACATTAATTATGTCAGTGCATTAAAATATTCAAATATGACTGTTAGAGATTAACTTAAAAGACGACAAAACATATTAAGAAATGGTGTCATAGTATTGAAGGTTCCGGGCGCAGCGTAAGCTCATGGGTGGACGTGCCCACATGGATTTTTTCATTAACAATGATCAATCCGGGATCAATACGACGATAAACGCTAGTGTCCACAGATCGAATCACAGAAATGGAAAAATAAAAGGAAAGTCTATGAACCACAATGTAGGATCTTTACAGGTTGATTATAATTAATTTAATCAATTGAAAAGAAATAACTTTTGGGTGTTCTTTCTTCATTGATGCTCTTGATCATGTTTTGATTTGATTCATCATTGCATCATAGAATCCAAGTGTAGACTTCCTCTAGAGGTGATCCACACGTGTACCACGTATCTCATGATGTCGCCAAAGGAGTCTCCGGGTGCTAGCATGGAGAAACATTTGCTTGCGTTGTCCACCTTAGATCATCTTGATCTGATTGAAGAGGATATTTCTCAGTCTTGAGAGCGTTCTTGGAGGAAGAGGTTCTATTGTACATGAAATTCTTCTCCAGAATTGTTGTTCACAATGATTCTCTTATGTTGGGAAAAGAGTTGGGGTTGTGAGGATATTTATAATTGGGTTTGAGGTTGTAGAGTTATGATAATAAATAAACACGTTACAGATTTTATTTATTTCATTAAATCCATTTTGAAAACCCCATGTCAATTCATTAATTCCTTAACATGTGCCCACATTGATTATAATAAATATCATTTAATAAAATGATATTTCCTCAAAATCCTGACTAGAAAAACTACACTACGTGTATTAATAAATACACGACGTGTACTTGTTTTTCATTGAAAACTACACAGTGTGTACATTAAATGTCCACGGCGTGTATATCTTGTTTTCATTTAATCATTTCATTTCGAAAATGAAAACTACATGGAATTTATATTTAATAATAGAGGGAATTAATATTTAATAATACAAGACATGTACTTTTTTTCAAAATAAAACTATAGGGCGTGTAATTTTTGATACACGGAGTGTGCTTGTTTTATTTTATTCTTCCTCCAACATTAAAAGGATTTAGGCTTCCTTGAATAATTATTAAACCACATATGGGAATAATCTGTATTCTACTTGAGATACATGAATTCACTTAGTGTGTGACCCTCTAGGCCCCTTTCTCGTTGACATTAGGCGGGCATGCCTAAAGTCCAGGATTACTTTCTAGAAACGGTTCAAGGCACCCAAGAGAAAGAATTTGACGCTTCATTGATGTATCACCTCATACGAATGCTTACTGTGTAATTTAATCAATTTGTTTCAATATCTCATCAAAAAGGTTTCATGGCAGTGCTATAAACCTATATGCTTGATCCGTTGTTCGTTGACTACCTGAAATAAACTCATCGTTTACACCATGGCAATGGAATTTCATGCAACAGTTCTATTTCAATCAAAGAGTCGAGATATCAACTTCCATAAATGGAAGGGAAAAATCCTTCCTTGACTTATCCATTAACAACATGTCACTCATGATGCACCCAACGTACCCTACTTCCAGCCAACTGTATGCATGACAATTTTCATCAGTAAATCTAACTGCGCGAGTCATGACATGAGTTAATGATATTCTTCTAGTCTAAGGACCATTACACATGCTCCTAGATAGTAATGTCTGATGACACCAAGACATGTGGAATTACAACTGGCGGGTCTGTTCTCATAATCTCCCATCATGGAGATTACCAAGTGCGAACTCCATGAGAGAGAGTCTCATCTTCTTACGAGTACTCGCACATGACGGTCTGTATACTATGTGTCCTATCATAGTATGTCATCCCACCGTAGACCATTATTTAAGAATATTGTTATAGCATTACAAGGTTCACATCATAGAGGGAATCTTCCATGACCTTATTAATGCATAAAATATTCCAGGACATTATTTTATTATAGTCATGCAGAACAATGAACAATATACAATAAGTGATCATTCATGTAATTAAAGTACATAACATTTGTTTCTCAGGACACCAACCCTTACAAACTCCCACTTGGACTAGAGCCAACTGCCTGTGACTTTTAGTCTGCTAGACCTCAGATGATGATCATGTTTTTGTTGAGTCAAGCATTCAGTCAAGGGGTTCACCACTTTGTCTTCCGTGGAAATACTGCTCACTGCAACTTCAACTCTCTGAGAAAAATCCCTCAATATATGATACTTCTGAAGTATGTTCTTTGTCCGCTGATGTGACCATGGCTATTTTGAAAGTTACACCATTGCAGTATTATCACAGTAGAGGGTGATAGGATCGTTACTTCTCGGTACAACATCAAGCTCTTGGACGAAGCTTTGTATCCATAATGCTTCTTTAGTTGCCTTAGAAGATGCGATATACTCAGACTCTGATGTAGAATCTGCCACCACACTTTGGTTTGAGCTCTTCCAGCTCACTGCATCCCCATTCAAACTGAAGATGTGTCCAGTCTACGACTTCATGTCATCATGATCAGTCTGGAAACTAGAATCTACAAGTCCTCTGATGACTAGTTCCTCATCTCCTCCATAAACTAGGAACATATCCTTAGAACTCCTCAGATACTTAAGGATAGTCTTGACTGCCATCCAATGGAAGTCTCCTGGATCAACTTGATTTCTGTCTACCGCACATAATGCTTAAGAAACATCTAGCCTTGTACAAAGCATATCATACATGACTGACCCAATCACGAATGCATAAGGGATCCTGGCCATTCTATTTCTTTCCTCATGTGTCTGAGGACACATTTTCTGGGAAATATGAATGTTGTGTGACACTGGCAACAATCCCCTCTGGGACTGTTCCATAATGAATCTCTTCAATATCTTGTCAATGTATGTACTTTGAATCAGGCCTAACATTCTCTTGGATCTATCATGATGGATCTTGATCCCAAGAATATATGTTGCCTCACCCAAGTCTTTCATGGAGAAGCATTTATGTAACCATGCCTTAACTGACTGTAAGACAGGTACTTAGTTTCCAATTAGTAATATGACATCAACATATACAATTAAGAAAACGACTGCACTTCCACTAAAACCATTGTAGACACAAGGCTCACATTTGTTCTTAACAAAGCCAAATTCTGTTACAGCTTCATCAAAATGAATTTTCCATGACCTTTATTCTTGATTTAATCCATAAATGGATTTTTGCAACTTGCATACCTTGTTGGAATCCATTGGAGTCACAAACCCTGCAGGTTGTGTCATGTAGACATCTTCCTGGAGGTTCCCATTAAGGAATGCAGTTTTGACATCCATTTTACAAATTTCATAGTCATGGTAAGTGGAAATGGCCAATAGGATTCTGATGGATTTCAGCATCGCAACCGGTGAAAAGGTTTCATCATAGTCAATTCCTTGACACTGTCTAAAACCTTTTGCAACCAGTCATGCCTATAGGTGCTTAATTGCCCCTCCATGTCCAGTTTCTTCTTCATACCCATTTACTACCAATAGTCTTTACATCAACTGGATGATCTACCAAAATCCAGACTTGGTTTTGGTACATGGAATCCATTTCAGAATTCATGGATTTTTTCCACTTGGCAACGTCTGTGCATTCAACTTCTTCAATGTAGGTATGAGGATCATCATTGTCAACCAATAATGATTCACCATACTCGGTGACAAGAAAACCATATCATTCTGGTTCTGTCACCTCTCTCATGCTCTGACGCAGTTCTTGTGTCTCTAGAACAGATTGTTCTTCCACAGGGCTTTGTGGAATTTGTTCATGTACCAACTCCTGTGTATCTTGAGCCTCGACTTCATCGAAGTCTATCTCGCTCCCACTATCTATTTTGGAGATGTGCTCCCTCTCAAGGAATATGGTGTGTCTTTCCACTGTAACCTTTTTGTCTGAGGGGTTGTATAGGTAATATCCCCTTGTTTCCATGGGATATCCTATAAATATACACATTGTGCCTCGAGGAGCAAGCTTGTTACCTGAAGAGGCCTTAATAAATGCTTCGCTACCCAACCCATGTAAATTCGATAACATGGCTTTTCATCCACTCCATAACTCGTTTAGAATACCATTTATCGATTTAGTTGATACTTGGTTTAGTATGTGTGCTTCTATTTGAAATGAATATCCCCAAAAGTATAATGGAATACTCGCATGACTCATCATTATTCTCACCATGTCCAACAGGGTGTGGTTCCTCCTTTCGGTTACACCATTCCACTGTGGCGTTTAAGGTGAGTGAGTTGAGATAGAATCCTTAGCTCCCATAAAATACCAATGAAGTCCTGATTAAGATATTCTCATCCTCTGTCTAAGCAGAGTTTCTTAATCTTCTTACCAATCTGGTTCTCAACTTCATTCTTTTATTCTTTGAACTGATCAAAAGAATCTGACTTATACCTCATTAAGTAGATATATCCATATCTACTAAAATCATCAGTAAAAGTTATGAAGTATGAGAACCCACCGGTTGCCTCAACTAGAAATTTCCCACACACATCTGTGTGAACTAATTATAGAAGCTCTTTAGCTATTTCACCTTTCCCACTAAATGGGGCTTTGGTCATTTTGCATTATAGACATGCATGACATACACCAAGTGGTTTTAGTTTTAAAGAATCTAAATATCCATCTTGATATAATTTTTTCAAATGTGTCTCATTGACATGACCTAGATGGTGATTCCAATTTACGTGTAGTATGAGTCATGTGGATTAACTTTGTAATCGATTTCCATTACTTGGTTTGTGTAGTCTAACACATAAAGGTCGTTATATAAATATTCCCTACCAAAACAAATGCTATCTTTATAAAAGTAGAAAAATTGATTTCCAAACCTGAATATGAATCCATAAGTATCTAATATGGATACTGAAATAAAGTTTTTGGTTACAGAAGGTTCATAATAACAACCCTTTAACACCAAGATCATTCCGGTTGGCAACGTGAGGTGGTAGTCTCTGACAGCTACAGAAGAAAGTCTGGTTCCATTGGCTGCTCGTAGATCCACCTCCCCTCAATCAATCTTCGTGAATCTACTTGGTTCCTATATTTGGATACAGATGTGAGCACCATAAGAAGTATCTAATACCGAATTTGTAGAAACATATAGATTGAATTTGATGAAAAATGTAGCAGAAGCTTCCCCTTGCTTCCTAGGCTGGGTGCAGTTTTTCTTCCAGCGGCCCTTCTGGCCACATGCGAAACAAATAGCATCTTATTCTCTTGCATCCCCTTTGATCTTCCATTTCTTAGAAGGCCTTAAATAAGCTTTGGGCATAAATATCTTCTCCTTCCCTTTCCTTTTATTCACCATGAAGACAGAAGGATTTTCACACTTCATGTCATTTTCCACTTGGTGAATGAGGATAAGAAGATAATCCAGAGACTTCTCAATGTTGTTCATATTGAAGTTCACAACAAATTTTGAGAAGCTCTGGGGGAGTGATGCAAGAATGATATCGGTACCCAGTTCTTCAGGAATTTTAAACCCTAGAACCTCCAAGTGCTCAATGTAGCCAATGAGCGTGACTACATGAGGCCCAGCTGGGGAACCCTCTCCAAGCTTTCCCAGAAATAGAGCCTTGGAGATCTCAAGCCTTTCCTATCTTGCTCTCTCCTGGTAAAGACCATGGAGGTGCCCGAGCATTCTATAGGCATCCATGTCTTCATGAGACTTCATGATCTCACTAGAAATCTATGATAGCATCAAAAATTGAATGTCGAGAGCGTCATTTAAATGTTGATCATAGACCATGAAATCTACATCACTCACCCCTAGGGCAGGAAAATCTGGAATTGATGGCTCCAGCACGTAAAACTTTCTTTCATGGCATAGGATAACCCAAAGGCACCTAAACCATTAATGAAAGTTACTACCGGTAAGGATATTGTCTTTATCCAGAATTGATTACAGAGAAAATGTGGTTGACGAGTTTTTCATTTCGATTCTACAAATTAAAAGAGCAGATTTATCAATACTTTCTTGATTACATTTTATGAAAAATAATAAATTAATTTATTAATTTTCCCATTATCTTATCAAGTCCTAGTGGCCCTAAATATTGAACTCAGAATGTCCGTTTGCGTTGAAATTCTAGTGGCAAGGATCCATATTCACCTTCCCATAACCCCAACAATGGTTGGTCAAGATATTTGAAGGTATTTAGGTAGGCAGTACATTGCCAAATGTGGGCTTACATTTCCTTGATATGTTGAGTGGACTCCCCAATCCTGAAATCCTGACTTGGATTTCCTCAACTCTTGCCTCCAATATTAAATCAAATCTAGCAAGGGATACTCCTCTTAATGTAATATGGTTAAGTCAACCCAAAACCTTTCATAAGGTCTTCCTTTATAAAAGTAAGTGTCCCAACAAGGGTTGGTCAAACACATAGTTTTATTGAGTCTTTCCCTTAATCAAGTAACGGAAGGCTTGGTATGAATTAATATGGTATTTGAGAGATTTTTTCTTTATTTATTGTTTTACAATATCACATGATTGTTAATATTAAGTGATGATTGATTAAATGATTAACCATATTATGATAATGTTTACTCATAGTTCGGTTTTTATTTTATTCCATCATTGCATGATTTTTTATTAATTATGTGACCATGACAACACATACATAATAAATAAAACATGAAATCAGACAGAATTAAAATAAGATGGCATGATCATGAGCTTCTATTGGTTATCTTATCTAGCGGTTTTGATAAGCTAACCTTGACCTAGGGAAAACACCTTGAACCTGGTGGTTCGTGTTTTACAGCTCCCACCAGTCCACCTTTGTATCTTATTCGGTTGGTTTTGCCTTAGCTTCGAATTTCAAACTGTCTCCTCTGGCTTGGGAGATCCTCTATTACATGGGTTTTACATTAAAGAAACCATGGGCATGCAGGCCCTGCATTTTATTGGAAGAAGGCTCGCAGGCCAACGAATATAAATTAATCAAATTTAAATAAAACCATACACACATAAAAAGGGTCTTTGGTCCAGCTCAAGATCATCCATAGAATGCAACGACATCTACGCATATTTAGAATTCAAATTCTTTTAATCGTTCTTTCATTTAAGATAAGTCGCGCTCATATTCAATTAATTATTATCTTATAATTAATCAATTCTTTATCTAAAATTCCTTTTGGAATTTCCTTGATATTCTTCTCATCCATATTTCTTGTACAAGTCTTTGTACTTTTTGAGGAAACCTGGTGAAATTTCTTGAAAGTACACGGTGTGTAGTTTATATTTACATGGCATGTATTTCTTTTCACCCTTTATCCAAAGTACACATCAGGGGATTTGGTGTGTTTTCTATACTTTGGAAATTTTGGACTACACGGTGTGTAGATAAATCATACACAGTGTGTACATCCTTGTTACGCGGTAACCGGCCTAGCAATCCCATGTACATGGTACGCGGCTTCTCCTTTGTACACGGTTTCACTTGGTTCGGATTGTACTACACGGTGTGTTGCTCCATAATACATGCAGTGTATTCCAATGCCCATGTTCCATTCATTTCTGGTCATCACGGGGTGTTAAAATATTAGGTGTAATCAATTCACATGGCGTGGATTGGCGGACTAGTGCCAGTTCTTTGAACCTAGGTACACGACGTGTAGTTTTAATTACATGCCATGTATTCTCGTGTTGTATAGAAAGAAAGAGCGGCTCCTCCGGATGAGTTCCTCGTTTTTATTTTAATCAAAATTAAAATTAAAAGGTTGTTTCTGTGATATGAATCGAGAAACGAAGGAGGAAGAATATATGTCTTTTATTTAGA
This sequence comes from Viscum album, assembly GCA_963277665.1. Lineage (NCBI taxonomy): Eukaryota > Viridiplantae > Streptophyta > Magnoliopsida > Santalales > Viscaceae > Viscum > Viscum album. The sequence goes on from CAUJRU010000208.1 coordinate 453,849, forward strand.
TATATAGAACAATTTATTTCAAATTGAATCAAATATAAATGAGTAAATTATCAACGAAAATAAATAACTATAATCGATGTTGTAACCTCCCTCTAATACCATTTGAAGGTTCCGGGTGTAGCGGAAGCGCATGGGTGGATTTTCCCATATGTCTTTTTGTCATTAATTATGATCAATCTGGTATCAATACGATGATAAACGCTGGTCTCCATAGATCGAATCACAGAAATGGACAAAGATAAGAAAAGTCTCAGAACCACAAAGTATGATCATTACAGGTTGATTATAATTAATTTAATCAATTGAAAAGAAATACCCTTCGTGTTTTCTTTCTTTTTTGATGTTCTTGATAACATTATGATGTGATTCATCATTTTGTCGCAGATGCCAAGTGTAGACTTCCTCCTGCGGTGATCCACACATGTACCTCGTATCTTGGGACGTCTCCAAAGGAGTCTCTTGGTGCAAGTGTGGAGAAAACATTTCTTGCATTGTCTGCCATAGATCGTCTTGATCCGATGGAAGTGGATCTCTCTCAATATTGAGAGAGTTCTTTGAGGAATAGGTTCTTTAGGCCTTGAAAGAATTCTCCAGAATTGTTGTGCACAACGATTCTCTTGGGTTGGAAAAATAGTTGGGGTTGTGAGGATATTTATAATTGGGTTTGAGGTTTTAGAGTTATGAAAATAAATAAAGACGTTATGCATTTTATTTATTTCATTAACTATCTTTTGAAAACCCCATGCCAAGTCATTAATTCCTTGACATAGGCCCACACTAATTATAATAAATATCATTTAATAAAACGATATTTCCTCAAAATCCCGACTAGAAAAACTACACGGCATGTATTAATAAATACAAGACATGTACTTGTTTTTCATTGAAAACTACACGGTGTGTACATTCAATGTACACGGCATGTATATCTTGTTTTCATTTAATCATTTCCTTTCCAAAATGAAAACTACATGGTGTGTATATTTAATAATTCACAGCATGTGCTTTTTTTCAAAATAAAACTACATGGCATGTAATTATTGATACACAGAGTGTACTTGTTTTATTTTATTCTTCCTCCAAAATTAAAAATATTTAGGCTTCCTTGAATAATTATTAAACCACGTACGGGAATAATCTGTATTCTACTTGAGATACTTGAATTCACATAGTGTGTGACCCTCTAGGACCCTTTCTCGTTGGCATTAGGTGGGCTTGCCTAAAGTCCAGGATTACTTTCTAGCAACGGTTCAAGGAACCCAAGAGAAAGAAGTTGACGCCACATTGACGTATCACCTCATACGAATCCTTACTGTGTAATTTAATCCCATTGTCTCAATATCTCATCAAGAAGGTTTCATGGCAGTGTTATAAACCTATATGCTTGATCCTTTGTTCGTTGACTACCTAAAATAAACTCATCGTTTACACCATGGCCATGGAATTTCATGTGATAGTTCTATTTCAATCAAAGGGTCGAGATATCAACTTCCATAAATGGAAGGGACAAATCCTTCCTTGACATATACATTAACAACAAGTCACTCATGACGCACCCAATGTACCATACTTCCCGCCAACTGTCTGCATGACGGTTTTCATCAGTAAATCTAACTGCGCGAGTCATGACATGAGTTAATGATAATCTTCCAGTCTAAGGACCATTACACATGCTCCTATATAACAATGTCTGATGACACCAAGACATATGGAATTGCAACTGGCGGGTCTGTTCTCATAATCTCCGATCTTGGAGATTACCAAGTGCGAACTCCATGAGAGAGAGTCTCGTCTTCTTACGAGTACTCACACATGACGGTCTGTATACTATGTGTCCTTTCGTAGTATTCCATCCAACCGTAGCACATTATTTAGGAGTATTGTTATAGAATTTAAAGGTTCTCATCATATTGGGGATCTGCCATGACTTTATTAAAACAAAAACTATTCCAGGACATTATTGTATTATAGTTATGCAGAACAATGAAAAATATACAATAAGTGAACATTCATGTAATAAAAGTACAAAATAGTTGGTTCTCAGGACAACAACCCTTACAAGTATGTCATGGAAATAGTGTCTCCTACACACGGTGTCAGGATTGGTCACGGTGTCTTGATATCACAGTGTCTTGTTCACGGTGTCTGGTTCACGGTGTCCTGTCCACGGTGTCATGATGTCACGGTGTCTTGTTCATGGTGTCCTGTTCACAATGTCTGGTTCATGGTGTATTGATGTCACGGTGTCTTGTTCACAGTTTCTTGATGTCACGGTGTCTTGTTCACAGTGTCTACTTCACTGTGTCTCACGGTCACGGTGTCTGCTTCATAGTATCTCATTGTCACAGTGTCTGGTAGTCACGGTGTCTGCTTCATAGTGTCTCATGGTCACGGTTTCTTCTTCATGGTGTCTCATGGTCACTGTGTCTGGTTGTCACGGTGTCTACTTGTTCACGGTGGCTCAGACTTAAGAAAATATATATATACAGACATAAGTAGTGATATTTATGGAATGGATTAAACTTATTCATTTGTTATAGAGATCATTATAAATTGAATCAAAGGATAGTGTAGTAATCAAACTGAGTGTATAACACTTAAGAACATTGGATTGCTTTTACTAAACAACTGTACATTTTATGTGAGATACATTACATAGAGTTAACAATATTTTTAGAAGAAATGGGGATTTGTGATCATTAAAACATGATTAGTACATGAGGAGTCCAAAAATCTACCCCTTTTTGATGATCACAAACCATGTATACTTAGAGTGTATATTTTTTCTAACAACATAGTTCGAATGTGCATATACTATATATAGAGTGAGTTTTCTCTTCTCTTATATTTCTCCCATATATTTTTATTTCGCATATATTTCTCCCCCTTTTGGTATTTTCAAAAAGTAGAAGGGAAAGGAAAGACAAAAGAGACAAGAAAAGTGCAGAAAGCATTAGATAAAAATAAGGGAATTAAAAAAAGTAAAAAATATATATATAAAAGGTTCCCATAAAAATAGACTATGCACTGTCCTTATTCAATGACTGGTCGTCTCTTTTCTTTTAGTAGTAGTAGTAGAAGGGGAAGCCATAGGAGCATAAGTTGAAGTAGAAGAAGGGATTGAGCTTGTTGAGAGAGAAGGTAGAGGAAGACCTTCAAAGACAGAGGGAGCCAGAGTTGGTGTTGTAGAATACCGAGGCAGTTGTTGATCAAGGATCACATGCATGATCTAACTCAGTGCTTGACTGACAGACCTAGAATTAGAGGCTAGGGAAGAGGTGATTGTAGGAAAACCAGGTCTTACAGGTGCAGCCGTAGGAGAAACAATGGTTGTACTCTGTATATGAAGATAGGGCCTAAGAAGATTAATAAAATCTACAATGATCTATCCACCATACTGCATAGCTTTCTCGAAATCATCCTTGTTATCCGTAAACATTTCCAACAGACCAGTGAACTAAGGGAGCTTTTGGACTCGAGTCTTAAAATCTTGAGTAATAGGAGGAATCCTTAAATTTTCCACAAGGTATTTGAAATGATTATTCATGTCAGTACTTGAGAATATTCAGTTGAAGTTGAAATACACTTAAATGGAAATTTCTTATTGATCATCATTATAAATTTTTGAATGGATTTGGACTATATCAATAACTCTTTCACTTATCTTAATAACTTCAGGTAGTGTAGCTATATTGAAACCACTAAGCACAGTTTAAAGCTCTTCTTTGAACATTATTCTGAGTAGATCACTTTATAAGGATGTTTAAGATGATTTTCCAGATTCCATAGAATCATTGATAGCTTAGGTGAGATATTTTATTTGATTTTTCACTTTTTCAAGGCACCCCGTATACTCATCAGTGAGTTTGTTAAGATTAAACACAAACTCTCGCATGTATTTCAGAATTTTGTTTTTTTTCTTCAGTGACATTTTCAGTTAGGGAAGCTAAATGTAGTTGAATCTGAGAGACAACATTCTATGGGGTATGAGGAACAACATGTTCCATTGTATGATAACTAATCTCTGATCTCGAATGCATCTCTTTCTGCATGTCTTCAATCATACCTCTTAGGGTCTTCACTTCATCACTAAGTAGTTTGTTTTCAACTCTAACTTCCTAACTCTCATGATGAATTTTGGGTTGAATCTGCCAAATTACTTTTTCCAAAAATAGTGAGGCATCTCTCTCACTTAAATTTGTTACAGGTGCTGGTTGGGTATTCCAGAGTTTCTCAACTCTAGAAAAAAGTGTATCTCCAAATTCCTTCAGATCATCTTGACTCACTAAGGATGGTTGTTCTGGTTGAGTGTTAGAGACAGATTTCAATTAGAACATAGTAGAAAGGTCAAGTCCTTTTACTAAAACATGTTGAGAGTCATCCACATCGTAGAAACTAGGGATCTTATACCGAGTGTCTATGGGGCATGAATCAACTGGGTTTGGTACTTCAATAGATTCCATATTTGGGAGTTTCTCCCCCTCAACAGTTGCATCTTTATCAGGACTGAGAAGGTTAGTGTCTTGATTTAATTCCAAAAATTCAAATCCTAGTTCCTCACCTATTTCTTTCCTAGCCAGCTGAAAATCTTTCTCTATCCTTTCCTCAGCCGAAGTAATGACTTCAAGAACAAATTGTTCCACTCGGAGTTCTTCACGGTCAACTTATTGCATAATAGGCAATTCTTCCTCTATAGGTTCTTCCACAACATTCTTTTTGGATCCTTTGGAAACAAATTATGTTTCAACCTCGATTTGATCTTCCAAAATAACAATATCTTTAGAAGAAAGAACTTCTTATTCACTTACTACAAGAGGGACAAGAGTAATGTATTCCTTATCAAAAATAGTTTCCCTTGGTGGCACAATATCCTCTTCTTCTTCTTCTTTAGAATACTCAAAAACTTCAACTAGTTCCAAACTAGGATCAAAAATATCTCTTTCTCTTGTGGGATGTTCCACTGGATTGAACTATTCATAAATTCTATTATTGTCTTCCACCCATTCCTTTTTCTAAGTATTCCAATTGATTTTCATCCTACTAATGATGTTTTTTGAATGGCAGAACTCATATTCATTGATAACTTATTAATTTGTTCCAACCATTCATTTGGCATGAATAATAGCTAAGATAAGCTGAGAATAAAATAGGGAGGTTGACTTGTATGTTGTTTTGATCAGCTCACACATATGGTGTATTACATACATATAAAGGTTGATCTTATGTCCATTTTTTATAATATGAATCAGAAGCACATCCTGATATTTTAGTACAACAAAGTCACCTATTCTGGGGCTAATAAAATTTTATATAAACATAAACATAAGTCCAGATACTCCATCCAGTTCAATAGCAATGTCTCTCTTCTTGGTTCCATTTCTGGTTAATGCTTTTCAGAGTATCTTCCCGCACAAAGAATTCACTAGATGTTGGAGGTCCTCTCTAATAGTCCTCACAGATGCCTTCATGAGGTATCCTAAGGCATTAATCCCATATCCTCGAAGAGAATGAGAATTTCTGGCCATTTATCTTGCTTCTCACAACATAACCATCTTTAGAATCAAAATATAATTGAACATACTGATAAAATTGATCCACAAGCTTAGGGTAGATGGGTCAATCATTCTTCGAAAACCTTTCCAACCAGCCTTTCTCTTTCAAATCATTCAAAACCAGAGACTTACTTGATAGAATCCACTTAGGGAATATCTCTTTCTTAAGAACTTCAACTTGATTCACCATATTTTGATTTAGGGGACCTTCGGGTGCTAGCATGGGTGAAATTTTCTTCTTCTTTGAGCTACGTTTCTCAGGAGTCGACGATGAAGGGTGTTTCATCCTGGTCATTCACCAAAGGTTCGGGAGAGAGAGAAGGTTTGAAGGGTTGAAGAAGGGTTAAAAATGAGTGAATAGAAGAAATCTCGAGTGAAAGACAAGTGATAAATCCATTATTTTATCATTTAGGAATACCAAATGTCACAAAAATAAAAGCGCGGGAATCTAAAGAGGTGAAATGAAATATTACCGCAATACATTTTTTACTTGGTAAATAAAAATTAAAAATAATTTTTATAGTGAGATTGTATCAAGTCATTATGGTGAGACAATAAATGACTTTTATGGTGAGATAGTGAATGAGTGTTATAGTGAGACGGTGAACGAGTGTTATGGTGAGACAGTGAACAAACTTCACAGTGAGACAACAAAAAAACATCACGGTGAGACAGTAATCTCAAATATACTAACTCTGAGACCGTAAACAGTAAGATATACAATAGTAAGACATAAAATATTTGTAAATTTACTTAAGATTTATCATGCCTAATTCATGTATGATGTAGTCTATTATTTTATAATTTAATAGTTTGGTAAATATATCAGCAAGCTGATACTCAGTACCAATGAATTCCAAAGTGATATCATCTTTTTGAAAATGATCTCTCCAAAAGTGATGTCTTACATCAATATTATTTGTCCTAGAATGTGAAATAGGATTTTTTGAGATGTTAATAGCACTTGTGTTGTCACAATTTATAGGTACATGCCTAAAATGATATCCATAATCTAGTAATTCGTGATTCATCCACAAGATTTGTGCACAACAACTGCCAGTAGTTATGTATTTATCTTCTGTATTAGATAATGCATCAAAATTTTGTTTCTAACTACACCATGATACAAGGACTTACCTAAAAAGTGTCATGTTCCAGAGATGCATTTTCTATCTAACCTACAACCACTGAAGTTAGCATCAGAATAACTGACTAATTCAAATGATTGTCTTATAGGATAAAAAATCATAGATTGTGTGTATGCTTGTGGTATTTGAAAATTCTCTTCATTGCATTTAAATGATATTCCTTAGGATTTTATTGAAAACAAGAACACATACTCACACTAAACCCAATGTCTGGTCGACTAAAGGTTAAGTAGAGTAAACATCCAATTATTCCTCTATAAGTGGTTTGATCAACAGATTTTCCATCTTCATCAAGATCCAACTTACAAGTGGTACTCATGGGAGTGTCACTACATTTAGTGCAATCCAATCCAAAACGTTTTAGAAGATCTCTAGTATATTTACATTGAGTTAAAATAATACCATTTTTATTTTTAATGATTTGAAATCCAAGAAATAATTTGATTTCACCCATTAAACTCATTTCAAATTCAGTTTGCATCATTTTAGAAAAATCAACACATTAATAATTTCATGAAGATCCAAAGCTAATGTCATCTACATAGATTTGAACAACTAAAAAATCATTAGAAATACATTTTATAAAAAGCGTTGGATTAGCTATACCTTTTGTAAAACCTTTGGAAATATGGAATGTACTCAACCTATCATACCACGCTCATGGAGCTTATTTTAAACCATATAAATCTTTTGACAGTTTAAAAATATGAATTGGAAAATGGGGGTTTGTAAAACCAAGGGGTTGTCCAATAAAGACATCCTTATCTATATAACCATTAATGAATACACTTTTAACATCAATTTGATATAGTTTGAAAATCAGATGTGCAACATATGCAAGCAATATTCTGATGGTTTCAAGTATAGGTACTAGTGAAAGGGTCTCCTCATAGTCAATTCCTTCTTCTTGACTATAGCCTTGTGCAACAAATCTTTCCTTGTTTCTAACTATGTTACTAGATTCATCAAACTTATTTCTAAAAACTCATTTAGTGCCTATGGTGAATGTGTCCTTGGGTCTTTCAACAAGTTTCCAGTCATTGTTCCTTTCAAACAGATTAAGTTCTTCTTGCATAGCCATCACCCAAAATTTATCATTGATAGCATCATTAATGTTTTCAGGTTCATGTTATGACAAGAAGACATTATGTTCAACCTGATTTCTAAGAGAATCTCTAGTTTGAGTTCCTTTGTCTAGGTCTTCTATGACAACATCTATGGGATGGTTCTTAAGAGCTCTAATAGATATAGAAAAAGAGGGACTAGTGATTTCAGGCTCATCAACAAGTTCAGGTTCATTGTGACTTGAGTCTAAGGAATTTTCATAATTGGTAGTTTACACAGGTTCTTTTATATAACAGTTTGAGGATTTTGAATTAATGTTCAGATTTGATACATCATCCTCGAGGTTCTCTATAATGGATTTAGGCTCATGTGGATCTATTTCGTCAAATTTGACATGGACATATTCTTCTACACATTTAGTTCATTTATTGAAATCACTATAGGCATTACTAGACATGGAATATCCTAAAAAGATACATTCATCACTCTTGGATGAAAATTTGTCAATATTTTATTTAATATTACGAATATAGGATTTGCAACCAAAAACATTGAAGTAGTTAACCTTGGGTTTTAGATTGTTCCATAACTCATAAAAAGTCCTCTTAAGAATACGTCTGATCAACACTCTATTGATTATGTATCATGTTGTATTTATAGCTTTAGCCCAAAAATAAATAGGTTAATCATATTCACTAAGCATTGTTCTAGCAATCTCTTATAGGGTTCCATTTCTTCTCTCCACAACTCCATTTTGTTGAGGTGTTCTAGGGGCATGGAAATCATGACTATAACCATTTTGTGAACAAAAGTATTCAAACACTTGATTTTCAAACTCACATCCATGATAACTTCTTAATGATTTAATTCTAAGTCCACTTTGATTTCTACACACTTGGAATATTTAGTAAAAGAAGAGAAGGCTTCACTTTTGTGGTCCAGAAAGAAGGTCCAAGTATATCTATAAAATTCATATACAATAACATAAACATAGTGCCTCCCATTTAAACTAGAAAATCTAGATGGTCCAAACAAATACATGTGAAACAGCTCAAGAGGATGATAAGTTGACACTTATTTATTTGGTTTGAAGGAAACCTTTTGTCATTTTCCCTTTTGACAGGGATTACACACATTGTCATTTGGAAACTCAATTTTGGGTAAGTCCTTAAAAAATCCTTTTCTAGTTAGCTTTCTAAGGGATTGAATATTACAATTCCCTAGTCTCTTATGCTAGAGCTAAGACTCTTTATGAAAAACACTTAAGAATGAAGCATTTTGAGAAGATAAGGAATCTAAGTTAACCGAGTAAACATTTTCATTTCTTAATGTAGAAAATATTAATTATTAATTTGAATTAAAGACATTATAAGCATAATTTTCAAATATAACATGAAATCCATCATCACATAATTGTGAGATACAGAGCAGATTATATTTTAAACCATCAATAAACAATAATTTAGAAATTAAAACTAAGTTAGAGTTACCGATTTGGCCAAGGCCAATAATCATTCCTTTTTCATTGTCACCAAATGTGACATGTCCTCCATATATTTTTATTAGGCTCTTGAAGCATGATTAGTCTCCTGTCATGTGCCTTGAACATCAACTTTCCAAGTACCATATACTTTTTTAGGAGCTATTTAAGCTTATTTCCATCATAATTATCAAGAAAAAATAGATTTTGGTACCCATACTCATTTGGGTCCAGTAATATTAGTAATAAGTGCTTTAGGAAGCCATATCAGCCTCATAGGATTCCTATAATCATTATGTAATTTATTTGAAAAATCAATTCAATTTGGTCTGAAAAAACATGAAATAGTAGAAATTCTATCAGGAATTTTATTATTCGATATGTTTCCAGAACTAGGATTAAAACTAAATGTCCTAGATTTAGAAACAAAATTTTTTCTTCCAAGATTTATTTTTCCAGGTTGATAACGAATGCCACTGTTGTACTTAGGGTAAATTTTTTTACCTAGAAATTGAGTAAGGGTATTTTTTCCATTGGTAAAATTTCATTCTTCAATTTCTCATTACACATTTTTAATTCGTTTTTCTCTTTAATCAATTGATCATTTTTTAGTTTTTTAGTTATGAGTTCTGATTTTACAGTCACAGTAAGAGCATGCTATTTCTTCAATGATTTATATTTTTCTTTTAGTTCATTATATGTTTCATAAATTATGTTACAGTAATCAAACATTTCATCATTAGTCATTTTTTCAATGTCACTCTCATTTCCAGAATAGTGTTAATTATATACAAGAGAGTCCAGTGTTACCTTTTATGTGTTTGTCATAAAACACATATTGGATTTGTTTCTCTATTAATCATGTGGTGTTTCTGAGTCGCTTGAACTATCCTTAGAAGCACTCCAAGTTTCTTTCATTTCCTTTTTATACTTCATGTCCTTGTCCTCGTATCTGTTTTTGTACATGAGCTTTGGACAGTCAGCCTTGATATGACATTTTAACTTACATTCCTAGAATACAATCTCATCAGTCTTGTCACTTCTTTTCCAATACATCTTCTAGCTTCCTTTTTGGTAATATTTTCCATTTAAGTTAGGCTTTAGAAAAATTTTCTTCTTATTTTAAAATCTTTTGAATCTTCTGTCTAATTAACCAATATCCTCATCATTGTCAGGTGATGATTGTTCACTACTGGAACATTATACTGAAGATTCCAATTTCCCTTTGTGTTTGTGTTTAGAGGAGGGGGTCTTGAATGCAACAGATTTCCTTTTTGTTTTATCCTCTTTCTAATTGATGAATTTCAGCTCTTCTCCATACATCATCAATTTATCAATGAGTTCTTTTACAAGTAGATTACTGATGTTGCATGATTCTATAATAGAGATAGTTTTTCCCCTCCATCTGTCAAGAAGACATCTAAGAATTCTCATGATCTGTTCCTTGGTAGTGACTTCACTTCCAAGAGAAATAATTGTGTTGAAAATATCATTGAACCTAAGATACATGTCATAGATAAGCTCATGAGGTTTCATTTTAATGTTATCATATTTAATAATATAAGTATTAAGTCTCATTTCTTTTACACTAGATGTTATTTCATGTGAGACAGAGAGGGTATCCCAAATTTCATGGGTAGTTTTACAAGAAGAAATTCAATTAAATTCTTCACCTCCAAAAGATTAATATAAAGCATTCATAGCTTTGTAATTATTATTGTACGCAGTTTTGATAGGTTCAGGCCAAGTGATTCTATCAGTAGCAGAAATTATATGTTCATATATAATGGAAGAACAAATTTCAATTCCCATAATCTCTAAGTGGATTTTAATTTTAATTTTCCATTGAGAATAGTTAGTTGCATTAAATAATGGTGGTATGTTGGTTGCAGCACCTTCCTATCTATTATCCATAATTCATAAATATTTCTAAAGAGAAATAAATTTAGAATTAACAGAAATTTACAGATCTGTACAGTACAACTACAATCAGAGTTGAGGTAGGTTAAACAGAGGATTAATAAACACCCTCTAATACCAAATTTTGGTTGGAGTATATTACTCAAGAGGGGGTGAATTGAGTATCTATAAAAATTTCTGGTTAAAGAGTATTTCAAAAAGGATTCCTGAAAAGGTTAAAGACATCCTAGTTAGTGAAGGTTATACTATTATAAGTGTTTGACTATTTAAATAACTTCTTAGAGGACTGATTAGTTCTCAGTAATATTATTGTCAGTTATTAATATTAATTTTGAAGATAGTTTACTAAGACAAGGAAATTATAACTTTTTTCCAATATTAACTATCAAAGTGAATTTAGTGATTCTTGATTTATACAGTAAAGTAGTAAAAATAGAGAAGACTAAATTAAGCAGCACAACAGATATGAAAGAAGTGGTTCAGTCTCAAGACAAGACCTAATACACTCCTCTTAGTGATCACATACCACCATGTCGTTTATATAAATAAACTTGATCCGCACCCAAGATCAGGGTTAAACAATAGTACACAGGATTCTCCAGGTCGCATAGGGACCTTTTCCAGAGTTCTTCATGGGAACAGACAACCAGGCCACACAGGGACCTCTTCCACACATATCTGTGGGTATAAAAAAGTGCCAATAGATTCTTGAGTAACGAAATCTTGTATCTTTCAATTTTATGCAGGATACAATGTGTGTTGTTATACAGATATACACACTTCTCAAAAGTTAATAAAATGATACAAAACAGTGTAGAAATATTATGATAGGTTTATAAATGATATGGGTGTTAGTCATTGCTGCTTTGGAATTTTTGAGATGAAGCAGATGTAGAAATGAATTCCTCATATGGAAAACAGAGTGTCTCAAGTCAGACAGATTTGTCTTGTGTTCTTCATGAGGTTTTACCGACCGAAGATGTTCACGGGATTCTCGTATGCTTCGTGTTTTCTTTAGTATCATTGATTTTCATGAGGCATTTCTTTCTTCAAAAATATTTAAAGTTTATTCTTCATTATTGTGATCACATCCCCCAGCTTGTTCTTCTTTTTAGTATCGTTCCATGATTCTTTTTCTCAACCTCACTACTCCTTTATCATGGAGTACATGTGTTGGAGCCGACAGGTTTCATGTATTTTTCACCTCATGCATCGTACTGTCAGATGATATGTGTACAAAGAAACATTAATTATGTCAGTGCATTAAAATCTTCAAATATGACCATTAGAGATTAAATTGAAAGACAAAAAAACATATTAGGAAACGGTGTCATAGTATTTCATGGAAATGGTGTCTCCTTCACACGGTTTCTGGATTGGTCACAATGTATTTTTCACGGTTTCTAGTTCACAGTGTCTTGTTCACGGTGTATTGATTTCACGGTGTCTTTTTCACGGTGTCTTGATGTCACAGTGTCTTGTTCAAGGTGATATCATCATGGTACATCATTGTCACAATGTCTACCTCACAGTGTCTCATGGTCACGGTGTCTCATGGTCACAGTGTATGGTTGTCACTGTGTCTGCTTCATGGTGTCCCATGGTCATGGTGTCTGTTTCACGATGTCTCATGGTCACTGTGTCTGGTTGTCACGGTGTCTACTTGTTCATGGTTTCTCATACTTAAGAAAATAAATGTATTCATACTTAAGAAGTGATATTTAGGGAATGGATTTAACTTAGTCATTTTTTAAAGAAATCATTATAAAGTGAATCAAAAGATAGTGTAGTAATCAAACTTAGTGTATTACACTTAATATATTTGGATAGCTTTTAATAAACAACTGTACATTTTATGTGAGATAGATTACATATAGTTAACAAGGTTTATAGACTAAATAGGGTTTCTGGTCATTAAAACTTGATTAGTACATGAGGAGTCTAACATAGTGGATTATGGGGACACTTATAACTTATTATCGGCCTATTGTAAGAAGTCTTATGTCCTTTCAAAAATGGAAGAGATGTCTCTAAACCCACTAGTGTACTTCACCAGGATGAGTGGTTTTCACAATTCATCTTGATGTTTATTGATGCACTGGGAAATCATTTTATCCTTGGAAAGTTGTTGGATCATGGAATAAGTTTGTCCTTTCTATCTAGAAATGATATTGTAGGATTTCATTTCTAATGGGGCCTGCTGGATGGGATGAGGGGTGAAGGGTATGGCTCCATGTTATCCCCATACCTAAATGTGAAATCCATCCAGGGTGTGTCCAATGAGGCTACACAACTTATTTAGTGCATGTATGCAAGCCAGATCGAGGTTTTTCATTCATCTTTCTGATTGTGGTTGACGTGCAGACAGTAGGGATTCTTGGTCGATTAGGTGGTGAACCTCCTCTATCTTGTTGACATGGTCCGCATACCCTTAATAGGGTATAATTTTTCTTTCTTCTAGGGAATATTAATTTATATATTAAGGCGAATTTTATGCGTGAATTCCTTAGAAAACTCTCCAGGTATGTCGAAGTGAGAAGTGGTTGTAGGCCAATACATCACTGGTATATTATCTATATTTAGTTGTCTTCTCACAAGAAACATATCGCGATGTTGTTCTTCCAGAGGCTCCTCTACATGATATTCCCTGCTTGACTACTTCTTAATAATTTCGTTCCAAGCAACCAAGCTGGTGGGAGACTTATTAATTTATGGACAACATTCGGGTGGCTCAGAAGATGATCTTGGCCCTAGTCCATCATCTGGTTGATAAATAATATCACTCATTGTATATATAATTCATGATATGTATGAATCTTTTCCGAGTTCCTTAGCATATTAGGGGTTTCTCAAATTTGTTCCGTCAAGGGGAGGGCCTTCTCACCTGCATGAATTTTTGTTGTATGGATGACCTTCTCAATTGGTCCTTCAATGGCGAGGGATACTATTTCAACTCGATTCCCAATTGCGGGAAATGATTTTATGGAATATATCCTATGGAGGACCTTCAAGGAGGGTTGTAGTGAGGGGAGGACCTTCTTGCTGCTTGATGTCACTGTGGGGAGGGCCTTCACAGAAACTGTCATTGTGGGGAGGGCCTTCTCAATTACTATCATCAGGGAAAGGACTACCATCATTACTTGATACCTAGAAATAAGGAGAATTTCTGCAGTGCACATCGTGGGGAGGGAATTTAGGATGTACTATAAGTATGGGAGGTCTTTCTCGTTACTTGGCATTACTATGTGGATGACCTTTTTAGCAACCGCTATTATGGGGGTGGGGGCTTTTCAATGATTGTCATCATGATGAGGACTACCATCATGAATCAATGTATAAATATAGGTAGAATCATATATGTAGTGTATACAATGGGGAGGACCATTAGGGTGGACGAAATCAAGGGGAGAACCTTCTTGATATATGATATTTAGGTCGAGGGAAGGGCTACCCTGACACGCATCAGGAGATAGTCTCTCGTGATCGATCATTCCAGGCCCACAGAGTGAGCCCCCATGGGTGCTCCTTGGAGGACCTTCAAAGTTGCTGGTAGCGACATTGTGGGGAGAGGCATTGCAACTACTACTGACACTTCCAAAAAAAAATTTGTAGTAACTGGGTCTTGAGCATTCATTGATATCTATTTGAGGGCATCAAGAACCCTAGATTTTAGCAGAGTAGGATCATGTATGTTCTATTCATTTTCTAGTTTCATTTAGTGCATTTCATTTTAGAGAACTCTCTTGAGGGTAAATGAGGTCATCTGTTATTGGTAATGGCCTTCTTATATGGTTCCATGTCTCATTGGGTCTCATGATTTCATCAGGATACGCCGTCAAACATCTTGAGTTTTAGAAGGGATATATTCCAACCCTAGAGTGGCCGCCACGTTGGATTGGCATCCCCCATTTGGAATGGGTATTTGTTCCTGATATAATTGTTTGTGTATCACAGTATTTTACCTTTGACCCTCCTATACTAGATAAGGGATGCATGAATGCTCTGTAGTATCTAACTCATTTGGCGAGTGAGTCATTCCGTTTGAGAAAATTTGGTTGTGGGCATGATTTCTCGCCTTTTTTGCTGATGCAATAATGTCTTGGCATGTTTAAATGATATGTTATTGGATCGATGTCTGATATTCCCTCATTTCTAGGATCTAGTGAGATAAATCATTGGCTGAACGGGTATGAAGGCCCATTCTGATGTCGGAACAGGAGTTTGTGCCTACTCCAGTCCTTCATGAGATGCTAGTAGATATTTGCAGTTCTCCTGTACTAGGATATAAGAATGAGTCTACCACTAGTTTTCTTCTCCATTTTCCACCATATTTGACTGGTGGCCTTTATATTTTTGATCGGGGATTTTCATCTGCTCTCCTTCCACTATATTTATCTCATGGGATTTGAATGCATCCGTAGTAATTTGACTCTTCTCATATCTTCCTGGTGCCATATTTGGATGGAGGGCATGAAACAAGTCAGCATGTATTTATTCCTGTGTGTAGTTGTTTTTTCCCTATTTAGATGGTAGTCTTGAAATTCATCAGCAGGTATTCATGCCAGCATATATCTAGTTCCTGCCATATGTTTTTTATGGGCTTGTTTTTTCATTGGTAGATATCTTCATCTGCCTGTGGTTGGTCACTCTATCTACATGGCGGGTCTAGAGAGCACTAGTAAGAACGTACACATGCTCATATTGTGCCACCCTATTTCAATGGTGGGATTCAGTGGAGGGGGATGAGTCAAATTTCGATCCATTGAATGCCACCGCATTAGTATGGTGGAGTTGTTCCTCAGGAACAATGGTGTTTGTGTGTTCCTGATTATATATTTTCCACCCTTAGTGGGAAACCTGAGGGACCTAGGTCTCCGGTACATTAGCAGGTGCCCTCAGCATAAGTTCTTCTTCAGCATGGGGAGGCATGGTCTTCGGATTCCAACGGCAATTCTCTCTGGAATGGGGTCATCAGTAGGACCCCTGTGAAGTTTAGATGAAACTGTCAGCATCGACTTCATGTGCCTCCCTAAGATAATGGATGAACCCATTGTCATGTTCTGGGGACAGTATCCCAAAACGTATTGAGATAACCACTCGGGCTTCCATGTGCTGAGGTGATGGCCATGGCTAAATAGGAGACTGGAAAGTCTTCACATACTAGAGGGCATGTCTCTTGGCCTCCATCATCGGGAGGGTACCATTTCAGTGGTACTCCCTAATCAGCATGTTGGATATCCAGCGTTGAAGATGATGGGTAGAAGAGGGGGTCATGCTCTTCATTATGGCCCCGACCGCCTATGGGATCACTAATGTGCATGCCTGTATCGGTCTCCGGGATGTCATTTGGATCAAAAGGTGCTCTGCGGGAACCTGCGATATACATATATGACATACAGACCTAAAACCACATCAAATTAGAATTCTATTAAACATGTAGATATCTAACAATTCAGATTGTCCCCCTTCCCTCTTTTTTTCTGTAGTGGGGTGAAGAGGCTTGAGTGGGGTCGGACCATGACCATGGTTAAGGATTCACATTAGGTTCACCATTTTTTTTCTTCCTCCAAGGTGGTGTGTTTCGCGTGTATCGGGGTGAACAAAATGGTTAGACGTGCAATGTCCTTTTTTCGATTATCATTGGGGTAGAACCGCCACCTCGGTTAAGGATTCATGTTGGGTTCACCAATTTTGTTCCTCCCATGAGGTGGCACGTTTCATGAATACCAGGGTGAACAAAATGGCCCAATGGAAAATGTAATTTTTTTCAATTATCATTGGGTTAGAACTTCCACCATGGTTAAGGATTCACGTCGGGTTCACCGTTTTTGTTTTGCCTCTGAGGTGGTGTGTTTTTGGTGATAGTGAAACGGTCCGACAATGATTATTTATCATCCCTTTTTTCAGAGACAACTACATGTAATGTTCACCATTTATTTTTTCATGACCTGTTAGGCATCATTATCCTTTAAAGGGAGGTAGGATTAACCCCACAGGGACTGGGAAAATCACCCCATTTGCATAGCTAAGGAGGTTCCATAGTCTTATGATCCCAACATGTGATTTAATGGGGTCAAGTACTTGTGCAATCAATCCTCCTTGGATATAACTTCCGTAGATGGTCTCCAACAAGTTTATTTGTGATTCTAGAAACACCCAACAACCCAAGTATCCATTATTCATGGACTTACATTCCAAAGTCATGCGATTGTTGATTTATGATTCATCCAACAGCACTTAAGGACTCCATTAATCAATAAGATGGGAGGTAAGGCTCAATTCCCACTTCTGGGGAGGTTTTTTGCCTATTCCAAGACTCTCTAGTATATTTAAGTCGTGTTCATATGTTCATGATTCCTTGGTTCATTCCCGAACATTGTATCCATAGGCTTCCCTTGGTTTGGAAGATCATAGTAAACATGAATATATTTGATTCTACAGAGGCGATGCTGACTTGGGCCATACAATAAGGCAATCTAGAATTTATTTTCATCTAAGGGGTAGAAGGTGACTTGATGTTGGGATCAGACCCATAAGAAGGGTTTCCTACGTATCCTCATGAGGGGAATCAGAACCCACGTAGTTCGGATCCGTTAGAGATTTTGTATGGAAGTTTCACTTTTGATGGGGGCATGATTGGGTGATCCATTTAAGGATGGGATCCCTTTTGATCTTGGGCCTTTGGGTAAGGGTCCTACATATCCTGGTTTGATTAGGAATCATATTTATTTTAGTTCTGATGGGCTGGGTCTTATGGATGGGAACTACCCATTTGATAGGTCATGATTGGGGGAACCCATTCAGAATGGCGCCCCTTTTGAGATTATGCCTTTGGGTAGGCGTCCTATGTATCCTGGTTTGATTAGGAATCATATTTCTCATTGTTCTGATGTGTCTGGGGATTATGAATGGGTTTTTCCCATTTAATGATATGTTATTGGGTGGACCCTTTTGGATGGGAATCCCTTTTGAGATTAGGCCTTTAGGTAAGCGTCCTACGTATCCAGGTTTGATAAGGAATCAGAGATCTCGTAGTTTAAATGTGTCCATGGATTACAAATGGAAGCTTCCCATTTAAAGAGACACAATTGGATGGACCCATTTGGATGGGCACCCATTTTGAGTTGGGGCCTTTAGGTAGGCATCCTACATATCCTGGTTGGATCAGAAATCAGAGTTCTCATAATTCAGATATGTTTGGAGATTATTCATGGAAGAATATCATTTATGGAGACACTATTGGGGTGTACCCTTTTGGATGGGCACCCCTTTTGAGCTCAGGCCTTCAAGTATGCGTCCTGTGTATCCTGGTTTTATCATGAATCAGAGTTCTCATAGTTTTGATGTGCTGGGTCTTATTCTAGGAAGATGCACATTTATGGAGACATGATTGGGTGGACCTTTTTGGATGGGAACCCCTTTTGAGATCAGGCCTCCATGTAGGAGTCCTACATTTCCTTGTTTGATCAGAAATTAGAGTTCTTGTAGTTCATATGTGTCTTTTTTTTGTAATCACCACAAAACTCTAAGCCCATGTGAGTCATGCTCAGTGTGAGAAAAAAGTGGATTCGATAGATATAATCAACCACATTCTTCCACTCACGTTGGCGGGTGAGGGAGAGCCTATGGCATAAGAGGTTGGGGTGACCATGTGAGAGGGTGTGGAGCGATGAGCCTTTCCATGTGAAATGAAATTTAATGTTATGTGGCTCGACCTCAAAGGATTTGGGACTTCCCTCAGCAGGAGGGCCCCATAGTATGTTCTAGGAAGGGGAGGAGTATCATCCTAATCAAAAGGAGAAGCGAACATAAATCCTTTGACTGATAATTATTCCTCATTGAATGGAAAATAATGTGATCACCCTTATTCTGTAGAACTGGGCTGTTCAAGTCGGTATCCCAAGGTTGGAATCTAGGTTACCATGGGAATGTAGACCCACATGCACTCCCAAATCCCAAACCATTGTGGGGAGAGCCTTCGTAACAATGCTTACACAGTGTATGTAGATTCAAAGGGGCGCACTGATGCACCTGATGGTCAGATCATTTGGTTCTGTTGGATTTAGAGGAGGCTTTGTCCTGATGTCGGAGGACTGGTTTAAGGAGGGACCAAAGAGGAATGTAGAGTAGTGGAGGGGTGAGGTTGGAACTAGAGGAAACAATACCCAAAAATACCAACATCCACGTACTTACTTCTTATATGGGATGGGGGAGGATCCACATACCGTAGTGGTATGCAGGCCGAGGGTCCATCCATGTACCTATTCTATACACATGCATGGGTATAATCCACTATGTATCACAATGGTACGAAGATCATCTCTCTACTTTTTGTTCCATCCGCATACTGATACAGTACGCGGTGCCGGGTTCAGTCCACGTAGCGGTACACTACGTGGAGTACCATAGTTAAGGATGGTCTGGGAGATTATCATTAATGGTATGTTTATCCGTGTGAAGTACATGGTTCGTGGTATCAACATTTAGGTTCACAGTTCTCTATTTATTATTAATTTCCCCCGTTTTATGGTTTGTGGCCAGATGTACCTATGGGATGTGCGGTTCATGATTCGGGCTTCATTGATGAATCATGACTGAAACCAGAATCATCTTCAAACTCTTTCTTCCCACCTATGAGTCCCCTTTAATCTTTCTTCATGCATTTTTTTGCGCTTGCCTCATCTTTATACCCTACTTAATTCCTTTTGTTCCCCTTTTATAGAGCATCGGGACAGTTTCTATGGGAATGTGGAACCATTCACGGAGGCCCATGAAATAATATCCTGAAAAATAGAAGACTCGATCAACTGGGGTTTTTGGAAGGTATGGTTCGTAATCGTGGTTCGCAGAACCCACTCGGTATGTTTCATCTACAAACTAGTGTGTTTTTGGAACAATACACATATTACCTTTGTACACACAATTCCGTTGGCGACGCAGTTCGTAGTTGGCTGGGATCGTTGGCCATCACTTTGTGGGCCAGTTCCTCAAAGATCATTCTCCATACCTAGTGGTTCCTGATCCAGGTGCTCTGTAAACCCTTCCTAGTGATTGTATGTGGGACACATGAAGATCGTTGATAACATGAATTCCTTTAAGTTTCTTCTGAAAGTTTCAACTCAATTCGGGTCCATTCACCATGCTAGACTTGTAAGAATACTTTCTTCCCTCTACAAAGTGATTTTAAGGGTAGTTTCTTCCATTAGAAGAGTTTTCAGGACCCTATAATGTACCCTTAAAATTCATATCAATATAAGGATGGTAGAGGAAATAATCTATGACATATATTCGTTGCTTCCTAATATTACATTGGTACCATCACAGATTTGTGGGATATGTTTCATGATTTTCAACCTAACTAAACATGATAACATTATAGGGATTAAATTTTTCATAGAATGAGGAATGTTAAGAAGACTTCCTGGAGTTGAAATGTAGTATTATATATTCACATGTTGTCATACTACCTACAATTGGAGAATATTTCATGGTATTTAATGATTCGTTGTAGAAGGGATGTGGTTGTGTGTTAATATAAAATAACAAAGTAGTATCCAATTATTCAAGGCATTTGAAATTTAATAAAGATAACTAACCAAAACATGACAGGTAATTAGTTGTAGTGTTCTTAACTATAAAATATGACGCATTATCTATTTAGGTATAAGTTTTGAATAAATATGGATCACAAAATCCTCATGTATAAATTCACATAGAAGGAGATAAATATGAACCAATGAAGACTGATAGATTTTATCATGGAATAATAATACTGAATTAACTACCATACATGTAAAGATAATAAATCGGAAGACACTTTATGTTGAAACGATTCATCGATTCTATCATTTTATGATAATTGAGAAGGATATGATATTCTTATACTTGGGAAGGACGTACATGGGAATCTTACAGGAAGGACCATCGTCAATCCTTTCACAAATGATTTCTCAAAACACCCTTTATGTATAAGTTAAAAGACAATAAGAGGGATGATGGGGGAGTTCATAAGAAAATGGGAACTATGATAAATGGTAAATCCCCATAGGTAAATGTAAACGAATAAGGAGTGGAAATAATTGTTTCATAGATATGTGTACTATCATATCCTGAGTTAAAGAAAGAGACACTGGATGATACTATAGATCAACGTTTTTTATCAATCCTAGAATTATAAAGATGTATAAATATCTCCAAGACCACTATTAGTGGGAAAATATAAATAAGTACATCACAAAATATATGCCAAGATATCTTGAATATTATCATGTGAATGTGTAATGGAAAAAATACATGAGGATTGTAAGAACCTTGTTTTTCACTCAGGTATGTATCCTATAGTTTCCAGTATAATATCTACTGTGGGTCTAATATGGATGTCTATGTGGATAGAAAAGGTCTCGTGGGTGATTGGGGAATGTTTGGATCTTGTAACGCATCTTTTTTGAAAATATGGGCTTGGAGTATGATTTAGAGTAAACCA
Source organism: Viscum album (assembly GCA_963277665.1). Lineage (NCBI taxonomy): Eukaryota > Viridiplantae > Streptophyta > Magnoliopsida > Santalales > Viscaceae > Viscum > Viscum album. Next base: position 475,497 of record CAUJRU010000208.1, read on the forward strand.
AGCATGAATTCTGCACGATTTGAAAAACCATGTAGATTGTGTTTTCCAGATATAGCCACCTCACACTGTTTATGCTTGGCCTTTTGGCCTAATAGTCCAAGTGACCCTTTTTCCTATTTAACCATGCAGAGTTTTTGAATGGATCGTCAAACCGTGCAGACAAACCGTGCACATGCATGTTTTTAATGTAAATTTATAGTTTTTCCTTAAGGATCTATCAATACACCTCTAACTTCCCAAATATAATATTATGTGGGATAAACCTATTTTTATATCAATTTGGGGATTTTTGAAGATTTAACCATGGAATCAAGAGATACCCTTCATCCGGAAACTGATTGATATTTTTTCATCACTATGGATGTGCAATGGTAAGTACTTGAGTGCTCGTAAGACATTCTATTTCTCATTTTCTCTTGAACAAGTTATCTTGGATTTCACATTTGTCCCCTTTTCCTTGATCTACTCTGATTTGATCCAAATCAACATCCAACTCCATAGGATAAGGATCAGACAAACCTAATGTTGGTTTTCTATAATTTTTCACTAAATTTCATCAATTTTGGAATATATGTGTCGGGCCCATTGATTTTCATTGGGTGTAATTTCTTAAATTTATATCTCTTGATTACACTCATTAGAACCGTATAGTTATTCTCATTCAAAATATGTGATTAGTTGTTAGTGGTTACACCCACAACTCAATATTCCCCATGATGATGGTTATTCTATATAAGGGTTTTTAGTGTTTTGACACATTTGAGCCACCCTTTCTAGAATGCCTTCACTTTACTTATCTAAGGGTAATGATTCTATATTAAATGTAATGTTTATATTGTGAATTTAAAAATAAAAATTACCATGTATGCATACCACTTGACCCACCTTTGGTATGTACTTCAAATTGATAATTAAATGTGAATGATTAATTGGTTGCATATCTATAAAACCCCTTATCATATTAATGTAAGGTAGTATAATGAAGCATAAATTATGGAATATTCCTTGGATGTATTAAATGAATGGATTCATGCTACTTGGCCTTTCCACAATAATGAATGTAATGGCTTGAACTAAATGACTTGATAAAAAGGTTGCATGCTACTTGACCTTATCATAATAATTAAAGGAAAGACTTGAACTGAAAAAAATGTTACATTAATTCATAATCAAATAATAATGGACTGACTGGATCTCACCTTGGATTATGATTAGAGAACAACATGTGCACTCGAGAACCCCATTCTGATTCGAGGATGCAACTTCAAGGTTGATACCCACCAAGATCCTGATCCTTCTCTTTTCTCGGATACCTAGTATAATACCATAATATACATCAGGTAGTAATACAGGATTCCAGGTATAGACTCATAGATCCCTTCAATATTATTACAAGATTCTTTTGATTGACTCCTTGGATCCAGTAATGGTAATTAGGTTCTATTGTTAGTTCCCATCGGTTCGGGCCATTACATAGCCATGTTTTGACTTTGTCAATCACCTTGGACTCCTTAGGTGCCTCATTGTGGAATTACATGGATTAGTATCCTTGTATTATAGTCTTACCCCATCCCAGGATATAGTTATTACTCATTTAGAAACCCTTGAGTTCTACGTTGCCTTGGTTATTACCTTGGGTCTTCACTATTAAATATCATTGATCATGTTTCCCTTATTACATCATAGAATATTCACCATTTATACTATCAAGAGGAGATGATAGTTATGGCTCTACCTCACCAGACCAATAAAAATAAATTGGTGAATATTTTATTAAATGAACTAGTTACACGTTCAGTCACTAGTCGAGGGCTGAATCAGGTACATGGGTATCTAGTAACATTGTACTACTTTACTTATATATGCATGTCTCCACACTTTTAAATTTTCATTACATGGACTGGGTGTTCTAGACACCATTGGTGATATCCCACTAAGATTTATCTCACACTGTTCGCTGGAATTATTGGTACTCAGTGAAGATTACATGGTTACAGGTCTTAACAAATGGAAGCATAAAGCTTCAAACTCTTGATTTCTAGATGCTTAGTATGGAGCACGATAGTAGAGGACCAAGTTAGTACTCCAAATGCTTGGGATATTCTATTGATTCCTTGATAAATTTTAGAACATATTATAAATGATTTCTTATATCCATGTTTTCGAATTTTCTTGGGACAAGACATATCATTATCGGTTTTTGTATGGATTTTAATCAAGTTATTTCTGATATTGTTATTGTTGTCTATATTTTCCGATGTACCTTCTATTTACTTATATTTATACTGCTATTTAACTATGTTTACATCCATCCATTGCACTACATATAGTTAGAGATGGAATAGTCTATCCATTAACACACCCTAGGCCATTAGTGCTAGTTAGTGGCCACTAGTGTTCGGCGAGATTCTTTTGAGTCCATGTGGCCCACTGGTCTTAGGGTACCCCTAAAGTGGAATTTGAGTCCGATATGTCAGAAGGTGGTATCATATGTTGTTTAATTTCTTGTTTTACTATTTGGAGACAATTTATTAGATATTAAGAATTCTTGGTACAAGGTCTAAGTCATTCTTGGGCATTGTGAATCCATTTTCAGTGTAAAAACCTTGTTTCCGAGATTATAGATGATGTTCTATTTTCACCTATTACAGTTGATATTATTTCACTATTGGGTGGTGCACATGATGTGTAGAGTTTTTGATTTTTTACTTGTTTCAGTATTTTATTTCACCCTTGGATTGATGACATGAAGGAGAGGATCATTATTATCTGCATCATTATAGGCACCTAGAATTCACATGTATTGCATATTTATATTCTATGTAGGTTTATTTCTCTAATTTTCATTTCTTGATATGATTGTGGTTGTTGAGTATTATTTTGATTGTTTCTTGTACATGTATTAATTTTCACAGTAATTGAAGGTTCTCCTATCTCAATTCATGTGGTGCATGGGACATCATGTGTTGGGATGAGTAAATTATCGAGTCAAACCATTAGGATATAAATAAATGGATGTAGTTTCTAGTTATAGGTGTATAGGCAGTAATTCATTAAATATGGATATCAATTATAAATTGAATAATGAAATCTAAAATGAATTGTTTGCACATACTTATCCATCCTTTTCATGTTTTTAAAGGTAAAGGATTGAAACTATAAATTAACTAAAAATGAAATGAAACTTATACTTGAACACTTACCGATACCTAGACGTCTAAGTGGGTAGTTAGGGTAGTATGTTCATATTTAACTAGTGATGTAATATGTATGCTAAATCTTGTTCTGAGGAATGTGTTTTGAAATTTTAAATAAATGTTTCCATGACTTCCTCATATTTTATTCCATGAGGGTGGTGATGACCATGCTCCAGACATGGTGGGCCTTGAGTCACCAATCATACCTCAAGGAGTACCACTTGAGGCACCGCCGACTAAACCTATGTTGGGAATTGATTAACATGTTGGTGATAGTTTCCTACATCTGATGGAGTCCATTAATGGTTCTCCATGGCTTGTACCCACAATGGTTGATCTGACTTGTGAGTTCAGAAGCAGCATCCTCATACTTTACCAGGGGATGGAGGTCTGCAGGCAGATGAGTCTTGGCTTGAAGTCACCCTATCTGTCTTTGATCATCTGGAGACACCTCCATAGGGGAGGTTAATTATTTCCACATACATGATTTGGGACTCATCCAAGCATTGGTGGGATGTGATTACCCAGGCTGGTCGTAATCAGGGCATGTTATGGGTTGATTTCCATACTTACTTCTATAATCAGTTCATTCCTCATATGTTGAGAGTCGATATAGCTGGAGAGTTCATGCATCTCAAGCAGGGTTCTATGTCATTTTTGGAATGTTCTTCACATTTCATGGAGTTATAGAGATTTTCATCACTTCTAAATGGGGATGATCTTTTGGTGCTATACATTTTAGGGATGGGCTCTACAACACCATATGTACGCACGACAATGTCTTTCACCTGCCTACTTTTTCTAAAATAGTCAATCTGGCTCTTATCACTGATCGTAACCTGAGTGACGACAATAATATGGGTTATAGAGGACCAGTGCCATGTTAGGCTAGCAGTTCTAATTTTGGTAGGAAGCGTTCTCTCGAGGTTTCTTGTCATGGAAGTGATAACTAGAGTTCCCTTTTTGATAGCTCTATAGAGTGTCATTTGTGTGGATGATAGGGGGACAAGAAGCCTCAATGCGATAGAGAGACAATGGAGTTTCATCCTAGTGGACTTATAGGGAATCTTCACTATTTATATATGACCATTCCACTAGATTCGTGTGGAAAAGGAACTATATCAGCTCCACCATTATGAGAGATTTCCTTTACACCATGTCTGGTGGGGAGTTGGAATAGCACTGACATGTCCTTCCAAGGAGGAGGTCAGAGACATGGTAGCTAGAATCTGGGTCACCAATAGCACTAGGGGAGTAGTTTTGATCATGGTAGTGCATTTATTTTGTAGGGATATGGTTCAGGTAAGTTGCATGAACTAAATCTGATACCCGAGGATCAGTTTACGGGACCATCAATAGTACGAAGTACTATTCTCATATACTTTACAGTAGGGTCTACTTTATTTGATACAGGTTCATCGAACTCTTTTATATCTATATCTTTATTGGAGAATCTTAGACTGGATATATAGTTTTACTATGGTATAATGACCCATGATATGTTTTTAGATGTATAAATAGAGGGAATACGCCATTTTAGGGACTGTACCCTTGAATTAGGCAGTTACCCATTTCTTATGGAACCTTTTCATTCATGAGATGATAGGCTTCGATGTCATTCTCAGAATGGACTAGTTAGTCCACTATCAAGGTTTGGTATACTTCTAACACAATAGGTTATCATTTACATCACTAGAGGGAAGCAGTTATCTTCATAAGATTGAGTGGGATGTCTAGGATGTTATAGAAGGACTACAGAATCATTGAATAGGTGGAGTGACTTCCTAGATAGAAAATATCATCATAGAGGATCAAATATTATGTCACGATGATTACCCTCTAAAAGTGGATCATTTTAGTGATGTGTTTCCCGATGCTTTTTCTAGATTACCTCCTGATAGAGAGGTAGAGTTTAAAATTGATATTGTTCTATGAGCAGTTTCAATGTCCATTACATCATATATGATGTAACCTACAGTGCTATAAGACCTCAAGAGATAGTTAAATACTTTAGAGGCAAAAGGTTTTATATGGCCTAGTATATCCTCTTATTGTTTGTCTGTGCTTTTTTTCAAGAAGGAAGATGGATCTTTACGTCAATGTGTGGATTACGGAAAGTTGAACTAGCTTACAGTCAAGAACCAGTATCCATTACCTCGATTAGATGATCTATATGACTAGCTCTGAGTAGAAAATGTCTTCTCCAAGATCGGCATGATATTGGGTTATAATCAGGTCCGTGTCAGGCCATCAAACTTACATCGTAAAGATTTCCGTAGCAGGTATGGTCTGTATGAGTACCTTTTTATTCCATTCTGTCTTACAAATTCACACTATGTTTTCGTGGATTTTATGCTAAGGGTTTTCCACCCCTATTTTGATACTTTTTTCATGGTCTTTGTGGATGACATCTTTGTGTATTCTCACACTCGTAGTACCCATGCCAAACCTTTTGATATCGTTATGAGTACACTAAGAGAGCATCATTTTTTTAAAATATTTCTATGTTCCACTTATGTATCCAAAACGTACACCATAATATTGGAATCAAAAGTATTTTTTGACCCAAAAAACATAAGTTTTGTTGTTTCTTGGGAGCAGACCAAGAATTTATTTGATAAATAGAGTATCTTGGTGCTGGTTGGATCTTACAATCATTTCATACAAGAAATTTCTCATCTTTCTTCACCACATACTAGTCTTACAATGAAGGTTTTCATGTTCACATGGTTAGAAGAATGTAAAAATTCCTTTTATGAACTAAAAGGGAGGCTTGTATTAAACCTATTCTAATTCTTCTTGAGCTGGGTATAGGTTATACCGTCTTTTGTGATGCATCAGGCATTGGCCTGTGATAAGTAATAATGACGGAAGATAGAGTTGTTTTGTGTGGATCTCTGATGTTGGTGCCTCACGATAGAAATTACCCAACACAAGACCTTAAGATAGTAGCAGTTTTCCATGCCTTATATTACTGGAGAAATTATCACATGGTTGAGCACTTTGTGGTGTACACACACAACAAGAGCCTCGAATATATATTTCCCCGCATGAGATAAACCTCAGACAGTGGATATGGTTCCAATAGATACAATCCTTTGAGCTTACCTATATGCTTAGGATGAACAATGTGGTTGTACATGTGTTGAGTTGGAAAACTCAAGACCAGGCCATACAAGAAACTAGTGATGAATGGAAATTAATGGCCCTATATTATGAGATTCATATAAAGTTTTATGATAATAATGAGTAGTAATACCTCTCACCCTTGAAAATTCCCATTCCCACATTTATAATGTGAGGTGTAGAATGTTTTCAGATCCTATGGGAATTGTACTCTGTGATAGTATATCAAGAGATAACCCACCTCTGGATTGGTCTTTGTATAGAGATGACATCCTGCATCAACATGGACATATCTGTGTTCCTAAATATATGAGAGAGGAGTTGATGAAAGAGTCCCATGCCACTTAGTGGGCAGTTCATCCATGAATCTCTAAGATTTATCGTGATATACGATGCCATCATTGGTAGGCTAGAATTAAATGTCAGGTATTAGGCTTTATCAATAGGTGTTCCACCTGTCAATAGGTGATGGTAGAGCACTAGAAACATATAGTCCCATTACTACCACTTATAATACCATAATTTAAATTGGAATATGTTGATATGTATTTCTCAGTCGGCTTACCTAGGTCACTGAGGGGTAATGATGCTCTATGGGTAGTCATTGGCTGACTAAAGAAATCATCCATCTTCATACTTATTCAAGATATTTTCTTAGTTAATGATATGGTAATACTATATATCAAGAAGATCATACAACTAAATAGGGTCCCTCATACTGTCATTCCATATATGGATGATTGTTTCACCTCATGGTTCTAGTAGGGTTTGTAGAGAGCTATAGGAACTCTTGTGCTTCTATGCATAGCATTCCACCCTCAAATTGATGGAAAATCAGAATAGAAAGTACATGTTGTAGATGAAATTCCCTAAGCATGTGTCCTTAATTTTAGTAGTAATTAGAATAATAATATCGCTCTCATCATGTTCTCCTATAATAACAGTATTCAGGTGAAAATTCAGATAGCTCCTTTTGAGGACTTATATGGTAGGTCATTTTGTTCACCTCTGTGCTGGCTAGAGGCAGGCGAGGTATCCATACTAGGTCCTCTTCTCATTCAGGAGACACCAGATCATGTTCAGTTGATCAGGAAGCATATGACTACTAATAGATCTAGACAAAAAAATTATTTTGATCTCCATTGATGAACTCTTGTGTTCTAGGTCTAGGATCATGTTTTCCTTTGGGTATCACCTAGGCTAGGTCATAGATGGTTATGGAAATAGTGAAAGTTGCCTCCTCACTATATTGGTCTATTCGAGATTTTAGAGAGAGTCAGGATAAAAGGATATAAGTGTTTACTAACTCAAAGGTATTGTTCCATGCATGATGTCTTTTAGGTTTCACATCTTCATCATTATTATACTGACCTATCACATACCATTGATCCTGAGGAAGTTTAGATAGATGTTGATCCTACCTTTGAGAAGAATCTAGTATGAATAATTTACTACAGCATGAAGGATATATAAGGATGTTCTATCCCTCTAGTATAGGTGTTATGGACGAAATACCGAGTACATTATGAGACATGGGAGAGGGAAGACAATTTATCTGCTAAATGCCCAGATTTGTTCTTGAACAATGTTTTTCCAATCAAGGAAGGTGAACTCGGGGAAGACTTCTTTTATGGGGGGGAAGATTGTAAGCACCCAGTTTTTTACTCAGGAATGGATCCATTAATTTTAAATATAATCTCTACTTTTTTCTAATATGGATTCAGAATGGGTTTGAAAAGGACTCAAAGGTGTTTCAGGAATGTTCGGATCCCAGAACCCATCTTTTTGGGAAAAACATGCTTGGTGCACGATTTAGAGTAAACTGTGTAGGAATTCTGAATGGTTTGAAAAATTGTTCAGATTTTTTTTTATAGAATGCAACACCTCATATAGTTGGTTCACAACTATGCGGCCTTGTCATGAACGTGCACCTTTTTAATAGGTAATTGTGCACGGTTTTCACACGATTTGTCAAACAGTGCAGAAAAACGGTGCATATGAATTTTTTTGGGTAAATTTGAAGTTTTTTCTTTAATGATCTGTTATGAAACATCCATCTTAACTAATTTGGAATTATGCAGGATTATCCTATTTATATCTAAATTTGGGTATTTTTGAAGAACTAGACTTGGAATCAAGATATCTCATTCATCCGTCAATTGATCGAGCTTTTGTTCATCACATTAGACGTGTAACAGTATGTACTGGAGTCCCCTTGAGTCGTTATCTTCTCTTTTTCTATCAACATAGCTATCATTGTTCGAGAATTTTCACCTTCTCATAGATCTACTATGATCCAAGCCAAATCAATGCCCAATACTGGAGTAGATGAATCATAAAACCCAAAGGTGGGTGGTCTATAATTTATCCCTAATGTTCATCAATTATGTAATATACATGTGGGGCCCATAGATTTTCATTGGGTTATGTGTATTAAATTTTTATTCCTTGATTATACTCATTATAACCATATGGTTATGCTCATTCCAAATATATGATAATTTGTTAGCAGTTACATCCATAACTTAATCCATCCCATGTTGAAGGTTATTCCATATTTGGTTTTTCTGTGTTTTGACACGTTTGAGCCACCATTCGAGTGGGACTTTTCGTAAACTTTATAAGGATATGATTTCTATATTAAATGACATGTTTATATTATTAATTTCATAATGTAAAGTATCATATATTCATACTACTTGACCCACCAAAATTAAGTTCTTCAAATTGATAATTATATGTGAATGATTAATTTGTTGCATATTAGTAGCACCCATTACCGCATTAATGGAAGGAAGAAGAATGAACCTTAAATTATGGAATATGCCATAGATGAATTAAATGAATGGTTTAATACTACATGATCTTTTCAAATAAATGAAAGGTAATGATTGAACTAAATGACCTGGTAAAAAGGTTGCATACTGCTTGACCTTATCACACTAATGAAAGGAAAGGCTTGAACCGAATGAAATATTACATGACTTCATAATAAAATAGGAACGGCCTAAGTTGATATCTACATGGATTATGATGGGAGAATTCCATGAGCACTCAAGAACCCAATTTCGATTCAAGGATATGGATTGCAAAGGTTGAGACCCACCTATATCCCAATCCTTGTCTGTTCATGGATGCCCAGTATGATTTCGTACGATCCCTCATGTAGTACTACAAGATTGTTGGGGTATACTATATGGATCTCATAAATATCATTATAGGATTACTTTGATACACTCATTGGATCTAGCATTGAAAAGTAGGTTCCATGGTTTATTCCCATCAAGAATAATCATTACATAGCACTGTTTGACCCTGATTGATGACCTTGTACTCAGTAGGCACGTCATTGTGGAATTCCATGGATTATTCTCTGTTGATTACACTCTTACCCTATGATAGGATATAGTTATTACTTATTTAGTGACACTTGATGTATATGTCACCTTGGTTATTTCCTTGGGACTTCACTATTAAGTATCACTGATCATGGTTGTCATGTTACATCTTGGAACCTTCACTATTTATACTATCGTGATGTGATGTCATTATTGGATCTACCTCATGAGACCTATCAAAATAAATTGTAAAATTATTAATTAAATGAACTAGTTACATCTTCAGACACCAACTAAGGGTTAAAGTAAGTACTTGGGTATTTAGTTACATTGTACTGATTTATGTATATATGCATGCCTACACACTGTTACATTTTCATTCCACAGGATGGATATTATAGACTCTAGTGGTGGTGGCCCACTGGGATTTATCTCACACCCTCTATGGGAATAGTTTGGTACCCATGTTAGATTACTTGGTTGCAGGTGTTGACAAAGGGACGCATACAACTTCAAACACTTGATTTCTCACTGTTTACTCTATTTCTTGACAGCGGATGACCCAGTTAGAACTTGGGATTATTTGGATAGTATTTTGATTCCTTTATACTTTTTTGAACATATTATAAATTATATGTTGTATCCATGTTTTTTAGTTTCCTAGTGACATTAAATATCATCATCAGTTGTTGTATACTTTGATGTTATTCTAGATATTTTAGTTATTGTTACTATTGTCTCTATTTCCCATTGTGCCTTTTGTTTACTTATATTTAATCCCCTATTTACTTATATTTTCTTTCATATGATGTGCTACACAATGGTAATGATGGCATCGTCTCTCCATGGACACAACCTAGGCCCTCACTGCTAGTCGGCATCCTCTAGTGTTTAGGGAGATTCTCATGAGGTTGAGTGGCCCATCGGGCTCAGGGTACCCCTAAAGTGAAATCCATGTCTGAGATGTCATAGGAATGATTCAATCATTAACCATACCTACATGGAAATAGGAAAAAATCACCATAGGCATTGTCACTACTCTTCAAAATATATAAATATGAAGTAATTGAATCTAGATTTTGGTAGATCACTTCATCGTTTTTGAAAACTTCATTTTGATTTTAGAGTATTTCTCACATGAAACAAATGCAACGATATACATTAGAGAAGCAGAGAGGCTTCACTAAACACCACTATCAATTGTATCTGATCAAGATATATGATTTAACGCAATTTTTTAGAAGAGTCACAAAAAAACTCTATATACTATGTTGAACATAAAATGTCCTACCAACCTCAATATCATTTTCAATCTGAGCATAATATCCAGAAACATGAAGAAATGTTGTGAGTGCGCTAATTTGAATTCAGAGGAAGGAATTGAAAAAATTCTATTTTTGAGTTCTCATAAAATAATATTTTCAACTCATGAGTTGAAGTGGATCCCTTTAAATCCAATTATTGAAAAGGTTAAGAACACATGTATGATGGAATGATGTTGGGTAATGAAAACTTATAGTTCTAGAAATAGACATGGAAATGGTGGAAATGGTTTAGACCATTCAGTAGCACATCAAGGATACCTAAATTTGATAAAATAACTATTCATACAAGCTTCGATGAGAGATATATTTTGAAGTTAGTGGCATTGTATTCCTACACGTATCTCCATTCAATAAATTCATGAAATTTAGGAAGTATGGAATGATTAATACGAGGTACGTAGGCCCCTTTGATATCCATGATCCAATCAGAGCGATGGCATATCCACTAGGACTACCTCCTAACAAGTCTCAAGTGCATGATGTATTACATGTATACTTCTTCAGTATGGACATACCAAGTCTTTGTAATGCACTATGTCGATAGGTGGTACATTTGGAGATTGATATCTGGTATGAGGGGAAATCAATGAAGATCGTAGATCATGGAGACAAAGTACTACAAAATAAAGAAATGCTTCAGTTCAAAGTGATATGGAGAAACTGAATGATTGATGAAGCTACATGGGAAACAAAGGATGTGATAAAATAGAATTGAACTCATCTTTTTTAGTGTGGGAAAATAAAATTTGAAGGGTTACTTTCTAAATGGAGGAATATTCTAACAACCCAAACTATTATAAAAAAAGTTACCTTGTGATTTAATTAAATTATTCAATTTATATTATCATTATAGAAAACACATTCACTTATTTGGTTTTAATGTATCATATATGATTTAAAATACCATTATGAATCATTACCAATGATTAAATATCCATTGAAAAATGATATGATGATTAATAATAATATAGGATTTTAACAATTAAAATTGACATAAACTAAAGAAGTGATAATCTCAACCATTATGATCATACCCTATAAATACCATTTGTTATAGCATCTAAGGGAGATAAAATCCTTGATAATTTACCTTGGTCAAGCCTAAGTTGAGATCCAGTAACTTAAGCATGAGAAAAACTATTTATATGATACGTTCAAGCTCTTTGAGATCATATCCCAAATCATGTATGTTGAAACATCCCATGAAGGTATCACTGTTTCGCTCCATACCATTACGGAATTTTATAGTTTATTAATGGTATATGTATAAAGACTCTATTTATATTTTTATATATATTTTTTATACAATTATGAATATATATTCATCATATTATTTATGAATTATAAATGATCATTATTTGTATACAATTAAACCCAAATAGTATTTTTTGGGTAATATTAAAATTCAATTAAGGAATTTATTTTGTTGAAATGATGTATTTTTTGTACAATTTATATTTTAATATAATTTTATTATTTATTTATTTTTATTAAATATACATGAGAATATAATTTTATTGATTAAAAATGTAATTTTTTTAAGGGTTAAAAAATAGCTATTGTAAAAAACCCCATCATTTCTCAATAAATGTAGAGTATTATTTTAAAATTGAATATTCCCAAATATAGAATATTATTTTAATAAAATTAATAATGTTTTTGGAATTTAAATTTTCAAATTTTCCAATGGATAATTTTTCATAATTTTTTGAGACAGTACAATTTTCATGTAAAAATAAATACCATATAAATATATATTGTGTATTACTACATCATAATGAAACAAAAGAGATGTAATAAATACCATATAAGGATTCCAAAAAAATGATTGTTTTATATTTAAAATAATGTAATTATATTTTTATTTAAATAATATTATATATCCTTTAGGAACCCTCCAAAACCAATAATATATTTTATGGTTTGAAAATATTTATTTGACTGTATGACTCACCACCACATCAATAAGGAAAATATTATAACATGTTCAGACCTTGTCCTTATAAATTATTGAATAATACTAAATTTGGGTAGAAACCATGGGAAAACCATTTGATGGATGGTGGTTTTTTGTATTCAATTATATAGAGTCAAAACCCTATGTTTAAGAAATGATAAAGAATTCTGCACTAATTTTTTATATAAACCCAGAAGATATCCCATTCTTATTCACTCAAAAACCATGGTTCACGTACATACTCGTCCCTCCCCACTCTAGTGTCCTACCAATGTTCCACATGCTCTCAATAATATCAACCAAATCATTTTGAGTCACACTTTCATTGTAAGGGATCCCGTATTTCTCACCTTTATTCAAGAATATTCTCCATTTATGGATTTTTATTTTCAATTCCTAATGTTAGGGTGTTTTCCAACATACCCCATATAGCCCTTATAATTTCTAAAGATGATATCCCACTTTATCTTTCACTAATACCACCATGAACATTTATGTTCCCCCATTATGATGCTGAAATTTCCCTGTGGGATCCATGGAATGAAATGTGTTGTGAAGACCCATATCCAATTCATATCATTTGTGTTCAACTGCATCCACTTATAAATATTTTTATTATGTAATTACATATATTTATTTAAAACACCTTATTATAGAATAAAATGTGTTGAAAATTGATTTCATGTTGTATGATCTATGTGGAAAACATAATCAAGAGAATAAACTAAAAGTGATGGGTGAACCAAGAATTATGTAGTGCTTTAATGAATTGGGTAATGTTTAGTCTCATGAGACATCATATTGGGATAGGGAGTAAACACGATTCATTTATGATACATTATCCATAATTTTGTCTTGGTATTTATCCTAGTCTAATGTTAATAATTATTTTTATGTTGTTTCCACATTTACCATGTTGCCTTAATGTTTATCATGTTATATCTTACCTCATTATTCATGTCTTTGATTCTCAACCCTGTTATTCCACATTGATATTACTATGGTCTAACATGTATTAACATCTTTATGTTATGACATGTTTAGTCCTTTACTATTATTTATAGCTCACTTTTTTTCTTATGTACATCCCCAGGTTTCCCATTCAATTTAAAATCCATGGAATTTTATAATAATGTTAAGGATGTTTTCAATAATGTTGTTGTATCCCATGTTGAAGATATTTTTCTATGTATCTAATACACAAAGGCACTATACTTACTAATCTCTCGGGTTATATTTCCTATACTTTTATGTAATAAATCATGAATTAATATGTAATAAAGATTTAGGTTGTTATAAACATTTTATATAATTATATAAGGAAAGAGAACATTATTATTTTTTTACCTCAAAATATTGAAGGATTTTATACTACATATATTGAAACTAATTGGATAAAATAAAAAAGATTATTATTATTAGATTGCATAAACATAATCTATTTTTTCTGAGCCCAATATATCATGATGTAAATGATGTTATTTCCAAAAACATCTTACAACATTTAATCTTCAATAAATGAAATATTCTTCCCTATAGGGGATAAAACTAGTATTGTTTTTTTATAAATTGGTGATCCTTCTATCTATTTCTATTTGACTATAATTGAGAAAAAAATATAATAGAATATAAGACCCAACCATATGGGAAAATCATGTTTGAATTATTTCTCAAATAATTACATTGTTAAGGATCTACCACAACTCATTATATTGAAATAGAGGGAGAAATTTTTTTTGAAACACATAAATGGGGGAATATGGTTCAATAAACCCATAAAATAGTGTATAATCAATCAAATAGACATCTGAAAAAATATATCCATACTCATGTTGTCCATTCATAAATCAGTATTAAAGATAATATATTTACTTTAAAAATTTATTTATGATTATTAAAAGATAAAAAATGTTATATTTATGAATGATAAGTCAGATTCATCAAATTTATTCTAAATTTTTAAAATTTAGGTTCATAATGATTATATATTTATTACCGAAATGTTTTGTATTAGAACTAGATACGTATTTACCTATAACTCTTTATAATATTATCTATCTAAGTATGTTATAAAATACAAATATATCATTCCATAATGTATCTAACCAACCCCAATAACCTTGATCCAATGAGAACATTATTATATCGTTATAAGATTTTTGAGGTCTTATCCTGAAGGATCGATTATTTTAGTTGTCTTGAAGAACCAGGTAGAAACTTTATACCCAATTTACATTATATTTAAAATATAAAACAATAGAAATATAAAGGTTCTTCATCAATGAAAATCATTCAATAAATTATTCTTCATATCCTTGGTAATGTAAAATAATTAAGGGCGAGATCAAATAATTAGTATGGTTTACATATCATTGAAGATATCATGATTAAATAAGACATAAATAATATGGAAGGTAAAAAATAAATATAAAATATATTTAATCAATGCTTTTCTCCTCAATTCATCCATGTATAATATCTATGAAATAATTTCATCTTTAATAATAAACGAATAATAAATGAAGGAAATAAATAGTGTTGGATTTTAGGATCGCATGCATCGTGATATATATAACACCATATCCTTTCTACAATATGGTTTAAACTAGGGGTAGGCATGTACTAAAACCCCATTTAATAAATCTAGAGAAATGGTTTTTCTCATGAGGATTGTTGATGCATCAAGGGGAAATATAATTATGATCCCCACCCATCACTACATATCAAATGCATTAATCATATATTTAATGGTCAAATAATTCTTAAAAAATATTCATTAGAAACAAATGTCTATAATGATTAATCAATAAAAAATAAATATTTCACCCATCAATCGAATTAAACTAAAAGTATAATTTCATATGTTTAAATGGAATGTGTTTTATAAAAAATCATTATATATAGAAAATGGATATTTAAAAGAATTTTAATGACTAATAATAATGAGAAATGGATTTTTACCAGATAATACTAATGAACACAAAATTAAGAAGTGATATAATATGACCATTAATTCAATAAAAATATTTTTTTTATAAAATAATGTTGATAATAGAAATAATAAAAATGAAATAAAAATATTAAAATAAGGATTCATTAAAAAAAATTCTCATAAATGCTGAAAACATGTAGAGGAATCTATGAGAATAACACAATATTGGTGGTTAGAAAATGAGATAACTCTTCAAACGTTACAAACATTACTTTTTTATTTTTTAATAGAATTTCTAAATGGGCCTTTTAAAAAATAAATTTTTCCCTAAAACCATCTTAGACATCATATATGAAAAAAAAATTATTATTAGTAAAAATATATATTTAGTAAAATAATTTTTAAAATTTCATAAATGGATTAAAAATAAATTATATCATAAGATAAATAAGATAAACTTGTTAATTAATTTCTTTACACGATTTAAATAAAAAATAAAGGAAATGTTGGAAGAATATATGATAACATTTAAAATATTCAAATAATAATGGAATTACTTGTTCTTATAAAGCATAAATTTTAAAAATTACATCAACAAAAATAGAGAAAACTTGAAAAAATTATTATTAAAATAATTCCTTATAACTTTGGTAAATATTAAATTGTAACCCATTCAAATATTAAACATTGTATGATACAATAATCATCATGAATAAATATATATCCTTTTAATTACATAAATGGGGTAGTATATTCAATACATAAAAATAAATAATTGTATGTTATGAAATATGTCTCAATGGAGTGGAAATTGAGACAAAATACCTTACAAAGATAGTATCATTAATTATTGAATCAATCAATTAGATGAATATTTCAAAAAATTAAAATCCACTATATAAATGATATAAAAAAATAAGAAAAGCATATTTTATTTCAAACATAATCATGGAATGGAATTATTAATGAAGTAGATGTATAACCCAATGAATGGAAATTGAGTATGAAAGCCCTTGCCTCATGTTTCCCTTAAGATTATTATTATTTAACCACAACTATTATGTTTTAAAATATTTATTTAATTATAATATAACTATTTTATTATTTATAATATCGTATATGGTCACATAATATCAACATATCACCCATTTGTTATTAGTTTTTCATTTTGATCATTGTTTTGGTTTTTAACTACTTTATTTTGTTATGCATGTTTTTCATGGGTGTTCTGGTCCATGTTCTGTGATTATGGTTCTATATTATCTATAATTTCAATCATCATATAAATATAATATATATTCATGCAATTATTATTAAAAAACAATTAATTTGTAAATGAAAAATGGTTCACAATGGTATATGGAGGTTGTAGTTTACATGTATGCACGATCGACATTATCACTTTTCAATAGATTGGAAGGTATGGAGGTTGATATGACCTTATTATTCAAGATTTTAAATTTTTTCATTATTACAATATTTGAAAATAACTTTCATATTTATAACAATTCATGTAAAATGTTGATGAAAATCAATTACACTACTACTTGGAGATAGTATTTAATATTTTTGCATGATCAAATGTTTTTTCTTTCCATGGGATGAAAAAGAGGGAGAAGACGGTTGTGTCTAATTATAATAAAATAAATATATATTAATGATACTATATTTATTATTTTATAATTTTTAAAATATATTTAAAGTGAGTACATTAGGAATGAAATTTTGAAATGTCAATAATGGTGATGGACTCTTTTATAGTGTAATTCCATTATCAATCCTCTTAATGGAATTATGGTTGGTATTTTAGGAATAATGCCACAAATATTACAAGAAAAGGGGTGTTTATAATATAAATGGGAAGTATTTGGTCAAGATAGAATGATTAATATGGCGTATAATAATAAGATAAGATATTTCCTTTTATAAGTGAGGTGAGAGATATATATGTAATTAGATGACATATTATATTAATATAAATACATTTTCAACTAAAATAGCTTCAAATTGATATAATTTGAATATTTTAGGAGTAATATTTATAATCCTCTAATCAAATAGTTTTTTTCTCAAATTATGGGTTATGGAATGACACTTATCTTATACATTAACCCCCCATCATTTTCGACAATTAATAGAATATAATAGTTTTCTACACTTTTGGGTCATCACTATTACCATAATTCGACATTAAGACCCTAAATGAATAGAATATTATATTTCAAAAAAATATAATATCCACTTGGTTGATGATAAAATCATTATGGATTTTAAATCATTTAAGAAAATATTTTTTTATAAAATCTCATTAATGATATTTTGGAAATATTGAATAAACTTGTCTTTGAAAAAAACAAGAAATAATAAAAATTCAAATTTAAACATTTAAAGCTTCTATAATATATTATAATTTTATATAAAATTATTCGAAAAAAATTCATCCAAATTATATTACTTTTATTATTTTTAAAATATTATAATTTTATTTTTATATTAATTTAATAAATAGTATGTTGGCACTGCCTGAGGATTTAAGAATATAAATAAAACTATAAAAAATAAAAATAAATATCCATGATAAAAATAAATTAATAATGTCTAGAATAAAATTTTATATTGATTCATAAAATATTCTTTTCCTTACGTGAACATATAATAGAAATTAAAAGTAAGAGACGACCATTTCTAAATTTCATTTACTTAAAATAATATAAATTTCATTAACTAGAGAACCTAATCCAAAATGTCAATTATTAATATTTTTTAATGACATCCATAATTCAAAACAACCATTTAAATAAAAAAATATTGGGTTGATATTTAACTGAGTTATCATAATATTTTTAACATTCAATACCCTATTTTCCCATTGTTGATATGATTTTATCATGTTTATTATTCATAGTTCATAAAAATAAATGGGACTCTTAAAAAATATGGAACCTCCTAAAAAAAATTTTAAATCCATTTTTGAATATCCATTTTCTTGATGTTTCAAAACATAATTTTAATATAAATGTTTAAAAAAAATTAAAAAGAAACATTTTATGAAAAAAAATTGTTTTTGAATATAAAAAATATCATATATAAAAAACAATAATATTATTTAGTTAATATATATTTTTTCTAAAACATGGATAATATTATACATTATTAAACAATACAATATATAGTGATACTCTTAATTTACTAGGAAGGACATGATAGTATTTGAAAAATCAATATGTTTCACCATTTATTGAAAAATATATCATTTCATGAAAATCACAAAATTTCACCATATAATATTGGTGTTATGAATTTTTAAAAAATGAAATTTGTTTATTAATTTTAAAATATATGAAATTTTGTAATTACTTTTTTTATTAAAATTCATTAATTTTTTTGATAAGTGGCAATGCACGCAACACCATATTTAAAAACACTATTTAGTCAAACTTTTCAAACTTAATTTATAATTAAAATTAAACACTTTTAGAGAATATATTTGATATAATAAACATGACTTTTTAAAAAATAATATAAAAAATATCTTAGGGTTAATAGTTGGGATTTTAATGAGAAGTTTACTTTTATGATGTATAGTGAAAATATAGAATTTTAATTGAAAATATCCTTTTCGTCCATATAATTTATAATGTCAAGTTATGTTTATATTTAATTTTAAAGTATAAATTACTAATTTATACATCATTTAATACAAATATATTCCATTTTAATCAAATTCATATTAAATTTTTTGTATTGAAACATTATAAACTTTTGGATATTTTCACCTTAAAATCCGCTTTTTCACCACATCTGTATGATTAATTTTAAATTAATTTTATCAAATTATTTGGATTTAATTTAAAAAAAGGATTCCATATATATAATAAATACTATTTATCATTTATAGTGTTTTAAATTAAATTTTTTATCAATATTTGTAGTGAAATGTGTTTAAATTAATTATATTGAATTAGATTAAAATGAGTTTACTAAATAGTTAATCATGGAATAAAATGTAAAAAAAATGACCCAAAACATGTCCTAAAAACATTTTATGACCTTATTTCAACCATATACAATATATTATAGACAATGATGAATTATTGGGACCTGGTTACATTAAAATAGCATGTTTTGAATTCACTCTATCAAAAACATAAAGGTGCGCCACTCTGCCAACTTATTAAAGGCAACCCCTTGTACAACTAAATTAATGGGATAAAACCTCATTGGTTAAGAAAATACCAAAATTATTTAATTAAACAATTCAATAAAATCATCCTACAAGATTTATCATGTGATAAATCCCACATTTAATGGATTTATTGAAAACTTAATGTGGATATCAGAATAAGATGTAATGTTCTTTTGAATGAATTTTAATTTTTTTCATCTCTAAATTTTCAATTCATATTAAGAAATGATTTTATAATTTCCTCAATATAACCAATATACATATATTTTTTATATTATGGTTAGGACCTACAACTTCACAATCATCCATCAAATGGGTAACAATGTCATCGTTCGTGTGTATGACAGACTATCAACCCACAAATCGATGTCATTTTTTTACTAGAACCTTTCATTGTTGAGATTAATGATGGATTTATTATTTATATGTGATATATATATATATATATTATGAATTTATTATTCTTATTTAACTATTATATCACACATATCATCATGATTTCCATTTTGTGAGAATATGGTAATGTTGCTACGGTGTATGGTGAGCTACCGCCTCACGAAGCGATGTGATTCATTCACTCTTTATTTGGAATGTATTAAGGTTGGGTTTAATAAAAATATGTGATATATATGAAATAAAAAATATAATTTAATGGTAATATATATATATATATATATATATATATATTTCTTTTATATTATCAATACATCATGAAAATGGAAACAACGTTCATGGGTACACACACCTAACCAACTCCTTGAATGTTGCTTTAAATTTCTTATCACCAAATTTTACAGATTACTATATATAAATATATAATGAATATATAGGATATTTATTTAATTTTTAACATTCAATAGACAATTATATAATGATCAATGTTATAGGAACAAAAAATAAAAAATTCAAAACATACTCAAAAATCAATGTGGATATTACTTGAGAAAATGAAAATAATGAGAAATTATAAAAAACGTGGTTATAAGATGTTATAAAAGGATAATATATGATATGATGAACAAGATTATTGTTAATATATATTTTAATTAAATGATTAAAACCATTATAAAATAGGTTAAATAGTGGTCAACCAAATGAAAGCCTATGGTGATGGATTTCATCTCAATTTACATTCCATTGATAATTGCTTATTATTAGGAACCAATTCAACTTTTCACTGTTAAATTACTCACTTTTTAATTGTAATATCATGAAAAAATAATTCTTCATGATATTTTATGTTTCAATTTGAATTATTTCATCAAGG
Source organism: Viscum album (assembly GCA_963277665.1). NCBI lineage: Eukaryota > Viridiplantae > Streptophyta > Magnoliopsida > Santalales > Viscaceae > Viscum > Viscum album. The sequence goes on from CAUJRU010000208.1 coordinate 496,825, forward strand.
GGTATTTCACATGAAAATTACCAAGTGGTAACAGTTATTATGCAATCACACTTTATTTTTTGATTGTTAACAATCTATTAAAGTAATTACATTACTGAAATTATTTTTCATTGAAATTAAATTTAACATCAATATCCATAATATTATTTGATGGATATGATTATTTCCTAAATAGTATACCATTTTTACATACAGTTTTTACCAAGAAAATTATTTGACTGAGTTCATAAATATTGATAATTTATTATCACTAACTAAAAAATGATATTTGATAAAGAAAATTTTTTAGGACTTAAATTGACTAATATATATATTAGGAATTATTAGAAGATGAAATAAATGAGTTTGTGACTAGTTAATGAAATCCCCTCGATTCATAGATAGTATCTTGAAAAGAATAAGTTGGAAAATCTGATGGGTTTTTTCTATGTACTTTTTCCATTTTCATGAGGATAGATCATGATAGTAACAATATAATGTTCATGGGAAAACGATTTGATCATTACTCATTTCCTGAATTCAGTATATTGTGGCCACTATCCATTATATTTTCACTCTAACATTATCTCCGGATTAATTTCATTACATGTTGTTGATTAAAAGGATTGTTTTTTCTATCAATTTCCTTACCATATTGATTATAAATTTTCTATTATTAATATAAATTTATTTAAATGGATTTTGTTTTCAGTTATTTAAATTTTCATGTTGAATGTTCTAATTTAAACAGTAAATCTACTTCATTACATATCTCTTATTGCTAATTTTACCTCACCAATATTTTATTTCATTTCCCCGTATATAAACAATACATCTTTGAATGATTTTTCAAAGATAATAATAATTTTATTTATTATTTTTCATGTTTCATTTTATATTACCAATTTAAAATTCTGATCATTTTTTATATTTCTTATTAACTGATAAACTATTATCTCCTTTGATATTTGACCCATTGTATCTATACCAATGTAATAACAAATGGCACAAGCTATGGGATTCTAAGATTGGGGTCATTACTATTGGTATCAAAGAAAGACTACAATAATTATTTCAAAATAGATTTATTAAACCATATAATAGGTAACCTAAGCCTATGATATATATTTAGGATATGTATAGAATAAAATCATATCATTTTGGTAAAGTGGGTATTATATGGGTCTTCTTAGTAATACATCCCTATCTAGATACTAAAAGTGGACATGTTTGTGGAACATATTTTAATAAAGATAATAAAAATGAAATTTTTTCATTATTATTGACTCATTTGTAACACGGTACATTACAATGTTGCTTACTATGTACCTATTTTTACACTCTTGGTGAATATTCATAATATACTTCACATTTTTATTACAGACAATTGTGAGGGTTCTGAATGTAAATAAATCCCCAATGAAACCAAATTTCATGATTCTGAGATTAAAAATACTTTACTTTTAAATTTATGTTATCTGTTACACAATATTTAAAATTATATATTATGATTTAAAATTATTAATTTTATTATCTAATCAAGTATATACCATTGTTTAGAAATGGTACATGGAAGGGATAATTGTACCAACACTCATGTACTATGTAGATAATTCCCTTATAATGGAACTCATTCATATGGTATTGGAATAGAGATATTATGGATATATTATGAATTATTAATTATGTTATGAAAAATAAAATTCCCAAGATGGAGAAAATTTCCCCATAATGAGATTATCCAATGTCGGATCATTGTATGTGACATAATAAAATATAATTTCATTAAACTAGTAATCCAAAAATATCTATGTAACGTATTATGTATTTGGAAAATATATTTATGTCCTTTGGGTGTGGTTAAATTAATAGGTTATAATTGTAGTGTATTTTCTAAAAGGTGATGTTAATCAATGGTGGTCGTTGATTTAGAATACTAGGGATGAAGATAAAATTGAACTCATGCAATGAAAATATTTTAAGGGGACATTCTTCGATAAATATATCCCCCATTATAAAACATATGAGATATAGAGAATGATTATTAGTATAAATTAAAGGGAGAAAGAAAGTGTTGTGAATTATGAAGCTACCTTTATATGGTTATCCAGGTATACCACGGATTATATATTCAACAAGGTCTGCAAAATTGACCAACTCACTAAAGGTCTTACGCTAGGTCTCCAAGGGAACTATTTTCTATGAATTTTTCATCATATGAGGAAATAACATTATATACCATCAAAATAGAGACGGAATTCACCAGATCATATATATTCAAGGGAAATTACTAGAATAATAGTTCATCTGAAAACCCTGAAAAATTGAATATTTCAATGAAGAAGAATGGACTGAAGAAATTATAACTGTGTAAGAACAATGGAAAAAAATCACCATGGGAAATGAAATAAGGGGTTGTGAGTTTTTTATAAGTTGGGAGAAAAGTTTCAACATATTATAGAATACAAGGGGATGAAGGAAAATTCTATTAACCACAATTTCAAATGGTGGGAGGTGGGGAACTATGAAAATGATTTCCCCAAGTTTAAATGGAATCTTCCATAGAATGGGCCATAGGGAGAGGGAAAAGATTTTATGATCACTAAAAATGATGTATAAGTATGTAATAATGTGGTTTTATGTATGTTAATCATATATCCAAATTTATCAAATGCCTTATTAGATTTAATATTATTCTTATCTTTTATCAATGTAGTTATTTTATTAAATATAGATATTTATTTTTGGACTTAATAATGGAGTTTTTATATATAAATATTAAGGTAAGACTCATTGGAACAATAATGTGTCAATCTATAATCATTATGAAACATAAATATTCTTTATCTCGACCTTATTATCATATTTATGGTTGATATTGATATAATTATCTATTTGACTTGATTTTAAAATATGGTGTAGAATTGTATTACAAGAATAAAAAAAATATAAATTTCTAAGGATTATATAATATTACCAATCATTAGAGCAGAGAATTCATTATTTGAGTCAAATCTAGATCCAAGCCTAATAGCTCTACATAATGTGATACTTGATGAAGAAGAGAAAAAAAATATCCATGGATGAAGAAGATAAAAAACATCTAGGGATGAATAAGGTAATAGTCAATCTGAAGATATACTTATTATACAAAAATACAATGTTGTATTTCCTTTCGAATTATCTTAACAACCCATAGAGTGTGAAGTTGATAATTCGTTTGATTTAATCCCCAATGTAAGACTAGTATAAAAGAATCCTTATAGAGTGCCAAGTATTGAATGAGTGGTGTTGAAGAAACAACTATAAGATTTAGTTGATAAGGGATTTATTTTCCCTACTATTTCACCAGGGGTAACCCCTATTCACTACGTTAAGAAGAATGATAGATCCATGAGGTTGTGTATTTATTAATGAGAAATCAATTTTATTATAATAATGAAAATGTATCATCTACCCCATATTGATTAATTATTTGATCAACTTCATAGAGCCCAATATTTTTCAATGATTCATCTTCCTTCACGGTATAACTAATTTTGTGTAATGAATTAATACATTCTAAAGATATATTTTTGAATGAGTTATGGACATTATGAATTTACAGTAATTTAATTTATATTGGCTAATGCATGCGTAATTTCTATTTATTTCATGAAATATTGTTAATGGAATATCTTGATGATTTGTTTTGTATTCATTGATGATATTATGGTATATTCTAAAAGCTATGGGGACCATGAGAATGAATTGATGATAATTATTAAGATTCTTATGTGGAAATATTTATATGGGAAAATTAGTGATTTTGATTTCTATCTTCAATAAGCTTTTTTATTGCTATATTATCTATATGAATGGAATCTTGATTGTTATTGAAATGAAAAATGTAGTCATATAATGGGACACACCAACAAACATAATAAAGGAATGTAGTTTCATTAGTTTGGAATGTTACATATGCTTTTATTTTGCAATTTTTCATGTTCATCTATACTATTAACAAATATTTCTTGTAAAGGGGTTATGTTTTTATAGAGAAAGGAATGTAAATAATGTTTTGATGAACTAATGTTGAGATTGTACAATAAAAAAAATAACTCTATAATATGGAAGTGATGGGTTTGTGATATATAGTAATGCATCAAAGAAAGGACTAGGTAGTTCCCTAATGAAAAATTGTAATGTTATTTCATATGCATTAAAGAAATTGGAAAATCATGAATAGAACTATCCAACCCATGATCTTTAGTAGCTTTCTGTAATATTCTCATTGAAGATTCGAAGACATTACCTTTATGGTGGATGATGTGTTACACCCAGAGATCCTAAAATACTAAAATACTTATTTTCACAAAAACAACTCAATATGAGATTAATGATATGGATCAAGATACTCAAGGATAATTATTTATCAATACACTACAACCCATGGAACGAAAATAATATAGAAGATGCATTGAGTAGGAAAGATAATGGAATTCTGAACCAAATGGATAATGATAGGGATCCTATGTCCATGGATCTAGTAAAGATGGATATGGTAATTATTGAGGAAGGGGAACATCATTCAGTTTTACATTTTTTGAAAAAAAATATTAGAGGTGATAAATAAATATTAATGTGATTATTAGATATTTTAGAATAAAATTAATGGTGTGGTTGATGGGATTCTAGGAGACTATTTTTGAAAAAACAGCGTTCTAAAATTTGGGTTAGATTTTGTGTTACATCTATACCTGATCTAAAAATGGTATTATTATAAAATTATCATTGATAAAATTTCTCTAGACAACATGGTAGCACAATGTTGTGTAGGTATTTGAAGGAACTTTTTTTGCTGGATAACATGATGTGGGAAATTTTTGAATCTGTGTCTATATGTTTAGACTATTAATAAGAAAAGTTTCTAAGGATGTATCCTAGAGGAGCCATGTATCCATTTCTTATTCCTATATGGATGTGTTGAAAAAGTTGGTTCCCTAGACCAAAAGATGTAGTACTTTTTATTACCATATAATGTACAAAGTTATTTGTATATGAAGTCTTCTTACCATTATAGTGTGGCATGTTCTTCATCCACTAAATAATGGTAATGTCCATAGATTAATTGTCATATCAATATATTATAGAATATCCCAGGATATATTGAGAAGCTCGAGATACATTGACATTAATATTAAGAAAAATTCCTATGGTATAGATACATCTTACTAAATTGACATAATTGATGTTTGTCTATCAGGTGCTAGGGGATTATAATAATTGAGACTTCTTTTCATGAAGCATGCACTTGGTGATCTCTTATATTGAGATCATGAGGATGGACCTTCTGATAGAAACACCACATGTTTTGTACATCATTGGTTGTTCTTGTCTACATACATGTGTATTGGTCCCCTAACTTGAGATCACAACCAGAGTGTACCATTTGATTGCTTACTTTGGTGCAAGGAAAAAACATGGTATTGAAATCTTGGTGAGGCAGCCCGTGTCTGGTGCGTTGTTAGTGGTATGACATTGGTTTAATTGTCAAGAAGGGATTTGTTGCTTCCATGTTATAGACTTAGTATATCTCATGCCCGGTTGAATAGGATGGTGCTACTTATATAAATCTTTGGCCAAAGCAGTCAAAAGTAAAATCCATCCTGAAAGATTAAAAAATAATAAATCAAGAAAAGGATGATGACATAAATGTGCTTCCTCCTTTATGAGATATTTAAATAGAAATATATTATAGTATATAGTCAGGGTTGATAGGATGGAAGTCATATCTATGACGATCCTTATCTCTTTAGGGGCCTTGATGGGTTTCTAGATTCTGCTCTTGGTCTGTGAATTTTATTCACTGGTATCGAGATAAGGGTCAAGATGGTAACAGACAATAGTTTATTCAAGAATCCGCCCCATTTAGTTAAATAGGAATATTGGACATGGTGGTCCCCATCACGGGGTCCGAGTGTTGTCCAAATTATTGATCACCGATAAGCAAATAAATTATTTATTATTCAAGTTATGAAATAATTGTGATTGAAATTATTTAATGTTTTTAAAAGTTAAGGAAATATGAGAAAATATTAATTGAATGAATATTATTTTAATATTCAAGGTTCGTTTAATATTAAGAGGAATATAGAGTTGAGTTTGATGGATCAGTTTTTATTACGTAATAAATATTATATCTATTATAGGTATGTGTAAAATAATAAATAATATTGATGCGATTTCATACGTCAAAATTATTTTTTTAGTGGACGTTGAAATATACGGGGGTTGGGGAACCCAATCGGGTTTTTGGACACTCCACTATAAATAGAGGTGGGGCTCTCTTTCCATGTAACTATTCATTCATTTTATGGATTGAAAACTAGAGAATCTCTCTCCTCCCGCTCTCTAGAGAGAGGGACTCTCCATCCAAGAACTCAGATTAATATATTCCTCAAGCAACGAAGGCATCGCAATGTGGTGATCATCGAGACATCCATGGAATTTTTGAATTGTCGTGCTAGAACCCAAAATTTGATGTTCGATGCTCCCAAAGATTTTAGAAGTGTGTGTGGATGATCTAGAGGGGTTATACTATGGATCCCTCATGCGATGATCCCTGACGATGACTTTCCGTCGACCGTGGCTTCAGTTAGGAAATAGGTATGTTATTCATTTAATTTTTGTGCTCCTTATAATATCTGGCTCTGATCGTCAGTGTCGACAAGTCCCATAGACCCATCAATGAAAAATATTAAATCCCTAACACATCGCCTTCCATAGCGAGCCCTGAAACCTTTTAGTGGCATCAGAAAAATCATGTATATTTTCTGATCCAAATAAAATTACTTTTTATAAAATTATGTAGAGGTTTTTGAATCGGTCACAAGGGTTCAAACCCCATGTTGATCCGATTTCGAATGACCGAGTTATGACCACTTAAATTTTTTTGATAGGATTATTTGTTTGGTTTGATCTCTTGTATTAAAATTTAGTCATTTTAAGGAACCAATCAAGTTCAGATTGGATTCATCAGATATACTTAAAATTATTATGAAAAATTATAAATTTTACAATTTAATAATTTTTATAATAATTTTACATCTATAATAGTATTTATTTTATTAATATTAAAATAAAATAATAATAATTTATTATTATTATATTCAATGTAAATTTAGCATTTGGAAAATTAAAAGAATGTGGGTTGTGGACTTGACCATGAAAATAATAAAAAAAATGGGGAGGAAACTTTAAAAAACTAAATGAAGTAAAAAATTGGGACTTTACAGGGGGTCCATGCGGACACCATATATCTACCATAGTCGGCTCTGGCCACCCCAATGGGCCACACCCGACAGATCTCGTCAGACACCCTTATTGGCCACTACACTGGCCTCAAGGCTCCCCTGCCATCTCGTCTTTATTCCAGAAGCCGCATTGGTCAATCCTTACCACGGTCCCTGCATCACGGCTCCCGATTGGAAGCCAGCTTCCATGTCACCCTCCCAGCAATCGTCGTCCCCCATGCCGGCCATATCCTGGCTGGCTTGGCAGCCATATCTTTTTGTTTCTAGACCGCCATAACACCTCAACCCATGGGTGTTCACCATCATCCATGAAAGGACCAAACTCGGGTGCAGGTATCCCCTAACACCTTAAGCAAGGTCTAGTTAGCCTCGAAACAGGACCAGCCAAATCTGATCGACCATTTTTGGGTCGGGGCGGACCTGACATACCCAGATAATCCCACCACGAGATTTACCCCACCTATTGCGGGTCTGTGTCGGTTTAGCACAACCCGCAATGGTCTATAGTAGGGTTTAGAGACTCCGGTTACATTTAAATAAACTTAACTAATTACATTAATTTTCTGAATTAAATTACATTAATTAATATATTAATCGTAGCTTAAAATAAATAACTTTTTATACCTGGATATAATTAATTAAATTTGGTTACTAAATTGAATATAATTAATTAATATAATTTCATTATTGAAATTAAATTTATTAACATACCGGTAAATAATTAAATTATTTGAGTTTAAAAATTTATTTAATTTAATTAATGAAACCTCGTACATGTTCAATGCAATTTAATTTTCATCACGTATTATTTTTACCCACCTGCTGGTGTTGATGAATGACCCGTGTATGTTTTCATTTATTTAATTAATTAATTAAATATGGGTGATTATTTTATTTAATTAATTGATGTTCTGTGCATTATCTTTGTTCAGTTAAAATGTATAGGTGCATACGCGTCCAATTTTACATGATGTACATTTATATCTCTATTCCCCCTCACCTGTGCGTGAGTATTTTTGTACTGTGAATGAAGACGGTGAATGATGTGGACATCGCTAAGATGAGGTGATACACGTTGATCAAGATGATGCAAGATGACACATGGATCCCGCTAAGATGAGGTGGTACTCCAAGACGTGACATGGATCCTACCAACACAAGGTGATACTCATGATACGAAGCAGATATATAGGACAATGGTGATCTACATCAAGAGTCAAGATTTTACTCAGGTATCATGCCCCTAGGTCGTTTAGATTCTCAAGTCTAGTCGAGTAGTTGTTTACCATTATTTATTTTTATATTATTTTTTGCATAAACAAATAGCAGGAGAAATTCATAAAATAATAGATAATAAAATGAATAAAGAAGAGACATGTGTTTTTCTATTAACATTCAGTTGTGAGCGCGATAAGATAGACAAAAAAGTTTAATAGAAACGGACTCCATTCGTCGATAGAAAAAACACAAAACCCTTAATGAAATATTAAGTCAACACAACATTCAATCATACAATTTTGAGCAAAACTGGCTGTTTGGGGTGTCGTTCATTCCATAGCTGAGGGTGCCTCTTAATATCAGGGAGTTATTATGATAGTGTTGGGTTGACATGTAATGACCCAGACCCAAACAGCCACCCAAACAGTTCTAAACGGGTCGGGTGTTACTACCTTAGGCACACCTCCCCGAACGCCAAAGGTTGCCTACTAGCAGTGAGGGCCTGATAGGTATAGTGGGGAGGCTATACCCTCTCGAAGGATAATAATAATGGTACGGGTCTGAGTATAACAGTAAAGATGCAGAAGAATAAAAGGCTCAACAGACTGAAATCAGACCCACAGAGCAGAAGCATGATCAATATAGATAAACAGCAGAAGCAATAAATATATCAATAGCAGCGGAAATAAACACAACAGCATGCTGATCACTTGTAACTATCACTGAATAACTAACATGCATCCAAAACAGGTCATACATGTATTTATATATATAAACTTTCCAATGGTTAACCAACTGTAGCTACATAACAAATAAACATGCTAATACAGGAAAGGAAAAAAAACAAGACAAAACTTCAGCGAGGCAAGACCACAAGGTTCATACCATCTCCATGCAACAACAAATGCATCCCAACTCCTGAAGCTGGCCTCTTTCTTGCATGTAAATCCATAAAGTCTGCACACGTCCCAAAGGGCATGTGCAGGGTGTGAGACAAATACTAGTAGGATACCACCCAATGGTGTGTACCTAATATATGTGTCTAAGAAGACGTGTTTATAAGGAAGATAGTAAATAGTACGATGCACAAATAAACACAAACTCCATTGGTGCTCAGCGGCCACTATGGTGTGTCACCTGCTTCGGCCAACGTCGAAATATCTATCATGTAACCCAGCACCATGTGCCCCCAGAAACCGCATGTCTCAAGTACCAACATCCTAAAGGTAGGCCTAAAAATAGTAACCTGACACCTTGTTCCTCCTGACACATCATGCCTCAAGTACCGACATCCTGAAGGCACGCCCAAGAAGTAACCTGAAGGAACAACGATGTATGTCCTCAAATAAATAACCAAAAGGACAGTGATTCCTGCCATCAAATAAAGTAACCGGAGTGACGATGATATCTGTCCTCAAATAATTAATCGGAGGGACAGCGATTCCTACCCTCAAATAAATAACTGGAGGGATAGAAATACCTTCCCTCAAATCACGGTGATCCTCAGGCCCCAACCCGATATCCTCAAAGTTATCCCCTGGAGGCTCCTCACCTCCCATATGGCTTCCTACGGCAAGCACCCCCAACCAAAGTACCTATACCATATATACGGGGGCCTCTACCCACAAGAGTGGTCTAAACCACCTCATCACAAAGTATCTCTGTGTGCACACTACTCAACTTCCGGGTGAGCTGTAATCACCAAAATAGTACCTAAGCCACCACACCTCTAACACCTCGTTCCCCTACGACCATGCCACTCGAGTCTGATGGCCTCTCCATCCAAGTAACCCGAGCCATGACCAACCTGATATTCATCCTTATGGCATCCCACCTTTTTATCACATTAACATTCATTACAAAATACAAAACTGAGGATCTTTAAGGTTTAGTGTCATAGAAACCAGGAACTTAATACATGAAAACATAAAAAATTCTTCTTAAACACCTGAAAGGGTTATCCTTATGTTCATACTATGTTCATTACTACATCTCATAACCTAGGGACATATATCAAAAGAAAGGGTGAGCAGAATGCTCAATAAGGGAAACAACGGGAAACATTTAACATGTGAACTTGATATACATCAACAAAGTCATTAAAAAGAACTTTAAGGTATGGGAAATAAATCATGAGACATATCATAATAAAAATAATTTATTTCGTAACATAAAGATGTGACTACAAAATTTAACTTAGAAAATCATTTCGGTTTCACCAAGGTCCATCCCAAAGGTGTCAAAAATTTACCAAGGTTATTCACCAAGGTATCGTTAAAAATGGTCATCTCTAGAGATGAAGTCTTTACCAAATGCATTGGAGGGTTATCAGGCCGCACCCTTAATTTTTTTTCATTATCATGTGAGCCACATATATCATCATCAATAATTTCATAAATAACCCACATAGCATAAAAGAAATGGGTTTCATTTCATAGTCATAACATTTTAAAAATTGCTTTAAAGACGTGATCTTTATGTCACGTTAAACCCACAGAAAAGGAAAGCGGGTTTCATGTATGTAAATACCAGAATTTCAAATAGATTATTTTGATATATATGTGAATACCCCTATAGAAGAAAGATCTTTGAGTATTCACATAATCAAATAATAGAATTTGAGATAAAGAGAGGTACATTTTGAGATGAAAATTCTGCAGCATAATGACTATGTTGCAGGGCTTTAGAAAACATTGAAAAGAGAGGGGACATGGGTCAACCACTAATAAATGATCTATAAAATAGTATAAAGACATAATATAATGTATATATGAATATGGTAATGAAATTTTAAGGACATACCATTTGAAATGAGAAACATGGAACAAAGCCAAAAATAATATTTTCTTTATGAAAACTCAGCAGCCTCATGGCATCACTTAAACGTCAAAAAATTGAATTGACGAGATATAATAGGGTATCTAATAATATGAAAATAAAATATAATTATGATAGATATATGATCATACCCCAACATAATAAAAAGGAACTCGAAAGACTTGACATAAAAATAGAACTTGAAAATGAGAATGATGAAATAATCCCTTAAAAATTCGGCAGCCTAACAGCACCACTTAAACATTCTTAAAATGAATTGATGAGAGAAAGAGGGGGAATCTCATAATATGAACATTAAAAGGACATTATGATGAATATAAAAGAATATCCCCAACATAATAACATGGATCATCAAATAAATGACATAAAAGAGAGTACTTGGAAAGAAAGAGAGAGGTAGGATCCCTTACCTTAAAACGTAACTCTTAAAACTCAAAGGCTGGGACCTTGAGGGATTGGGGGAACCTTGGGAGGACTCCATGGGAGGTAAGGAGACCATAAATGTTTTGAGAATTATTTTTGGAATAGAAAGAATAAGATAATGGCTTAGTATTTATAGGGGAAATGAGGGGACAAGGCATTAATGGCCAAGGGACACCTCATTGGTGGTATTGGAAAAACCATGGGCTTGCCCATGGTATTTCCCAATGTGTTAGGCCAAATGGGACCCTTCATACAATAATTCATCCCCTTTAGTCGACCATACCTTAAATTATCTAATCACATCATCATGATGCGGTCATGATGTCATTAAACATACCGAAAACCTAAAACTATATTTTTACTATTCACTGAAAATTTATTTTTTGCAGAAAAATTCCCAAAATTCACCTTAACATAATATCGATGATCTGAATTTAAAAATGAACTCCATTCTATAAAAATAATTTTCTAAATATTTTTAATTGAAATATTAAATAAAAAACACTATTAACCCGAAAAAAATAATACTTAACTAATAATTTCAGAAATAGTTATTTACCTAATTTATTGAATCACATTACTTAATCAAGGTGTCTCAATTATATTAATAATTTCATTAAGTGATATTACTAATTCATTTCATCACATTACTAATCCTAAGCGTAAAATCACTATTCATAATTTACTATTCACCAAAAATTATGTTGATCTTATTAGACACTAAATTTCTTAGAGAACACATTTGTAGAAGACCATTTTTCGAAAATCCTAACACATCATTAATTATTTACAGTTTACATAAATATTTTAAAATATCCTTTTTCAGAATTCATCAATATACAACCTATATTTATTCGAATATCTAAAAAACAAAAACTTCACCATAGGAAGAAATAACAATTTAATTTATTGCATAGGATTACACATAGCGGCTACGGTCTTGTTACATAACCCCTTATTACCCCAGCATAGGACATAAGGGTAAGGTGTGCTAAGGTGAGAGAATCTGAGGGAGGCTTGGAGAACATTTCCCTAGTAGTAATCTCCACTAACATGAACTTCTCTCGTAGGAGTTTCCGTTCAAGCTTGACACGCTGGAGTTCAGCTTGGGCTTAGTCCAAAGCGAAGCCCAAAGATGCCCCCTCCTTCCCAAGCTCTAATAAGTGGGCTTCATAAGGTTCAAGTCTACTGGATGAAGCCATCAACTCTCCTTTCTACATTAACCATTAATAGCTCTATTAAATTGTTAAGAGAAAATTAATATACTATTCAAAAAGTTTGGGTCGTTAAAATCCTGCCTTAAGTCGACGTCCATGATGCCCAATCCCGTGGTCAAAACCACCCAGAGTAACCCCGGGCCAAGACCAAACTAATAGTCTTCCTGCATCAAGCCAATGTCCATGATGCCCAATCCCATGGTCAGAACCACCCAAGGTAACTCAGGCCAAGCCCAACCTGTGATCAGCATCACTCAATAATATCTGGGCCATGCCCAACACCAACCGAGGGGTCCAGTAGATGCAATTCAGAAATTACATATAAAACACTCTTAAACAAAACACATAAAAGGAAAAAACATCTAAAAAAATTAATTTCACTAAGTATGTGTTGTCTCATACCAACATTTAAGTTTCTAAGGTCTCCAACAATTCATATCAGGGTTTAAATAACTAAACAAAATAGTTTAAACCACTACAATTCAAGTGTTATCATTTTGGCAACCCCGGCCAAAATGCCTCATGTGAGCAACGGCCTCTCGCCCGACCCTTCTCAATCAAGACATGACAAAGGGCATACCCAAGGTATCCCATGGTTCTAATAAGAAATTTAAAATTCAATAGAAGATAAATTAGGGTCTCTCTCAAAATACCCACATACGCGCCATAGGCTGCGCTAACCAAAAGACCACTGAAACACAAAAGAATATATACACCACCTACCTCATACTAGTATGATTTTACTCCTCTGATAAAGGCCTCAAATATGGCCTAAAATGCGATAGATCTACAAAAGAATTAAAACCGCTCAAACCCCAACAACTCGTTTCTAGAACAGAAATCAAGGAAATGGGTAAAGAAGAATCAATACCTTACCGAGGGGGTTATAACGTGTCGAACAATTCTTGAAATGGAGTTCGGACGAAGATCTGTGAGGGATTGGAAGGTCCTACTGGCTCTCCCCGCATGAGCCACAAGGGTGAGGAAGAAAAGAGAGTCGAATGGGAAATCTCGGGTGGCCCGGAACTTAAAAACCCTAAATTTAAGTGGCGGCATGGTTACCTCGCATGGTTTGAAAAACCGTTCACCAACCGTGCGATTGACACTGCCTCACCCATGATCATCTCTTGGCCATCCCACATAGTTTGACAAACCGTGCCCCGCCTGTGCAGAGCCCACTATCTCACCCAGAGACTTCACATGGCTTTTCCGCACGGTTTGTTTAGACCGTGTGCCAACCGTGTGCACCTGCACAACCTTCCCAACTTAAAATTTTAACCCAGAAACAAGTCAAAAATTTCAAGCAGGTTCAAGATTTTGATCCGTTCTAAAAACTCGGGTTCTCACAAACTCCCCGCCTTAACATATCTTGTCCCCGAGCTATCAAATGAGACCCGGAGATGGCACCAAATGCACCACCCCGCTCAAAGTAACCCGGACCTCCCCGGTCTTAACGGTCCCTGCTAAATTCCCCATGGGGCTCACCACCTTAGGAATTTCCTAACCCGGTCTCAAACCAACAAAACATAAAGAAAACAAGGTTCACTATCCTGTTTCCGGACTCAAGGTCCTCTTGTGACGCATCATCACCCCTGAGCCTCATTGGCACCCCCCATGTCATCTCCGACATTGAAACGCATCCTGCACCGCATTAGTGTCTGCCTCCACTGGGTATTTCATCCCATGGATTCTCAAAACGAACCTGGTGCATAACACGTCAAGTAAACCGCATCCTCGATGCCCCGGTTCCAATGGAACCTCATGTAACCCGCATCCTCGGTGCCCTGATGCCTATAGAACCTCATTCATATTTATTTAAATATATCACACACCTGAGATGGAACCAAACCCACTGACCAGCATCTAGTCATTCCACCTAAAGCATGTGAACCTCGTGCACTCAAAACGGACATGCCGCTATAGGTCATTCAAAAAGAGACCAAGGAAATAACGGCCACACCTGTGGTGTACCTCTAACTATCGTTATCTCACCAACTTGCTCACCCTCTGCCAGCTTCACGGCGTGCACCTAGCCTGAAACATGGCTGCCTGATGCCTGACCTCCCTGTAGTGTTGCTCCAATCACCGGCCACTGACCCCTCGGTTGATCCCATTGTCCCTATCATGTCCTCCGCGTGCAACTGAACCTCAGATGCCCTCTCATGGTACCAAACATGAGCCAACTTCGGATGCCACCGTCTATCCGGGTCCCTGTCTGTCGGCTATCTGGAAAGGCTGCCTGTAAATCCTCTCTAGATGCCCGACCTGTCCACATGTCCGACACTCCTTTGGAGGCCTATCACACTGAGTCTGAACATGCCCTGGATATCCACACTGGAAGAAAACCACTACAGAACTGCTACAAGGTGGTCTAGTTGATTCCTTGGCCTGACTGCCTTGCTGGAACTCATCACATACCCGCTTCCTGATATCTGAACCGTCACCTGAAGCCATCGTCCAACCAACCTGGGGCATATCCCTCTGGTATCCCTATGCTATGAGCTCCTGGTTCACTTCCTCTGAGAAAGAACCCAGCCTGAAGATATTCCCATGGACCCGAATGGCGTGTCATAAGCCATCCTCGAAGCACCTCACTCTAGCCGCGTCGTTGCATACCATACCTGGTGCAAAGAAAGAAAACTCTGTGAAAGTAGCTTTGTAGTCCATGACAGACATGTCTCCCTGCTGAAGACTCAAGAACTCCTGAGCTATCTCTACCCTCAGTTTCTTTGGGTAAAAGTGCTCGAAGAACCTATCGTTGAAGTCTTTCCATGCTAGTCCCTCATGCCTAGGAGCTTGAACCTGCATATCCCACCAATGATTTGCCGGTCCTCTCAGCATGTACGTCGCCAGCTTGACCCTCTTCCCTGGAGGCATCTCGATCTACTCGAAGATCATCTGCATACTCTCTATCCAGTTCTCAGCCGCATGCGAAACACCCTCTCCCTGAAAAAGCAGTGGGTGTTGCGATGGGAACTCACGTGTCAGATATGCCATAGATGGCTCTGTACCACGTGTGCCTTTGTCAATACCCTACAAGTCACACACCAGGCTAGCTCAAAGCTGCTCGTCGAGCCATGGTCCGAACGCTGCCAAACCCAACTGTTGTCCTGCCTACCCTAGATCATGATCCTGATCCATTCCCTAAGTGTGTACCAACGGTTCATGCTCTACCTACACTGGATCTTGAACATGATCCTGCACCTATGGCACTATATCATCTCTTGCCTGACGCTCCATCTGAGTCGGCTAAGGAACCCACTGAATACCATAAATGGTCAGACAACCCACATATATATAAAACAATATATATATTCTACACAGATATGGAAAGTAGTAAAAGGCAGTGCATAACTACTACCCTTACTCCCCCTCACCGTAACCCATGCCCCACGGCATCCCGACCTCATGGCCTCCTTACCCGCCCCTATCAAGGAAAAGTATCAAAAGTACCTTGGGCCATGCTCATCCTAACAACTAATGTAGCCTCATACTGACGACCGAGTCGCCCTATACTGGTGATCCAAATAACCTCAACTAATAGTACATGCCTTCTCTTACTAGATCCATACACAGATATCCTGCCACATGCAATTCTACAAAATATAAAGCACGGAATACACATTGCACAACTAGCAATTATAACAGCAATTTGACCAATTCACATTTCAGAGCACACAAGCATGGAAATTGATTTTATTCACATGGTATTATCACTTCACAAAGCTTAAAAGTAGTTATGAAATTGAAACACCCTAAAAATGTGCCTACCAAAAGCAATGAAAAAAAGCCTTGTAATACCGGGCGAAGGTCCAAATCTTCCTTACCTCATCGGGTCAAGGGTCATATATCACAATCAATAACATCACACGCCAAGTGAGCCATCGAGGTGGAAATCATATAAACTATAATCTGAAAAAAAAAGCAACAACAATTCCCACCCATTGGCAACTTGGTCCGTCCTTTGTACCTAGGCCTGCAAGCACCCAAGAACAAGCTAGAAACCCAGTTCCAGTAACAAACTATCTCCAATATACCATTTCCCAAATAGTAAAACCAGCATAAATAATAAGGGAAGTCTCAATCTCATTAGTAGCCAACAAAACACTGCTACTAAATCCCTGTCAAGAACTCCTTTGATACCACTTTGTAACGACCCGGACTCGAACAACCACCTGAATAGTGCTAAACGGGTCGGGTGGTACTACCTTAGGTGCACCTCCTCGAACGCCAAAGGCTACCGACTAGCAGTGAGGGTCTAACAGGTATAGTGGGGAGGCTATACCCTCTCGGAGGATAATAATAATGGTACTGGTCCGAGTACAATTGTAAAGATGCAGCGGAATAAAAGACTCAGCAGAATCAAATTAGAACCGTAGAGTGGAAGCATAATCAATATAGATAAATAGCGGACGAAATAAATATATCAATAGCATTGGAAATAAACACAACAACATGCTGATCACTTGTAACTACCACTAAATAAAAAACATGAATCCAAAACAGCTCATACATGTATTTATATATATAAAGGCACTAATGACTAACCAATTGTAGCTACATGACAAATAAACATGATAATATAGGAATGGAAGAAAAATAGGATAAACTCTATCTATGCAAGACCTCAAGGTTCATACCATCTCCATGCAACAGCTAATGCAGCCCAGCTCCTGAAGTTGGCCTCTTTCCTGCACGTAAATCCATAAAGTCTGCATACGTCCTGAAGGGCCTGTGTAGGGTGTGAGACAATTCTCATTAGGATACCACCGAACGGTGCGTACCTAATATATGTGTTTAAGAAGGCATGCATTTATAAGGAAAATAGTAAATGGTACGATGCACAAATTAACACAAACTCCACCGGTGCTCAGCAGCCACCATGGAGTGTCACCTGCTTCGGAAAACGCCGAAATCTCTGTCATGTAACCCAGAACCATGTTCCCCCTGACACCGCGTGTCTCAAGTACCGACGTCCCAAAGGCATGCCCAAGAATAGTAACCCAACACCTTGTGCCTCCTGAAACCTCGTGGCTCAAGTACCGACGTCCCGAAGGCACGCCCAAGAAGTAACCCGGAGGAACAGCGATGCATGTCCTCAAATAAATAACCAGAGGGACAACGATGTCTGCCCTCAAATAAAGTTACTGAAGGTACGACAATATCCTCCCTAAAATAAGTAACCGTAGGTACAGCGATACCTACCCTCAAATCACGACAAGCCTCAGCCCCCAACCCGATAGCCTCAAAGATATCCCTTGGAGGCGCCTCACCTCCCACATGGCTTCCTACGTCAAGATGTAACACCCCAAGATATTATAGTGTGTTATTTCTTCAAAATAATTCAATAACAAGCAGTACACCCAACACCGAGTTCAAGCACAACATGACTTACCAAACAAGCCATTCAAAAGAGGTTATGAATAGTATTAACTATATTTTAAACTTTATATAATCATTATAATTTTAGAATCTATATTATGAGTTTCTTAGACATAATGTAAGAAAAAATTCATTTTCAGTATTGCACTTTTACCAACTTTTAATAGTGAACCCTTTTTAAATCGAATATTTTAAACTTTTATATATTCAATTTGACTAAATAAATTTACATTTTAGAATAGGGACATCAAATAAAAAATTTACAAAGAAACATCCCAAGATTCCACGGTATGCTTTCCTTTGAATAAAACTGTAGTGTGCGTTGTACGCAACTTCGAGTTCTAACACACACCATAACTAATCAAACAAGCTGTTATGAATAGTAATACCTAATTTTTGAAATTTTATAAATTTTATCTCTCAAAATGGACTTCATTTTTGTATTCGGAATATCGAATTTAGCCTAAGGTGAATTTTTGGAACTTTTTGGATAACATTTATATTTTGATGGAAAGTGAAAATTACAAAATTTTAATTAAAAACAACTTTTTTAATTAAAATAATTTATATTGATAAATATTGAATCTGAGTGTTTTTAAATTATATTTAGAATATATATTTACCATTTAATACAATGCTGGTCATTTTACATAATTTCACAATTAAACCGGACATAAACAATTGTCAATCTTTTGATAGTTATTATCTCTTAAAAACACGCTATTTGTTTTGATGACAAAAATTAATTTTTAAATCAATTAATGAAAATGATATGTTTTGAATTTGGTAAATTAGACATAATTTTTGAATTCATAATATCAAATATATCTTAGGCCTAATTTTTGGTATTTTTCTGGAAACTTTCATTTTTTTGATGAATAGTAAAACCACTAAGTGGTAGTTAAAAACGGAATTTTTCATAAAACATTATTTTACTGCTTCTGTGAGTGGAATTTTGAAAATACGAGAGACACGGTTAATATCAAAGAGTAAAATTTGGTACAATGAGATGAAAATAATTTTTGGTGAATAGTTACTTTTTTCTTTTATTTACAACGGTTAAAAGTAAATATGGTAATTAAGGGTAAAATGGTATTAATATTACCCTAACACATGTCATAATTCTATTCTAAAAGTTTATATCAACCAAAAACAACCTTAGGATTAAAATATTATCATTTAGGCCCACTTGTATTAGATTATGACATTTATTATTATTTAATTCAAAGAAGAGTTAAAAGAGTTAAAATCAAAGTTTATTTACTAAATCATTTTTAATATAGGGTTATACATAAGATATATTAGATTGTAAATATTAATTTGAAATATAAATTTATTTCCTACATAATGGTATTTTATTTATAATTTTTAGACATTAAATAATTTAATTTATTTATGACACAATGGTGATGCAGTAATTACCTAATTAATGAAAAATTAGAATAATTGATATTATAAATACCCAAATAAATGTAATTTGAGACTTTTTATAAATAAAAATAATTTTAATGGTTAATATGACATGTTAGGATTTATTTAAGTGGCTTATTTAGAAGTAATCATTCTGTTATAATTTTTACAAAAATCAATTATTGAATAGTGTCAAAATTGACATAAAAGAGTTTTTAAAACAAATATTATATTATTAATTGATATTAAATTCCAAAAAATCTAAGGTTTGTCCAAGAGAATTATATCCGGATAGGTGTATCATTAATGTACAACTTGGGGGGTCGCTTGGATGTATATAGTAAGTTTATTAACCATATAATATAAAAATACAAAGAGACATTGTAAAAGTGAAACTAATTAACTAAGAGTTAGTACTTAAAGATAAGGTTAATATAATAACCCAAACCTGTCTAAATTCTATTGGATGAATGGTTTTAGACCCATAACCACATTATCCTAAAACTAATACACTTTTTAACCATTAGAAACTGAATATGAATTCATTGTAAAATAATATTTCTAAATTTTCCAAAGGTTCCCCTCACCCCTCTTATAAAGGGGAACTCCCCCTTATCATTAATTCACACCATCAGAGCCTTTTGGATCGGCCAATCCCTTCCCAAATACTCTCTCAGCTTGACTCACTACAACCTAGAGGCCTTATTTTGATCATAAATCCTTCCTAAGGATCCCTTTTGATCAATCCAAAAGGAAGAACCCGAAGAAGAGATAATGATTTCACCACCCTTTTTCAAATTCATTTCTTCTTCAACTTCTTCTTTATTTATTATTATCATTCTAAAATAATGAATCCAGTATCTCCTATATACTGTAATACTATTATAAATATGGTACAACCATATCCAGTATTCTATCCATCCTTTGAAAGACATGTCACCGTACGTGCGTACGTACTGCTTACCGTCTCCACGTCGTGGTGTAATTTTTATTCAATATATAAATATTTTGATGGGTATAATAATGATGGGAAATTCATGTAAATAATAAATATAACATGATAATGATTCTTTACATAAGATATACCATCCAATTAAATATTATTTTAATATCAAAAGAATGATATTGTCGCTCGTGCGTACGTACGGACTACTGTCTCCACGAACGCGATGAGATTCATTCTTCATCATATCCATTCAAGTATAATTATTATT
This sequence comes from Viscum album, assembly GCA_963277665.1. Lineage (NCBI taxonomy): Eukaryota > Viridiplantae > Streptophyta > Magnoliopsida > Santalales > Viscaceae > Viscum > Viscum album. Next base: position 517,801 of record CAUJRU010000208.1, read on the forward strand.
TGATGATTTAAAAATAATGTTTAATTACATAATATCATTCTGGATATGAATATGATACAGCCTATCCATGACAAAAATGGCTTACATAACAAATCATATAAAAGAAAATGAGTAAGTTAACACCCGAAACGACGATAATACTAAGATATTATTAACAAAGCAATGTTAAAAGATCATATATGATAACATAATAATGTATATGATTCTTTTATAATTTATTAACAATTATTTCACCATTATACAATAGGTTAACCTACCCCCAACCAAGGAAAATTACAAGGTAAGGGTTATTTCATAGTCTCTTCATTATCCGAGGTTGTTTATACATAATTATATATTGGGACCTCTTTATCATCCAGATCCATGTTTCTTGATAGTGTATTTCAAAACATTCTTAATATTTTACAGAATAGGGGTTAAAGTCATTTATAAACATTTTTGAATTTTTATAAGAAGTTTATAAAGGAATCATTCTGTCATTTTCCAAACAATGTCCTTTTTTAACCTTTTCGAAAGAATTAAGGTAAGAATGTTTTTTTAACTTATACAGAGGGTGCGGCTATTTTCCACCCTTATAAAATTTTCAAAGCTTACCTTATAATCTTATAAGGATATATTCAATGTAAATGTTTTATTTTATAATTATGTGACTTTTAAATTATTTCAAAATGTATATTTTAAGAATTTCTGAAAGGTATTCTTTATCAAAATCAGAATTTTAAATGTTTTAAAGATTTATCTTTCTAAATATTTTTAATTAATGTCCATGTTTTCAAAATGATTTTAAGGATTTATTTATATGCACATGAATGTTTTGAAATGATATTTCTTATCAGAAGTTTCCAAGTGGTATGGGACACTTTGATCCAAAAATCTCTTTTAAATTACTTCATTAATAAATGTGTGACTTTTAAATGATTTCAAAAAAAAGAGGTATTTCTCTCAAATAGTTTTGATTTAATATATGCCAAAATCCTTTGAGGTATTTTAAGTTTATTTGAAGTTGATTTATTATGATACAAAACCTCCATATTGTTTTGAAGTTTTTGTGATGTGTTTGACTGTGGATGTTTTATTCTTATACCATTCTTGGTTTATGGATGAAGTATTTACATTTTGTTTGCTATTTTTAATACGAATGTTTATGATATGTTTGAACCTTTAATTATGGGAATGCATTGGACTTAATATGTGATGGGTGGAGCCCGCTATAGCTCCTCGATACATCGGTAGGTCTCATGAGACAAAATAGTGTCTTGGAATAAGGCCTTGGCAAAATTTTATTTGTAGTCTTGGCACGAGGCCTTGGCTCTGTGGTTATGATAGTCTGAAATTATGAATTAAATAATTATGAAAGGGGTTATTGATATTTCTTGTGATTATTCGATTAGTAAAATATCCATGTGAATAAGTAAATGGAATTATTTCATTTTATTTTTTCCATACTATATTGAAGATCAAGTTTAAAAGGTTTTTGTTTTAGTTATACATTTCCTTAAATGTTTATTCTTATTTATGAAAGTTTCCTCTATATTGTTATCCTTACTAGGAATTTGAGGTCACCCATTTTTCTATGTTTTATTTTTTCCAGGATGTGAAGAAGTATTTTATGAATGACCTGCAAGGATAGTATGAGGCGATATGAAGACAATATATTTTTGTAGTTTTTCACTTATTGATTTAATGTAAACTTTATGAATATATCTATTGTTCCCAAGGCTACTAAAATAATCGGTCTTTTGAGACTTGATCTTTTGTGATCATTCCAATGTTATGTAATAATGCACTGACACTGGGTAACTGGCATCGGGGCGTTATTGTTGGTATCATAGTATGTTTAGTACAAACCTTGGAAGCTAGATTTAGATAAACTGTGATTAGAGCACATAAATCTAAGATGGACTTTTAGGATTAGTATATAAAAACTTCCTAGAATTTTGGTATTATAGAAATTTTGTGAGTTTTCTGAGAAATACATCCCTGTCTGGATATGAGCAGGTAGAGGTGGCTCTGGATAAGATGTACCTAGCGGTAAAACCTAAAAACACTGCTTTGAGCTAGACTCGAACGGGAACTGGTGCACGAAAATGGGCCTTGCTTCACTCTTGGATACGACACTCCTGGGAGATATGCTTAGGATAATTCTCATTTTCTTTACAAACCATTATGAAGGGTTTATGATTATATACTTCCTAAAAGGAGACATTTTTATGATTATGGATTATATCCATAAACTATTTCATTTATGTTATGTGTTTTACAAGTTTGGGATTAGGTATTTTTATTCGTAAACTAATCTAGTGTATGCCATTGATTAGAAATGGCGCCCAGTAGAAGGAATGAGACCTCCAGCAATGCACATGATCCAAAGAGAAAGAAGGATCATATCTTTCATGGTCTTAAGCCATAATTTATAAAAGAAATAGTCTCCCATGTATTATCATCATATGAAGAAATAATATCATTTGTTGATAAGATAAGTAAAGAGTTTACTGAGTCATATGGCTTTGAAGGGAAGCAAGAGAAGAAAAGGATGGAAAAGAGAAAGATGGATAAAGGGAAGAGGGAAAAGAAAAATTTTCCCATATGTGATAACTGTGGGAAGAAACACCCTGGAACTTGCCTAAAATGAATGAGAGTTTGTTATAAGTGTGGAGGAAAAGGGCACAAATTACGTGACTTCAAGGGTAAGAAAATGGTTTCAAATGTACAATGCTTCATTTTCAAGGAGTTTGGACACTACGTGAACCTATGTCCCAGTCATCAGACTATGCCGCAAATGATGCTTGTGGATAATAATCAAGTTATGATACTACCACAGATGAAGAGGAATGATTAGAGTTTATATATTGATTATGTCATTTAAGTGTTGTATCAACAATGTAATTGTTATATTAATTGTGGAGTATATAAGGATTTTACTGCAGTACTATTTCATTAAGGACTTGAGATTGTGTGGATCAATGAAAAGTGACTCAATAGAAGGTTAAATTTTTGGAAAATATATTGCTGAGAGAAAGATAAACCATAATATGGTTATGATACCGAGTTAGTGATTTTAGAATAATAAATGATTGATTTGGATAAATTATATTGGATATTCTTGACTACGTTGAAACTGATTAATGATTTGTATATTCCATCATTGTTGGGGTTTACAACATTTTTTGATTGAAGGAGTATATCTATTATTCTTTAAGGAATAAGGGATCATGAATGTAATCAATAAGGTTTTATGGTAATTCAAGATGTTGCAGTGTTTTAAAAGAATACATGATGAAGGTGTTCACATGTTATTACGTGGAAAAAATTTCTTCATTGTGTGTAACTTCCTTGTAAATTTTGGACTGAAGTATTTTGGACTGTTCTAGTTTGGATTATTTTGGATTTCCATAAAAAGGACAACCTAGAGGTCTGGTGGCAACCTGTCGCGTCCAGCAAGGCTGCCAGACATGAACCCACAATCAAAGGGTGACAAGGGTGTATCGCCTACCACTGACCCACATGATGTCCTAGATTTAATAATGTCATTTTTTTAATGGTTCTTCTAGATGATTTATAAATTCATTTTTTAACCATATATGAATAGGATAAATAGAATATTATTTTTAAGTTCTATTATCTTTTAGAGTGAAAGATGAGTTTGTGGTAGAACTTAGTTAAAGGATGAGACTCTACTTTTCATGTATATATTTTTATTCTTCTCTTATTCAATAAAGAAATTAATTCTCATACTTTAGTGAAGGGATCTTAAAACAAAAAAAAATGTGTTATCTGAATACCATATGTTTTTTTGAACCAATGGTATTTTAAATCATCATAGATTCATGAATTTAAGGCCCTCAATTTTACACTTGTTTGTGATTGATGACCTCAATCACTACCAATAAATATTTACGTTTTCCCCCCAATTATTTGTCTCTAATTTCCACCAATGTTCTCCGAATAGAGATAAAAATTTGGTGGTGAACCTTTCATTTCTCTTTTCCCCTTATTAAGACTAAATTTTATTAACCCAATTTCCAATGTGGGTTTTCCCAAAAAGATATTTTCTATATTCAACCTTTTATTTTCGAAGAACAATTTCAAATTGTGAGGATGAAATTTATTGAAGGAGGGGAGAATGTAACACCCCAAGATTTCATAGTGTGTTATTTTTCAAAATAATTCAATAACTTGCACTACACGCAACATTGAGTTCAAGCACACTATGACTTACCAAACAAGTCGTTCAAAAGTGGTTATCAATAGTATTAAATAAATTTTACACTTTATATAATCATTATAATTTTAATATCCATATTATGAGTTTCTTAGACATAATGTAAGAACAAATCTATTTTCAGTATTGCACTTTTACTAACTTTTAATAGTGAACCCTTTTGAAATCCAATATTTTTTACTTTTATATGTTCAATTTTAGTAAATAAATTTACTTTTTAGAATGGGGATATCAAAAAAAAATTACAAAGAAACATCCCAAGCATCCACGGTATGCTTTCCCTTGAATAATACAATAGTGTGTGTTGTACGCACCTTCGAGTTCTAACAGACACAACAACCAATCAAACTAGCCGTTATGAATAGTAATACCTACTTTTTGAAATCTTATTAAATTTATCTGTCAAAATGGACATAATTATTGTATTCGGAATATCAAATTTAGCCTAAGGTGAAATTTTGGAACTTTTCGGATAACATTTATATTTTGATGAATAGTGAAAATTACTAAATTTTAATTAAAAACAATTTTTTTAATCGAAATAATTTATATTGATAAATTATGAATTTGAGTGGTTTCAAAGTATATTTAGAATATAATTTTACCATTTAATAAAATGTTGGTCATTGTACATAATTTCACAATTAAACCAGACATAAACAAGTGTCAATCTTTTGATAGTTATTATCTCTTAAAAACACGCTATTTGTTTTGACGACGGGAATGAATATTTAAATTAATTAATGCAATTGATATGTTTTGAATTTCGTAAAATAGACATAATTTTTGAATTCATAATATCAAATATATCTTAGGCCTAATTTTTGGTATTTTTCTGGAAACTTTCATTTTTTGATGAATAGTAAAACCACTAAGTGGTAGTTAAAAAACTAAATTTTTCATAAAACTTAATTTTACTGCTTTTGTGAGTGGAATTTAGAAAATACAAGAGACACGGTTAATATCAAGGAGTAAAATTTGGTTCAATGAGATGAAAATAATTTTTGGTGAATAGTAACTTTTTACTTTTATTTACCACGGTTAAATGTGAATAGGGTAATTACGGGTAAAATGATATTAATATTACCCTAACACATCGCCTAATTCTATTGGACAAGTGTATCTCGACCAAAAACAACCTTAGGAGTAGAATATTATCATTTACGTCCACTTGTATTAGATTAGGACATTTATTAATATTGATTTCAAAGAAGAGTTAAAAGAGTTAAAATCAATGTTTATTTACTAAAAAAATTTAATATAGGGTTATACATAAGATAAATTCGATTGTAAATATTCATTTGAAAGCTAAAAGGATTTCCTACATTATGGTATTTTATGTATAATTTTTAAATATTAAATAATTTAATTTATTTATGACACAATGGTGATGCAGTAATTATCTAATTAATGAAAAATTAGAATAATTGATATTATAAATACCCAAATAAATGTAATTTGAAACTTTTTATAAATTCCAATAATTTTATAGGTTAAAATGAAATGTTATGATTGATTTAATTAAAGTTTTTCAAAGTAATAATTCTGTTATGATTTTTACAAAAATCAATTATTGAATAGTGTCAAAATTGACAAAAAAGAGTTTTTAAAACAAGTATTATATTATTAATTGATATTAAATTACTAAAAATCTAGGTTTCGTCCAAGAGACTTATATCATGATATTTGTATCATTAATGGACCGCTTGGGGGTCTCTTGTATGTATATAGTAAGTTTATTAACAATATAATATAAAAATACAAAGATACATTGTAAAAGTGAAACTAATTAACTAAGAGTTAATACTTAAAGATACGGTTAATATAATAACCCAAAACTGTCTAAATTCTATTGGTTGAGTGGTTCTAGACCCATCCCCACCTTAAACTTTAAATATTCCACTTTTTAACCGTTAGAAACCGAATATGAATTTATTATAAAACAATATTTCTAGCTTTTCCAAAGGTCCCCCTCACCCCTCTTATAAAAGGGCACTCCCCCTTCCCATAATTCACACTGTCAAAGCCTTTTGGTTTAGACAACCACTGCCCAAATACTCTCTAAACTTCACTCAATACAACCTAGAGGCCTTAGTTTGATCAGAAATCCAACCTAAGGGGCCCTTTTGATCGAAGCAAAAGGAAGAACACGAAGAAGAGATAATGTTTTCACCACCCTTTTTCAAATCCATTTCTTTTTCAACTTCTTCATTATTTGTTATTATCATTATAAAATAATGAATCCAGTATCTCCTATATACTGTAACATTATTATAAATATGGTACAACCATATTCATTATTCTATCCATCCTTTGAATGACATGTCACCATACGTCCGTACGTACAGCTTACCGTCTCCACGTCGTGGGGTAATTGTTATTCAATATATTATTATTTGGATGGGTATAATAATGATGTTTAATTCATGTAAATAATAAATATAACATGATAATGATTCTATATATAATATATATCATCCAATTAAATATTATTTTAATATTAAAATAATGATATTGTCGCTCATGCGTACGTACGGACTACCGTCTCCACGAACGCAAGGAGATTCATTCTCCATCGTATTGATTCAAGTATAATTATCATTTGATGATTTAAAAATAATGTTTAAGGACTTAATATCATTCTGGATATGAATATGATACAACCTATCCATGAAAAACATGTCTTATGTAACAAAACATATAAAATAAAATGAGTAAGTTAACACCCGAAATGACGATAATACTAAGATATTATTAACAAAGAAATGTTAAAAGATCATATATGATAACATAATAATGTATATGATTATTTTATATTTAATAAAAATTATTTCACCATTATACAGGAGGTTAACCTACCCCCAACCAAGGAAAAGTACATGGTAAGGGTTATTTCACAATCTCTTCATTATTCAAGGTTGTTAATACATAATTATCTACTAGCACCTCATTATCATCCACATTCATGTTTCTTGAAAGTTTATTTCAAAACATTATTACTATTTTACAGAATAAGGGTTAAAGTCATTTATACCCTTGTTTGACTTTTTATAAGAAGTTTATAAAGTAATCTTTCCGTCTTTTCCATACAAGGTCCTTTTTAAACCTTTTTGAAACAATTAAGGTAAGAATATTTTTTTAACTTATACGAAGGGTGCGGCTATTTTCCACCGTTATAAAATTTTCTATGATTTCCTTACAATATTATAAGGACATTTTCAAAGTAAATGATTTATTTTATAATTATGTGACTTTTAAATGATTTCAAAATGAATATTTTAAGAATTTATGAAAGGTACTCTTTATCAAAATCATAATTTTAAATGTTTTAATGATTTATCTTTCTAAATCTTTTTAATTGATGTCCATGTTTTCAAAATGATTTTAAGGATTTATTTATATAGACATGAATGTTTTGAAATGATATTTCTTATCAAAATTTTTGAAGTGGTATGGGACAATTTGATCCAAAAATCACTTTTAAATTACTTCCTTAATAAATGTGTGAATTTTAAATGATTTAAAAAAAAGAGATATTTCTCTCAAATAGTTTTGATTTCATCTATGTCAACATCCTTTGATGGATTTGATGTTTATTTGAAGTTGATTTATTATAATACAAAACTTCCATATTGTTTTGAATTTTCTGTGATGTGTTTGACTGTGGATGTGTTATTCTTATACCATTCGTGGTTTATGGATGAAGTAGTTACATTTCTTATGCTAGTTTTTATACGAATGTTTATGATATGTTTGAAACTTTTCATATGGGAATGAATTGGACTTAATATGTGACGGGTGGAGCCTTCTATAGCTCCTCGATGCATCGGTAGGTCTCATGAGACAAACTAGTGTCTTGGCACAAGGCCTTGGAAAAATCATATTTGTAGTTTTGGCACGAGGCCTTGGCTATGTGGTTATGATAGTCTGGAATTATGCATTCCATCATTATGAAAGGGGTTACTGATATTGAATTTGATTATTCGATTAGTAGAATATCCATGTAAATAAGTAAATGGAGTTATTTCATCTTATTTTTGCCATACTATATTTTAGTTCAAGTTTAAAAGGCTTTTGTTTTAGTTATACATTATCTTAAATGTTTATTATTATTTATGAAAGTTTCCGCTATATTGTTATCATTACTGGGCATTTGAGATCACCCCTTTTTCTATGTTTTATTTTTCCCAGGATGTGAAGAAGTATTTTATGAATGACCAGCAGGGACAGTATGAAGGGATATGAAGACAATATATTGTTGTAGTTTTTTACTTATTGATGTAATGTAACCTTTATAAATATATATAATGTTTCCAAGGCTACTAAACTATTAGGTCTTTTGAGACATGATCTTTTGTGATCATGCCAATGTTATGTAATAAGACACCGAATCTGGGTAACTAGGGTAGGGGCGTTACACAAGAACCCCCAAGTAAAGCACCTAAACTGAATCTACGGGGGCCTCTACCCACTAGAGTTGTCAACACCACCTCATCACAGAATATCTCGGTGTGCACACTACGCATGTTCTGGGTGAGTGGTAATCACCAAAATAGTACCTAATCCACCACACCTCTGATACCTCGTGCCCCTAAGACCATGCTGCTCGAGTCTGATGGTCACACTATCCAAGTAACCCCGGCCATGCCCAACCTGACAATCATCCTGCCTCAAGTCGACGTCGATGATGCCCAATCCTGTGGTAAAAACCACCCAATGTAACCCCAGGCCAATCCCAACCTCACAGTCATACTGCCTCAAGCTGGCATCCATGACGCCTAATTCCATGGTCAAAACCACCCAAGGTAACTCGGTCCAAGACCAACCTATGATCAGCATCACTCAACAATATCCGAGCCTTGCCCAACACCACCCAAGGGGTCCAACATATGAAATTCAGTAATTACATATAAAACACTTTTAAACAGAACACATAACAGGAAAAACCATCTAAACTGATGAATTTCACTAAGAATGTGTTTTCCCATACCATCATTTAAGTTTCCAAGGTCTCCAACAATTCATATCAGGGTTTAAATAACAAAACCTAACAGTTTAAACCACTATAATTCAAGTGTTATCATTTTGGAAACCCTTTCCAAAATGCCCCATGTGAGCAATAACCTCTCGCCCATCCCTTCTAAATCAAGACATCAAAAAGGGCATACCCAAGGTATCCCATAGGTCTAATAAGAAATTTAAAATGAAATAGAAGATAAATTAGGGTCTCTCTCAAAATACCCAAATACGCGTCATAGGCCGCGCTACCCAAAAGACCATGAAAACACAAAAGAAGATATGAACCACACACCTTGTACTAGTACGATACTACTCCTTCCATAACAACCTCAAATTTGGCCTAAAATGTGGTAGATCTACAAAAGAATCAAAACCGCCCAAACCCCAACAACTCTTTCTAGAACAGAAATCAAGGAAAACGGGTCAAGAGGAATCAAGGCCTTACTTAGGGGGTTCTAATGCATCAAACGATGGTATAAATGGAGTTCAGATGAAGATCCATGAGGAATTTAAAGGTCTGGTCAGCTCTCCCCATGCGAGCCACAAGAGGGAGGAAGAGAAGAGAGAAGAATGGGAAATCCTGGGTGGCCCAGAACTTAAAAACCCTAACTTTAAGTGGCTGCACGGTTACCCCACGTGGTTTGGAAAACCGTGAACCAACCATGCAGTTGCCACTGCCTCACCTAGGAACTTTACACGACCATCCCACACAGTTTGACAAACCGTGCGCTGCTCGTGCAGAGCCCATTGTCTCACCCAGAGACTTCGTACGGCTTGCCTACACGATTTGTTCAGACTATGCACCAACCCTGCGCACCTGCACGACCTTCCCAACTTTATATGTTAATCCCAGAAACATGTCAAAAATTTCAAACTGGTTTGGGATTTGGACCTGTTCTAAAATCCTGGGTTATTACACGACCTAACTAAGGTGGAAGTTAGGATTATCCATATCTAACTTTCTATCATTTTAGAGTAAAGGGTTGAGTTAATAAGGTTATGATTTTAGAAGTTGGGAGTTCACACACCATATCATGGAACTACTAGTAAATGCAGTTTCTCGACCATAAGCCTACCTTGAACCCTCCATGTAGTAGCGTAGCCATAGCTTGTAGACTATGAGGGGAGGTTTGGGGATCCCTGCCACTTGAATTGTAACGACCCAAACTTTTATTAATGAAAATTACTCTTGATGTATTTAAATTTCTTAAAATTGTTATATAACATATTCACATCCTTGGTTTTATGTTTTTGGATTTCAAAATACCATTATGAATTGTTATTGTTTCTAATATATCCATTGAACTGTGATCAAATTATTAGTATAAATATAGGTCTTTAACAAATCAATTTATTCAGAAAAATTAATCGATGGCCTCATTCAGTAGAATTACTCCATACGAATCCCATTTTCCAGAACTCAAAAAGGAGGTGGCATCATTAGGCTTCTCTCGTGACCAAGACCAAGATGAACATAAACACTTTAAGCTTGAATGGAACCTTCTATGGGATAAGTGGAAATTAATAGAGATTACCACCTGAGCTGTAACAGCCCGAGATTTTATGAAAAATATTCTTTTTAATTTTATTAATGTCTTGTGTTGTACGCAACACCAAGTTTCGCTAAAGAACGATATGCTATTAAAATATTATTAAAACTAGCCGTTATGAATAGTAATAACCACTTTTTGAAATTTTGTATATTTTATTTTTCAAAATGGAATTAATTTCTGGATTCGTAATATCGAAATTAGCTTAGGGGGAAATTTTGGTACTTTTCGGATAACTTTCATATTCTGCTGAATAGTGAAAATTACTAGATTATAATTAAAAACTACTTTTTTAATAGAAATAATTAATAGTGATAAATCATTAAATTGAGTGGTTTTAAAGTATATTTAGAATATATTTTTACAATTTAATAAGATGTTGGTCATTGGATGCAATTTCACATTTAAACCAGACATAATCAAGTGTCAATCTTTTGATAGATATTGTTTCTTAAAAACACGCTATTTGTTTTAACAACGGGATTTAATTATAAAATTAATTAATGCAATTTCTATGTTATGAATTTGGTAAAATAGACTTCATTTTTGAATTCGGAATATGAAGTATAGCTTAGGATGAAATTTTGGCATTTTTCTGAAAACTTTCAATTTTTGATGAATAGTGAAACCACTAAGTGGTAGGTTAAAAACTGAATTTTGCATAAAACGTAATTTTACCGCTTCTGTGAATGGAATTTCAAAAATCCGACAGACACGGTTAATATCAAGGACTAAAATGTGGTTCAATGAGATGAAAATAATTTTTGGTGAATAGTAACTTTTTACTTTTTTTTACCACGGTTAATAGTAAATAGGGTAACTAAGGGTAAATATGATATTACTATTACCCTAACACATGTCCTAATTCTATTGGATAAGTGTAATTCGACCAAAAACAACCTTATGAATATAATACGACCATTTAGGTCCACTTGGATTAGATTATGACATTTAATATTATTTTATTTAATGAATAGTTAAAATAGTTAAAATCAAAGTTTAATAACTAAAACATTTTTAATATGGGGTTATACATAAGATAAATTCGACTATAAATATTCATTAGAAATCTAAAAAGATTTCCTACATGATGGTAGTTTATTTATAAATTTTAGACATTAAATAATTTAATTTATTTATGACACAATTATGATTCAGTAATTATATTATTTATGAAATATTGACATAATTGATGTTATAAACACCAAAATAAATGTAATTTGAGACTTTTTATGAATTCCACTAATTTTATACGTTACTATGATATATTAGTGTTGATTTAATAAACTTGGTTTGAACATATAATTCTGTTATGACTTTCACAAAAATCATATATCAAATAGTGTCAAAATTGACACAAAATAGTTTTTAAATCAAATAGTATATTATTAATTGTTATTTTATTCCTAAAAATCTAAGGTTCAGCCAAATGACTTAGATAAGGATATATATATTAATAATAAACAATTTGGAGTTCGTTTGGTATGTTATAGTATGTGTATTAACCATATAGGGAAAGAAAACAAAAAGACACGGTAAAAGTTAAATTATTTAACTTAGAGTTAAATCTAATTGATAAGGTTAAAATAATACCCTAAACTTGTCTAAATCCTATTGGATGATAGTATTTATACCCATACCCACTTTAGCTTCGAAATAAGACCCTTTGGAACCATTATAAACCGATTTTGACTTTAATATAAAATAATATTTTGAGATATTCCTAAGGTGCCCCTCTCCTCCCTTATAAAAGGGTACCTCCTCCCCCCTTCTCCTCACACCAATTTGAGCACTCAAGCTCGGCCAACCCCTGCCAAAATCTCTTCTCCACTTCCCTAGAAACATCCTAGAGGTTCTGGTCTTCCTCAAAGACCAATTTTAGTTCCCTAAGAGGAGGCCTCAAAGAGGCGCTTCAAAGAAGAGGTAATTACCGTTACCAATTCTTTCATCTTTATTTCTTCTTCCACTTCTTCTTCTTAGGTTGTTTCATTATTAAGTAATAACATCAGTATCACTCATATACTGATATGTTATTATAAGTATTAAACAACCCTATTTCACCATCTATCCATCCTACGGAAAAAGAAATCACCGCGCGTGCGTACGTACGGAATACCGTCTCCACGCCGTGGTGTAATCTATTTTCCACCACCACCTTACATGGATGGGTATAATGGAGTAAAGAATAAATATACATAGTTATTACAACATAATATTGATTCTGATATATTGTAAAATCCACTCCAATTCAATTCAATATTTATGAAAATGATATCATCGCTCGTGCGTACGGACGGACTACCGTCTCCACGACGCGATGAGATTCATTCTCCATGTAAACCATTTAAGAATGATTATAAAGTATATATAATAAATAATAATGAAATATATGACATTATAAAGCTACTGGATTTATGTATATATATATGTATGTCATCTACTTACTTCCATTCAAGACAATAAGGAAAGGAAAACAGCATTCATGCGTACGTACGGACTACCGTCTCCATGAACGGTGTTTTTCATTTCATTTATCTATCTATTATATATATATATATACTGAATATATATGATATATAAATCATATTTTATATTCTGAAAGTATGTAAATCATGATATAAGTAATAATAATGTCAAGAACAACAAGTCAAAACACCTACGATAAATGAAACGATTTTACCCAAAACGCTTCTTTAACATGGAATTTACAAAAGAACGGGTAATATAATGTCATAAGTGAACCATATATGATATCATAACAATGAATATGATTCTTTAATAAGTCAATGACATTATTTAAATCATTATACAGGAGGTTCGGACACATACGAAGAAAATCGGACTTAAGGTAAGGGAAATATCACAATCTCATTTTTATCCGAGATTGTTTATTCGTAAGTATTTATTGGGGTGTATTTTATCATCCACATCCATGTTACCTCAATATGTAATATTGTTTCCATCCACTTACACTATTTTAAATCCAATTTTACCCTTCGGTGAGTTTTTAGTAAAAAAATATGAAAGGAATCTTTTGACGTTTTTCATACGAGGTGCTTTTTGACTTTTCCGACAAAAGTACGAAGAATGTTTTTTTAACTTATACGGCATGAATGGATTTCTAAAAAATTATTTCCAAGAATCTTCCTTTACAAGTATTCAAGTTTATTTTTAATCAACTTCTTTTAGTTTAAAATTGTATGACATTTTAATAAAGGAAAAGTGTTTTTGAAGTAGAAAGGATATTTTCCTCAAGAATGAAGTTCAAGTATTTTATCAAAATTATTTTCCATCTAAGATAATAAAAGGGTTCTTTTTTTATCCCTATTATTACATGGATTTGATTATGTTGTTATGGAAACATTTTTATGAATTCCTTTATCTTATATGAATTGTTTTATGATGTCATGTTGTTTAAGAATCCCATTTTTATTACATGGGTTATGCGATGACGTATGATTTATGATTATGTGGCACACATAATAAAGGATTCATTATAAGATGGGTGGGACCTATATCTCCCTCCAATGCATTGGGTAAAGATTTTATATCTCATGAGATAGACATGGCTGGAATGGTAGGTTATACCGGTTCAGTGAAACAGGACTGAAACGAGGGTTACTCGATTCAGAAAGGGACTTTGTCCACTAAGATAGTCTTGGAAATGAGTCTTGACTAACAAGAAATGATTCTCTATGATTATGTGTGAATGCCACGAAGTTTCATGTTTTAAGTTATGATTATTGTGATTACATTTCACTACCACGATTTATCCCATGTTATGAAATTATTCTCTCTTTTGCAGGTTATGATTTCCAAAATTTTATGTTCTTACGAATACGATGTGATTGATATTTCTTTTGTTTACCCTTACTGAGCATTTGAGCTCACCCATTTATGTTTTCTTTTCCCCAGGATATAAAGAAAGGTTTTAGGTATAAAAAAAAGAAGATCATTATGGGAGATGTTGAAGATCTTTCACCACGATTAGAAGATTTTATTCCGAGTTTCCAAAGACACTAAACTATTACGATCCTTGTGTGTGTGTTTTTGTTATGTACTAAGTATTCCGCAAAAGTAATGTAAAGTCTATGTACGTCAGGCTTCGGGTCTCTACAGTTGGTATCAGAGGAAAGGTTTAGTCAACCTTTGGAAACTAGGATGCGAAAACGTTAGTGAGATCCCTAGAGATATTTCTACGGTATGTCTAGGGATGTGCCTAAGGTTAAGTATATGTATAGGTTATAGTACTAGAACTACGCTAACGGTCATAGAATTAAACCTAAGATGTTAGATATTGAAGGTACTCCCCCTTTTCTTATGTTGTTTTCCCTAGCATGATTTTTGCCTCTCACGCTATTTTTTTTGGGTTTTAGACGATGGCTGGAACCCGAAGGAACCGTGTTGATCAATGCAATGTAAAATGCAAAGATTGTCCTCCTGAACAAAAAAATGTTATGGGAGATGGAGTGCAAAGTCTTATTGCTATACTTACAGAAGCTATGAATCATTCTGGACTTCCAAATGAGCAAAGAAGGGAACAATATTCTATTGAGTCCTTCATGAGGCAACGTCCACCTTCTTTCAGTGGGTCTTCTGATCCACTTGTTGCTGAACAATGGATCAGTACCACTGAAAAGATATTTTCAGTTCTTCAATGTTCTGAACATGATAAAGTCATCTTAGCAGTATATCGTTTGGAAGGTGAAGATGATCAATGGTGGAATATTATCAAGAATACTAGGCCAAGTGATGAAATTGAGTCCATGGAATGAGACGAGTTCAAGAACTTATTTTTCAATAAGTACTTCCCTCGTATTCTTCAAACAAAGATGGAGAAGGAGTTTCTTGAACTAAAGCATAAGGATGATGAATCTGTTGGTATATACGAAGCGAATTTTGTAAGACTTGCAAGGTATGAATCTGGCATTATCATCCAACCTGAAAGTAAAGTTGATCGATTTTTCAGTGGCTTAAAACCAAGTCTTCGAAGGGAATTAGCTATAAGAGACTTCAGTAGCTATGAAGAAATTGTGCATTGTGCTATCAAGGTAGAAATGGAAGTTGGTGTTACATATCCATCTCATGGTTTTGACAAGAAACAAAAGATGGAGTTCAAGGAGAAATCTCAGAATAATGGTGAAAAGAAGATGAATGTTTCCTTATGCACAATGTGTGGAAAGAAGCATGGTGGAGATTGTCTTAAAGGGACTAGAAAATGTTTTAAGTGTGGAAAAGAAGGTCATCGAGCAACTGAGTGTCGAAGTAATGGAAAAAGGGTTTCTAATGATGTGAATAAAGAAAACACTACAGAGAACGCACCACCAACACTTCAATGCTTCAAGTGCAAGGAAATGGGGCATTATGCTAATAAATTCCCTAATCCAAGGGTTAGTGATGGTCAACATGAGCAACAACTGAAGGCAAAGGACAAAGGGAAGTCACATGCGATCACTATTGGTGATGTTGAATATGACAATGATGTGGTGGAATGATTAAGTGTTTATGTAATGGGATTCCAAAATAATATTGTATCATGGAGTATTGGAATATTTATGTATTGGTCTAATGTGGTATTCAAAGTAATTGAGATATTTTTGGAAATAATATGATATGCGCATAATTAAGGGAAAACATGAAAACAAAATGTTTAACAGTATTCATGAGCTCATGATTGATATAAGGACTAAGTGATATCATTGTTTGAGTATATAGAATTTTGAGGATTTTGGTATGTGGAAAGTGTTAAATTTTAACTGCATTCGTGTTTTCACTAAGGTATTCAAGAGAATACATGATTAAGGCCTTTGAATGTTTGGAATGTGACCAACAAAACATATGATATATGGGGATCGACGATGGTGTTAAATCTCTGGTAATCATTTTCACTATGTTATGAGAGTGGACTGCAGTATTATGGATAAGCCTAAAGATTAGAATGGATTATGTTGGACATAAGTTAGTATTGTTTAAGGATAGAAGTTTTCTCGATATTATTGATGGGATGTTATAGTAATATAGTTTTAGAAAAAGGACAACCTGCAGGACGGGCGACAGCCCATCGCGTCGGACAAGGATGTGGGAATCGAACCCACAACCGAAGTGTGACTGGCCTTTATCACCTACCACTGGCCTACAGGAAGTCCCTGTTTATTAGAAAATAGTTTTATTATATTAACCAGTATGATATATGAAGTATAAAGTCCATTTTAGGAACCATATATGATTAATCTCACTATAGATCGACTTATGTATATAATTTTGCTAACCTTTTGTTTGAGACAGATGGAATGACCTGTCATTCTATCACATGATCTGCTAACACTTCACGAATAACAAATTCAACTTCATTTATTTAAGAGATGAAGTGGAAATTGTTAAAGGCATGAACAATAGTGAGATTGTACCAAAATAAAGTAAGTTTTTATTCTAATTCAAATTCTTTAACTTTAGGGAAACGATCTTGAAAACCAAAAATGTTGTCCTAGTGATCTTATATCTGATGAATCAGATGGTACCTTAGATCATCACAAATTTATGGATTTGTGATTGCTGGATTTTCCATAGCCATGTTCTCTACCACTCTCCATCAGAACATGATGGTTAGATTTCTCTTCCATATCCATATTTTCACCTATTTGGAAACCCAGTGATTAGTTTATTTGGGTAACCGTTACGTTTCATACTTTTGTTTTTAAAGATTGGTTTTGGTATTCCTTTTTACAATGTGGATTTCTATTAATGAAACTTTCTAATAGTAAACCATTTATAACCCCGACGAATTTCGAGGGCGAAATTCATTTTAAGGGGGGTAGAATGTAACAGCCCGAGATTTTATGAAAAATATTCTTTTTAATTTTATTAATGTCTTGTGTTGTACGCAACACCAAGTTTCGCTAAACAACGATATGCTATTAAAATATTATTAAAACTAGCCGTTATGAATAGTAATAACCACTTTTTGAAATTTTGTATATTTTATTTTTCAAAATGGAATTAATTTCTGGATTCGTAATATCGAAATTAGCTTAGGGTGAAATTTTGGTACTTTTCGGATAACTTTCATATTCTGCTGAATAGTGAAAATTACTAGATTATAATTAAAAACAACTTTTTTAATCGAAATAATTAATAGTGATAAATCATTAAATTGAGTGGTTTTAAAGTATATTTAGAATATATTTTTACAATTTAATACGATGTTGGGCATTGGATGTAATTTCACATTTAAACCAGACATAATCAAGTGTCAATCTTTTGATAGATATTGTTTCTTAAAAACACGCTATTTGTTTTAACAACGGGATTTAATTATAAAATTAATTAATGCAATTTCTATGTTATGAATTTGTTAAAATAGACTTCATTTTGGAATTCGGAATATGAAATATAGCTTAGGATGAAATTTTGGCATTTTTCTGAAAACTTTCAATTTTTGATGAATAGTGAAACCACTAAGTGGTAGGTTAAAAATTGAATTTTGCATAAAACTTAATTTTACCGCTTCTCTGAATGGAATTTCAAAAATCCGACAGACACGGTTAATATCAAGGACTAAAATGTGGTTCAATGAGATGAAAATAATTTTTGGTGAATAGTAACTTTTTACTTTTTTTTACCACGGTTAATAGTAAATAGGGTAACTAAGGGTAAATATGATATTACTATTACCCTAACACATGTCCTAATTCTATTGGATAAGTGTAATTCGACCAAAAACAACCTTATGAATATAATATGACCATTTAGGTCTACTTGGATTAGATTATGACATTTAATATTATTTTATTTAATGAATAGTTAAAATAGTTAAAATCAAAGTTTAATAACTAAAACATTTTTAATATGGGGTTATACATAAGATAAATTCGACTATAAATATTCATTAGAAAGCTAAAAAGATTTCATACATGATCGTATTTTATTTATAATTTTTAGACATTAAATAATTTAATTTATTTATGACACAATTATGATTCAGTAATTATCTTATTTATGAAATATTGACATAATTGATGTTATAAACACCAAAATAAATGTAATTTGAGACTTTTTATGAATTCAACTAATTTTATAGGTTATTATGATATATTAGAATTGATTTAATAAACATGGTTTGAACATATAATTCTGTTATGACTTTCACAAAAATCATATATCAAATAGTGTCAAAATTGACACAAAATAGTTTTTAAATCAAATATTATATTATTAATTGTTAATTTATTCCTAAAAATCTAAGGTTCAGCCAAATGACTTATATAAGGATATATATATTAATAATAAACAATTTGGGGTTCGTTTGGCATGTTATAGTAAGTTTATTAACCATATAGGGAAAGAAAACAAAAAGACACAGTAAAAGTTAAATTATTTAACTTAGAGTTAAATCTAATTGATAAGGTTAAAATAATACCCTAAACTTGTCTAAATCCTATTAGAAGATATTATTTAGACCCATACCCACTTTTGCTTCGAAATAAGACCCTTTGGAACCATTATAAACCGATTTTGACTTTAATATAAAATAATATTTTGAGATATTCCTAAGGTGCTCCTCTCCTCCCTTATAAAAGGGTACCTCCTCCCCCTTCTCCTCACACCAATTTGAGAACTCAAGCTCGGCCAACCCCTGCCAAAATCTCTTCTCCACTTCCATAGCAACATCCTAGAGGTTCTGGTCTTCCTCAAAGACCAATTTTAGTTCCCTAAGAGGAGGTCTCAAAGAGGCGCTTCAAAGAAGAGGTAATTACCGTTACCAATTCTTTCATCTTTATTTCTTCTTCCACTTCTTCTTCATAGGTTGTTTCATTATGAAGTAATAACATCAGTATCACTCATATACGGATATGTTATTATAAGTATGAAACAACCCTATTTCACCATCTATCCATCCTACGGAAAAAGAAATCACCGCGCGTGCGTACGTACGGAATACCGTCTCCACGCCGTGGTGTAATCTATTTTCCACCACCTCCTTACATGGATGGGTATAATGGTGTAAAGAATAACTATACATAGTTATTACAACATCATATTGATTCTTATATATTGTACAATCAACTCCAATTCAATTCAATATTTATGGAAATGATATCATCGCTCGTGCGTACGTACGGACTACCGTCTCCACGACGCGATGAGATTCATTCTCCATGTAAATCATTTAAGAATGATTATAAAGGATATATAAGAAATAATAATGAAATATATGACATTATAAAGCTACTGGATTTATGTATATATATATGTATGTCATCTACTTACTTCCATTCAAGACAATATGGAAAGGAAAACAGCGTTCATGCGTACGTACGGACTACCGTCTCCATGAACGGTGTTTTTCATTTCAATTATCTATCTATTATATATATATATATACTGAATATATATGATATATAAATCATATTTTATATTCTGGAAGTAAGTAAATCATGATATAAGTAATAATAATGTCAAGAACAACAAGTCAAAACACCTACGATAAATGAAACGATTTTACCCAAAACGCTTCTTTAACATGGAATTTACAAAAGAACGGGTAATATAATGTCATAAGTGAACCATATATGATATCATAACAATGAATATGATTCTGTAATAAGTCAATGACATTATTTAAATCATTATACAGGAGTTTCGGACACATACGAAGCAAATAAGACTTAAGGTAAGGGAAATATCACAATCTCATTTTTATCCGAGATTGTTTATTCGTAAGTATTTATTGGGGTGTATTTTATCATCCACATCCATGTTCCCTCAATATGTAATATTGTTTCCATCCACTTACACTAGTTTAAATCCAATTTTACCCTTCGGTGAGTTTTTATTAAAAAAATATGAAAGGAATCTTTTGATGTTTTTCATACGAGGTGCTTTTTGACTTTTCCGACAAAAGTACGAAGAATGTTTTTTTTAAATTATACGGCATGAATGGATTTCTAAAAAATTATTTCCAAAAAGCTTCCTTTACAAGTATTCAAGTTTATTTTTAATCAACTTCTTTTAGTATAAAATTGTATGACATGTTAAGAAAGGAAAAGTGTTTTTGAAGTAGAAAGGATATTTTCCTCAAGAATGAAGTTCAAGTATTTTATCAAAATTATTTTCCATCTAAGATAATAAAAGGGTTCTGTTTTTATCCCTATTATTACATGGATTTGATTATGTTGTGATGGAAACATTTTTATGAATTCCTTTATCTTATATGAATTGTTTTATGATGTCATGTTGTTTAAGAATCCCATTTTTATTACACGGGTTATGCGATGACGTATGATTTATGAATATGTGGCACACATAAGAAAGGATTTATTATAAGATGGGTGGGACCTATATCTCCCTCCAATGCATTGGGTAAAGATTTTATATCTCATGAGATAGACATGTCTGGAATGGTAGGTTATACCGGTTTAGTGAAACAGGACTGAAACGACGGTTACTCGATTCAGAAAGGGACTTTGTCCACTAAGATAGTCTTGGCAATGAGTCTTGACTAACAAGAAATGATTCTCTATGATTATGTGTGAATGAAACAAAGTTTCATGTTTTAAGTTATGATTATTGTGATTACATTTCACTACCATGATTTATCCCATGTTATGAAATTATGCTCTCTTTTGCAGGTTATGATTTCCAAAATGTTATGTTCTTACGAATACGATGTGATTGATATTTCTTTTGTTTACACTTACTGAGCATTTGAGCTAACCCTTTTATGTTTTCTTTTCCCCAGGATATAAAGAAAGGTTTTAGGTAAAAAAAAGAAGATCTTTATAGGAGATGTTGAAGATCTTTCACCATGATTAGAAGATTTTATTCCGAGTTTCCAAAGACACTAAACTATTACGATCCTTGTGTGTGTGTTTTTGTTATGTACTAAGTATTCCGCAAAAGTAATGTAAAGTCTATGTACGTCAGGCTTCGGGTCTCTACATGAGCAATGTGTTCTGAGAAACCCCAAGAGTCTGTCACCATCGCACAACTTACCCTTAGGTCATATGCGGGTGTTATAAGGGGATATGTAACAATACCCTATCACTATTATTATATACATTATTTTTTCATAAATAATATAAATTAATTTTAACATTTTTACTTTGTAAATAGTTTTTTAAGTACAAGTAGTTTTTTTAGTTGATATTCAATTAAGAAATATATTTTGTTGAATTAATGGATTTCTAAATAATATTTATTAAAAATATTATTACTAAATTACTTTTTATTGTATATAAACGATCCTATTCTTTTTATGAATACAATTTTAATTTTTATTATGGTTTGTAAGCTATTTTTGTCAAAACCCATGAATTTTTGATAAATGTATGTTTTTTATTTTAAAAAAATTTCCAATATTTAGGAAATTATTTAGAAAAAAAGAATATTGTTTTTGGAATTAGGACATTGAAATTATCCAATGATTAATTTTTAATAATTTTCTGAGATAGTCGAATTTTTGGGTAAAAATTAAATACCATTAAATATATAATTTTTTATGATATTATAATGAACCAATAGTGATTTATAAAATTCTATAAAAGGTATTTTTGGAAAATATATTTTTTACCGATAAAATTATTTTATTTTAGGTTTGTTTGATTTATATTACAAAGCCTTAGTGGACCCTCCAAATCTTATAAAACATGTTAACATTTTAAAAAGATTTCCTTGAGATTGTGAATCAAATCCACAAAAGCAAGCCAAATATTTTAAAAATCGAGGTCATTGGCCTTATAAATTAATTTTCTCCTCTCCTGTTTTTCAAAAACCATGGGCAAAACAATGGGATGGTTTGTGGTTTTTTTAGTTTAATCTGTAGTGTCCAAAACCTAAATAATAAAGGATTCCCTCTCTTTTCCTATATAAACACACCCAAGATCCCACTTATCGTCACTCAAAACCCTTTTAGCACATTCCTACCCTACTCTAATCTCTCTAAAATCCTCCCAAGGTTCACAAAGATCCCAATAAACCTATCTCAAGCCTCTCCCAAGCCTTTGAGATCATACTTCCATGTATGAGATTTCATCCTCTCTCATTTTTTTCCATGTTTATTTATGTTGCTATACCCTTGAATTTTTAATAAACATGATGGGGTATGATTTATCACCTCTTCCATTATTCCCTCCTTATCTTTGTAAGATTAGAAACCCATTTATCGCTCATTAATTCCTCCCATGTACACATGTTACCATGCTAAAATTCTGTAAGGGATTTCTCTCTCCTCATTTGCATTCAAGAAATTCTTTTTTATTATGAATATAAATTCCATTATATATGTTGGGAAATGTATTTATATAAGCCACTTACAATAAATTTCATGTAAATATGTTGAGACACCACTTTCTGTCTCATCAACCATTTAAATTAATTCTTATGTCACGTCGTTATGCTGCCGAAATGTCACAGTGATTTTCCAAGCCAAAGTCATTATATAGTGAATAACATGCTAATTTATCTATTAAGGGTATTCAACTTTATTAATATTTACTTATTTACTATATTATTTCATTTATTAATTCCACAATCCTTTATATTGGATCAAATGATGATGTTTAATGAATCCATGTTATATGATCCATGTGGCAGACTTATGCATGAAATGAAATGATTAAGAAGGGTGTGCCCTGATAGCACTCCAATGCATTGTGTAAAGATTAGTATCATGATACATAATATTAAATGAGGTTTTACTAATTCTAATTCATGTTAAATTAGGGTATACTCATGCTCCAGGTGCAATGAGGCTTAGCTAATGATAATATCAGCTTAAATATTGATGCCACATTTCTATGTTATGATAATAATGTTATATCATTCATTTATGTTCATGTTTCTCTTATTCTAAATTGATTTTCCTCTTTCCTAACATGTATTTTATTCTTAATTTTATGCATTTTTTACCCCCTTACTGGGATTTATAGCTCACCCATTTCTAATTCATTTCCTTAGGTTATCCCATGCAATGCTAAGTATAAAGGAATGTTGTGTTCATGTAAAATAAGTTTTCAATAAAGATGTTGTGTTTTATGTTTTAAGTTGTTATGTAATTTTCAATACCCTAGAACTCTAAATCCTCAGAGTTTTCGTATGTGAATGTTTGTGTAATAAATTATTTTTAAGTGTGAAATAAAGAGTATAGTCATTATATTTGGTATAAAATGGAGGTTTAGTAATTTTTGGATTAGGATTAGAAAACCCTAGTGAAATCCTTAGGGATAAGAATAAGTATAATAAAAACATCCCAAAATTTTTTGAGTATTGAGTATGTTTTTTTTCAAGAAAATACATCCCTGTTTGGATATGAGTAGGTACATATGGATATGGAACAGATGTATCTTGGTTTAAAACCCAAAAACACTGATTTATGCTAGACTCAAACGGGAACCGGTTCACAACAATGGGACTTCTTACACTCATGGTTATGACACTACTGGGGGTTTTATTAGTTAAATTTATAATCTTAGTATGAGCCATTATAAAGGTAATTAAATAAATTTCCCCTAAGAATATATGTTGGGAAGTTCATTGTGGATAACATATATTGAATACTATTAATTAATATGATTAGAAAATAAAATTATTTATATGTTAACCCTTTTTTTCATTGTATTACTCTTTAGGTGTTACCCATAACATTCCATTAATTCCAGCCAATGTCCAGTAATAGGAGGACTCCGGATAATAACTGATGCGAAGATCAATGTCATGACGGTTATAATGAGATGCCCTATCTGATGGGAGATGGAATCGCAAACTTTGTCATGATACACTCTCAGTTAACTAAAGGTTTGATTATAAAAATGGATTAATAGGCATGCTTAACCCCCATAAGAAATAACAATTCAAAATCAATAGCTTCATGAGACAAATGCCTCCTACTTTTAGTGGATCATCTGATCCCTCAATTTCTGAACAAAGGTTCTACCCCATTGAAAAGATATTATTCATCATTTAATGCTCTTAACCAGAGATGGTTCTTATGGATGATTATCATATGGAGGGTGAACCTGTCAATAGTGGATATTGATCAAACATACGAATCCTGAGGAGGAGATTTTGGAATTGGAATGGAAGGATTTTCGGAAAATGTTTTTCGATAAATATTTTCCTCACACCCTCCTACTTAATATGGAAAGGTACTTACTTTCCCTCAAACAAAATGATGAAAAATCTATCCGAGAATGAAAGGAAATCTTCTCAAGGATTTCATGATATTACTCTATCTTTGTCGTTACCCTATAATATAAGGTTGATGGCTTCATTGGTGGGATAAAACCTAGCTTACAGAATGCCCTAGTGATCTATGACATTGATAAATATGATAAAAGTGTCTAATTTAACATCAAGGTTGAAATAGAAATTGGATAATATTAGGGGTATCATGGGGATTAGAAGCGTCAGTTGGAATTTAATTCTAGTGGTCTGATTGATAAATTCAATGCTGCTTAGAAACTCCATCACCCCTCTTTCCAAATGTGTAGAAATAAGAACCTCGAAAATTAACTAAATGGGATGAGGAAATAATTTAGGTGTGGAAGAGAAGGGTACCTGGCCATTAACTGCTGACAAGAAAAACCCGTGACTACGATAGAGCAGAGGAATGCTCCGTTCAACCCTCAATGTGGTGTTCATTTCTTCAACTGAAAATAACAAGGGAACTTTAAAAAACTAGTTCTCTAATCCAATGGTTTTCAGAGGTAACCAAAATCCTCCATGGCTAAAAGGGTGTGCTTTTTCCATCACTATCACTGAAGTGAACCCCGAACACAAAGTGGTGATAGGTAAACTAGTTATTCATCCATGAATAGTGAATGTACTTTTTGAATCTAGTTCTATGGATTCTTTTATATCCTGAAAGTTCAGTAGAACAATCCCAACACCACCACAAATCATGGAAGTAAAGATGTCAGAGAGAATGGAAAATGGGGAAATCATTGCATCCCAAGAATATAACTCCTCCCCTGTCATAATGCCTAGATTGAACATCCTGGTGAACCTTGTCATACACCCTCTAGTGGAATTTGATTCAATTAATGGAATCGATTGGCTTTCCATATATATAGCCAACATAAATCAATGTGAGTGGAAAATCACTCTCCATATGAAGAATAGTACCTTAATTCTATACAATATCAAAGAGGATCATGAATCTTCCTTAGAACCATCATCTCAATCATGGATATTACTACCCTATGCAGACGTATCTTGCTCGGATGATTGAGTCTAAGGAAGAATCCATCCTTAAATTCATGATTATTGTGAGGGAATTCACTAAAGTGTTTCCTGAGGAATTGCATGCTCTTCCTCCTACAAGAGATGTTGAATTATCGACTGATCTTATACTTGGGGAGTTTTTAATATCCAAGAATCCATATATGATGGATTTTATGGAGCTTGGGGAGAAGAAGAAACAACTATAGGAGAACCTGGATTAAGGGTTTACACACCCAGGTGATTCACCATGGGTTGCACCTGTCCTCTTCGTCAAGAAGAAGGGTGGGTCAATGATCATTTTCATTGATTATCCTGAGATAAAAAAATCACAATAAATAACATGTATCCTCTTTAACTAATTGATTAATTCTTCAATCAATTATGTGGAGAAAAATACTTCTCCAATGTGGATCGGTGTTCGGGATATTTTCAAGTAATGGTGAATAAGGAGGATATCCCCAAGACTTCTTTTCATACAAGATATGGGAACTATGAATTCATAGTATTTCCTATCAGACTAACTAATGCTCCAACAACCTTCATGGACTTAATGAATAGAGCCTTTAGAGATTACCTCGACAAATTTATGGTAGTCTTTATAGAAGGTATTCTAATATAATCCAAAACCAAGGAGGATCATGAGGAGCATATAAGAAAAGAACAAGAAAAATTGTGAAAGGATAATCTCTATGAAAAGTATAAAAGTGTGAGTTCTTGTAGAAGGAGGCCTCATTCTTGGGTCATATCATCACAAGTAGTGGGATAACTATGGATCCCTCCAAGACAGTTACAATTGAGGGATGGTCTAGGCCAACATCAGTGATGGATATCCATAGCTTCCTGGGGATAGGTGGATTTTATCGTTGATTTGTGAAAAATTTATCACGATTGTCAAACCCTCTTACCACAATAACACATAAAGGAGTAATGTTTTCTTATAGTGATGACTGAGAAATGATATTCAACGATTTTAAAAGGAGTCTTATCACTACACATGTGCTCAAAATACCCAAAAGTGGATAACTTTTTGTGGTATTTAGTGATGCTTCGAAGAAGGGAATGGGATATGTGTTGATTCAAAATGATAAATTCATTATCTATGCTTAAAGGAAATAAAAAGTTCCTGAAAAAAATATCCAACACAGGGTCTGGAGTTGGATGTAGTGATCTACACTTTAAAAATATTGTGGCATTACCTATTTGGGGAGAAGTGTGAAATATACACGGACCACAAAATTCTCAAGTATATTTTCACACAGAAAGAGTTAAATATGTGCCAATGAAGATTGTTAGATCCGATCAAGGACTATGAATGCTCAATCCATTACCACCCTAGGAAAGAGAAAAAGCTGGTAGATGCCCTAAGATGAATGGAGCCATAAATTATATCATGGTAGAGAATTGAAAAGGATCCAATCTTATTAGATTTGATGAAGATGGACATGGACATGGCAATAATAAAGAAGGGAACATCATCCATCCCTTCACAAATGATTGCACAACCATCTCTTTTGGAAAGGTTAAAGGATGATCAAAAGGATGATGTGGGAATTCAGAAGAAAGTGGAATCTATCAGAAAAGATAAATCCTCATAGTTCAAGGTTAATGAAGAATAAATTGTGATATTTTTGATGAGATTTTGTGTTCCATCAAATCCGAAGTTAAATAAATAACTTTGGATGATGCACATAGTTTGAATTTATCCATTCTCCCAAGAAACACAAAGAAGTATCGCGATCACTATTAGCATTATTAGTTGGATAACATGTAGAAGGAGATCGTTGAGTACACATCAAAGTGTTTGGTATGTCAACAAGTGAAGACTGAGAGGAAGAAGTCTTAGGGTTTGATGAAACCATTACCCATAAGAGTATGGAAATGGGATAAAATGACCATGGACTTTGTCACTGGACTTCCAAAGACATCAAAAGGAAATAATGCTATATATGTTTTTTTGGATCGTCTTACAAATACTACACACTTCATTTCAATTCAGAAGGATTTATCATTGGATCAAGTGGAACAGATATACATCAGAGAAGTGGTAAGGCTTCCTAGAGTGCCACTATATATTGTATCCTATAGATATCCAAGATTCACTTATATGTTCTAGAAGATTCGTCAACATGCTCTGAATACTGAGCTAAACTTCAGTATGGCTTATCATCCTCAAACTGATAACCAATCTGAGTGGGAAATCCAAACACTCTAGGAAATGTTGAGGAAATTCTCAATGGACTTCAAGGGAGGATGGGATAAACATCTTCCTTTGGTTGAGTTCTCATACAATAACAATGTCCAATAAAGCATCCAAATGGATCCTTATGAAGCTCATTATGGGAAGAGGTGTAGAACACCGACATGATTGGATGAAGTTGGGGAGAGAAAACTCCTAGGTCAAGAAATAGTAGAAGAAATGGTGGAAAATGTTGAGACCATCCAGTAGCACATTAAAGCTACTCAGAGTAAAAAAAAGAATTATGATGATAACCATTTACTGGACGTATAGTTAGATATTGGATAAATGGTATTCCTCAACATATCCCCGTGGAATAGATTAATGAGATTTGGGAAGAAGGTAAAGCTTAGTCCATGATAAATATGCATGTTTGAGATCCTTTATCGTAATGGAGTAGTGACATATTGACTATAACTCCCACCAAACCTATTTGAAGTACATGATGTATTATAAGTATCACTCTTGAGGAAGTAAATACCGGACCCATCGTATTTACTCAACCGAGAGTTGGTACCATTGGGGAATTACCTCTCTTATGAAGAGAAGTTGGTGATGATATTAGATCGTAGGAAAAAAGTTATACGAAATAAGAAAATGCCCCTCGTCATGGTGTTGTGATGAAACCAAATGTTTGAAGAAGCCATGTGGGTATCTGAGGAAGTGATGAAGTAGAGTTACCCTGATCAATTTTAGTGTGGGAAAAGAAAAATTTTAGGTTGAAATTTCATAAGGGGGAATGATTGTAACAACCCAAACTATTATTAATGAAAGTTTCAATTGATCTAATTAAATGTCATAAAATTTTTATATAACATATAAAATTCCTAGATTTGATGTTTTTGGATTTCAAAATAACATTATGAATTGTTACCATTGCTAATATAGTCGTTGAACCTTGATCACATGATTAGTATAAATTTAGCACTTTAACAAATCTAATTTACACAGAAAAAGGAATCGATGGCCTCATCAATTAGGATTGATCCATATGAAGCCTATTTTTCAAAGCTTAGAAATGATGTGGCATCACTGGAATTCTCTCTTGGCCAAGCCCAAGCCGAGATTCAACACGTTAAGCTTGAACGAAATCGCTTATGGGAGAAGTGGAAGTTAATAGAGATTACCACCTGAGAAAAGTTATCTGAGCCACCCTAAGAGTATTTCACCATCGCACACCTTACCCTTAGGTAATATGTGGGTGTTATAAGGGGTTATGTAACAAGACACTATCACTGTGATTATGTACATTATTTTTAGGTAAATAATATACCTTCATTTTATCATTGTTTCTTTGTAAATTGTTTTTAATGCACAATTAGTATTTTTAGTTGATTTTAAATTAAGATACCTATTTTGATGAATTAATGGATTTTTATATATTATTTTAATAAAATATTACTACTAAATTTCTTTTTATTAAATATAACTGATCGTATAAGTTTTATGAATACAATTGTAATTTTTATTACGGTTTGAAAGATGTTTTTGTCAAAACCCATGAATTTTCAATAAATGTAGGATTTTTTTAAAAAAATTAAAAATTCACATATTTAGAAAATTATTTAGATAAAAATTAATATTATTTTTTTTAATTAGGATGTCAAAATTATCATACGGTGAATGTTTCATAATTTTCTGTGACATTCGATTTTGTGGGTAAAAATTACATACTGTTAAATATATAATGTGTTTTTTCACATCAAAATGATAAAATTGTGATTTAATAAAATACTATAAATGGGATTTTCTGAAAATATATGTTTTACGTTTAATATAATGTTATTTTAGGAATTTTTGATTTATTTCACAAATCCTTAGTAGACTCTCCAAGACTTATAAAACATTTTAACATTTTAAAATGATTTCCTTGAGAATGTGACTCACTTCCACATAAGAAAGCCTAATATTTTAAGATGTTCGGCCATTGTCCTTATAAAATAATGTTTTCTCCTACCGTTTTCAAAAAATCATGGGCAAAAACCATGGTATGATTTTTGATTTTGGTTACATCAATGTGTAGTGTCCAAAACCTGAATAATAATTAATTCCCTCTCTTTACTATATAAACCCACCCAAGACCCAAAGTATCTTCACTAAAAACCCTTGGATAATGTCCCTACTCTGACCTCCTCTCTCTTAAATCCTCCCAAGGTTCCCTAACCTCCCAAGAAGCCTCTATCAAGCCTCTACCAATCCTTTGGGATCACACATCCATGTAATGGATTTCTTCCTCTCTCATTTTTTCCATGTTTTTTTATGTTGATATACCCGTGTATTTTCGATTAAAAATGTTGGGGGTATGATTTCTCACCTCCCCCATACTTCCCTTCATATGTTTTAATGATGATAGTCTCATTTATCTCTCATTAATTCCTCCCATGTACACATGTTACCTTGCCAAAATTCTGTAAGGGATTTCTCTCTCCTCATTTACATTCAAGAAATTATTTAGTATTGTGAATCTAAATTCCATTACAAATGTTGAGGCATGTATATATATTACCCATAGTAGTGTGTATTTCATTTACATATTATGAGACACCCCTTTCTCTCTCATTAACCATTTTTATGAATTCTTATGCCATGCCGTTATACTGTCGAAATTGCACCGTGATTTTCCAAGCCAATGTCATTGTGTAGTGAATAACATGCTCATTTCTCTATCAAGAGTATTCACCATTATTCACATTTACTTATTGATTATAGAGTTTCATGTATGAATTCCATATTAATTTATAATGTATTAAATGATGATGTTTAATGAATCCATGTTATATGATCCATGTGGCACACTTATGCATGAAATGAAATGATTAAGAAGGGTGCATCATGATAGCGCTCCAATGATTTGGGTAAAGATTAGTATCATGATACAACTTATGCAATGAGGGTTTACTCAAGCTAATTCAAGTGCAATTATGGTTTACTATTTAACCACGTGCAATGAGACTTGGGTCATGCTAATATCATGTTAAATGTTGATTCCACATATCCATGTTATGATTACCAGACTATATCGTGACTTTATGTTCATGTTTCCCCTATGCTCCATTGATGTGACTATTTCCTAACATGTATTGTATTCAAAATGTTATGCCTTGTTAACCCCTTTACTAGGATTTATATCTCTCCCTTTTCTTATGCATGTCCTCAGGTTATCCCATGCAATTCATTGTACAATGGAATTTTGTGGTCATATAAAAGAAGTTTTTAAGTAAAGATGTTTTGTTTTATGTTCTAAGTTGTTATGTAATGTTTATAACCCCCAAAGACACTATAAATCTCAATCCAAGGAGTTTTATTAAGTGTAATATCATGTAATAAATTATGATTAAGTGTGAAATAAATAGTAGGGTTGTTATATGAATACTCACATGAAAGAGTATTCCAATTCTAGTACAGAGGGTTTCTATAATATGATAAAATAGTGGGAGACATTTAATGATTAATCCAATCAGTAAGGTCTAATTCAGTAATGAAAATAATAGTACTAATATGTAAAAGTTTTTTTTGTAAAAATGGAAATTAATACCACAATAAAACGTGGATAAATATTCGAAAAAGTTAATGTCCAAACTAGCACAGAATTTCATAAATTATATAGGTGCTTGCAAACATTACGACTATATCAGAAACTCAAGGTTCTTGTGTCCCTACCTGTTAAGTCATCTCAGAAAGTGAGGGTGACAAACTGCTTACATGAGACTAATTAATTGAACATATTATAGTTCCCTCATAATGCTATCATCAACATATGATGTTAGTTGCGGACACTAAATTAGGATATGGATGATAACAACATGTAGTCTCATCTTTGAGAAGTTATCAAGGAGTAAGCTAAGAATGTTTTGAATGTGATGATTACACTGTCATTGTGTAAACATGAAAGGCGTACTATAATCTTTCATGACATTTAATTCATACACCAAATCACTCGAGTTTCGTTTAGGGTAAAAATGAGTTGTATGGAGTAAGCGCTTTATAACCTTTTGGTAAGGTTCTCCATGTAATTAGAATATTAAAGAAAGTACCCTCTTTAGATTATTGTGGAAAATAAATTGGAAGACAAATCTAAAAGTCCAATGGAAAGTGTAATGACAAAGACACATTCACAACATCTTTTAATGATGATGTTGGTTATTAAATAGGAGTTTATTTTCATTTCATAACATGAAATAATAATATTGAAGTCTAATAACAAAAAAATCTGAATTATAAGAAGCGAATAACCTCTTCTCATTCAAGTATATTCATCAATATAAAAATGTATGTTTCTAACATACTTCTTGGGTATTGAATACAATATTCTAATAACATATGTGTATTTAAATACATTAACCAAGTATATATAAGAACATTATAGGATGTAAAGTGTCTTCTTCGAGTAGCTGAGAAATGGTGATTCCTAAGTCAGTGGTGAAAAACTAATAACTTCTATTTTCTAGGTGAATGATTCTAGATGAAAAAGTTATTGGGTATTACCAAACAATTTATCTCACATGCCCTTTTGGTCATAATGATACATTATTCCATGTTCTGGAATGAATATTTTTTGTGGTGTCTCATACTCAAAAAATAGTTCAGTGGTACTTGAATCATTTACAGTGAGTTATGAATATAGAATGTCAGAATTTTGACCTAATTGTGGAAAGATAATTCTTTTTCAAACATAACTAAACGTGGATGTCAATTATATACCCATTATGGTATTTATCCTTGGAACAGATAAGAACCTATGGTATTATTGATTTCATTTGTTTTGACAAAGAGTCCTTTATTAATAAAGGTAGGTCCCAAGGATTTTGGAATTAGTTAAAAAAGTGAGTGAATTATTCCAAAGGAAAACTAGTGTTAAAGATACTTCATAATATTCCTTTGAGTGATTAAGTAATTTAATAATGAAGTATTATCATGGTCTGAAGATATGATTTTCTTCAGATCGGCATGCCGAATAATGTCTTGACCCAGCATTCATCGATCATGATAATGTAGTGTGGTGTAATTACTAAACACATATTACCTTATCGACACCATGAAATTGATGTTGATAAGGAGGATATATAAATAATCTTACATGTTACCATTGATCAACAAAATGTATCATGGAGTAATTTCTAATTGCAAATTTTATACACCAAAGTCATTATGTAAGTAGTATAAATGTTACTACTTGTAGAAACATCCATTGTAATTCAAGGCATTCTTTGTAAATAGTGGAAAAACCCCATAACCAATATTCGAACTAAAAATGAAAAATTGATATCATACGAGTAAGTATGATGGAAATACATTATTTCAAAGATCATTTGTTAGGATGTAAATAGTTTTTAACATATAAAAACATGAATCAAGATAAACACAATACGCAGCTAAGTAATTATCCTAAAAATTGCATAGGATATTACATAAATCCTTAATATAGAATCTTTTTAGTCAATTGATAGACTAAATTTCCATATAAGGGTGCACATATAAATTAGAGATAGTGTAAGAAATATTGAAATGGGTTTATTCAATTCTTTAGATGTGAAAATGGTTGTCATAGGAACATGTTCCACAGGTACATGTGGATTTGGAATGTTACAAAGACACATACTACGTATGAGGGATGAAACCATGGTGATGGATTTAAATTCACCGTGGCCAATGAAAAATTATTCATTGAGAATAATAAATCCCACAATTAATAAGTATATGACAATTATATAAGATTGAAAAGACAATTAAAAATTCAATAATGGATTACATGTATCAAAATGCAAAGGGGAATATGAATTGAATAGTGTGGTGGGTATTCAAGTGAGTTGATACATGGATGGTACAAGCATGGTATCAATAAGTCTATATTGGTAATACCAAGTCGGTGTTCCTCAATGAATTAGAATTTTACTTGTTATAGATAACTTCTACGATCATTAAATTGGCCATTGGATGTCCAAATAAACTTTCATGGAAGGTGTCTATACAACGCATCCATAAAGGGATGCCGACACTATTGAATTCTAATGATGGTTTTGAGTTACAGAAATATAGTTCAGGATTAAAATAAGAAACATGATCTTAGAACATTCATTCAGAATGAATCTTTGTCATGTGTCTACCAATGGTTAGTGGGAGTTCCAACCTTTTACAAGAGAAATATGTATGACATATGGAAAACATATTTTGGTCTTACAGTTAGTAAATACCATATTAAAAGTATTTATCCAGTGATTGACATAATTAGAAACCTATGTTCTAGGAAATTGAATCTATCGAGGTAGATCTAATAGTTTCTTGGACTTAGTCAACCATACATATTTTGATATTTTATTTAAAAATACTACTTGTAAAAATTCATGTTAAGAACTATTGAAAATGTCACATAGCATAATATCTACTGGTTGACATGTTTGGAACATTGGAATAGATTAACATGGTCAGTTGATATCCATTAAATTTAGCGATGGATCAATAATATGTGTTATGATATGTACTATAATTGATATTTCCATCACATACGTTATAGTATGCACATATCAGTTGTATCTAGGATAACATCAAGTGAAGCGGTTAGAACATTTTAATTGTACTTTGGAAAGTACAAAATATTTGTACCTGGAAAGTGACGATGTAATGATACTAGTTTTAATAGGACATAAACTAGTATTGCTTATATCCATTTATCTAATATCACAGTTAGGATCAGGTGATGAGTGAGTCAAGCACATAAAATATAGTGATAGTAATACCTAAAAATATCGAGTATGTTGCAGCTTCTATGGAATCTATGAAACATTTATCAATTGCAATGATTTGTTCTGATTCGTGGAATCACACCAAGTACGTAATGAATTATCATAATGCAAATTATGATATTCTTAATATCCAATATGTCATATTATGATGGTTGAAAAAAGGGATATACTTAGGGATATAATCTATTGAGATGTTTTACTCAAAAGATGAGCTCACATATAGAAAAATTGCCCCATGGTGGAAACGTGGAAGACCATGTAACTAAATCCATTAAAAAATAGAAACATGATTTTTATCATCCATGTAGAAAATCAGTATGGTTAGAAATTTGGCTCTAGTGAAAGTGGGAGTGTTGAAATAGTGTGTTCCCTAGACCCAACTGTGCAGTACTTTTATTACCATATCGTGTATACATTTAGTTATACATGATGTCTTCTTTCCATTTATGTGTGGATTATTCTACATCCAATACTTAATGGTAATGCACAATGATTAATTGTCATATCAGAATATTATAGTAGATCCCATGCTATAACGAGAACCTCGAGATACTATGAAATTAATCTTAAACAAAGTTTGTATGGTCTAGATACATCATACTGATTGGATATAGTATAAGATTGACTATCTGGTGTTGGGGGATAATAAGAACCGATACTTCTTCTTATGATGTTTTCACTTTTTGATCTCTATTAGTGAGATCATGAGGATAGACCCTCCATAATAACACCACATTTTTTGGTGGTCATTGTTTGTTCCTATCTACATACATGTGTATTGGTCTCCTGACATGCGATCATTACTTGTATATACCATTTTATTATGTACTTTGACGTAAGGAAAAAATCATGGTATAGAAATCATGGTGAGGTAGCTTTTTTCGAGTGCATCGTTGGTGGTATGACATTCATTTAATGGTTATGAAGGGATTTGTCGCTTCCATGTTATGGAAGTTATATATCTTAGGCCAGGTTGATCATAATGGTTCTACGTTTATATGTCTTCGGCCAAAGTAGTTGAAATGTAAATCTATCTAGAAATATCAACAAATATTATATAAAAAAAGGATGATGACATAAAGTGTACATCCTACATTATGAGACATTTAAGGATAAAGAGATTATAGTACATAGTCAATGATCGTAGGATGGTAGTCATTGTTATGACGATCCTTATCTTTTTAGGGGCCTTGATGGGTTTCTGTACTCCACTTTTTGTCTTTGAATTTTATTCACCACTATCGAAATATGGTCCTAGAGGGTCACACATACTTGTGTATTCATTAATCTACCCTATTCTATTGAATTTGAATATAGGAAAATGTGGGCCCCACCTCAGTGTCTTAGAGTTATCCAAAGTACTGATCACTGATAATTAATTAAATTCATTATTATTCACGTTATGAATAATAGTGATAGAATTTATTTAATGTATTTACAAGTTAAGTAATACAAGACAATATTAACTAAATGAATATTATTTTAATATTCAAGGTTCTTTTAATATTAAGCAGGATATAGAGTCGAGTTAAATGGATCAATTTTTATCACGTAATATATTTTATATATATTAAATGTATGTGGTAAAATAATAAATAATATTGAAATATTTTATTTCTTCGGTATTATTTATTTAGTAGACATTGAAATATACGGGGGTTGGGGAACCCATCCGGGTATTTGG
This sequence comes from Viscum album, assembly GCA_963277665.1. Lineage (NCBI taxonomy): Eukaryota > Viridiplantae > Streptophyta > Magnoliopsida > Santalales > Viscaceae > Viscum > Viscum album. Next base: position 554,471 of record CAUJRU010000208.1, read on the forward strand.
AAACTCCACTATAAATAGAGTTGAGGCTCTCATTCCATGGAACTATTCATTCATTTTATGGAATGAAAACAAGAGCCTCTCTCTCCTCCGGATCTATAGAGAGAGAGAGACTCTTGATCCAAGAACTTGGATCAAGATCTTCCTAAAGAATTGAAGGCATCTTGATGTGGTGATCATTGGTACGTCTAAGACATCAATGAATTGCCGCACTAGCACCTGGAATACAACGATCAATGCTCCTGCACAATATAGAAGTTCATGTGGACAATCTTGAGGGATCCTGTTATGGATCCTTCAAGAGACGACCATCGGAAACGAGTTACAGTCGACCGAAGATTTAGATCTGAAATGGTAATGTTATTCATTTTAATTTTGTTCTATTTATAGTTTATGTGTGATCCTAGGACCATACCACGGATCAAATCTTCGGTTTCGAGAAGTCCCAAACGACCGGTCGATGAAAAAATTTAAATCCCCATTCCATCAGATTATGCTATGAGCCTCAAATCCTTTTAGGATGTTGGTTAACATTAATATATTCTTTTTCAGTGAACTGCAAAGAATCCGATAAATAATAATTCAGTGTTCTTCATCGTTGATCACCTAAAAAATATTAGTATTTCCACAATATAATATAAGATTCACCTATAGTGCACTACATAATGATCTATATTAAATAAGTGGTAAGCCTTCAGGTTTCACCTCTATCAATCATTTTTTATCATGATCCCAATTTTATGTCGAAACTCAAGAAGATTCATCAAAAGGATTTTGTTATTGAGAATCGTTTTTAAACATCCTGACATACTCAAACAGATATACATTGTAAAAAAAATATTCAAAAAACTAATTACATGTTGTGGACATTCTACATTTTCAAGTAATGTGGGATCTATATTTACTATTGAGTGAGTTTGACTATAATAATAGTTCAAATTAATGTATTCAAATGCAACAGTGTGAATCATTGAATAATAAGATATGTTTTACTCTAACTTTTTTAAATGAAGTTTCTAAAAGGAAACTAGTAGGTCTGGAATATTTTCAATAAAGTGAAAAATGTGTAGTCTATTTAAGGTCACAATGTGGAATCTATAATAAGGGTAAATAGTTATGCAGATAATTAGACAAATGATTTGAAATTCCAAATGGGATATCATGTTTTACTAAAAGTGTATCCATAGAAGGGAATAATATGGTTCAGTAAGAAAGGTAAAATGGGAACCAGGTACATTGGAATCTTTGATATTATTTAATTGATTAGAGTTATTTATTCTCAATTGGAAATTCCACTAAACATTTAAAAACTACATGATGTTCTCCAATTATTATTTCAAAGAATGTACATATCAAAACCAACCCATGTTCTAACCAACGAGGAAATATAGTTGGGACCTGATCTATCATATTGTGAAGAACCCATCCAGATTCATGCTACTAATGAGAAAGTATTGAAAAATCCGACAACTGTTAGGATAAAGGTACTCCGCATGATTCCAAAATGATGGAAGAAACGTGGGAACCAAGGGATAATATAAATAAGAAATAAAATCACAATTTTAGAATGTAATACACATGAAATTTTTAGGATAAATTTTTTTTCCGATGGTAAAATTTAACTCCAATCTACATTACAATATTTTCCTTTTAGAATAAATTTAATTTTGTTGATGGTTGGTAATGCACACAACATAGTTTTTAAACAAAATAATTTTTATTCATTATTTTTTGACATAATTAAAAATTAAATTTTAAAAAATTTATAAAATTTATATTACATAAAACAAGACTTTTGAATTCAGAATATAAAATTTATCTTAGGCTGAATTTTTTTATTTTCTATGATGTTTAATGTTATGGTGAATAATGAGAAATACATAATTTTAATTGAAAACTGAAATTTCATCTAAACATTTTGTGATGGTAAATTATATTTTTAATTTGTTTCACTGTAAAAATAATTATAGTATCCATTATTATACCAATATTTCTCATTTGAGTCATTTCAAATTAAATTTTGATATAAAAATTTGTAATCTTTTGATCATTTTCAGTTTAAAAACATGTTTTCACAATACACATGTAATATTAATATTAATTTAATTATTTCCATTTATGTAGTTTTAATTTGGTAAAATGGTTTCATTTTTATTGAATCGTCATAATTTATAGTGTTTAATAAGGTCAACATAAATTTTTCCCAAAATTATTAGTCAAAATAACTATATTTATTTACAGTGATTAAGATTGAAACAACTTAACATATTAGTTAAACATATAATATGTAGTGTATAAATGACACATATCATTTACAAAAAAACATTAGAAAGCCATATTTAGACCTTCTTCATTTTTTATTGACAATAGATAATTAGTTTGGTCTACTGAGATGAATAAATAGGGGTGGAATTCATTATTTCATAAAATCACAAATGTGCCACTCCCCCAACTTATTAAAGGCCACCCACTCTCCCTCCACATCACAACATCAAAAAAATATTTTTTGGCCAAAACCAACCATAATCACTCCCTCAAATACCTACCTTCATTAAATAATCCTTATCCCATACATAATTCCCTTGTAGGAAGGTATTAGTGTAAACCTAAGGAGGATTCATGAGGAAAATGTAATGTTATTTTAAAAGTTTTTTTATTTTATTTCATTGTCAAACTAATTCAATTACAATTATACCATGACTATATGATAAACTCTTTATCATACATATAATAATAATTTTTTATTTTATGTCAATGATCTATAACTTCACACACTACAGTCAAATTGGTTATGAAATCATCGTTCGTGTGTACAGCAAGCTCCCGCTATGCAAAATGATGTTGTTAGTTTTTCCATTACCATGTTAAATGGTTGGGAATAATGCAGGATTTATAATTTATATATTATATAATTATATATATGATGTTATTATACTTATATAACAAGTATATAGCATATAACATCATTCCATTCAGTTTTTTAGAATATAATAATGTCGCTTGTTTGTACGGGGGACTACCGCCTTGCAAAGCGATGTGGTTCATTCATTCATTACATGGAATGTATTAAAGATGGGTTTAATAAAAATATATTATATATATGATGAATATTTTATAATGTTTCAATATATATATATATGTGTAAATTATTAACTTTTCTTTCTTTCAACACACTAATAATATTTAAACAATGTTCATGCATACAAACGTCATACTGTCTCCAAGAATCATGTATTTAATTTCAAATCACACATTTTTTAGATTAATATAAATACATATATACTTAATATATATGAATTTTATATCATTTTTTACATTCTAATGATTATTAAATTGTGATCGGATTAAGAGGATCAAAAAATAACATGTCAAAACATAATCAATAATCAAATAAATTATTAATCAAAACATTGAAAGTAATGAGAATTTATTAAAAAATGGGTGATAAGATGTTATAAAAGAATCATATATTATATAATGAATATTATTATGGTTCTAGAATAAGATAAAAATATTAAATAAACCATTATATAGGATGCTAAAGTGTATTCATCCAAATTGAAGCATAAGGTAATGGATTCCATATCAATTTATATTACATGAGCCTTATTTGTTATTATACACAATGTCAGATTAATGTGTTGTATATCAATCCCTTTTGACATGTAATATTATAAATACATAATTTCTTATGATGTTTTATGCTTCAATTCGAATTATTTCATCAAAGGTGATTTGACATGAAAATTACTAGGTGGTGAGAGTTATTGTGCAATCTAACATTGTTTTCTGATTATTATATTTACATTAAAGAAATCAAATTATTGTAACCATTTTTTATTTGACATTAAACTTAAAATAAATATACACATCCTTGTCTGAAATATTTGATTATTTCATTAAATATAAACCATATTACTTATATACCCAATTTTTGTATAATTTTACAAATATTTTAGAGAGCATAAAAACTTGTTTTTCACCACATTTAAATAATTTTGTGGTCAAAAATAATTTTATTTGTGATCGTGATGATTTTCAGGTATTTCCATTCCAAAGAAACAAATCGGGGGAAGTTTATCGAAAACTCCAAACTACACGGTGTGTAGTTTAGGAAACACGTCGTACATCATCACACTGACATGGATTGACCAAGACAAGTACATTACCAAGTTTCTAGACACCAATCCACACTGTGTGCATCATGCTATATGCCTTGTACCCCCTTCTAGAAGTGGTTGGTTGCTGAGAGTAGGACTACACAGCCATGTTGTGGATGAAGACTATAGGATGTGTTTGCACCTACACACACCATGTGGAACATCTACAATTGGTTGGTGGCTGATAAACCATATTACACAACATGTGGGATAACACTGCATGTCGTGTATGTCTGCCTATCAGGTGGCGCCATGTTCAATTTCAAATAAGGTGTGTTATCTCACCTACTAGCAGAGAAAAGAGGGTCGAAACACGTTTACTAGTAGTACACACCGTGTACTTTCTATTACACGTCATGTACTACAAAAACCTATAAATAGATGGCAGGACATCCATGTTCGAGGGTGATTCATCCTTGATCCATTATATGATATTTTAAGGGATAACTCTCCAAAAATAGCAAATAAGAGAATAAGAGAGAGAAATAAGATGATAGAAGAGAGGAGAAAAGGTGCTTCCATGCAACCTCCCCAAAGACCTTCGCTACAAGGCTTTCAAGATGATTTATTTAGGTACTACAAGTTATTTAATTACTAGATATTCTATGAGTAGCTAAATCCCTATGTGTTGGGGATGTAGACTATTGTGAGTTGTAATTTGTAATTTGTGATGTTGTAACAATGATGTTTAAACATCATTCTCATAATTCCATATTAATTATTTCTAAATATCACTAGAAATATCATATTGGAATAAGAACGGGGTTTCTAGGAATCCTTTATGGAATTAAAATTTAAATCATCTATGACCATTGGGATTTTTAATCGTCTCAATAGGGGCTCCAATTAATAAAATTAAGTGAAATTAATTTCCATACTAACGAAATTGGTTTCTATTTATTTAAACAAAACTCACCCGACCAAGGGGGTTTTGTTATAATCTTAACATAGAGATGTGAATTATCCTGAACAACATAACATCATAAGAAAATTGATTTAAAATCAACCTTCAAAATACACAACCCTGATGCATTTCTCTTTAAATTATCATCCAAATTAAATTCCAATATTTTTCATTATCATTTATGTAATTTATTAAAAAATTAAAATCCAATAATTTTTTATCAAAACAAAAAACAACATAGATTTTAAATTTCAGAAAACTTCACTAAATCAATTAAAAATTTGATAAAAACCAACGATAACTCCCTTTCCATGTGGATATATCCCTTATTGGTACTATACTAGTTAAGGTAATACAATTTGGATTTCTAAAGAACAACACTTCGATAGGAATGATAACCAACCATTTTCGGGGATTCGAAGTTACAATTGTTTTTGTTTAAATCTAGTTTGTATTCATTTTTGTGTAAATAAACATTAAAAGTTCAAAAAATTATATTCTTACACTCATTTATCTTTTTTTCCATATTTATGCTTGGTGTGTTATGTTTTGTGCAGGTTCATTGGTGTATGAGTGGCTGCATCACTCGTTCCAAGAGTGTTGAGTCATCCGAGATTTTTTAAAACTGACATAGACATCTAACATAAACTTTTGAGGCAATGACGTGCAATCATGGATGAGCACAACCAAAAAAATCCCATTGTGCATAATGAAGAGGGAGATCCAGCTACTTTCCAAGGAGTTGGACAACCATTTGTCACAGACGAAAACCAGAATCAACGATCTCAACTTGTTCTAGGGTATGACCTACAACAACTTCAACAGTTCCAACTAGAGCAGATGCCATACCTACAGCTGGGTCTGAGGTCATACTTTTCTCTTGCACAACAATTTTTTCCCCCACCTGCTCGAGCGAAACTGCCTAATTGATATACTCTTATGAAGTATGGTTTTCCCTCCATCCATGGGGTTGATATGGGAATCATCCAACCAATAGTGCAGGCCCAACACTTCGAAATCAAACTAGAAATTATGCTGTTGCTCCAGAACACAATACAATTCTGTGGTCTACCCAGTGAAGAACTGAATTCTCATCTCTCTAAATTCTTTGAGATCTGTGACACCTTCTATTACCACTAAGTGTCTGATGATGCCACCCGTCTTCGCCTTTTCCCCTTCTCATTAAGGGATAAGAAGAAATTCTGAATCAAGGGACTACCTCAATGGTCTATCCTTACCTGGGAGGCATTATCCTAGGCCTTCTTGTACAAATAATTTCCACCATCGAAGATGGTGACTCTACAAAATGAGATCCACGACCTCCAACATCATGACACAATCCTTATAAAAGTCATGGGAGCACATCAGGGAGATGCTACGCAAGTGTCCTAACCAAGGACTTCTGCTCTATATGAAAGTACAAACCTTTTATGGTGGTCTAAACACAAACACGAAATTTTTGGTGTATGCTGCCATTGGAGGAATGCTAATGTGTAAATATTCAGACGAACTCTTTGACCTCCTGGAGGACATGTTAGCCAATAGATTCCAATGGAACTAGGAGTGGGGGACTCAAAAGAATTGTGTGCAAAAAATTCATTCCACCATTATGATCATTGTCCAATTGGATGTGGTGTCCAAGATGACTGATTTATTGATCCAAAATAATGCATCCCATGTTCATGTAGTGAACCATCCGGCAAGCATGAAATGTGGTGAAAACCACATCATTGGTGAATGGGGTTAACTGTTAGCCTTTCAAAAAGTGAGGTGAGTTAAATTTCTAAAAAATGAGGCCCAGATATGTGTCCTCAGTACCATAACCTTGCATGGAGAGAGAACACGAACATGGGGTACCAATAGAAACAACAAAATCCTCCACCACAATGACCACCTGGCTATAGTCAACAACAGTACCAGAACCCATATCCAATATAGAAATAGTAGGGAACTTACCAAAAACCAAGGTAACAAAACCCTCACCCGTAACCACCATGGAATCCACCACCTCCACTAGATGCACAACAAACTTAGCAAGAAACCCCATTAAAACCTGAATAAATGATGACCAAATTTAAAAAAAATGCTAAAACTAGATTTCAAAACTAGGAATCTTCCATTCAAGGCCTGGAAAATAAAATTGGGAAACATTCCAACCATCCCTCCTCAAGGAATCCTGGTACCCTACCAGGTAACACTGAGAATAACCCACATGATGTGGCCCATGAAATCACTTTATGAAGTGCTATGGAGATACATCAGACACCAACTACAAAGTAAGGTGAGACTACAACTCTAGCTCAACCTTCACCCTCTCCAGAAGAAGAAACCTCACCTAAGTACCCCTCCTCATTAAATAACAATCAAAATAGAATGTGGAATCACATGGTAATGGAGAAGAGGTGGTCAAGCTTTTTGATCCCACCCTTCTATTTCTAGAGGGGATGAAGAAAAGGAAGTTGGATCACCAGTTTGGTAAATTCATGGAGGTATTCGGAAAGCTACACATCAAAATCCCCTTATTAGAAGATTTATCTCATATGCTGATGTAAAAAATGTTCATGAAGGATATTATCTCCAAAAAATAAATATGAAGGATCTGGGAATCATTTTACTAAATAAGTAATGCTCGGTAGTAGTGCAATTCTCACTTCCTCCAAAACTCCATGATCTATGTAGCTTCACTATCCCATGTTCCATTGGATTCTATGAGTTTGTAAAAGCTATCTCTAACATAGGATCCAATGAAAAACTGATTCCCTTAGGAGTCTTCAAGAAGCTATGGCTCAATGATCCCAAACCCACTTGAGTGGACCTCCAGTTAGCAGATCACTCCATCAAATACTGCATGGAGCTGCTCGAGGATGTGCTGGTGAAGGTAGGAAGGTTATTTCTCCCTACTGACATCATAATTCTTGAGACAGAGGAAGAATAGGAGGCACCTTTGATTCCAGGAAGTCCTTTCCTTGCCACTAGTAAGGCATTGATCAATGTCCACCAAGGAGAATTGATGTTTCGATTATGTGATGAATGATTCTCTTACAACATCCTCAAGGCTGTCAATCAAGCATCGTTACTGAAACATGAGGACTGTTTTACAGTAAAAATAATGGATGAGAACTTCATCTATAAAGATGATGGTCTGGTAAGATATTTTATCATTGATGACCCACTCTTCACAGATACCCTAGATACAGTTAAAGAGTTTTATTTTCTCTAAGGCCAGGGCAGTCATTACTGGCAATTCAAAATTGTTCCAGACATTTTGGTGCGAGCATAGGTGCAACCAATTGTGCCCTCAATTCAAAAGGAAACTCAACATGAAATAAAACCTCTTACTTTATCTCTAAAATATGGATAACTCGGTGACAGGAACACTCTACAAGTAATCCTCAATGCTTCACTGACAAAAGATCAAGAATAGGCACTTCTACAAGTTCTAATAAAAAGAAAACAAGCCATTGGGTGGAAAATTGCTGATCTAACATGCATCAGTCCCACCATTTTCACCCATAAGGTGCTCCTAGAAGAAGGATAAAAACCCCTCTCAGCAACCACAATGACGGATGAACCCTCCAATAAAAGAAGTTTTAAAAATGAGGTAATCAAAATGTAGGATTCAAGAATCATATAGCCCATTTCAGAGAGCCCATGGGTGAGTCCTCTGCAAGTTTTACCCAAAAAGGGGGTATCATTGTGGTCCCCAATCATAAAAATGAAATCATCCCAACACAGATAGCCATGGGTTGCAGAGTCTATGTAGACTGCCAAATGATGAATGAAGCAACGTGGAAATATCACTTCCCGCTGCCCATCATGGACCAAATTCTAGAACGACAGGTAGAGCATTAGTTTTACTACTTCCTCGACGATTATTTTGGATATAACCAAAGATCCATTTCCCTTGATGATCAATAAAGGATCACCTCACATGTTACTATGGTACGTTTTCTTATCAAATAATGTCTTTTGGGATGTTCAATGCTCCTTCCACCATCCAACGATGTTTGTTTGAAATATTACATGACATGGCAGAACAAATCCAGGATGTCTTTATGGATGATTTTCTCTTCTACAAAAAATCCATCGACACTTGTCTGAGGAATCTGGAGCTAGTTTTGGAAAGGTGCATGCACATTTACCTAGTTTTAAACTGGGAAAAATGGAATTTTATGGTCTATTGTGGTAGCGTCTTGGGCACCAGATCATTATGAAAGGGATAAAAGTTGATCCTACAAAGATATATGTAATTTCAAATCTACCCATCCCATCTTCTATCAAGGATATCTGATTTATTATAGTTCATTTCAGTTTCTACAGATGGCTTGTTTGATACTTTTCAATGATTTACAAACCACTCACCAATATCCTCTCCAAGGATACTATCTTCTAGTTTGACGAGATGTTTTCCATGACTTTTCAACATCTGAAGCAATGACTGGTGGAAGCGCCGGTGATGATTCTTCCAAATTTAGATATACAATTTGAAGTCATGTGTGATTATAGCGACTCTGTGGTGGGAATAGTACTGGGGAAATGGTTGTATTGCATCTTACGGGCCGTTTACTTTGCCAGTAGAACTTTGAATATAGCACATGTGAATTACACTACTATGAATAAAGAAATACTTTTAGTGGTGTTTTCATTTAATATGGTTTGTTCGTACTTGGTGTTGTCCAATGTTATTGTATATACATCCCATTTAGCACTCAAGTATTTTCTAATGTAGAAGGATAAAAATCCATGACTCCTCTATTGGGTTCTTCTCCTCCATGAGTTTGACTTGGAGATCCGTGACAACAAGGGCAGTGAGAATGTTATTGCTGACCAACTCTCCCACTTGGAACTACCTCATTTAAGGAAGGAAGATAATAGAGGCATTAGATATGAATTCCCCGATGGGAAACTTTTCTCGATGGAGGGACCACCTAAACCATGGAATGCAGATAATGAAAATTATTTGGTTACAGGAGTAGTTCACCTTGATCTCACTTACCAGCAGAGGAAGAGGTTTTTATCCGATGTCAAGAGGAACTTCTGGGAATACCCTATACTCTTTCAATCATGTGGAAATGCGGTGATTTTCCAGTGTATTTCAGAGAATGAAGTTCATAGAGTTCTAGATTTATGTCACTCCTCACCATTTGGAGGACATCATGGCCTAGAACATATGATAGAAAAGATCCTACAGTCTAGATTTTTCTGGCCTACCATGCACCGGGGTGATCATTACTTTGTTACCATGTGTGATCGATGTCAGAGACTAGGTAATATGGGATAATGAGACGAGATTCCTCACCACCCTATCCTAGAGTTTGAAATATTTCTACGTTTGAGGAATTGACTTCAGGAGGCCATTTCCCCCATTATATGTGAACTCTTACATACTTGTCTATGTGGACTATGTCTCCAAGTGGGTAGAAGCCCTGCTATATCACATGACATGGCCAAGGTAGTTGTGTCCTTTTTGAAGAGACATGTATTTAGTAGATTTGGAATTCCTTGAGTGTTGATCAGCAATATGGGAACACATTTTGATAATACATTAATGAAGAATGTGTTACTAAATTATGGGGTGATTCATCACATGGGAACACCATATCATCCCAAATCTAGTGGATAGGTGGAATTATCTAATTGTGAAGTAAAATAAATCCTGGAGAAAATGATGGGAGATTTTTGGATGGATTGGTTCAAAAATATTGATGATGCCTTATGGGAATACTTGACCTCCTTCAAGACACCTTTGGGGATGTCTCTATTCTGCCTTTTCAATGGGAATCCATGGAACCTACTAGTGGAGCTGGAGGATAAAGCCTACTGGGCCATCAGGGCCCTAAATTTAGATTTGAAGGCTGTAGAAGAGAATTTCAAGTTCTAACTCACGATGCTGGATGAGATCTGATGGGATTATGAGAACACCAGACTAAATAAAGAAAAGACATGAGAGATCCACAGCCGGAAGATTTTCCACAAAACCTTTCAACCTGGTGATCAGGTATTGCTCTTTAACTCATGTCTGTGATTGTTTCTAGGTAAGTTGATGTCCTTATGGTCGGGACCATTTCAAGTGCACAAAGTTTTCAACCATGGTGCTGTGGAAATTAGTGGTGAATAAGAAAAACCTTTAAAGGTGAATGAAAAAAAATAAAGCGTTATCACCACATGGAGAATATGGTGTTTACAATATATACCATTCATTTATGGTAACAAGAGGTAGGTAGGAAAAGCCAATTACCTAAAAAAAAGGCACTTCTTGGGAGGTAACCTAGAGGATACACATCGTGTACCACCTATATACACGGTGTGTACTACTGTTTTTAGTTTATACTCGTAATATTATAAGTATATATATTAGCTAAATCAATAAACAGGGATGTTGTCGGTGCTGATGGTAAGGTCACTGGAGTTTGTCCAAGCCTTCCCCGGTTTGAACCCCTCCATAATTTCCATTGACACTGAGTTCACTTTTTTTATACCCTTATGTACTTAGACAGCATGTGTGGTGTTTTTAAAAATAATATATAAGTTATTCTAAATAAAATTTAACCCATGATGGGGATGGATAGGCTGGCCAAGGTCATCTACTGGTTCCCAAAAGACCTGGGTTCGAATCCTGAGAACCAGACCATTTCCACCATTCTTAATATTAATAAAACCACACGGTGTGCATTTTGATATACATTGTGTGTTCCATGTTTTCAATAATTTAAATAGTTTTTGAAATATTAACATACATGTGGGTGAAGTTGGAATATTGGAAGAGTCTCAGCCCTGGATCCAAAAGACCCGGGTTTGAACACAGTTAATCTCCCTGGTTCATCCCATTTATTCTAATTAAAAACCACATTTTGTTCCTTTTATTCATCCCATATAGTATTTTTCCCTATATATTAAATATATATATTCATAAACATGAGTAGTAGTACAACATTTACTCCAGTGGATGAGGGCTTCTGTTTGGATCGGCTGATCGCCAGTTCGAACCTTGCCCCAAGCACCAGACTAATGGTTTTACTTGTCTTTTTCCAATTTTAGAACACACAACGTGTATTTCATGATACATTACATGTGAAGATTTATTTTTTGTAAATTATATATATATATATATATCGTTTTATTTTAATTATTAATATTAATTATTATATAGTTTACTATAAATATTATATTCTTCTCCTTGGAAAAAAAATAGAAAAACACGATGTATAGTTCCGATTACACGTTGTATATCACGGCTATAAAGGCCACGCCCCACCTAGATTGATCCCATGTCATGAAACCCCCCCCCCCCCATTTCTTCTTTTTCATTCCCTTCGTCCTCCTCAATTTCAAATCAACTGATTTTGTGTGTTTTCTGGTCCGATTTATTCTATATTTTCATCCTTAGTTCAGGTACATTGTTCTCCGCTCCTAATTTTATTATTTTATAGGAGTTTAGTTAGATTTGTTGATAAAATTACTGTTTGGCATCCCACAAAACACATTTGGTGCATGATGGACACACGCTATGTACATATTGTACACGGCCACACACTACACGTTCTTATACTTTGGCCGGTATAGGGCAGGTATGTTTAGTACACGTTTTGTATCATTCCTTCACTGGACTTCAAGATTAAACTGTGTCGATTCGAGTCACAACCCCCACCCCATGTCACTTTACACAGTGTGTCTATTCAGGACACGTTGTGTGTACGAACCCTATAGAGGACCCCATGTTGAAAGATGTACACGCCCTACAATCCATGTTCACATACATGGCGTGTACACCTTTCCACATGACCTGTATGCCCCATTTACCCTACCCTCATTGATCCATGTTTTGATTCTTACACGGGAAGCATACCATGTTGTAGTGCATGGCACGTACACTCTGATACACGTCATGTTCTCCTATTTTCCTGAAACATGCCTTTGCGGTGTTTATATCCTGGGTACACAGGTTCATGCACAGTTCCAACTACATGCTATGTACCGTGGATTTACACATCGTGTTCTACAGTTCTTTTAGTTTTCTCATATTTTATTATTATTATTATTATTTTCTTTTCTTTTCTTTTCTTTTTATACCAGGTATGGCTGATAGTGATCCTGCGAGTGGGAAGTGGTCAGTTTCTGCTGCTGAGGGTGAGAGACCTCCTCGCCATTGTATTCATCTTCGACAGGGTAAGTAGCGAACAATGGATTTCTTATTTTCCACCCCCCAACATTGGTTGTTGTGCCTCCTCTTCTAATTCCACCTTCACTCATGACGTCTACGGATCTAACCATTCCTACAACCCTTTTTGTTGTTGATCCTATAATCGGGGATTCAGTTCCATCTATTTTGGTTGTGAGATCCTCTTCCACAGCTCCATATTCTGACTCCACTCCCTCTGAGCTGCCATCCATGCTAGTGGTGGAGCTGATTGAGCCCACACCTTCACCTTCTAACTAGATATATGTGCCCGCTCAGGTATCCACTACTTCATCTTATACCTTAGCGGTGGGACCATATACACCAGTACCATCCGTTCTCCCACCTCTTGCACCAGCTAATGCCTAGCCACCTCCATATCCATGCTTGGATTTTCATGAGGACCATCCTATAGTGGAGCGATTATGGTGCTTTTCTTACTGCACTATCCAGCTGAGCATTCACTTCCTTGACATTTCGGTGCTGCAACACTATATAATCTAGAAGGATCTTGAGGAGATTCTGGGCCATACGCATCTTCTAGATATGTTCCAAGTTAGTAATCCTATGTACTATGATTTATTTTTAGAGTTCATGGCCACCATCGAGATCAACTGTCCCATGTGCCGGCATACACCCACAGATATAGATTTCCCAGTTTGTTTTTGACTAGAGGGACGACCTTTTTAACTTACTATAGCCCAGATTGACCTAGGTTGCGGCTTCTATCCTCACCCTACCATCCCACCTATTGTCTCCACTTTGACCTGTGTGGGTGCTCTGATCTTGTTGTGATGTAGCAGGTTCTTGCTGGGAATGACGATAGGTACACCCCCAACATGAAGAAGATCACGCTCATCTTTGACCGTCCTTTTTTGCATCCTTCACTAGTGATTTGGCCACATTATTTTTCCCCTCCATGAGGATATATGCATTGTGTCTGTGTGGGACTTGGATCTCTTGACATGTATCATCCGACATGACTACCCTAACCTACCTTGTATAGATGCCTCTTATTTCAACTCCATGATCCACAACTGTTAGGGAAACCTAAATAGAGAGTTATATACCACCTGGTTGGCACATTTTTTGGGAGTTTTTGAGCCATCTATCCCTCATGATTACTTGGGTTATCCTCAAAATATGGAATTCATCATGCTTATCTACACGAGGATGGTCGAGCGTTAGGGAGAGTGCTTTTTTTCTTGTGCAGGGTTCCCCTTCTACTGTAGGGGTGAGGGATGACCCACCTACTCCAACTATTGTTTCTACTTAGGATCCACCCCATCCAACTGCAGATGTACCTTCCCTAACCCACCCCACATCTTTTACCCTTTATTCTTCTTCTCTTAATTGTTATTCTATTCCTTCTACCGCCCCACCTCCTTCTGCACCCTCAGTCGATCCCCCCTTTACCCTCTGCTTAGTCGCGGTGGAGCAGCACCGGGTTAATCTCGATCATCGTTTGGACTAGCTTGAGCAGACGTTGGGGCTTATTCTTCAGCATCATAGAATTACACTACACTAGACAATGTTCCTACCTCCTCTCTAGGACCTTCTCCATCAACTCCACCGCTATTTACCGTGATGGCCATGCATTCAGTTCTCCTCTCCACCACCGGCCCCACTACTACCACTCCTACTACTGACCCAGACGTCACTGTAGAGACACCCACTTTGAGTTCCGCTCCTGAGGCTTTTTCTACTACAACTCGTCTTCCAATCATAGCTCCCGCACCTACAACCTCTACTATTGTCGTCATTCCTTCATTGCATTATCCTCCGATTAAAAATAATGCCTCTTCTGAGGTGACCCCATGACTGGTTTATCACACATTTATTTTCATTGTATATATATTTTATGTGCTATGCTTGGAATTTGATATTTTTTATGCCTTCCATTTTTCTATTTCCATTCCATCACCAGTCAATGGTACCTTCGAGTGACTTGGTCATCACTATTTCTGAGGGGAGAATTTTTTTAGTATTTCATTTTCTTCTCATTTTTGTGTTTGTTTCTTCCATTTCTTCCCCTTGTCTTGCACCCCTTATTTTCCCATTTCTATCCTATTCCTTTG
Source organism: Viscum album (assembly GCA_963277665.1). Lineage (NCBI taxonomy): Eukaryota > Viridiplantae > Streptophyta > Magnoliopsida > Santalales > Viscaceae > Viscum > Viscum album. The sequence goes on from CAUJRU010000208.1 coordinate 569,786, forward strand.
TATTGCACATAGGAGACCATGTGTTGTCTTTAGTGTAGGAGAGGGCCTCAGAATACACTAGTCTTTTCCTTAAACTAATCTAGGATACATCATTAATAGATGACATATTTTAAATTATGTAAATGTTTTTGATTACTTATAATTATACATAATAACGGCATAAAAGGGAATTTTGAAATTTATATAGTTATTTCAATTTCCAAATAATTATATAATGATTCCTAATATATTTAGATTTTTTATTTTAATCTTAGACATTTACATTTATTAGACTGATAATTTTGTATTCATTTCATGACCTAATTGACCCCTGTTTTTTCATTCCTGAGAGGTATTCTAAACCTTTGTGACATATTATTCTTCTTACCTTTTTTCTTGAGATATTATTAGGATATGTATAACTACAATAATTTTCAAGATTTTATCTTTAAAACATGATTATTTTTGAATCAGACTAAAATGATTGAGGCATTTGATGTTTTTTTTCACCCCAGTTTACCTTGAGACCTACCCTATATCTAATCATCATAAACCCTTAGAAACTATGAACTTCCTTGATTCAAATCCACATTACAAGCCTATTTTCCCTTTATACCCTAATTCTTTTATAATTTTTCATGATTATTCATGTGTGGTTTAGAGGATAAGTTTTTGTTTTTCATGGTACATTTTAGTAAGGGACCATGAACTTAAGTACGAGGGAGTTTTCCACTCATTCATTTGGGAAAAAGGGTCCTAGAGCCTACTATCCATTTCATTCTTGGTGGTCCCTCAATTTTCTTATCTAGAAAAATGAAAACATCAAAAGAGGGACCGGACTCTTTATTAAATATTATTAGTTTTGGGCCCATATTAGCAAAGGAATATTATGGTAATGATAGCTTTGAGAGATATTGATTGGGGGAGAATTTTCATTAAGATATAATTGAATATCATGCATTATTGTTTTAGAATTCAGCCTCCTTGTCAATCATCTAAGATAAAGTTTTATCATTACCTAAAAAACCATAGCCTTGGAAACATTTTAACCTTGATGAATGGCCTCACAATTTTTGCAATTTAACTTTCTAAAGTGGAGAATGAGAAAAATTGAAAGCCTATGTATAGACTGAATATACATTAGGTTGAGCATAACCTTTATTAAATAAATCTTGATTAATGAGTATGGTATCTTGTGGTGAGGTAAATCATCAAGTGGAATGTTTATTTATGAAAATTTAAACAATTAGAATGAAAGAGGATATAAATTTCCAATTATATTATATATGAGGCATGATTAGAATATATTTGGAAATGAAATTTGTTTTGTGACTTTTGAAAATATTCTTCTATGATTTTAGTATTTATAGTTATAATTAGTAAAATACATTCTACTTAGAGTATGAATTCTATTGATTTGATATTGAGATCTTGCTTGAGAAAAAAGAAAATGACTAAGTGTGGGGGAGTTTGATGTACCCAGTTTTTGTATACGTTTCCATATATTTTAACGAGCATAAAAACTCTTTTTCACAAAATGTCAATCATTTTTTGGTTCAAACTATTTTTATTGGTGATCATGATGATTTGTTTGTATTTCCATGCCAAAGACACAAATTTGAGGAAGTTTATCAAAAAATTCAAAACAGCACGACTTGTACTTAAGGAAACACATTGTGTATCAGCACCTCGACACAGATTGACTAGGCCAAGTAGATAACCAAGTTTCTAGACACCATTACACACCAGGTGAATCATGATACATGTCGTGTACCCCCTTCTAGTAGTGGTTGGTTCTTGAGAGCAGTACTACATGCCCATGTTGTCGGCTGAAGACTTCACACCGTGTATGGCCCCTATACATGCCGTGTGGAATTTATAGAAGTATTTGGTGGTTTATGAACAATATTATATAACATCTGGGGCGGCGCTACTTACTGTGTATGTCCACCTACTAGGAATCGCCATTTTCATAGTCAAAGATGGATTGTTATCTCACCAATTGGTGGAGAAAAGATGGATGAAATGCGTTTAATAGTAGTGCGCATCGTGTACTTTCGGTTACATGCCATGTACTAATAAAACCTATAAATAGGTGGAAGGCCCTCCATATTCGGGATTGATTCTGTCTTGATCCAATCTTTTATATTCTAAGGGAGTGAACTCTAGAAATGGCGAAGAAGAGAAAAAGAGATAGAAATAATAGGATAGAAGAGAGGAGAGAATGTGCTTCTGTGCTACATTCCCAACAACCTTCGCTCCAAAGCATTCATGATGATCTATTCAGGTACTAAAAGATCTTTAATTACTAGCTACTCTTTGAGTAGGTAAATCCCTATGTGTTAGGTATAGGGACTATCGTGAGTTGTAATTTTTTCATTTGTGATGTTGTAAACATGTTGTTTAAACATTGTTCTCATAATTATTTATTAATTCTTTCTAAATATCTCTAGAAATATCATATGGGACCAAGAACAGTATTTCTATGGATCCTTTAAGGAATTACGATTTATATCATCTATGACCATTGGATGTTTTAATCATCAAAAAAGAGGATGAAATTAATAAAATCATAGAGAAATCAATTTCCAGACTAAAGAAATTGGTTTCTATTGATTTAAAAAAGACTCATCTAACCAATGGGATTTTGATATAATCGTAACCTAGTGATGTGAATTTCCCTGAAAAACACAACCTCATAAGAAAATTGAGTTAATAACAACCTGTAAAATCCACAGCCCCACACATTTCTCTTCAAATTATCAAACAAATCAAATTCCCATATTTTTCTTTATATTTCATGTAATTTATTAAGAAATAAAAATCGAAGAAATTTTTATCAAAACATAGAAAAAATTGTTTTTAAATTTCAGAGAACTTAACTAAATCAATTAAAAATTTGATCAACAAAACAAAGATAACACCCTTTCCTTGTGTATCGATCCATTTCTAGTATTATACTTGTTATGTTAATATATTTTGGATTCTCAAACAACATCAATTCTATAGGAACAATAACAAATTACATCTGATGTTTTCTTTGAATGTCATTTTATTGACTGGGTTAATATTTATGAATCTGAATCATTTAATCAATATATATATTTGATAAGGCACATTTTTTATGAATTAATTAAAATTTAAAATATAATAGGAATATATTGATCATAAAGTAAAGTGGTTGGTGAGTGGTTAATGTAAGCCCCTTATTGGATTTTTTGTCTCCTAAGATAAATCAATTGATGAAAACAAATGGGTTATTACAAAATGTGTATTAAAATATCTTGAGGATAGACAATGCTGGTAAAGGATTTAGGTTCCTAAAAATCATGAAATCTTATAACTATGAATTTCCATCATTCATTATTCACTTATCCCTATCATTTATATTTTCAATATGATACTATATTTGGATGAATTTAATTATAATTTATTGATTAAATCGAGTATATTTTTAGTTACATAGCTTTTCATATTGATTTTGCATTCACTATTCATGTAGTCATTAAATTTAAATAGATTGTGATTTCTTTTATCTACCATTTATTATTGATTAATCAAATGGACTACATAATGCTTCCATTTTTTTTAACCCTTAATGAGAATTTGAACTATCCACCATTTCTTCATTTTGGAATTTTATGAAGTAGATATATTTAATGTATCTTTCAAGGATTCTAATCATTTTATTTTTTATATATTATGTCCACTTTTCTATTACCAATGTAAAATGAGTATAATGTATTTATCTACTTCTTTAAAACTTATAAACTATTCAGTCCCTCATAATTCAACCCATTATTTCTATTCCAATTTAAAAATATAAGGCATCATATATAGTATTTTGGGGTTTGGTTCATTACACTCATGAAAACATTTGATATAGTTACTCATCATTTTTGTTCAAGTTCCCATGTCTCCTCTTATGCCTTCTGATTTCCTTAATGAGTGTTCACTATCTGAGTCTTCTGATTCCTTAAAACCTATCTAGTAGTGTCCAAAATCAGGATATGTTCTTCACAATATGATAAATCAGTTTCCATTTCTTTTTCCAAAAAAGTGAGAAAATTTATTGTATTTCAATGTACATCCTCAATTAAGATATGTGGAACACACCATGTACATTAAAGAGGATAAGTGGAACTCCAAAATGGTATACCATAACCGAAATAATTTCCAAAAGTTCAATACGCATGATATACATAGTTCAATATTTTCCATTCCTACCAAATCTTATAAAAACCCTTATATGGGGATAAATTTTTGAAAATGTGATCTCCCACTTGAAATTCCAAATATTTCATTCAGCCATCGTCATTGATATTTTTCTTACATTTACATTCTTTAATATGGGTTTGAATTTTATTCAACATCATCATTGTCTCGATAACATGTTCTGGTTCCAAGAGCTATCATTCACTAAATTCACCTAGAAATGTTGGTGTATTACATCTATTTATATATAATTCTTCATATAGTGAAATTATAACACTTTAATGGAAGTTATTGTTATAGGAAAACTATATTAAAGGTAAATACTAATCCCAAATTCCTACAATTTCATTCGACGATGACCACTACATTTCTTATACAATTTTACTATTTCGTTCATACATTACAATTGTTTGAGGTTGATATGAAGTTCTCAAATAAAGCTCAATATCTAGAGTCTTTCAATGAACTTTCTAGGATTTTGATGTAAATTTTGGATCATGATCATAAATAATTGAATGCGACTAACTAAGAAGACTTTCATTTCTGATAATTTATAGAACTATAAGGTTGAAATGCATGTCATATTATCTTTGATTGAGGAGATAATAATATTTGGTAAATGAGATAAAAAATAACTTATATTTCATAATTCTCAACGAGATTCTATAATATTGTAGTTAAAAATTCCATAGTAATTTTATCACATTTCTATATATAAGTTGGTAATAATGAATTAATTCTCTATTATACTGTCTTATATCCTTTTTATATTAAAAAAATCTTGACACATAATCTAAAATTTCATGCTTCTTATTATCCTAAAAAATCAGTCCTTTGAATTTATTAAAATTTTTGTTCTACTTGGTACATAGAGAAATTTGAGGTATGATAACTTTATAATAATTGAATTTTAAACTCACATATAGATGAATCCAATATCCCCTTTCCAAATTTCAAAATTCCATAATTTTTGTTTGATGATTACAAATTTACCATCATTTATGGATTCAATATTTTTTCAGAATTATCATCATACGTATATGATTTTTTTTATTTTTGAATGAATATTATTCAAAAATAGTTTTAAAAATGATTGATTTCTCCCTTCCATAATAATTATAATATCCACCATTACCAAATCCATAATAATTGGAAATTGTCCAATCAAAAAGTTTCCCAGGATTCCTTGATCAATTCTGCTCGATGAATGCTCTGCCTTATTTTCCTTCCCTGGGAGGTATTATATCTATAAATCATAAACAATAACTATCTAGAGACTATTTGATTTCAATATATTGATCTCTATCTATTAAAATATGAATTTTAGTCTCCTAAGGTATGTTCATATCTCATATATTTAACTACAGTGAAAATGTATCTATATCTTAAATGAATTGTTTTTCCTTCCAACTATGTATGATGGGGTTGATTGTTCCATGCACAAGTCTTTAACTGACTTAATTCACATACAATAACTTTTTTCCTTCTGTATAAAGACACAACCATGGTCCTTATTCAATAAATCACTATATTTATCACAAATACATCATTATATAATAGTATAGTTAAAATAAAATCATTAACCAGTCTCCTCATCAATTAATAAAAGGATTATTCACATTCCTTTGTCCATGTGAGCTAAACCCCTTTATGTGTAATCATGGTTAATGGGTTGTCCACTAATGAATATTTCGTAAAAAATCACTGACAAGATCATACCAATAAAATTATACTATTTACATATGTTATGTTCTTTGGTGTATGGCATTCATTCACAATATTTTTCTTTTAAGGATCAACTTTGATTCCATCGATGTAAAAAATTTGGTCAATATGGGAAACTTTCTAATGCTAAAATTCACACTTCATAAATTTTCCTATATAACTAATTTCCTCTAAAAGTCTCAATTTGTTTCCATCATTATATATGGTTTATTTGATATAGTTCTTTCATCAGGGATTAAATCAATGAAATAATCAACATCAACTTCTAGTTGATATCTTAGTAATTCCTCAAGAAATTCATCAGTGCATTAATGTAAAATAGGTACACTATCAATTTGAAGAATATTTTTTCATATATAGACTATTTATGCTCTTATTCCAAAAGAAAATCATTTATGAGAGATACTATAGGTGGATATAGGACTGAATAGTATGCTAAACTCTCCCCTCTACTGATAATGAATTCAATATCTTCAACCGGAATCATAATTTAATTATCATGAAAATAAAATTTTTAATTCTTATTTGGGATATAATCCATAAACTAGATAATATAAAAATAATTAAAAGGTATAATAATAATGTTTTAAAATATGGTATTTTATGTTTCATAATGGAATCTGATTAACACATCATGGTTGTTGTGAGTTTTACACTTGGAGTTTTGACTGACAATTCCATTAATAAGGTGATTGGAAAATATATAATTTTCATGTAAATTTAGTGGATATCAATTTCTATGAATATACAGAAAAATAATTATCATATTTGAGGATATGATTAATTTTACCAACATAAAATATTTTAGAACATCAACCTTGGATATAGTGATATCACAATCATAGTTTTACCCCCATAGCCTCTAATATATTAGTATGTAGTGATGATGAGGAAATTTGTATCTATAATTAACTATTTATCTATAATGTAATGTATTTTCAAAATAGGTTCTGTTCTTCCCCTTATATTCATTAGGAATGTAACCCATATCTCTAAAATTCTTACAGAATTCCAATACATTCAAACCTTCTATAGTATTTCTCAATCCCCAACTTTTGCATAAAGTAAATTTCCTTATTCCCTTATTTTATGACCCTTTACTTTTTTCTTGCACACAACTGACCACTTCTGCTCTTAATCTTTCTTAAATTACTATGATCTAGAGAATTATATATCTATGTTGATGGAACATAATACTATTTAATCATATGATGATTTTTTTGAGCAATCAATGACCCAATGAGATTTAGATTATGGACATCAAATAAATGGACAATCAACCTCTCAAGGTTATATATGTAATATGTATCATATACTACTATTCAGGAAAATATATCCTTATACACTATAATACTTTATTCTTCATTTTTATTTAACATGTATAACTTTCCATTCATTTCATTTCATTATGTTAAAGTTAAATATTTTTCAATGAATATTACATTAGAATATATCGATTAAATTGTTTATATTTCTTCTTCCTATTTAGTATTTTAGACCAATAAACACCATTTATAAACATTTCCTCAAATTCAATACACAAAAACATAAAATTAAACCTCATTTTGTGTACCATGGATAGAAATATTTTTTCTAGAGACATAATCTATTTCTAAACTTTCACTGGTTTGTAGTTTCATTAAAACATACAGAATTCTATAATAGTAAATGATTCAATATTGGTATATCATGTCATGGGACACCATGTTTCAATATTTTTTTTAATTGTTATTATACATAACCAAGATTATATTCCCTTATATGACAATGATATTATAAAATAAAAATGAAGTTGTATTGGCTTACTTGGTCGAGAAATCCCTATATTGTCCATGAGTATTGATATTATTTATTCAATTAGGTGCTATCATTAAATAATGTCACACATTAAGATAACTCACTATCTCATAAATATTGGTCTATAAAATAAAAATCTCTCTAATTGTATATCTTATAAAATACCACTAGGGATTATCATAAATCTCCTATTACCTACATTGATTTAAAATCCACTTCCCAAGTATTCTACCTAACAACATCTAATACCAACTATAAAAACCTAAAACCTAATAATCTAGAACCAGTATCTAATATATCATATTCTACTGAGACATAATGGATCTTATCCTCAATGATCGATCAGTTTAGTAGTCTCTAGGAACCATAAATAGACATGATTTCCATTTTACATAGGAAATAGAATATCAAACATAAAAAAAAGAAATTGTCCATCATCTTTGAAACACATTCAATGATTTATTATTCATATCATGGGGAATGGAAAACAAATAAAGGGTGATCTAAAATTATCACTACGAAATTTATGCATAAAAAATATAATTAATAAATATAGTGTAAATGATATGGATAAATAAATACCTAAAACTACATTCCATTTAATCATTAACTTTATCACAAATTAGATCCATGGATAATATCAATAAAGTAATCTCATGTATAAGAATAACAAATTTATCAACAAATAAAATGTTCAATTTCATACCTCATGATCTCAGACTACCATATATCTTTACCTATATGTTTTTCCACTAATAATGTTTAAACTATGGTAGTAATACACCAAAAATAAATTTAATAATGCCATACATATAGTTTATCTCATGAGACTGTTTGATTATTCAAGGGGATATATAATTCCAAAACCCATCCTTCCCTACATTTCTAATGAATTCATCAAATATTTTCTGATAAATTTAAGTCATAACAAATATTCCTTATCATCATATTTGTGTATTGTGTATGGAATATTTAACATCAATATTTCCCATGTCAGTCAAGTAACATTCAATGTAAAACAATGCATATATAAATGATATAAATTTTATGTAATAACCAGTTCTTTGATAAATATAATATGTGTATTTAAATAAATTTAATGTCAAATGCTCAAAACTAATTTAATATTTATAGGGAAAATTAATTTCCACACTATTAATAATAGAAAAAATATGACCATTAATTGATAAAAAATATAGTCCTTATAATTAAATAATTTTATTTTAAGAAATAAATAAAATATAAGAAAAATATTATAAAAATCATTCATTAAATGTTTTTCTTTGTAAAACCATTAATAAAATGTAGAAGAATCTATTATTTTAAAATGGAAAATGTTGTAGAAAAATTTGTTAAGTTGTTTCTGATAAAAACATTCATTTTGACTTTTTTGTAAATACATTAAAAAATGAACCTTCAATAAGAAATTATAAATTTTAATTTAAATTAATTTTAAAATTAATCGATATTATAAAATATCATTTGATTAGATAAAACTTTACTTTTAAAAATAAAATTCAGAAGTATGGATGTGGAAGAAAAATAAATATGATCAGAAGAGATATAAGACATGATATACAATTGAACATTTCTTTTGTTTATTAATATGTCAGAGAAAAGTAGTTTTATAAAATGATATGAAAACTTCATAAATATCAATATTACAAGAAAATTATAGGATCTTATGAGGTATAAATTATATGATTTCATCAATGAAAATAGATCCAATCCAAAAAAATGAGATTGTTGAAAATAAATCCATACCCATTTGGTATCTACTAAATTCTAACACCTTGAAAAAGTAAAAACGAATTAATAAATTATTTATCATGAATAAATAAGTATCCCATTTAAATACATAAAGATTGTATTATATACACCACATTAAAATAAATTGGTTCATAATATAAAATATGTCTCAATAAAGTGGAAATGGAGATGAAATCTCTTTCAAAGAACATATCATTAAATTTAGAATTAATTAGTTATTATATTATGTAAAAAAAATTTAAATCCAAAAAAAGTTATGAAATAAAAATTAATAAAATCATATGCAATTTTACATATATTCATTTAATGATATAATCAATGAAGTAACAGTATAACCCATTTAATTAAAATTTATTAAATAATCCCATTATCTTATGTTCCCCATTAGTTCAACATGTATCAATCTACCATATAATGGTTTAAAACATGTTAATAATTCATACCAAAACAATATTATACGTATAATATAATATATGATCTTATTATGAAATATCTTCATTCATTAGTGAAAAATAATTCATAACTATTATTATTTATGTATCACCTGATTTATATTTTGATGCTTTTTTTCATGGATATTATGATATTTTTAACATTATTATGTTCCTATCACCATATTTTTAATCATGATATAAATATCTCATACATTCCTTAAATTTACCCTTATTAGAATCCATTTAATGTGGATAGGGAAAAAAGATCACATCTCTTCGTAGAGGTTGTAGTCAAAATGTACACATTAGTGATATTATCATTTTCTATTGAATTTTTTGGTAAGAAAGTATATATGGTATTATAATTTTAATAGAATAATTATGTCATAAATATTATATATTTAAATTAACTATATATTTATAACGATTCAAGTAAAACGATGAATAAAATTTAATCATACTTCAACGTGGAGATGGTATGTCATGCAAACACATGAGTGACGTTTTTACTTTCCATGGATGGAAAAGAGGTGGGAAACGGTTGATACATAATAATAATGATAAAATATATATATATATATATATATATATATTGATGATATTTGAGTCATTATTTTAGAATTTCATTAATATATATTTGGTAAGGACTCTGTAAGTGCATCTAAGCGACCAAGGATCAAATCTAGACGAAGGAAGAATTTCTGAGTACTGTAGCAGTATTGTAGTAGTACTGTATAATAGAAGTACTGTAGCGGGAACTATGAATTACTTTAGCAGCAAATATAGTGGGAACTGTAGAAGGCACTGTTTGGCATTGTCGTAGCCGGGAATATGCCCCTGATTCGGCATTCGGGCCACCGATTTGGTTCCTAAGTCCTTTAAGGCCTTCGGTCCACCCAGGACTTTGGGTCAGTAAGGCCTTAGGGCCACCTCAAGGCCTTAGGGCCACCTTAAATGAAGATGTAGACCAGAAAACTTACAAGGAACAAGCTCTAAAAGGAGGATGAGAAAAACAGTTTTCACCATAGCAGATGCTAAACAGATTTCAAGAATTAGAGGGTATGACACCATCCATCTGGAAAATCATGTTCATGGATGGGAATTCCTAGAAAAATTTCCATGTTAAGTTGGAAAGATGATTTCATGATTAAGATGCTAGAGAGGAGCATTTCCAAGTAGTTAGTCTGGGTTGTATGTAATGATTGAAGCCTACGAGTAATGAATTTCTCTAAGGCCTATGGGCCATGTAGTACTTACACCTACGGGCCTTTTAAGGGTTCCACCTCACCCCTTGAAAGGTGGATTATCAAAAATCAATAAAAAATGAAGGCCTTCGGGCCATTGGAGGTATGAGTAAAATAAGGATGAAATTTTAAGGATAGGTATAGATGATAACATGTTCTTACATAGATATCCTTTATATCACCTGATAAGGGAACCATCGTTGTACTATTTGAAATAAAAAATCATACAAAATATTGATAATGATTTTTATAAGTTAAATTAGTAGGTCTTGGAAGAGTTTGTTTCCTCAATGTGGTGTAATAGAAGGAGAGAACAATTGACCTTTTATAAGTGAGGGGAGGGTAACTCATGGAATTACATAAATTATTAATTTAATATAAATTAATTGTAGTTTTAAAATAGTACAAAATTGAAATAATTCATTGATAAGATGATTAGGGGTAGAAAAACTCTCATAAAATTACATTTAGAAAAGTTTTGGTAATTCGTTCTCCCTTATTAGATTGTTTTAATCCCATTCATTCCTATTGACAATTACTACAATATAAATGTTTTCTTCCAATTATAGGTCAATAATGTTAACATAGAAGTACATTTAATAAATGAATGGATCATATTAGATATTTATAACCTCACAAAATTTTTTATTCTAAAGAAAAAATTTATTTAAATTTTTAATCATTAAAAAAATTATTATAAAATATCATTAATGTAATTTTTGGAACTATTAATTTATTTTGAAACAGAAAGTCAAATCACAAAAATGGAATTAAAATATAATTCATTAACATGTCACTAATATGATATCAGTTTATAAAAATATTATTTTATATAATAATTCATCTAAATTTTGTAACATTTAATATTTTTTAATTAATTTAGTTCATTTTTCTATGAATTGAATAAATATTTTGTCGAAGATACATATTCATTTTTTATATTCATAAAATCACTAAAAACTAAAAACAATTACATGATAAAAATAAAATAATTATGTAAAAAACATTTATATTCATTCATAACATATTTTGATATTAACATATATGTAAATTAAAAACAAGAGAGTGACATTTTGGTATTTTATTTCCTAAAAAATAATTTAAATTCCATTACCATGGTAAAAGGGAACCAAAATTCATATATTATAATTTTGTATGGATCTATAAGAATATATAAAATATAATTAAATAAATTAAATTGTATGATTTATTTTTTATTTCCATACCTAATTATTTTTAACCTTATTTACTTTATTTACCCCTTACCGATGTGATAAATATTAACCCATTTACTATTTGAAATGATTACAGATAAAAGGTAAATACTTACAGAATATAACTTTGATGATTCCATATATGCTTCAATTTTTCAAAAATATATTATCTATAATGGTAAATAATTAATTTTAATATAAATGTGTATAATTCCATATAAACGGAACTGTTCAGTACTGTAGTAGGAACTGTATTGGGAACTATAGCAGACGCAGTTTGGCACTGTAGTAGTCGATAATTTTCCCCTGTTTGGGCCTTTGGGCCACCAATTTGGTCATCATGTTTTTTAAGGCCTTCAGGCCACCCAAGCCTTTGGGCCATTAAGGCCTTCAGGCCACCTCAAGGACATCAGGCCACCTTTAGTGCAGATTAATACCAGACAACCTACAAGGAACAAGCTTTATAGGAGGATGAGCAAGGAGCTTTCACCATAGTAGAAGCTACACGGATTGAAATAATGGAATGGTATGACACCATCCATCGGGACATGCCTATGCATGCATGGGATAGACTATCCAAACATCCTTGCGAAGGTGGAGAGCTAATTCCATGATGAAGATATTGGGAGGAGTAGTTCCAAGTAGTTAGTTTGGGTTGTATGTAATGTTTGAAGCCTACAGGAAATTAATTCCACTAAAGCCTATAGGTCCATGTAATACTTATGCCTACGGGCATTTTAAGGGTTCCACCTCACCCCATGAAAGGTGGATTATCAAAAATCAATAAAAAATGAAGGCCTTAGGGCCATTGGATAGATATATATGTATAATTACATTTTAGTGTTGGTATTTTTGTATGTCATGAATATTTATTTTTTAATTTACTAATTTAAAAGAAAACTTATTTTCATAAAACATATTCATAAACATTTATTTCTATGTCTTAGGATTATAAGATAATTTTATGAGACCTTAATTAATTTTCCAAATTGTTAGAAAAACATTTCTTCTGTTAAATTTTTTTTTTCATGAAAATTATGATTTTTATTATAACTAAATTAGTCATATTTAAAAACTTATTATCATAATATGGAGTTTATTTTTGAATTCTACATGTTGATAAATGATGAGGGTGAATATTTGTGATTTTTTATCAAATACATTAATTTTTGGGGAGTAGTGAAATTTGATAATTTACAAAATTTGTTATGTAAATGAATTTTTGCACCATGTTTGATTCATGGATGATGTAAATGGCCATTGGTTCGAACTCACATGCCCTATTTACTATATTTATTCTTGGAATCATCACTATTTATTATCTTGAAGAAAAATTTTAAACTAATGAATTAAATATTGAGAAAACACCCCTCCCCTCTACTATAAATACCACCCCTCACAGCCTCATTTCATCACACCTCTAAAGATTCTATGATATGTTTTTCTAATCCAATGACCAATAAAAGTTACATTGAGGAGGATAACGGGAGGATAATTCAAGAGGTAATTTCTCTCTCAAACCTATCAAATTACTTTCAAATTTCATTACATTTCTTTTTTTTCCTAAACTTCTCTTAAAAATATGTCATGGTTACTCTTGTATGATTGATATAATGGTATTATATAATGTTAATGGAATATTATTCATTATACTCTTCCCTCTCTCTCTTTGTTTATAAAAATGAAATATTTTATCGTGATGTGTTAATTTACCTACATCATAAATGATGCACTTTCATATTCCTTCAATGCCATTAAGGCTATCAGTAAACCCATTAAATGGTTGAAAAAAAATTAATATATATTTGTTAACCCCTTTTATGTTCTGGAAACAAAATTTGTACATAATAATAAATGATAAAACAAAACATATTTATTGTGAAAAAAACTTCCCAAATTAACCTAAAACGATTATCATTAAATTTCAACTAATGATTCATCCTAATGGTATATATAAAAGTTCATTATAAGATTATTTAAGCTCCTATAAAATCATTAATATCTTGTAATTGAAATTATGGTCATTTATCCATGTTCAACATGAACATCTATTCAGGTGTACAAGTGAACTAGTCTTGAAATCTAAGAAAAAGAACACTTCCAGACAATGAATTCAAACATAATAACTCTTCCAAAGTCCCATTAAAAACATAATAAAACCATAAATAATCAATTACATGTACAAAATTTTTAGTAAGTAATATTTAATGAATCTATTTTGATTATATAGGAGATTAATGTGGAAAATTATTTCAGACATATGGTAAGGGGAATTCTGGAATCTAACTTTCATTCTTTAGGTTTTCCCTCATTCACCCCATTTTATATATGGGTTTTCCATAAAAATCATTTTTTCATCATTATATTACATTTTATGGGATATTAATATTTTCCACTAGAGTGTATGTCAAACACAATCTTTTCCAAAAGAAACATTCTTTCAAAAACACAACTTTTACTTCTCACTCAAGGTTGATGGTTCTTATATCATGTATGTTATCCAATCATTCATTTGGTAACCCAATGTTTATAAATGCGTGATTTATTGAAAGAATCCCATTAATTTACATGGGTTATTTATTTCCAATATTAAGATATGTTCAATATTCCATGAATGATAATTTTAACATTAGGATATGATGAGTGCACCCAGAATTATATAGCACAGTGTTGATATTATGATGTGACAAGTGTTCCTGGATTAAAAAATTTATCCAATGCATTGGGTAATGTGATGAATCTCATGAGTTAATGTGAAATATTCATGAACATTATTGTAGATTTGGTCATAATGTTTTGTGCTAGTTAACCACTAAGACCTATAGTTTCACTTTAATGCATTACCTATAAGGACCCGACCTTATAACATTATATAATATTGAATTAAATGAATAATTATCATTGTGGATCGTTTCAGGTTTAGAGTTTTTAAAAATGAGGCCATAAATATTACATTACATCTCAAAAATTACAAATTAGATACTTCTACTCAGATTCCATATTTTATAAAATAAAAATTCTTAAAAAAGAGTCATGTCTAGTTCCATGTTTTAGACAACATGACTTTTCCTTGATCCCATCATTGACCTTATTACACTTTATGTCCTGTGAAAAAATATCAAAAACTTGGGATGAGAAAAAAAGCTCAGTTAGGGATACACAAATAAGGAAAACTGTTAGCTTTTTTAAAAAAAAAAGTAAATTATGAATACCTTATCATAAGTAAAAATGTTCACTTTTATGAACTTGTAAATACTCTTCATTGAATAAAAGATCATTACATACCCTTTTGAAACCAAAATATTACCATAAAACCCATATAAAGACCACATAACATATATAGGTAACCTGGGACATAAACATACATAAATTAAATAACTATACGATTGACTTCCACACATATCACTAAATGGAATATCCATATGTCCAACTTCCATACCCAATGCCTTGGAGGATTTAACATAACCACTCATCCCGGTTTATCACGGCACCACCCATCATTTGGTTTATCACATAACCACCTGTTAAATGTCAAATTATAATTATAAATCATAACACATATAATAAGCATGAAGGAAAGATAAAATTTCTACATTGAAATCACAATATATCATTTCAAGATATTGACATAATCAATGATTTATCAAAACCATTTTCAAACACATTTAATACATTTAATAAGAGATTTTTGAATCAAAGTGTCTCATACCACTTTGAAACTATTAAAGATATTAACATTTTAAAACATTCATGTCCATATAAATAAATCCGTAAAACCAATTTTAAAACATTGACATTAACAATATTGAGTTAGAAGAATAAATATTTAAGACCATATTTTAGTTAAGGAGGTCTTAACCAAATTAGAGACACTTGAATACAAACAATTGAGGTAATAAAAAATTTATAATATCATGATAATAAGGGGATTCATGATATACTTTGTCAAAGTATATTATATGAACCATATATAACTGAATTGGCGCATACCAAAAAAAAGTCTCAATAGAATGTAAATTGAGATGAAATCCCTTATGAAGACGGTATCCTCAGTTTAAGGATAACTCAATTACATAATTATGTGTGAAAAATATAAATACACTCAATATTATTGGATATTTAGTATAAATAAATCATAGGACATTCACACATGTTATTTTAAAAAAACCAATGACTTGGATGTTAAACTCAATGAATGGAAATTGAGTTAAGATTACCATTATCATGTTCATATCAATGATAAGAAAAATTATCAATGGAGTGATTATGTGTATCAAAATTATGTCCACACAAAGAGGAGTGTAAATTACTCCATAAATAAATAAATATTTATTCCACACATAATAATTTCAAGTCATAATCGAGAAGTATAAGATTAACCCAAAGAATAGAAATTGGGATAAGAAGTTCCCTAATGAAAATTCAGCAGCCAAATGACGTCAATTAAAAATTCAGAAAATGATTTGATGAGAGAAAAAGGGTCTCTCATCACATTTAAATAAAATTTACATAAATAAGGATATATAATAACATATACCAACATTTTAAAATTCAAATTTAAATATTTAACCAAAAATATGTCTTTGACTAAAGGAGTACAGTGAAAGGTTCTGTTATAGATTCGGTAACTTACGAAACTTTCACCACATGAATGAAGGATCATACAATGAAGATATAAATACACAGAAATTAATTTTTATTATACAAATAATAAAATCATGTAAAGTACATACACCACACAAAATGAAATAGTGGCAAATATAGTATGAATCTCAAGGGAATAAAAAATGAGATGAAAACCCCTTACCACGTATCAATCAATCGAGTCGTATGACCAAAAATTATTAATCGAAAAATGATTCATAGAATACCATAAATATAAATAGAATCATGATAATATATATCAAATGACATTACAAAATACACCACATGCAAGAATTAAGTGGCGATCAAAGTAAATCTCATGGAATTAAAAGTGAGATAAAAAACCCCTTACCTCGTGTCCGACATGACTTGTTTGTTCCTTGTTCATCCTGAATAATAAACCTAATTTAATTTATAATTTCCTAAGAACCTTTTTCAAGTTTATTAATCCATTTATATCACTTATTACCATTCTATAACAATTATTTTATTATTTGAGTTTATATTGGTCATTTTGTCGATGTTCGAAACTTTAGTAAAAAATGAACTTGTTATAATTAAAAATTGTCCATGTGATCAAAATTACATTATCTCCAGAATAATATTCTTGATTTAGATATCATATATATTATATATATCCAGTATATCTATGTATTTATAATAGTACATAAAATTTGGAGATAAGAAATTAAATGCACCGTTCCTGGAGACGGTAAGCCGTACGTATGCATGAATGATACTTTCATTTATATTTCATATTTAATGGATTGAAAACATAATGATAAATAGTTATATTATAATTATAGTATAATATCATATATAATTTAATTATCTCCATCCTTTATATGTTCCATGTATGGCATGAACGAGTCATATCACATTGTGTGTGTTCGATGCACCACTCATTTCTTATCACTTTCTTTTTATTATCTTCTTAATTTATCATAATAATAATTATAACCAGATTAATAATAATTTCATTGGATGATTAAATCTCACATTGGATTGCTCGATTAAAATTATTCAAATTAACATTGTTTTTGTTTTACTTAACATGTCGTTGATTAATGACTTGTTTTGTTTAAAATGTGTTTTCCATTGATTATTGGAACCATAAATACACTATCATAAACAATATCTGATTGATATTATAATCATAGGTTAAGTTAAGTCTTGGATTAAAGCCTTAACACTTATTAATTTCTATCAACATTATCTTGTGAAGTGGGTGTTAATTTAAATGCAATATAAATCAAATCTCAAGGATATCAGAAGCTTAACTCCCTAATAAAGAACTAACCCAAATATTTATCAATTTATTTAATCAATATTAATAAATCAATACTTTCATAAGATCTATAAAAAAGCCACCCAATTAGATTAAAATTAATTAAAAATAGTAGTCTATTAAAAAGTATCATCTCCAAGGATTCGACCCGAGTGCTACTATACACATTATAAGAGCACCAAAACCATGACCGGTTGATAGGTGACAATCATCCATGCTTTTAAAATGGCGCCATTTCCGGGGATGGTGTTGTAAGTTTTCATTATTTTCTGGTTATTGTAAAAAAACCATAAAAAACAAAATTTAAAAAAAAATTGAAAAAAATACAAATAAGAACCCGCCTTCTCATAAAAATCATAAACGGAAAACACAAAAAGAAAAACCTGTCTTCATCTTTCTTCCAACATCTCTCTGAATTCCTCGAAGTCTCCCAAACAATTCGTCTGCTTGTTTGACCCTGAAATTAAGCAAACACTTCACCAACATAGGAGGAACATTAGGGATAATCAAATAATTCAAGAACCATTCCTGGTCCAACCAATTAAATTAGATATGGCCAATAATAGGGAAAAAACACATAAAGAACATGCTTCCCCTGATATGAATTTCCGACATCTTGGTATTCAATATCCAAACATAGAGGCTGACATTGAACTGAAATTGGTTTTGATTCATCTTCTCCCTCATTTCCATGGGCTATCTAGTGAGGATCTACATCTCCACCTTAAAGAGTTCCAAGTAGTGTGCTCATCCATGAAGCCTCAATGGTTTTCTAAGGAACAAATAAAACATTGAGAATTCCCTTTCTCCTTAGTTGTCTCTTCCAAGTCATGGCATTACTACATCCCTCCTGGTTTCATAACCACAAGGAATGACATGAATCTACTCTTTTTAGATATGTTCTTTTCCTTTTCTCGTACTACTTCTATCCGAACGAAAATAAGTGGTATCCGTCAGTTCCCAAGTGAATCACTCCATGAATTCTAGGGGAGGTTCAAAAATCATGTTGCAACCTATTCACACCACCAAATACATGATCAAATCTTGATCCAATACTTCTATGAGGGGTTATTGGCTATGGATAGAACTCTCATTGATGACTCAAGTGGCAGTGCTCTTGTTGATAAAACTTCCATAGCTGCCACAGATCTCATAAGTAACATGGCTAAAAATACACAACAATTCCATACTCAAGAACATGATCAAGTAAAACAAGATCAATATAATCACTCCGTAGAGCCAAAAAAGATGACCGAGTTCATGAGTGACCTTACAGGTCTTGTGAGAAAACTATTTATGGCAACCAAATCCTCAACCTTGTCTTCTCCACAATCAATGTTTCTTGGACCTGTCAAAAATGGTTGAATCTTAAACTCTCCATCTCATCTAACTGACACATATCCACATCTTTAAGAGGATCAATCTGATTCATCTGGACCAATGGAGCTCAATGAAGCATATAATCAGTGGAACACCAACCCTCAACTATCATCTTAGTTTGTTATAAACTTCAACAAACCTCACTCTGAGCCCTTCTCATTTTCCTATAACCAATGTCGGAGGTATGGTAATCCCATATCTCATCCCCCTCAATTATATCCTCAAAACCCAAACCAATTTCAATATGGTCAAGGTGTTGGTATCTTCCAAAAACCTTATCCTATTATTCATCAACCTCAAAGGAACAATCCTCCTCCTAGATTCCACTATCTTAGAGAGCCTTCCCAATTCCAAAACCAATACAATCACTTTCCCAAGAACCAAAATCTAGGTAATACTAATCTGGGACAAGCCTCTTCTTCCAAGAAACCATGGGAAAGTGCAGTGGAAGATCTCGCCTCCTTCATCCATTCCAGCCTCAAGAACATTGAAACCAAAATTGGTCAACTTACATCCCACCTTAGTCAGCAGTAACCATCGAATTCTTCCCAACTCCCAACTCAACCATTACCCAACCCCAAGGATAATGTAAGTGCATATTCACTTTGATCAGGGGAGCTAATTTTTATTCCTCAAGAAAAGTCCTCCAACCCCCCCCCCCCCCCCACCCCTTAAATATTGACATAGAAAATGAAAAGATAATGAAAATTGAAAAGGAATTTGAAGTCATTCCCTAACCTACATTCATTACAGTTAAAAAACCAATTCCATTTCCTCAAGCCATTTCTAATCCAAAAAAGCCCTTTGAAACCGATCCTGAAATGATCGATATGTTTAAATGTGTTGAAGTAGACATTCCCCTATTAGATACCATAAAATAGATCCCTATGTATGTCAGGTTTATTAAGTAATTTTGCACCCACAAGAGGAAACATAGGACCTTTGAAAATGTTTCCACCTAGCAGTCTATTCCCATGAAGTGCAAAGATCCAGGGACCTTTACGGTTCCATGCCTAATTAAAAGATCCAACTTTGATGATGCCCTCATTGACCTAGGAGCCTCAATGAATGTTATTCCCAAATCCATCTTCTCCAACCTTGGTCTAGGTACCTTATATCCAGTGCGTGTTGTCATTCAATTGGCCAATCGAATCACTACTAGTCCTGAGAGAATAATTGAAGATGTTCTTGTCTTGGTTAATGATCTTATCTTCCTAGCTAATTTCTATGTCTTTGACATGGAATGTGAGATTAACTCTTCTTGATGTCCCCTAATTCTAGGAAGACCATTCCTTATGAATTATATAACCAAAATTGATGTCCATTTAGGCATCTTATCCATGGAATTTGGTGACCAACTGGTAAAGTTAAACATTTTCCAAGCCATGCAATACCCATATGAGGATGACTCTGCATTCTCAATCCATGCTACCGAGGACACTTCTGATGGTCCATTGAACCCTGTTCTATCATGTTTATCATGTTCTAAGGATAAAGGAGCTTGTGAAATCTGCACCATGATTAACCAAGTTATAAATAGTGAAGTTGATGTGGACCTTTAATTCATAGAATCCATCAGTATAGAGGAACTTGAAAACTCTCTTGAATCCCACATCAACTATGATCTCTATTGCTCTACCTAGGACAGTATTAAGGAAAATGAATCTGAAGCAACTGAAGTCCCTTCCTCCATTCCTGAGTTGTCTAACCCACAAATGAAAGATGAGACTGATCTGAATCCTCTTCCTGAAAACCTGAAATATGCATTCCTTTTTCATTACCACACTTATCCTATCATTATATCATCTTCACTTATCTAAACTGAGGAGTCCAAACTTGTTCAAGTGTAAGAGGAAAACAAAAAGTCCTTAGGTTGGACCCTAGATGACATACCATGAATCAACCCTGCTCTTTGAATGCAACACATACATATTGAGGAATCATCTAAACCAATTAGATGACCAAAATGAAGACTCTATCCACTAATACTTGAGGTAGTTAGGGAAGTGATCACCAAAATTCTTCAAGCTGGTATTATTTATCCAATTTATGATAGTGAATGAATTAGTCCAATTTAAGTTGTACCTAAAAAGGGTGGGATATTTGGTTTCACAAATGAACATGAAGAGGTAATCACAACTCGAGTGAATAACAATTAGCGTGTGTGCATAAACTACCTAAAATTGAATGTAGAAACCCAAAAATATCACTACCCTCTTCAATTCCCTAATCAAATGCTAGAACAATTAGCCGTTAAGTAAAACTATTTCTTTCTTTATGGATACACCGGATACATCCAAATTCCAATCGCACCTTAGGACCAAGAAAAGACTACTTTCACTTTCCCCATTGGAACATATTCATTTAATAGAATGCCTTTTGGCCTCTGTAATGCTCTTAAAACATTCTGGAGGTGTAGGATGAGTATCTTTTTTTAATTCATTGAACAATACATGGAACTCTTCATGGATGAATTTACCATTTATGGTGAGTCATTTGAATCATGCTTGCATTCTCTATCTCTCGTTTTTAAAATGTGTGTCAAGTGTAACCTTGGGTTAAATTTTGAAAAATGTCCCTTCACGGTAGAATATGGGATTTTTCTGTGGCAGATAGTTTCAAAAGATGGTATTGAAGTTGATCCTAGCAAAATTGAAGTGA
This sequence comes from Viscum album, assembly GCA_963277665.1. Classification (NCBI taxonomy): domain Eukaryota; kingdom Viridiplantae; phylum Streptophyta; class Magnoliopsida; order Santalales; family Viscaceae; genus Viscum; species Viscum album. The sequence continues at coordinate 592,137 of CAUJRU010000208.1, forward strand.
TCTAATCACTTCCAGAACCCACATCTGTTTAAGACATCTATTCATTTCTTTGTCAAGCTGGTTTTTATTGGTGATTCATCCATAACATCAGTAGGATTATCCTCTCACTCATGTAGTTGGAAAAATGGGGTAGACATGGTAATTGAGAGATATGTTGATGAAAATGAATATTCTTCGATCTTAGATTTCTACCACTCAATGCCTGTTGGTGGCCATTTTGGACCACAAAGGGCCTGCCAAAAAGTCATATAGTCAGTATTCTTCTAGCCTTCACTCTTCAATGACTCACATGAGTTTTTTAAATCATGTCCCACTTTCCAAAAGTTTGGCACAATTTCCAAAAGAAATGAAATGCCCCAAAATCCTTTAATCTTCTATTAAATCTTATATGTTTGGGGAATCGATTTCATGGGATCATTCCCCCCTTCCAATGGATTATCATACATTATTCTTGAGGTTGATTATGTTTCTGGGTGGGTCGAGTTCAAACCCACTAGAAAGGACGATTCACATATTGTTAGTGAGTTCGTAAAGACACACATCTTCCACTGATTTGGCACCCCACTTTCCTTGATAAGTGATGTTGGAACCCATTTTTGTAATTGAATCATGGAATCAATTTTGAAAAAATAATGGTTTTGTAAATAAAACAAAAAATGCCTATCACCCCCAAAAAAATGGCATGCCTGAACTTTCTAATAGATAAGTGAAAAGAGTGCTTGAGAGAATTGTAAAACCCACCAAAAAAGACTAGCCTGAAAGACTTGGTGAAGCACTTTAGTCTTATCAAAAATCCAATAAAACACCCATTAAGATGTATACTTTTAGTATAGTTTTTGGTAAATCATGTCATTTACTAGTTTAAATCCAACATAAGTCTTTATGGGTTGTGAAAACCTGTAATTTTGATTGTGAAAAATCTGGTTAAGAAAGATTGTTTCAATTGGATAAATTAGAGGAGCTTTGACTTCAATGCTATGAGAATTCCAATCTGTACAAATAAAAGGATAAGGTACTCCATGATAAACTCATCCTGATAATGGTATTTTATGAAGGTGAAAAGGTATTGCTTTTCAACTCTCGATTTCATCCCCCCCTAGGTAAGCTTAATTCTCACTAAGAAGGTCCTTTTTTTTATTTCATGTTTACCCATTTGGTGTTGTGAAATTCTAAGACCCCTCTTCCAAAAAGACATTCATGGTTAATGAACATCTATTAAAGCATCACCATGAGAGGAAACACAATATTGGATCCACATGGACTTCCATATAATCCCCATCTTCTTTAGTCGACCGACCATTGGATAGAGATGGAAACTCACCAAATCCAAACTAGGGGAACCTATTTCCCTTTAACTCATCTTCTCACTCTCTCTGTATCTCTCTCTTCTTCCTCCCTCGTTCTAATTTGGTTTTTTACCACTTTCCCCATCCCATTTTTATTTACTCTTTCTTTTTGTTTGGGTGTGTAATTAAAAAATACCAAAACACCTAAAAATTTAAAAAAAATGAACATACAAGAGTCATACTTACTCACCTTCCAATTTTTTAATTTTTTCCAACCATTTTTGTGATTCAAAATAAATAGTTTAATCTCAAAAACTTTTGTGGTTTCTTCATAAATTTGGATAAATAATATTGTGTCTAAACCAACAAATTTTGAATGCTCACTTTTGGATTTGGAAACTGATTTTCCCCAACCCTGAGGAAAAATTTATCTTTCATGCCAATGTCACCTACGGCCATCATTTCAAAATGAGTGTTTTTTTCACCCACATTCGTGAATCTTGAGTTTTTGGACGTTGGAGCTTAATTTATTACATTAGTGTACATTAAAATGATAGTGGAAGTTTCTAAACCACATGAGAATCACAATAGCCAAATAACCTCCATTTTCGATTACATTAATCCTCCTTTTGAATTCCCCTTAAACCCTATGAAAACATTTTCTTTGATATCCATATTAAAATCCCAATACCATATCCCACCGATTATCATCATGAATTTTCATTGTATAATTTTTTGAAATTTACGTGTGTGGGGAATGGATTTCATTGTTTTGGTGCCCTTTTATTGATTTTCAACAAGTAATCATCTTCTTGAGGGAAATCATCCATTTTATTGTGGGGGAGAGGTTTTCATTTAGTGGGGTTTGGGAATTTATATATGGTTATTACATATTATTCAAATTCTAATGAAAAGTGTTCAAAACAATTAATTAAAAAATGATAATAAAATAAAAAAATAAAAACAAATTGGATTGTGTTATAGGGAGGTCAAAAATCACTATTTCTCAGCCTTTGATATTGTTATAACTATTAAAATTAGTGTTGTGAGGAGATCAATAATGGGTTGGGATATGAGTGTGAGATCTGTTTCAAGTTCAACTTTTGAAAAAAAAGAGAAAAAGAAAAGAAAAAAAGAACACTTGCATTATATTCTTATGTCATTGGTAGAAATTTTGTGTTTTGTAAATATTTCATCTTCTCATTCCATTCATATTTACTTCCACTTTTGTGTCTTATTTCACATTTTTATTCCCTCGTAAATATGTGTTTCCATTTCATTTCATTATCATTTCAAAAAAATGTGCATTTCTTTTTCCATGTTGGTGTTTTACCCCACATTCCCCTCTCTTGGACAATATATTCCTACCATCCCATAGCCATAGAAAAAACCCATCAAAATACCTCTTTATTCTTGTGCACATTGGATAGGGAGTGGAAGATGAGAGATCTTTCAAACTCAAATATTTCTACTTTTGGGTGGTGAATGAGTGAAGCTCCAGAAATTAATTTTATCATCATGAGAGGAGTAAGTTTTGTGTGCCACCATTTTACATTTATAAATTTCAGCATGAAAAAAATGAATTGTTTTTGGAACATTGTTTCTGTAACGACTTGTGGTGGAATTCAATATGGATGAGTGATATTGTCTAAACCTCCCTGATTGGGGAAAACAGAATGTTAATAGTTTATGGTGAGTGAAAATGGTTTTTTTCATGTTTTTATATTTATTGCACATGAGAAATACACAAGTCTAAGTATGGGGGATTTTATGTTATTAATAGTTTCATGACTTATTATATACCCCCCCTTACTGATTTTATCTGAAATTTTCATAATTTGTGTGAATTATTAATGTTTTAATATTAAGTATAATTTTTGAGCATTTTTAGAAGTAGTCCAATTGAGTCTGTTTACATTATCTTGTGAATTGGGTGTTAATTTCATTGTAATATATAGCGATGCTCAAGGATATCAAAAGCTTAACTCCCTATTAATGAACTCACCCAAATATTTATCAATTTGTTAAATCAATATTAATCAATCAATCATTTCATAATATCGAAATACAAACCCCCCCAATCAAAATACAATTAAATGAAATCAACTGACTATTAAAAAGTATCATCACTGAGGATTCGACCCAAGAGCTGCTATACACATTAACAGAGCACCGGAACCTTGATCGGTTGATAGGAAAAAATCTTCCATACATTCACTCTATTATGATGATAATGTTTATGCTCACCCCATGTTGTATTGACTCATGTTCTTATCCTATTACCGAGATTTTAGCTTACCCATTTTTCATGTATATCCTTAGGTGATTACTTGTTCTATGGATAACTCAAGGTACAATAATAAGGTAGAGAAAAATAAATTGAATTAAATAAAATTTTATGTTTTATGTTGAAAAAGTTATGTATGGTCCTAATTTTCCCCAAAAACTAAATTGATTGATCTTTGTGGTGTAATGTTTTTATTTTTTTATAATTAAAATAATTTAAATGTAATGTAAGAAAGGAAAGGTTTCTACAGCTGGTATTAGAGACACAATTATTTACATTGGGAATTAGGATTAGAGAACCTTAGTGAAAACTCTAGTATGATACTAAGTATATGTAAGAACACAAGATTCATTTCTAAACCTAGGGATCCCACAAGATATTCTTTTAATGTTAATTGCACAAAGTAATAAATTATTTATTCATGACATGTTGAATTATGTTTTCTTCTATCCTTTTCTATTTTATAAAATGGTGGGAACTAGGTGAATCTAGGCCATCAACCCTTGCGAAACACAATACAACAATTTCACAAACGACATCCCCAGTACTTTGAGAGGTGGAGTTAAATAATTTTTGGAGATGCTTACCCAGTTGACTTAGGTTATGAATAATGACAAGAATAATGTGGAATGTACTTCTTTACCTAAGAGGTAGAAACTGGCTTTTGAGTTTTTGTGAAGCGATTACTACTAAAATTTAGGGGATCTTTCAAATAAATTATTGTCGAATAGTGGGTAAACTCAATAGATAATATCTTTTAGTACATCACTGTTCTGAGAGAGAGAAGGTGGATCTAGCCATTTATCATCTGAATGAAGTGGGAGACCAATGGTGGGATTTTATTAAGAACTCCAATCCGAGAGAATAAATTAAAGATATGGAGTGGGAAAACGTTAAGGTAATGTTTTTTAACAAGTATTTACCCTAAACGCTTCATATAAATATAGAGTGAGAGTTCATAGAGCTAAAGAAAAAAGAAGGGATAATATTTCATGTCCTAGGAAGAAACTTTCACAATGCTGGAAATGTACGCTTCAAGTTTTGTTATAAAAAATGATAGAAAAAAATGATAGATTCTTTATTGGATTAAGAACACAAAATTGAAAGGATCTTGAAATTCTAGACATTGGGGATTATGAAGAAGTCTTTTTATTTTATCTCAAAGTGGAGATTTAATTTTTATAATGGTCCCAATGATATGGTTTTAAAAAATAAATGATGGAGTTTTATTCCAAAGGATATAATTAGAATGGTGTAAAGAAAACACAACCACCAACATGTCAAAATATAGGAAAAAACATCATGGGAACTACATCAAAGGGATAGGAAAATTATTCGTGTGTGGTAGATAAGGCACCCAATATCAAGAGTGTCTAAAAGACATGAGAAGGGTGGAGAATGTGGTGGAGTAATGGATAGTACCACCCAACGACCAATGATACAACTGTAGGGATAAAGGGAACTATACATGATAGTGCACGAAACCTCAAGTCCTAGAGAGTAATCATTTTCAGCAGCCACCAAATACAAAAGAACAAGTGAAGCCTTACTCCATCACTACGATAGATGTGGAGAAAGAAAATTATGTCGTACAAGGTACATTTCCTATTCACTAAATAATGTAAATAGTTTTATTTTATTATGGTTTTACACATTCCATTATATCATAATTGTTTCCTAGAATTATTCAATTGAAGCCCCAAAACCTTGAAGTATAATTATTCATAAAAACCCCAAATGGTGCAATAATTTCAACCCAAGTGTTGGACCCTTATCTTATTGGAATATGTGGGAAGATTCTTCCAGAAAATCTCGTGATACTTCACTTGGTTGAATTCGATGCTATAATGGGAATGAATTTTTTCTCATTATATAGAGCACATATTAACTACCAGGAAAAGTAAATATATTTTCATATTTTAAACTATCCCATGATCCTCTAAAATTGTAAGGAAGATCATGAATATCCTTTGATAAATACTTCAATGGTGTGGCGATTGATTCCCTATGAAGAGGCATACCACAGTCAAATGGTTGAGTCTAAGGAGGTTATCCATATAAGGGAAATTATCATCATGTGGGAATACGGTGATGTATTTTTCAAGAGTTACTCAGACTTCACTTGGATCGTGAGGTTGTGTTATCAATATAACTCATTCGCAAAGATACTTCTATCTCAATGTGTCTCTAATGGATGGATTCTATCGAACTGGATGAGTTAAAGAAATAGCTACAAGAGAATTTGGACAAAGGGTTCATACTCCCTAGTGCATCATATTGTGGTAAACCAATGCACTTTGTGAAGAAGAAGGATAGTTCAACCTGACTATGAATTGATTATCAGGAACTCAAAAAGAACACCATAAGGAACAATCATCATCTACCAATGATTGATGAGTTGTTTGTTCGGCTACGAGGAGCTTAGTAATTCTCAAAGGTGGATATTCATTCTAGATATCATCAACTAAAGGTGAAGAAGGAAGATATTTAGAATACTTCATTCCATATAAGGTATGGGCACTAATAGTTTTTTGTGATGACCTTCATACGTAACAATTATGCTATAATGATCATGGATTTGATGAATAGATTCTCTATACATTACCTTGACATGTTTTTTGTAGTGTTTGTGATGACATTACCCTCTACTCCAAGAGAAAGGAGGAACATGGAGAACATCTAAGGATTGTTTTGGGGACATTGAGAAAGGAGAATTTATACACTATGTTCAGAAAGTGTTCCTTTTGGATGAATCAAGTCAGGTTCCTGGGACAAGTAATCACAAGTAAGAGAATTTCTGTGGACCCTTCAAATACAAATGTGAATGAGAAATGGCTCATGCCCTCTTCTGTCACACAAATCCATAGTTTTCCTAGCATATAAAGTTACTATTAATGTTTTTTGAGAAATTTATCATGATTTTCAAGCCCATTATCTATGTTTACAAGGAATGGGGTAAAGTATGTCTGGATAGAAGAATGTGAGGAAAGGTAAAAGAGCTAAAGAGAAGGCATATCAATACACCTATAGTCAAATTACCGAAAATAAAAGATTTTTTTTTGATATATAGTGATGTTATTGAGAAAGGATTGGGTTGTTTAGTCATGTAAAATGATAATGTGATAACCTATTCCTCAAGATAGTTGATGATCCATAAGTAGAACTACCCGACACATAATTTAGAGCTAGCAACTATTATTCTGGCCTTGAAAATTTGGTGGCACTACCTATATGGTGAGAAATGTGACATGTATACCTATAATATGATCCTAATGTGTATATTCACACAAAAGGACCTCAAAATGCGTCAAAAGATATGGTTAGAGATAATCAATGACTACGATTGATCTATTAACTATAATTATGTCAAGGAAAATAAGGTATCTCATGCTATTAGTAGAAATGAACTTGCTACTCTATCCATGATGCAGATTGAGAAAGACACTAACTTCAAGTATATGCAAATGACGGATTTTGAAATCATAACAACATTGAATAAATCCAACCTTTACAAAATTATTTCCCAACCATCTATTCAATAGATGGTTATGGAGGCATAATGGGATGATCCAGTGTCACAATAGATGGTGAATTTAGTAAAGGGAGGGAGGCTAGAAAAGATCCATATCGATGATGAATGTGTAATTTGGTTTTGAACAAGGGTCTATGTGCCTTCATCACATGGGATGAAAAAGGAGCTATGGAATAATATACATTGATCAGCATTCTCTATCCATCCTGGTATCACCAAGATGTTCCATGATCTTTGAAAACACTTATGGTGGTAAAACATGAAAAAATATATTTCTGAGTATATCTCAAGGTGCTTGATATGTTAGAAAGTTAAATTAGAGTGACAGATTTCCAAAGGGATGATGAAACCATTTCCTATACCGACGTGTAAAAGGAATAATGTTACTATAGACATTGTCATGGGACTCCTAAATACAATACATGGAAAAAATATAATATGGTTTATGGTGGACCAAGTCACCAAGACTTCCCACTTTATCACTATTCATGAAGATCTCTTTCTTGAAATAAAATGAAATATATATGTGTAGGAAGTGGTGAACCTACATGGGGTTATACACTCGATTGTATCCGATCTTGATCCAAGGATCACATCAAAATTAGGGAGAAGTCATTAACAAGATTTATGTACTTAATTAAAATTCATCATGGTCTATCACCCCCAAACTGATGGCCTATCTAAAAGTACTATTTATATTGTAAAATATATACTAAGATACTACTATTTAAAATTAAATGGTTGATCTGATCTGTATCTCCCAGTGGTTGAGTTCTCATACAACAATAGCTTTGCTCAAGTATTCAAATTTCTCCATATGAATCTCTGTATGGAAAGCGATGTAGACTCTAACCAGTTAAGAAGATGTTGTAGAAAAAGAGCTACTTTGACCTGATCTTGTGTAATAGATGATAGAGAAGGTTCAAGTCATCCGGTAACATATCAATGCTACCCAATTTTGGAAAAATAGATATGTTGATAACCATCGATGGGACATATAGTTTTACATTAGAGATAATGTTGTCCTTTGAATACCGCCATGGAAGAGAGTCATGCAGTTTGGAAAGAAAGGGATGTCATGCCCAAGGTATATTAACCAATTTCATATCCTTGACCTCATAGGAGCCTTCGCCTATCATATTAATCTTCCACATAATATGTCTATAGTTCATGATGTGTTTAACGTATCACATCTGAGGAAGTACATACATGATCCCTCACTTGTACCGAACTCAGAGGATGTATAGTTGGAATATGATATCTCTTATGAGGAGCAACCAGAGATGATTCTGGACTAGATAGATAAGGTTATATGGAACAATACAACCCACATTTTCAAAGTGTTGTGGATGCACTATATGAATGAACAAGATACTTGGGAACCATAGGATGTGATGAAGTATAAATACCATCAACTGTTTATGTAAAACGAAATTACGAGGGAAAAATTTTAAAAGGGGGAAAGAATGTAATGACACAAACATTTGTCAATGAATTTTCTCCTTTATAGTAAAATCATATATAATAATCATATGAAATCACCTTATTAAACACAATTCCACATCATGCATAAATGAAATACTAAATTCTATGTTACCTTTAAACAAAATTTTTCCACTTATGTGATTTTAATTTCGAAAATCAGACACATACGTTTTTGGTTAGTAATATGTTTGGAGTCTGATAAGGCAAACATAATTTGTGGTGAATAGTAACATACCCTTATAAATATTAATTTTACCCTCATGAATTTTAATATGACCCTTATGAACAATAAATCAGCCAAATGAAAAGGAACCTTACCAATGATAGTATAAATAAAATTTATCCATATTATAAATGAAAATATGATATAATTATATTATATTGTTCATATTCTTGTAATTCGGGAATATATAATTATTAACAAATAAATATAAAATAAAGTGTATTAATAAACAAGTATTTTTATGTCTTATGATTCTATGATAATTTTATGACACTAATTAATTTTTCAAAATGTTAAAAAAGAAGTTTTAATTTTATCATTTGTTTTTTCATGATAATTAAGATTTAATTAAAAAAAATACTCATATATAAAAAGCTATTTTCATAAAGTAGAGTTTATTTGTGAATTATAAACATCGAAAAAAAATTGGATAAATTTTTGATATTTTTTATCAAATATTTATTTTATGGTGAATAGTGAAATTTGATAATTTATAAAATGTTATATATAAATGAATTTATGCCTCATGTTTGAGTCAAGTAAGAGGTAAATGGTCATTAGTTCAAACTCAATTGTCCTATTTATTGTATTTAGTCATAGAATCATCACTATTTCTTGTTTTGGGGGAAATTAGTAAACTAATGAATTAAGTATTTAGAAAATACCTCTCCCGTCCATTATAAATACCACCCCTCACAACCACATATCCCCACACCTCTCAAGCTTGAAAATGGTATTAATTTTGCACAAACCACTTCAATATACTTCCCCAAATCCTGGAGCTCTTAGTATCACCAAAAATCCAATCCTATGTCTCTTGACTAGGATCTCAAGTAGAGAATTCAAGAGGTAATTTCTCTATTTTTTCTTTCAAATTCCTATCATATTTAATTTCTTTTCTTCTCTTATCCTCAAAATCTATGAACCAAATATCATGATAAATCCCCTATTATTTATATACTGGTATTCTATACTATTAATGGATTTTTTTAATTATAATCTTCCCTCCCACTCTCTCTTTATAGTAATGAAATTGTCTCTCGTGATGAGTTAATTTACCGACATCACTGGCGATGCACATCCATTTTCTTTCAACGCCTTCACGACTGTCAATAAAACCATTAATTTGTTGAAAAATATTTTAATATTTATTTTTAACACCATTTTTTTAATGGAAACATTTTTTTCATATAATACTAAATTATAAAACAAAACATGTTTGTTCTGATCCAGAAACCGCCCAAATTAACCCAAAAAGACCATCATTAAATTTTAACTAATGATTCCTCCACATGGTATATAAAAATTTTATTATAAAATAATTTCAACTATTTGAAGATAATTTATATAATTTAATATAAATTCTATATTTTTATCCATTTTCTTCACGAACATTCATTTATGCGTACAAGTGAACCGTTCATGAAAATTTAGAAAAAGAACACTCTCGAAAGATGAATTTAAAATCTATAGCTCATCCAAAGGACCATAAAAACATAATAAAACCATAATGAACCAATTAAATATATAAAAGGTTCTTTATATATTAATTATTGAATCTAATGAAATTATGCATGAAATTAAGGTTCATAATGTATTTGGACACAAGGTAAAGGGAATTCCAAAACCAAACATTATTTCTTCAGGTTATCCCTATTTCAACCCATTTTTAATATGGTTATTCCTTAAAAAACTTTATTAATCATTATATGATCCTTTATATGGTATTCATGATTTATGCTATATTTTATGTCAAATGCAATGTTCTATAAAAATAAATTTTCTTTCAAAAACACACCAGTTACTTCTAACTCAGGTTTGATAGATCTTGTATCAAATATTTTATTCCCTCAATAAATTGGGGACCCAGTGTTTATGAATGTGTGATTTAAGAAATCAAAACCATTCCATTACATGGGTTATTTATTTCCAAGAATGATATATGTTCTATGTTGAATACATGATAATGTTAACGTTATAATGTGACGGGTGTGCCCAGAATTATATAGTGTAATGTTGATGTTATGATGTGATGGGTGAACATGGAATTATAAAGAACTCCAATGAATTTGGTAATGTGATGAATCTCATTAGTTAAAGTAAAATATGTGGTAACCTGATTTTATCATTGTTCACATCTTTTTCTGGTAATTAACCACTAAGTCATAAGGTTTAATTTTTATACATTTCCACTTTTCAAACCTTTTATTATTTCATCATATCATATTCATGATTCTATACCTATGTTATAATGATAATTTTTATTCTCACCCCTTGTTGTATTGTCTCATATTCTTATCCTATTACTTGGATTTGAGATCACCCCTTTTTTATGTATATCTTAAAGTTATTATGTGCACTAAAGAGAACTCAAGGTCCAATAAGATTCCAAAGAAGATGAAATTAAATTAATGTTTACGTATTATGTTTTAAAAAATTTATATCATCCTAGTTTTCCCAAGACACTAAACATTTTGATGCTTCTGGTGTAATATTTTATGTTGTTTTTCATTAAAATTTTGTAAAAGTATTGTAAGAAATGAAGGGTCGCTATATCATTGATGTGGATGGGGTAAGTGATTACAATGTTTTAAAATATATATTATCTTGAACATAATTTTTATTTGAAAATATGTGAGAAGAAATATCTATAATTTTAGTTCTGTTATTATTTTTTCATGCAGTAATGAATTTATAGAAATAACACATTCATGTACAAAAATGTTGAGGAGCTATGTTTTTTTGAGGATTTAAAAGTGTGTGTTCAAAAAACAATGAGGATTTTTTACAACAATAGAAGTGGAATTTATTTATCAATGACTCTTTCCAAACAATCTAGATCAAACCATATTTTTATCAAATATCACTTAATTATTGAGATAGTTTCTAACAAGAATATTAGATCAGATCATTCACTATAATGGATAGGAATGATGTTTTTTTTGACATATTTATGTTCTGGTATTGATTTATGGATTTAGTCATAAACCATCATATCCAGTATTTCTATCAGAAATGAAGTTTTGAAGGAAAATACCATAATGAATTGTATTTTATTCTCATAGTGTGATTTTTATTCAAATATTTTATTTATCATTTTTAATCAAAAAGTGTTTCTTTTATAAATGGCGGAGAGAATTTTTTAAATTTTTTGACCGAGTGGGTTAATTTAAATGTCACATTCTATAATTTTATTTTCAATAAGGGATGGATTATTCTAAAAACAATGATTTAACTGATATTATTGTTTTAAAAATATATGATTAAAAAATGTTCTCTAATGATTTTTTTGTGATTTTATAACATTGAAAAGAATTCAATGACGAAGATTGAAAGTCCAAATTGAATTATTATAGTTTTTTATTTGCGGTTAACTATAAGTAAAATTATTTATTCATTTAAAATGGTTTTAGTTATATATGATAATTCTTGTGAAATTATTTTGGGATACATGTGTCTTTTAGAAGGTGATAGTCAATTTTGTATAGATTTTATTGTATAATTTATATGAAAAATATATACGTATTTTTTATAAAACTTACCCCACTAGAATCTGATTGTACCTATGATTACTGAAAAACAAATTTTGTGTTTTTTAAGACACCCTAAATATATAATGTTCATTTTGATATATATATTCAATGTTGTCATGATAATACATCCCAATTTTAGTAGTATATGATTCATAATGGAAAATATAAAAATATGTAAAATTAACTATAGAGAACATTAGTAAATTTAATTATGTATAAAATATTTATTTCTCATTCTTGGATTATATAAAATTAGTGAAAATTGATTAATGTAAATATTATTAAATATTTAATGTAGACTATGGTACATAAGATTCATTTAACTCATTTTTTAATTTCATCAAGGATTAAATTTTTAAATTTCATTCAACATCACTGGAGTTTATAAGGGTTATAATCTAGAGTGAAAAATCAACAATGGCATTGGATTACTGAGAGACATAAGATTTGTTAACTCATATGAGAAGAATTTTCTCTAAAATTTTGAAAAAGTATAGAAATATAGTTGCAACTTCTGGAAATTAAATCATACAATGATGTTTCTAATTTTCATTGTTTTAAATATTATGATTATAGTTATTGACAAGATTCGGGAGATGTGTTAATGATGTATGAATATGGTGAGTTGAGATCAATTTCTGATGAAGAATTCTACACCTTAGAACTATATTTTTAATTAAATTCAATCCCAACATGGTATTACATTATAACTGGATTCCACATCATTAGAAAGAAGACATATATTGATGGATTCATTCATTTTAGAAAAGGTTTTCTAGAAATTTATTCTAAAATATTTTGTGGTCAGATTAAAATTTTTATTTAGGATGATTTTTAGACTAGTTCCATGATTTATTTATGGGAGATAATGGGAAATAGAAGATGGGGTATCTACGAGAGACCATTGATGAATCTTGGTACGATTCCATATTATCTGAAAATAATATTTTTTTTATACTAAAATAAATTATGGTTATTTGGGAATATCGAAAATAGATAAATAATATTATGATAAGTGACTTAGATACATCATATAAGAAGGATAATAAATTTTTTTTATCAATGACTAAAAATATAGACATGCACGTATTGCTATGAAATATTTCATTACAATTGGAGACTTATTAGTGGAATCAGATGGTATCATTTGATGGTGTTATGACATTAGGGATTTCATTTAAATATTTTTCTCATTAGGATGGTGGATTATTATTATCAAATGTTGGAAATAATATTTTTATTATATTCAGGTAAAAAAATTAATCATTATTGGTTTAATAATGTACATTATAAAAATCACAATTAGTATCCTTTTGTATTAAATAACAATATACAACAAAGACTCGACCCGATCATATAGAGGGAATATTCACCATCTTGGGGTGTAAATTTTTAAAAATATTATGTGGATCACTTATTTTATTTCAATTTCTTTTTTGTAGGGTTGAAAAAAAATATTTGATTGGATTAGACTCTAAAAAATTAAATAAACTTATTTCAAGAAATGAATATATACAATAACTTTTACTAATTCTGCACCATCCTTAATGGTAACACCCATTCCTAGAAAATTAATTACTTCTTATGTAATCATATTTAGTTTGAAACAAATATCAAAATTTAGAAAGTGAATTGGGTTTCTCGATGTCAGTTTTTAATGTTAAACACAATTGATGATGATTTTTTTCTTAAATGATTTCAAAAATAATGATTCAAATTTGTTTTGAGTCAGGTTAATATGAAAATGAATATTTCTCTCGAAGATGATTCTGTTTATTGATACAAACCCATATTGTAAAAATAATACCATGTCATAGTGTTTTATAGAATGAGAATTACATGTTATTATCATACAATTATTTGAGTTTCCAAAAAAACATAGTAAGGGAAAATATTATACAACACTATCATATTGATGGATGGGTTACAACATTATGATACTTATAATTTATACATAGAACAATAGATATTATATTTGATATTTTATAAATATTCTATAAAAAATAATCCATGGCGTTTACATGGAATTATATGTAGATATATCTAGATTGGTTTTACTAAGGGATCATGGCATTATATTTATATGATATACAATAAATTAAAAAAAATATTTAGTGATTATGAAATTTGAGAAATATTTTTAACCATTCTAAAATGTACAAAATTTAAATATAATTCAATTCAATTAATCAATAATGTTTCCAAATTAAAGTATGGAAAAAATATTTTGATTATTTTTTTATATTATAATAATATATATTAAAATAATGAGATGAAAGGATGTTGATGTTGAGAACTGATTTTGAATCCCAAGAGAACATCTTGAGTATAGATGACATAGAAACTAGAGAAATATAGTGGAAGTAATAGAATAAGGATAATATTAAATTAGTAAAATGCTTCTATATATGTTTATGTGGTCAGAGTCCCAAAATTTAATGAAGAATATCTCATTTATTGGTGTTGTGACATCCAAATTTTCATGACATGGTATTAATCACTATGTTGGTGGATTAAATTTAAAAATTGGTTTGGACGAACATAATATTATTTCAGATGATAATGGTTTGGGAAAATCTATTTGTTTTAGGATTAAACATCCCTAAAACCACTTGTAAAAATAATCGATATTAGTTGAAAATATATTTATCATAATAAATGAAAATACATTAATGATAAAATTATAAACATCATGGAAAAACCTCATCATGATCCAACCCAATTCATCCCTGAAATAGAAACCTGATTCAATATGTGGTAAGGTCTAAATCATTTCCCCAGTCCCCAAGGTATGGATAAATGTATTAGGGAATCCAATATAAATCAATGGGATGATTTCTCCAAATAAAAAAACATAAAATGAAATAGAGATAAAATAATAATCATAATATAGAAATCACAAAATAATAATGGATCATAAACTTCATCTACATACAAATAATAAATAGAAACTACAACCAAACTAGGACAAGAAATGATCTCTATGTTACATCTTGGTGACCTCTATCCCCAAAACCAAGCCACCCCAAAAGAAAAATATAATTATAACTTGTA
Organism: Viscum album; assembly: GCA_963277665.1. NCBI lineage: Eukaryota > Viridiplantae > Streptophyta > Magnoliopsida > Santalales > Viscaceae > Viscum > Viscum album. The sequence goes on from CAUJRU010000208.1 coordinate 607,537, forward strand.
TTAGAAATAAAATATGGGTATATTTAATCCTAATGGAACAAGTAGTGTGTTAATATAAAATAGATCAATAGTTAATAACCACATAATCTATAAATTTCCATTCCTAAAATATTCAATAAACACTAGTTTAAAGATATAGATATAAAATAGGTTTATATCTTTTAAACAATAAAATTTTTTCCCAAAATAAAATTTTAATGAGAAAGAAAATATGGAATTCCTTTTTAAAAAATATATTTTATGTCTATGTTATAAAAACCAATTCCTAGAAGAAAACCAAAACCTTGGTAATTTCATAAATATGAAGGGTAAAAAAATATAAGATGTAGGGTTTGTCCAAGTGTAATGACCAGAGAAACGGATATAGTATGAGTATAAATATACCCTTGTAAATATATCATGGATTTAATTTTCTATAAATTAATAAATGAACATATAAGGAAAATAGACATGGGAATCTCCTAAACGTCCCTAGAGGTGACATTAGATGCAATAGGTTCAAAACCATCTAACAGTGTATGTTGTTGTCTATAGTCTATCACTATCATAGTGGATCTACTAGCTTAGCTTTAGTGTCACTCCCACCATGTCCATTTGAAAACAATGGAGGACCTAGTCAATATCATTGGGAAAAAATGTAGTAACTATCTCTTGATCTTCTAAATAGATTTTGGGATCCCATAAAAATATTATAAAGGATAATTGAAGAGGTTATAACTCACATAACAGTAACACAGATTACAATGTGCATAATTTTCCCACTCCACAAAACCATCCATGAAGAGACTCTATCTAGATATAGGAGTACCATGGGTGTTCCCACCACATAGAAGACTTTTCCAAGGGTTCGACTATGATTACCCATTAGGGGTGTTCAAATCCATTTTTTTAGAAATATATAAAAATTCCAATTGGGCATTTGCATATGAGAATCATCAATCATTTTAAAATATAAATCCAAAGGTTTCAAATGATCCTTAGAATTTAACATCCAAATTATTTCCAATGTAAAACACATGTGTTTCCATTAAAATTTTAAAACCATATAAATTGCCCAATTATATTCTAAGGGTACCAAATGGACCATTTATAATTCCAAAAATTCTTTAAATAAATCATTATAAAACACAATTTGATACCTAATTTTTCAGACATTTCTAGAATTGTGAACCATTTAGAAAATATTAATCAATACTTAAACCAATTAAAAAAAATATTGCAACTAAGTATAGGGAAGAAAGTGTTTGAATATACCTACGGTTTATAAAACTGACATTCTATGTAATTTACCATTAATATGTATGCACATATTGAGAAGGCCTCTGAGTGGCCTCTCCTCTCCAAATCGCGGTGGCTAGGGTTTCCATCATTCTCTTTTTCCCTTACCCATCTGGTCTCACTCAGTCTCGTCTTGGCCTCCATTCGTTCGGCTCGGCGTCGGCGTGCGGGGAGTCGTCGTGGCACTATGGGGATCTGGCGCGGTTTAGTCTGTCTTCGTCAATGCGGTTCGGTGGATCTGGCATGGTTCAATATCCCTTTCGCGGCGACGATGTCCCTCGATGTGGATCTGGCCTCATGGATCAGCCTGGAGTGCTTAGGTGGCGTCTCTGGCGAGCTGTCGGTGTGAGTTTGGAACGGTTCTGGTTTGGCTTGGGGGGGGAATGTTCTGGGTTCCGGGGTTTCATTCAAGATTTTGGCGTTCTTCCCGGTATGGAGTTCTATGTTATTTATTTTCATTGTGTGATGGTATTTCTTCGGTGTCGTCATTGTCCGAGGTTGTGCTTCTGGCTTCGGTTCCAGTGGTTATGTTGTGGGACAGTTCACCTTGGCTCTACCCCTTGAGATGAGGGGCTTCTGTATTTGGCTCTATCATTGATAGCTTAGGGCTGTGAACCCTTTTTGGTTTTTTTATGGTTAAATGGTGATGTGGTGATGTTGAAGTGGTGGTGAAATCATGATGTTGTGTACTCCCTTGATGGTGAAGTTTATGTTGGTGAATCTGTTGGAATGTTGGTAATGGTGGATCTCTCCAGTTGTGAGATTTCTGAACTGTTTGACGCTGTTTTTTGACTTGATATGTAATTGTATCACTTTGGTTGGAAGTTTTTATTGGGTTTGGGAAAGATTTCTTCCCTCATCCCTACCTTGGTTGTTGTAAATTTTATTTTTATTTAATAAATAGTCAGAGGTTATTGCCTCTAACTGAACTGTCCGGGTATGTATGCACATATCTATATGTACACCTCATGCATGTATAGACTTATACAAATCACACAAACATATATATGACAAACCATCTGAAATTCACACACTAAATAGAAGTGAAACTTAATATGTATCATACAAAATCACAATAGTCATGATAATGGAACACAAGAGGTGCCATATATGCACCAAATCCACAAGGAGGCGCAAAATAAAAGAAAAACGAAAATCCACATTCCAACCAATTTTATAAAACATCAACAAGAATAAACATAACATATAAAAGACCTAAATCCATTTGTAATATCACATTTATTTTTTTTAACACCTAGAAGACAGATACATTTATTTTAAACAATCATTACCATATATGACTATTCAAAATCATTTTTTCCATCAAAACAATAAAATAAGTCAATAAAAATTGAAAATAAAAAACCAAAATAATGAATAACCCAATACAACCTCATATAGGAAATATCAAGAATCGTATAGAATGATTCATAAAGGAAATAGATGAAAAAACATGCATTAATGGTTTGGGAACATGTTGAATCCTTGGAATATGGAAGAAAATGGACAAAGAAAGAAACTGCACAACCAAACATCAAACCAAACCACCCAAATCAACCAACACTCACTCTATGGTTTATCTAAAATACATCTCGACTAATAACTAATAGAAAAAAAATATGAAAAGGAAAATATAATATATTATCACTGAAATCTAAAAAAAACTATATATGATTGAGAGCATATCATCCTATTATAGAGAGGATACATGGTAAAATTCATTGGGATATCCACCTTGAACCAAAATTGAATAGGGAGGAGTTGATTCAAAATGTTTTAAATCATAATAGGAAAAAATATAGAATTTCATTTTTCATAGAATCTATGAATATCACATATCTAGGACCCATGTTTTACCAAAAATTGCACCAACCGTGTGCTCCATACTAAAATGAAAATGGTGTGTAACATGGTTTGTGTGAAATTTTTTGAAACTCATTTCTGACCATGGTAACCAACTCTACCAAATAAAAAAGACCACTTTGCACAATTTCTGCGTAGTTTTTTCTAACCATGTGCATGTTATGCACCAGTTCTCAAACACTTCAAAAAGGCCACATAGTTACACCATTATATCACATCAGTCAGTCCAAATAGTTTTTATTCCATGTAATCTAAACCATTAATGAATAAAATTAACTTGAAATTACCTATTGATCATGTGGCTACATATTTTACCTCAAAACTGTGTACACTAACTATCCCCAATGAAAACAACAGACCAAAACCTCAAAAACTCAAAATAAACACATATGAGTACACTAATTACAAATAGAATAATGAATAAAAAAGAAATAAATAATATTAATGGAAAACCAATGTCAGGGTGTGATATTTTCCCCACCACAAAAACAATTTCCACTATTAAATATACTTTTTACAAAATAAAAACCAGGAAGAAACTCTAAACTCAAAAAGGTAAAAATCTCGACCTAAGACCTTTAAACCAATAATAATTGAGCCAGCATAATTTTACTTCTATCTCCAAATGTAAAAATAGACCATATAATAGGGAAATAACATGGAAACAAGTTTAATGACACATAATTGGTCTTCCCACCAGTGTGGAACAAACTACATGGCCGGGACAAAAATGTGGATAAACAATTTATATAAAATTAAGACATTTCATAGTGGTAAACATTAATCCAAGTCAATATTAAAACAACCTATAATAAATAAATAATGTAGTTGGGGTTTGGGTTATTGGTAAGCACCCCATAATCCTATATGAAAAATGGGGGTTCAAAACCCATTGGGCGCAAGGTACTGTAGCAGTATCAGATCACACTGTAGCAGTAGTGGTACTGTAGAAACGACATGCATGGTAGCAGTGGCATGTCACTATAGTGGTGGCAAGGGCACTGTAGTAGTGGAAGGTATTGTGCAAGACTGTAGTAGGCGGATACTATAGCATTACTATTCATAGAATGGGCCTTGGGCAAAAAGATTGGGCCTACGGGCCATGTAATGGGATAAATGCCCATTGGGCCTTAGAGATATGTAATGGGTCTCTCTCTTACCAGTTAAAAGAGGTATTTTCTTTTCTTTAAAATAATAAATGGGGCTTCGACCCCAACCTTTTAAAAAAACCCTATACAAAATATATTCTCAAATAAAAATAACAAGTTCAGAAACCAACACATCACTAAAAAACCAAAAAATCATCTTTCAAAAGCCATCATTAGCATTTTAAATTTCAGTTCCATTCAAAATTATATCCATAAAAATATTTAAAAAACCTTCTATTTATAATTTTCCATTTATATTTTCTAAAGACAAAAAACCATTCTTGTTTATCAACTTCGAAACCCAAAAAATTACATTCCCTGTGAAACTATACATCCCAAAAGAAAAGAAGCACCTTTTGAATAATAATTTTTTCAAAGATCATTTTATGTTTTAAATCTTCTAACTCCAAAATAATCCAAGACAATGAAAACAGCCACACAAAATCTTATAATATATTTCACTTTTTATCATGAAATAATTGGACATATGGTTTAATATGTCTTGTCCGAACAATGAACCTAAAATTAGAATCATAAAAAACCATGTACCCAAGCTCCACAAGGTATGAAATTCCATGTAATCTCATAGTGTGACACTTTTTCACATCCATTATAATACCTTAACATAGATAATCTCAAAATATAAAATAAATACTGAAGAAAAAACTATCCCAATAAAAAATGTATATTCTTGAGCAGTGGGGATGAGGTACAAATGCCTGACCTACCTTTGGAGCCCCAATAATCCTATATTTATATTACATTAAACATCAAATAAAAATGTTCTACCCTTATATATATTTTTTCACAAACCATTACGGGTCATCACCAATCTAATCACCAAAACCATCATATGGAAAAGCCCCAAAGGGTATCCCTAATCTATATAACATGAATAATATCATCAGTGAAACAAATATAAATAATTGTGGATGATTTATCTCAATAATCATTACATAAAATGAAATGTAGATCACAAAATAACCATATTTCAGTAATCAATGAATATAAATAGATCATAAACAATATCTAGATACAATCAAAAAATAGAAACTAAAACCAAAACAAAATTAATACCTAACATGGTCACTATGTGACCACTTGGTCACCAATATCCACAAAACCCACCATCTACATTTTAAAAACAAAACAATAACCTAAACACTAAAAAATTTCTCGAGTCTACCAATACAGAGTGGGAAAAGTATGGTGTGACCACAAAGTAACTCTGTATGTAAGAATCATATAAACTATATATATAATTTCATGAAATAGTCCATAAACAGTAGTTTAAAAATAAATTTAGAAAATTAATTTCTATATTTTAATAAACCAAAAAATAATTATAAAAATCTAGTTTAAAAAAATACGGATTTACTTTTTAAAAATTTATTAAATTTTATTACGTAGTTTTAAAAATAATTCCAAGAAGAAAACCCCAAATGATGTTGTTCATAAATAAGATGTTTCAAACTGTACATAACTAGAAGGGTATATCTAATAGAAATTCCAAAATTAAAAAGTTTTACTAGTGTAAATATGCCAATGTTAAAATAATAATGATCGGAAATTGAAAAAAAATTCAAGGAACATACAAGGTACATAGTTAGGGGAATTTTTTAAACATATCTAGAGTAACCCCTAGATGTATTTAGTTTCGAACTATTTTTCTATCCCCAACCTAGTTGATCTACCATCCTAACACCAGTGTTACTCCCACAATGGATATTCTCCTATTAATGGGGGATTTAATCCATCACATTAGGAAATAAATAGTAACTATCTCTCAACACTATAAATGATTTCTAAGATCCTATGACAATATTATGGAGGATAAGTAGATATGTTATCACATTCATGACTCTAACATCTATTCCAACATGCATTCCTTTCTCACTCCATGACACCATCCATGCAGAGAACCTATTTATCTAGAAGACAAACATGGAGGGTTCCAATCACCTAGAGGACATTTCCAAGGATCCAACCGGGCCTACACAAGATGATTATATGAATCCATTTTCAAATAAATACTTAAATATGAAAATAAAGATTAATCACTTGATAATTCTAAATCATTTTACAAGAGATATCCAAAAACTATCCTCAGCATTCAAGATATATACCACTTCTAGGGGAAAACAACTTTCCATCCAAATCCATTTTCACATCCATGTAAATTGTCCTACTATAGTCCTAAGGTTCCCAATGAGGGTTTGAAAAAGCTAAATTATCAGTGAATATAACATTATAAAACACTACTAGAAAAACAAAATTGGGATTCATTTGAAAGTAAAGAACCATTTGGAAAAAAAATTAAGAATCTATAAACTATTTATAAAGAAGGTGGAAATTATATGAAGGGGGAATGTGTTTGAGAAAACCATGGTTAAAAATTCATACATTATATTAAATATACAGTTTATATGAATTTAATCATATGTATGTTTACTAAATAAAAATTCATACATGTACATATCACATCGGTCAAAATATGGACATCCATATGAATGTCAAGGGCTCAATGGAATAGATACTCAAGAACAATATTAAAAAAGAAGAACAGAGAAGAAAAGTGAACCCAAGAGGTATAACGTAATAATTAAATCCATAAAAGAATAAAATAAAAGAAAAACATAATTCAACATGCCAATTTTTTTCCTAAAATTAAGCCAAAATCACTTTTAAAACACTCAAATCCATTTGAAAATCCACTTATAATTTTCTAAAATACAATGAATATATATAATATTAATAAATATAGACATAATCATACAACTCCTTTAAAAGTCATGTATCCCATAAAACCGCCAAAATAGAATTTTGTAAAAATTTATTTTATAAAACTAAAGGAAATGAGAAATTAATAAATATTCTATTATGAGATATAAAGAATGACATTAATGTTTTTGGAATTTAAATATAAGGAAATTCCAACCTTAATAGTGTGAGAATGTGTTGAAAATCCTAAATAGGGGATAAATAGGACTATGAATCAAACTGAACACCCAAATAACAAAAGTAACCCCCCACATAATGAAAACCTCACACTATAATTCATGAAAGAGTGAAAAATTCCATGAATTCACAATGAAACATTAGTACATAAATATATGAGATGAAAATAGAAGTGCAAAAATAAAACTAATTTATGTATTATTAATATAAAAGCATAAAATCATTAAGGGGGTCAATGTATAATGGTTTTTGAGCAAATATATGCTAATAAACATAATGGATGGGAGAAGGTTCATAAAAGTGTTAAAACATAATAGGAAAAAACATATAAAGTCAAGATTTTAAGAACTCTGGAAAGACACACTTTTCGACAAAATAATATACTATACAATGATTCAACCATGTGTACCCTACTAGAATGATAAGGATTCCTTACACTATTTTTAAAACAAATTTGTAAACTATAAGATTACCATCCTAAAACAATTTTAAAAATCATTATTCCCATTTGTATTCTTGCCAAATGGTTTCTCTTATTATTATATAAGCCATGTTTTAGTTCTCAGAAAAACAAAAAAAACACAAGGTTACTATTTTTACTATAATTATTTAGTCCAAATCATGTACATACCATATAACACAAAATAAGAATGATTAAAATTAACAACAAATTCTCATTTCATAAAGAGCTCAAATTATTTCCTTCCAAACTATGAACACTATCTATACATTATTCCAAAAATAGATCGAATCCTTCACAGGTCAAAAAATTTCATTAGCAGATCAACATAAAAATATATAGATAGGTCAAGAAACATCAGATGACTAAAATAAAATGGAAAACTGAGATTGAGGTGTGATAATACATATACATATTTTTCCTTTTTTGATTTATATATCAAACTTATTCTGATAAAAGAGATTTATAATATTTGAATTCTTTAGAAACTAACATGACATAGAGATTTATTTATGAATGAAAAATTATAAATAAAGAATACTTATTCAACCCCAGTGGATTAACGTATCCTAGGTACTTTATTTAGTTTTATTGTAAATCAATTTCCATATAAAAGATCCTAAAATTTTTTGTGTTGGAGAATTTGAATTAGATAAATATTATAGGATTATAAAAACTTTATATAAAAAATTTAATGTATAGAAGAATATGGTGATTCCATATCTTTATTCACTTGGTCAACAAGTCATAGTTGGTTCTACTTGTGTTTTTTTACAAACTGAAAAAAAAAATTAAACCATGATTTTGTCTAACAAAAGGAATATAAAGGTTGATATAATATTAATAAAATTGATTCATATATCCTTGTCATCCAATGATTATAAAAATGTAATGGATATATAAACTACTAATATTAATTAATATTAAAATGGAAACATAATTAAAAGTAATGTGAATATTTATAATGAAAACAAACTTATTTTTAAAAATAATTTTAATGAAGTGATGATAGATGATGAATAAACTATTGATTATTACCTATATAGGGTCATTCAAATTATAAGAAACATACTAGCTATAAGATATACCCTATGATATTTTTTTATTGTTTTGAAATTTATTAAAAATAGTCCTAACAGTTTGGATACAGAAATCTATTCAATAAAATATAGAGGTCACTTATCCCTTCATAAATATGATTTATTAATGATTTTCTTATGATATGAGAAAATAATTAATGAATTGATGGAATTTGAAGCATTGAGAAAAATAAAAATTATGGAAGAGTTAGATGGGGGATCATGGAAATATGAAAATTAAGTATAAATGGGTAAAGAAAATTTGTGGATTATGGCTCTTATTATAATGAAACTTTTAAAAGAATAAGAAAATTACAAAGGTAAAATCCCATAATAATTTTTAAAATAAGGATGAATTAAAGATTTTTAAATTAAATACTAATCTTAAAATGAGTATCATATAAGGATAATGATCTAGGATAAATTCCATAGGTAATGAAATGTGTTTAGAGCTCAAAAAAGTGAAAAAATATATCGAGGCCAACAAAATGTTTTCAAGAAGAATTTTTTTTGTTGAGTTACAAATAGGAAGGTTAACCTAAAAAAAGACAATTTTAATTTGAATATAATAATATGTTTAAAATCATCAAGGATCATTTTGGAATACTTGAAACAACTTCATTTATTGAAGAAGAAGGTAGTGAAATATCTTACATGAATCATATGATGAAAGATTAAATTGATTGTTGAACTGAGAGAAAAACAATATCAATAAGGAATCTAGATTATTAAATGAAGGGTATCAAAAGGTTATTGAATAAAAAAAGTTATTCTTATAATGGAATCATTCTACATTAATGAAATTAAAAATATGAGGATGATTTTCGAGGATCAAGACACAATTGTAAAATATTTTGATGAAAACATTCATTTAAAATAACAAGAGTAATTGAAGAAACATTTAAGGTGTCTTGAAGATAAAAATACCTTGAGAACAATTAGAGAATATATGAACAGATTTGTGGTAATTAAATATAAATTATTTATAGTTTATAAGAATAATATACTGAAATTTCATGTAAAATTTATTACTAGTAAACATGAAATAACCCATGTTTTCATTGATATTGTAGGTTATAATATAAATACTGGTAATGATTATACTATTAAAAAGTAATTATAAATAAATTTATTCATCATGGGAATAAAGGATAATATCATGATAATTTTCCAACAAAACACAAAATGAAGCATAATATATTATAATACAATAATGAATATTTTATGGATACAATTTTTATCAAAATGAAATATTATGATTTAGAGTATATTACCCTTGTAATCAAAAATTTCTGCCTAAATACTATTCATACTTGTATGATATGTCCCTATCATGGGGTATCAATAAATAATGTTGTATAAATATCGATAAGAATGAAATAATCTATGGTTAAAAGAGGAATGAGGTATTTATGAATTGAAGTTTTAAATAAATGATGACTAAAAATAGGTTTGAGTATTTTAAAGATATCTTTGAATGAGGTGACCATAATTTAATTATATAAAATATTGTATGTCTACTGTTCTAGGGAAATATATTTACATTTGAAAAAAGGTAATGAGGTTCATAAAATGATGGTGGAAAAGTATGTAGTTATATAAATGTTATTGAATGATGGGAAGAATGGTAACTCATTGTAACAGGACAGTGACTACTTCTATAACATTACGGGTGGTAAAAATATCATAAAGCACATTGAAAATAACAATTGAGGTGCAATTATATTTGGGAATGATATCCCCATGAGTATTTGAGGAGCCTGGTTGACTGAAATTGAATGTGATAATGTCAAATACAATGATATTATGTCTATGTATTGGCTTAAACACGACCATTTAGTATTAGTAAGTTAGTTTATAAAGGGAATGGATTTATGGTAATGAAAAAAATTAAATTATCATCTTGTTACCTAAATATTTATGGATTATTAATAAGGGAGAAAAAATTCGTGGAAACCTACTCAAAATTATTGATCCCAAAACTCCTATCATATAAGTTGAAAGGATAAAAATAAGAAGTATCATTGATAAAATGAACATCATGGTCAAATATTAATGAGAAACTTTTAATTAAATATATTTTAAAAAACATACCATAAATGATGAGAAAATGATATTTTATCTATGAAACATGTCTAAAAGGGAAGATGTATCATGGGACTCAAAAAATATTTGAAATTCATTCCACTAGTCCACATGAATTAATTCATTCTGATATATGTAGTCCTATGAAACATAAATCCATTTGAGGTGATATATTCATTCTTATATTTATTATTGATTTCACATGAATGAAAATTTTAGTGATCATGATGCATGATTTAGTTGAGGTGGTGATGTTAAAAATATTAAAAATACATATTTAATATGAGTTATGATTCAATATTAAAAATATGACAACTGATAATGGAATATTGTTCACTTATAATGTTTCTAAATAATATATTATAATGAAATGGATTTTATATCTATATTTTTCTCCTTATATTCCCCAATAGTATATAGTTATAGAGATAAATAATAAAATATTCGATGAAATGAGATAAACTATGCTTAAGGTACACAGTGCTCTAATGTTCTTCTAGTGGGAAGATATTCTCACAATTACACATATTCATAATAGTTTTTTCTAATATCTAAAACAAAAATATCCTCTTATGAGATATGGTGTGAGAAGAAACACACTTGGAACTACATATGTGTTTTTGGATGTCTATGTTTAATATATATCAAGAAGTCTAATATAAGAAAAAATGATAAAAAGGGTTAGGAATATATCTTCATGAAATATAAATCATGTGGAAGTAGAGATTAATGTTTTAAAATATTTATACACATTCTAGACGACTATTATGATATAATAATAATCAGAAAAAATTCATTTTTAAGAGAAAATGAAGCATATATTTTCATTTCATAATTGGATAGAATATATAATATTGAAAATGTTACTGAATAAGGGCATTGAATTGAAGTGAAATATTTTGATTCAATCTCAAATTAGAATTTTTATTTTGGTGTTTCTATTGGATATGTAAAATTAAAACATCATAGGCTAAAGAATTACATCATACCTGAAAACATTATTGTAAATTTTTAGGATATTTTCCAGAGACATGAAAAAATATTATTAATTCACAAGTTAAACAAAAAATATATTCTATTCTCATTGAGAACTATGAGTAGATAAATACAATGAATAAATAGATTGATTGTAACGATATATAATCCAACTTGGTATCTTTTTCCATTGAGTGAAGTTAATAATATTATTGGAAATAAATGGGTTTTTGTGAAAAATAACTCTATAAAAAGGTTCAGGTTTCAAGAAATAACAACATATTATTATGTAAAGGATACTAAAATGTTGAAGGTGTCGAATTTAATGAATTTATTTCATGAGTTTCTAGGTTATAAAATATTAAAATTTTTCTATATTTTTTTACCTCATAGTCAATAAATGATCTATCAAATGGATAAAATGTTCTATTTTTTAATGGAGATCTTGATGAAGAAGAAAATAATTTAAAATTAAATTTTTTGTTTTATTCTCGATAGATCTGGTAATATGGTTTTTTGACTCATTAATAATCTAATTGAAAAAATAGGTCCTTGTAGGAGTGCATTTGAAGTTGAATGGATAATGGAAATAGATAAATTTCCCTAAAGAGATAGTTCATTACTACTATTATGTATAAGTTATGAGAACATGTTTCCTTATTTTAATTTTTTATATTGATGATATAATTTTTATAGGAGAAAAATAAAATTTTTGAGAATAATTTTCAAGTATAATGAATATGAAATTTTTAAATTTATATATTTGGAGAAATGAGTTTCTTTACAGGATGAAAAAGTACTCAGAAATAATATTTCATCTCTATGACCCATAGTAAATATTCCGGTGATTGTTTGAATACAATTATAATAAAACTCTCAAAATAGGTATCCAAAATCATGAATTCTAGTGTGAATCTATGTAATGATGAATCTAGATAAATTTGAATGATAAATATTTTAGGAAAATAATTGGATGCATTCTTCCTCTTATAACAATAATGAATTTTGTTATTTATAAACTATTCTTGAGTTCCAGATATCCGAGTGATATAATATAGTAGCACATGTTATATACCAATAGTGTAATTAGATATTTAAAAGGAACTTTTAACTTCTCGTATTCTATATATATGAGGTGATAGCCTAAATCTATTTTGATACACTGATGCTAACTGGTTTGGATATTTTGATTGCTGAAATTCAATATTTTTTGTACATTATTGTTGAAATATAGATGTATATTATATAAGTAAAAAATTCAAAACATAATCACATTGATAACCATATATATTTGGAGTGTGTAGATGGTAAAAATTCACATATATATATGAACTGGATGAAATAAAAAACAAGTAACATGAAGTTAAAAGTCGATAAACCCTTGAGAATGATACATAACATGGTGAGAATGATATTGTTCATATCTTCACCAAAGCAATGAAAATGGATAGATAAATGATTAGTTATATATAAATAATAATGTGTTTATCTTTCCTCTCACTTATGTCATTATTATAGATTTAATGGTGTTGTTTAGAAATTATTTTAAAATGGTGAGAATGATACATAACTCATATCACCAAAAACTGATTCCAACGTTCTGTTATATCTAAAAAGGGGAAAAACAATTGCATGGATTAAGGGGGATATCATCAATATCACCAGAGAAAATTTTCATGATATTGAGGGATGGAATTATATCAAAATAATTTCATTATCCATCTGTTTGGTTTCATGAATTTTATATTCATTATAAAATATGACTAGGTAAATTTTCATATTAGTTGTCAATGTAGACAATAAATATAAATGGGTGGATTGAAGAACCCACAAGAATTACTGACATGTTGTATTTTTTATCAACCCTTTTTGATAATTATTTTAATTTTAAAAAAAAAATTGAGATGTTTTATAATCAATTCAAGAATATATGTAATTTTTTGAGTATTTTGAAGAATGGTTGGATAATGTTCTTGTATTATATTTGAAATTTGTATTATCGAAAAAGGAAATATATATTTGTGTTTTTCCTCGTAATAAATATAGAAATGTATTTATCATCACAATGAACATTAAATTATCTGAAGATGATAATTACGTGTTTTATATTTCACCTGGAAATTTTTTAAAGGAAATATATTTTTAATTTTTTCTCTAGAGATGATATTTGGAATAGTTAATAGAGGTCAAACTCAATACATAAAAAATAATATTAGATATATGTTTTTCCTAAAAATTAAGACAAGAATATAACTTTATATTATATTTATGATTTACGAAAACATATGTATGAGTCATCATGTGGAAAAAATGTGTAAATGTTTATAATCTCATAGTTATATGTCAGAATAATTATTGGTTATTTAAATGTAATTACACTGAGTAGTAAAGACTAATGAAATTCCAAAAATATTATACTCACATATGTATGTATTCAAAAACCATACATGGGGGTTATTTATAGAATTAAAATTTGTTCAAAAGTCATGACGATAAATAAAGAATTGTATTTATTTTTAAAGTTTTCTAGTTATAAATTGTTTTTATATTACTAGGGGCCAAAAGATGTTCCAAATGGTGTTTTGGGAGTTTAAGACAAAAAAATTTCATGATAATCATCAATGATTTAAACATCACAGTTATTCAATTTTTTCATTAATCAAGATGATTTTTTAATGAATCATTATCTTAAAGATGACTTTTTTAATTGATTAACACCATCACCATTAAATGAATTCCAAGGCATAGTGTACCATGGAATGGGAATCATTGGTTATTGTCACACAATAATATGAGGTGAAATGAAATCATGATTTGGAGAAAACTAATAATCCCATGATGTATATAAGGATGTGTCTGCCCAAAAAAATAAGTTATTTTTTATATGTATTCCTAAGGACATTTTCACTTTTACTGATATTTTTTATATAGGATTATCATTAATATTTTGAAATGATTATGTTTTGAGATTTTATATAAGGATTAAATTAGAGGATAATGGAATTGTATTTTTAGGTTTTCAAATAAAAAAAATTTCAAACCATTTATTGATGATAATAATTGGTGAGTATAATTTAATATTTCTTAATAGTGTATTTTTCTATTATATTTCATACTGATAAATCTATAAGGTTTCTACATTGAAGTACAGATAAAATTTATACAATTTTGTGTAGGTATAATAATATATAGTAGAAGAAGGAAAAGAATGGTTGTTGATGTAGATAAAATAACCCTAAATTCCTAGAGGACATATACACTCTCATAGAGAGAAAAATGATAGTATTTATTTGAATAAGATGATTTTTCAATTTTATAATTAACTCCACCATTACAGGTTAATAAAATTGGGTTGGAATTATGAAATTTTTTCATGTTATTTTGAGAGTGAAATTGTAATTTACCATTTGGTATAATCTTGAATAATATTTTTCAAACCACATTATTGGTCCCATTATAGGGCATTTACCTTATGAATGGGGTTTGGTTTAAATCAAATTCATTGGAACTATTGGGTGTTATTAATATTTATCGTATTAAATATTTATTTACTCATTCTAGTTTATTTGATGATATCTTCTAAATAGAGCATAAGATGGATATTCTGACATTATGGTTGAGCGTGTAATGTTATTTTTTCACTATATTGAAAAAACACAATCAAGGGAACTAGGGCTAGTCCTTGTCCCCATTTTATTTCATTTATAATTTTTTAGTATTTAATTGTTCTTTTTCATTTTATATCTTCTCTTTTATATCACTATGTTTGCACCTCCCCCAAGAAACCCTAATAAATGTGGGTTTCAAAAAATTAAGAGAGGATTAGAATAGAAATTCGGTGAGTTATTATGGTAGATTAATGACTTCATCAATCTAATGTATTTAGGGTATCAGTAGTTGCATCATGTCCATCCGAAAAGATAAAAAATTATTTTTTATAACAGGAGGGTGGATCTATTTTGTTTTAGTTTTTTATTCCTATAATTTTGTTACATCATAATTTTAAGTCATTCTATATGTTCTATGGTGTTATATGAGATTCCATGTGGGATAATTTGGTTCTGAGGGGTTGTGGGGGTTTTCTTTTCAAGAATACCTAATCACAATGCATGTAGTTTAGGAATACATGTAGTGTTTTCATCCTTCGTGAATAGGTTATCAATAAGTGGTTATAAATCATTAATTCCCATAGGTGTGAGGTAATACCTGAGGATATATTTTTTTATGGGAAGATTGGATGATGTTATATTACAATGTGCATTGCATGAACTTTTTCTTATGTTGAATGACTCCTTTAATAGTGTCATATTGATGGTGAAGTTATTATGACTATTGAGGACTTCCCCTTTATAATTATGTTCACTTGGATTCCCCTATGGTTTCTTTGTTTATCAAGTACCAGTGTTGGCTTCTTTTGAGATACATGAGGATGTTTCACATGTCTACCTTTTCTTATGATTCAAATGCAATCAAGGTTCCCATTTTGTGTGTCATATTATATCAATGTATATTCCATTATGAGTGGTTTAATATTAATTTTTGGGTCAAGTTCTTGGTCACCCTTGAATTTCAATTATCATGCGTGACCCTAGGTTTTGTATTGATGTTATACCAAGGGAGCCCCATTTTTTGTGGACCTAGTTAATGGTCAGTACATTCTCATTATAAAAAACAATTAGGGTCCCATTATGACCCGCACAATATTTGTGAGAGCATATACTTGTTGTTATGATATTTTATAGGACCATAGTTTCCCTTCTCTTTATTGAACTCAAGATGGTTGGAGCTGATGATTCAACAGTTTAGATAATTGGTTAAATAGTTGATTGAAATATTCTCTATGGTTGTTGGACATGAAATTTGGGGATATAATTAATAATGGTTTTGATGTATGGGTGACTTGGGAAATCATTAGATTGGGGTTGGCACTAAATTTTATAATTTCTACACCATTTTAAGGATATGGTCAGACTGGAATATAGAGCTAATGAATGATTAGGAGTATTATCCTCATCGATAAGCCTATGTACACTTATAGAACTAGGGTTTTGGGGTCTCTGGACATGTACCTATTAGTGGACCTTGGTTATGAGTTCTGCATTACCCTAAATTTATATTATATAAAGACTCCTAGTTTTAGAGGACTATCATGATTTATATTGGTTCTCTCAATGATATTATATTTCATGCCACTAGTTTAGATAATACCATTAGATTCAATGATCCAATGGTAGATGTGTTTTTATTTCTTTGACACAAATGGTTTCACCCATTGGGTTTTCCATTCATGATATTTGTTTAAAAACAATTATGTAGCACTAGGTAGATCTGGTGAATTTACATGATTTATTGTGGTTGGGTGAGACACATTCTAAATGCCATATAGCATGCACCGCTGTGGGGGTATATTTACATCATATGTCATTCTTGAACACAAATTTAGTGGGTTTAATTATTTTTAGTCCACTTTTATTTTATGATTTTATTTCATTAGTGTCAGTTGTTATTTTACTCATCTAAGTTAATAATTTTATTTGTGCATTAACTTATTATGAAATGATATTATTGGTTCAACATTGGCAGTGGCCTACATTTTTTTATTTATTTATAATTTTCTGTTTACCTCTATGTTCATGAAGAATATTATTTCTTTTATTAGGATATAACACAACTTATGTAGTTTTTATGGATAAGTTCCAGTGTTGCATGATTATGTTGGAATTCTCATGGTTATTGTTATGATTAGGTTGTATAAACTCATTTTTAGAGGGTAATATACATGATCCAAAGTATACTGTAGGGTAATATCAAAATTCCATGGTCCACAAGTTATATCATCTGTAAATGTAGATGAATCCTTGATTCGTGGGTAGCCAACTATAACACTTTGCCAGAGGGGAATAAAGTAGAAGATTACCTTGATTTTCAGGTCTCTAATGAAGAACTTTGTTTATTATTTTCCAACTTAGGGTGCCATCCTCATGATTTTTGTATCCTTTCTAAATAATATTCTCTTGATGTACATTACTTTAGACCATGATGAAATTGTTTTGTTTTATCTTCTATTGGGTGATACCTACATGCAATAAAAATTCCGCATTGGATGGATATATGGTGCCTACATCGAATTTGATGATATATCTATTTTTCTTTTATTTATTTTATTAAATATATTTTTCATCAAACTGATGGGTGATCCGTTCAATGTGTTAGCATGATCTGATTATACATAATTGTACATCACATTTACTTTTTTTATAAAATTTTAATATTTTAGTTAAATTATATATCACAATCTGCTAAATATTTCATGTATTATTTCTGTAATTTTTTTTGTTATTATATTATAATAAAGAGAGGATATAGTCTCCAAAAATATCATTGATCATCACCACTATTTCTAATCCTCTGAAATATAGAAAGGAATGCTTGATGCCTTACGTCATGTTTAATCATGTGTTATGTTAGGTTGTCCTGGACCAGTTCATTCCAAAATGGAATCAAAGTTTCCTAGTTTTATGATTTGGGATATTGGTTTATTGGTTTTGTAGACATGTATTATATCTTTTGATAGTTATCATATTATTTTGTCACATACAACCTATCAAATATGTAACCTATGTTTATAAGGAATATGATTATTTTCTATTGGTTTTGTTTTTAGGGTTGGGTTAGTTTACATAGTGTGATGTAATTTTGTTAATGGATTTATGACTTTTTGTTTTTATTGATTATTAGAAAATTAGAAATATTTTACTATTCTTGAATCATTCTAGGAACATAGGATTCACATGATAGATACATTTCTGTATGTAAATTCACTAATGATGGAGGTTTAGTTATATAATGTATATATAAAAACTATTCTATGAATTTTACTTGATATATTCTTAGTTTATTTTTTCCCAAATAAATTTTTTATTTATATAAGTATTTTCATTTGATAAATATCCATGTGGATATTGTGACATGAGTACCTCTACTTTTAAAAAAAGATTCCATTATTTAAGGGATTAATCGTAACCCTTTTGGGTCTATGTGGGATCTGAGGGACATATTGGTGGCTCAATGAGAGAAAATGTTCCAAATATATATATAAATAATGTTTTATTTTACCTAACAATGAGTTTTTCCTTATGGATATTTGGTTTAGTTTTTTGGATATTATTTTAAACTACTGAGGGGAAGAGGGTTTAGTTATGTCCTCATGTTTACTATCAGGTCTTAAAGAGTGTTATGTGTTCCTATTATCCCATGATATTTCAATTTAGTGGGTACTTGTTCCATTGGTGGGGTCAACAGAGGTCTCATATCACAAGGGGTAAATAGGTAAGATTATGTTTTTGTAGTTGGTCATGTGGATACCTTACTCTCAAGAGGTTGAATAAATGTAGTGTTTCTGGTCTACTAGTTATACTGAGAGGGAGGTTTTGTATTGATTATTGTACCTATTGGTTTTTTCATATGCATTGTGTTGTATTTTGAGTACCTGGTTAGATGATCATGGTTTTGGGTTGATTATCATGTATATGATTTCCATATGATTTATCGTGACTAGAGGGAGATTTCTTGATTTTAAATAGGAGTATCAAGGGAGATCCAAAAAAATTTAAATTGCCTAAATAATGAGAATGAGTATGGGTTTCAGTATGTATGACTATGTTCATTATGACTTGGACCATGTGAGTATGATTATTATTTTTTATCAATTGCATTAGAGCATGTAGGTAGTTCATAGTGAATCACTTGGCCTTGAGGATGATAGTGTTGGTTGTCATCGATTATTGAGATAGTGCCTTCATGATTAATGGAATTTGTGTGTTTGTTATGTGATGTGATGGTTGTGAAGTTTGAGGGTTCATTAGGATTTCTTGGGTTCTTTAGGAGTCATGAGTGGTGTAGTTATGTTTTACAAGTATAGTTCCTTATTATAAGAGTTGTATAAAGAAATCATTTTGGTGGGTAGCCCACCATCGTCCATTAGAAGACACTCCATTTAACTTTTTTTGTGGAGAATATTATTCATTAAGACTTAAGGATGGGTGGTTTTTTACTTTTTAGGTTGTCAATTTCATGTAAGCATGTGAACCACATCCATTCCTTACATTTGAGGTAGGATTCATCAAAATTTATTATTTCCATTCTTTCTTTCAGTAAGATGATAAAAATAATTCTATGGTGGGTTGAATTAGGTCAAACATTGTTTAATGTACATCATGTTGGGTGAGTTGTGAGTGTAATGAAGTCATTTTATGGATGGTCATGATTGAATCAACTGTTTCAGTTATTATAGTGGGATCATGGATTCTAGTTTACCATTGGGTCATATAAAGGAGAAAATGTGTTTTTGTGGATTGATTTTATTTATCAACATCATTTCAGTATTAGAAAAAATGGAGTAACTTGAAACTTTTAATATTATGTTATTATGATGGTAAATTGATCATTTATATTATGATGTGATCTCAAATAATTTTTATTATGAATCTATTATTCTCAAATTTTGGTTTTTACCCTATGATAGTGGTTTTGAAGAAAATATGAGATGTTTGACTATTCATAGGATAACTGTATTTAAATAATTAACTACTATTTTATTCTTTTGTGTTAGATTAGTGATATATTTTACATAGAGCATCATATTAAGATTCAAACTATAGGGTTGTTCCCATAATGTGAATGTTTCGTAAGGTTTTCATAATCCATTCATTTTCACTATGCCTAGGAACATACCCGTTTTCTTTTTCAATTTCAATTTTATTGTTCCCTTTTTTTTAAATTTATTATCTCCCTCATCACCCTTGAATTTATGTGTTGTGGATAACCCCCCCCCCCCACACACACACACACACAAACACACACACATGTTTTTGTGTCATAATATAGATTTTATGAGGATAGAAATAGGTTGAGGGAGTGGAGGATCACACCAAAGTCATTGATCAAAGGTAGAGTGGTCATTAATGACTGTGTGGTGTGGATCTAGTAATAAAGAATCATTGATTCCCCCTGTAGGTGGGCCCTATATTAATTTTAATTCATAAATCATCAAAATTTTGTTTGTTTTTAATTTTATAGGATTATATATATATATATATTAGGTTCCATGAGAGGCCATGTGGAATTATTCGGGGAGAAATAGATGTTTTAGGGTGATTAAAGGGGTGTTATATTTATGAAAACTCAATCACAAACTCTATAGTTTAAGAACATGCATTGTCTATCCTTCCCTTTGGGTGAGATAAGGTGTAAGGGGTTACATGTTAAAGGACTGGGGACCCTTGAGAATTATCATTTGTATATGTTTCTTCCCATGGATTTATATACGGTCACATTGTTGATTGATGATCATTACTGGTACATTAAGGACCACTTGAGTAAATTTATAATGATAGGATAGTCTTGTTCATTAAATAAAATATATGAGTCCATTATAATGTGTAGGCTTCTATATGAGTGGATTATAATATGGATGGGTTAATGGTCATAGTTGGTTCGATTTTTGAGTCATTGATGAGATTATATATATTAGGTGTGTCTTTTGGTTTGTGGTAGTTGTGATTCATGGGACCAAGGGATCCCCATGATTTGGTTGACCTAGAAATGGGTAAGTACATGCTCAGTGTTGGTGAAATTTGGTGGCCCTTTATAACTCAATTACCAGTGTTCAATGATCATAGTTTATTTTTAGCATTTCAAGAGACTGTAGATTCAGTTGGATTTACTGAAAATGAGATTTCCTTTGCAAATTATTTAGTAGATTGGATAATGGATTCTATATTTTATTGATGTTTACTTTTTTCATATGTTTAGATTGTTTGATAAATTTTCTTATAGGGTTTTATGATGTTAGGGGATACATTTTAGGATTGCATTGGATCATCCAATGGCCATGTATTTTATCAAGTTCTCTCATTCATTTGAGTGTTGAGGTTAAATGGTAATTGGATTATAATTAAATATTTGGAGGATTGAATCCCTCCCCTAGGCACGCAAATAATTTACTGTCTAAATTTTATATTTTAGTGATCCCATACATATTGATGGATTTGGGTTGTGTACTATTCATATACATGACATTTTATTTTATTCAGATGATTATCTTTGAATAAATATCAAGCACTTGAGAGTTTCTCTCACTATTAGTAGTGTTCTTGTCGCTAGTTCAAGTTAATCTATTGGTTTCATAGAAACTATTAAAACTTATTATTGTTTTATTGGATTCATATGTTTATTCCCTTAGGTTACACAGTCATGATCGTTTGGTTTTTATGATCTTTTAGCTCAGATATAATTTTTAGGGTCATTTCTGATCTCATGTGTATATGTGAGCTATGTGTTATAAATCTGCTAGCATGGAATGAATTAGGGGTAGATTTTCATTTGACTTGATTCTAGAACATGAAGTTTGTTGTTTGTATATTTTTTATTTGGAGTATTCTTATTTGAGGCAATTTTATCCTTTATTCTAGTTGTTACTAGTTTTCATCAATGTTGGGCATATCACATTTTCATACAGTTGTTATGAATTTGGACTATAGGTTCACCGTTGGCGGTGGAATACTAAGATTTATTTATCACCCTCTAAATGTGAACCTCAAAGCTCATATATATCATTATGTATTCTTTCAGGTTAGATCATAGTTTTAACGATGGTCAGGGATTAGGAATTGTGTTACATGATTGATTGGTACCTCTCATGTGGTGCTTAATAGATTGGATAGAGTGTATTAAAAATTACACACTTGGTACGAGTTTGGGCTGTATTTTACTTGTAGATCCAATTTACTTTATTTTATATATTTACTAGAAATGTTTTTATCATCTCATTAGTATAACTTTTTTATGATTTACCATTCCTTTATTTTTATGACTATATGGAGCATTTCATTTTATTAAACCATGTTGTTATTTCTATTTATTTATACATTGTATTATGATTCTTATGTATTGTATAATTTTGGTTATTTTCAATTGTTATTGTGCTCTCATAAAATGTTATAGTCTCTAAATATTATATTTAGACCATGTAATCTAGCTGAAATCCTCTTGGGTATAAGGACGCAAGCTTCATGAGTTGTTTGGTGTTGGATCATGTGAGTGTCATGTCGGATCATCCCTATTTTATACAATTTGAAAGAAGTTTAGTTTATATATATATATATATATCACATGAATAAAATTACATCAATTAGAAGAATAATATGTCATATATTATTATTATGGAATAATGTTTTTCATCTATATGTCATATTCATCATGTTAGCGTATTTCTTTAATCAATTGGTTTAAACAAGTGTAATATTCTATCACAAAACTAATTTTTGAGTAAAAATATTAGTTTTGAGATTAAACTATATAAAAATTACTTTAAATAAACTTTTATATATTTTTTATTCTATATATTAAACTCATACTGATGTCAAAAAGTGTGCAATCACTATCATTTTTAATGATCCTTACAAATATCTCCTATTTTAAAAGTTGATTTACATTTTAATCTCATTAGTCTAATGGGAAGTCAAAACATTTGATTCAACCATACTATAACAAGTCACAGATATGACAACCCAGCTTCTTATTACAACTTAAACATGCTTTATCACATAAAACTTCACTTGACACAACAATAAGATCAAGAGGTTTAGTGTCTTTGGGGATTAGGATCATTACATAAAAACTTTAAACTTGAAATACAACATCTTTATTGAAAACTTCCTTTACATGACCACTACATTCCTTCGTACTTAGCATTGCATGGGATAACCTGAGGACATGCATAAGAAAAGGGTGAGCTATAAGGCCCAGTAAGGGAGTACACAATGAATAACATGAGGAGTACAATACATGTTAAGCAATAGGAATATCAATAGAGAATAAGAAAAACATGAACATAAAGGCATGATAAAGCATGATAATCATAACATGGAAATGTGGCAACAACACTTAACATTGAATTAGCATGAGCCAAGGCTCATTGCACATGGAGCATGAGTAAACCCTCATTGCACTTGAAGCATGAGTAAACCCTCATTGCACTTGAATTAGAATGATTCAACACTCATTGCACATGACGTATCATGATACTATACTTTACCCAATGCATTGGAGCGCTATAAGGGCGCACCCTTCTTAAACTTTTCATTTCATGCATAAGTGTGCCACATGGATCATAAAACATGGATTCATAAAACATGATCATTTATTCCACGATAAAGGGATGTGGAATTCATACATGAAACTTTATAATCAATAAGTAAATGTGCATAAAGGTGAATACCCTTGATGGAGAAATGGGCATGGTATTCACTACCCAATGATATTGGCTTAGAAAATCGGTGTGATTTCGGCAGCGTAACGGCGTGACATAAGAATTCATAAAAAGGGTTGATGAGAGAGAAAGGGGTTCCTCATCATATTTACATGTAATGGAAAGTAAGTAGGTCATATAGATACATGTCCCAAAAATTTAAAAGTAATTTAGATTCATGATACAAAAGTATTGCTTGAATATAAAAGAGGAGAAAAATGTTTCTTTCGGAATTTCGGTATAGTAACGGGTGTACATGGGCGGCTTTTAATGAGAGAGAAAGGGGTCTCCCATCATTCAAACAATAAGAGGGCAGTATGGGAGAGGTTCGAAACCATACCCCAACATTCATAATTGAAATTAAAAGGGAAATACAACTTAAAGAAAATTGACAAAAATGAGAAAGGAAGAAAAAACCCTTACTTGGAAGTGTGCTTCCAAAGGCTAGAGAGAGGCTTCTGAGAGGCTTCTTGGGAGGTTGGGGCACCTTGGGAGGATTCTAGAGAGAGTAGGGCAGAGGTTGGACGAACTCCAAGGGATTTGAGTGAGGAGGAAGTGGGAGCTTGGGTGGGTTTATATAGGAAAGGTGAGGGAATTCTTTATTATTTAGGTTTGGGACCCCTTATATTAAAATAATCCAAACCACAAACCATCCCATTGTATTTGCCCATTGTTTCTGGAAAAGGAAAGAGGAAAACAATATTTTACAAGGCCTAGGTCCGAACTTATTAAAAAATTAGGGTTTCTTATGTGGAGGTGAGTCACACTCCCATGGAAATTAATTTAAAAAGGCAATGTGTTGAATAAGTTTTGAGGGCTCCATTAATGCTTTGAAAAGTAAGTCAACCAAACCCAAAACCTAATTATTTTAATGACAAAACACATATTTGCCGAACATAAGGATTATGGTATTTTATTACATCACCATTAGGTTATTATGATGTCATAAAACACGTTATATATTTAAATTGTATTTAATTTTTACCCAAAAATTTCACTGTCTCAGAAAATTATGAAAAATTCACCGTTGGATAATTTTGACGTCCTGTTTCCAAAAATAATATTAATTTTATCTAAATAATTTTCTAAATATGTGAATTTTCTCTTTTAAAATAAAAACCGATATTTATAAAAAAAATTCACAGGTTTTGACAGAAATGGCTTTAAAACCTTAATAAATATTTTAATTGCATTCATAAAATTATTAGATCATTTATACTTAATAAAAAAAATTAATTTAATATTAATAATAATATTTTATTAAAATATTATTTAATTCAAAAATTCTTAATTAAATAATAACTAAAAACACCATTTGTACTTTAAAAACTAATTACAATGTATCAAAAATGACTAGAAATTATATTCATTATTATATACAGAAATAATGTACATGAACATGGTGCTACTTATTTGTTACATAACCCCTTAAAATAGCCACATAAGACCTAAGGGTAAGGTGTGCGATGGTGACAGACTCTTGGGGTTGCTCGGATAACATCGCTCGAGTTGTAATTTCAATCAACTTCCATTTTTCCCGTAGACGATCAGGTTCGATCTTGACTTGATGAAGCTCATCTTGGGCTTGGTCAAGGGGAAATCCCAAAGACGCCACCTCTTTTCCGAGATCCAACAAATGGGCTTCATAAGGGGCAATTCTACTGGATGAGTCCATCTCTTCCTTTGTCTGAGTAGAAAATTGGTTCCTTAAAGCCTTATATTTAAACTACCCAGATGATCACTGTTCAACGGCTATAAAAGTAACGGTCACAAATATTAACGTAAAACTAAAGAAGTTGACATCTTATAAAAACATTTTTTCATAAAGAAACATTTAACTGGATCAAGAGGGATTTTCCATTAATGAAACTTTGGGTCGTTACAATATTCCCCCCTTATGAAATTTCGCCCTCGAAATTTTCCTTTTCCCACACTAAAACAAATGTGAGTAACTCAGCATCATCATATCCTCCGACTCCCATGTTGCTTCTTCAAACTTGTGGTTTCTCCACAACACCTTGACGAGGGGAATTGTCTTATTTCGTAGAACCTTTTCTCTACGATCTAAGATCTTCACTGGTTGCGCCTCATAAGAAAGATCATCTTCCAATTGTACCACCTCAGAAGAGAGTACATGTGAAGGGTCCGGTATGTACTTCCTTAAGAGGGATACATGAAAGACATCATGCACCTTGGACATAGTAGGTGGAAGTGCTAGTCGATAGGCCAAAGCCGCAACACGATCAAGAATCTCGAAGGGGCCATGTACCTTGTACTTAACTTCCCTTTCTTTCCAAACCTCATGACCTTATTCCACGGAGATATGCATAAAAACACCATGTCTCTGACTTTAAACTCAAGGTCTCATCGACGATTATCTGCATAACTCTTCTGTCGACTTTGGGCTGCCTTGATATGCTGCTGAATGGTTTTCACCTTCCCCATTATTTCTTCGACCATTTCTGGTCCAAGCAGCTTACGTTCACCGACCTCATCCCAACATGCCGGTGTTCTACACCTTTTCCCATACAGGGCTTCATATGGTGCCGTTTGGATGCTCGAGTGGAAACTATTATTATAAGAGAACTCAACCAGAGGAAGATGTTGATCCCATCCTCCTTTAAAGTCCATTCAGCACGCTCTCAACATATCCTCAAGTGTTTGGATATTCCGCTCGGATTGGCCATCAGTTTGAGGATGATAGGTCGTACTGAAGTTTAGTTCAGTATTCAGAGCATGTTGAAGACTCTTCCAAAACTTAGAGGTGAATCTTGGATCTCGATCAGAAACAATAGATAGTGGTACTCCATGCAACAGTACCACATCCCTGATATATATCTGTGCCAGTTGATCCAAAGAGAAATCCTCTCGAATAGAAATGAAGTGTGCAGTCTTTGTAAGACGATCCACAACAACCCAGATTGCATTGTTGCCTTTGGATGTCCTTGGAAGTCCGGTGACAAAGTCCATGGTGATGTTCTCCCATTTCCATTCGGGTATGGGAAATGGTTGCATCATACCCTTAGACTTCTGCCTCTCTGCCTTCACTTGCTGACACACTAGACACTTTGATGTATATTCAGCGATCTCATTCCTCATATTATCCCACCAAAAGTTTTCTCGGAGATCTCGATACATCTTTGTGCTCCCTGGGTGAATAGAGAAATTTGAACTATGTGCATCATCCAAAAGTTCCTTCTTCAGCTCCGGACTTGATGGAACACATAGTATTTTCCCAAACCGCACAATTCCTTCTTCATTAACATTAAACTCTGAGGATTTTCCCTTTTTGATAGCTTCCAATTTTTCTCGGATTCCCGCATCATCCTTTTGAGAATCCTTTATCCTTTCCAAAAGAGATGGTTGAGCAATCATTTGTGAAAGGATTGATGATGTTCCCTTCTTTATGATTCCCACATCCATCTTCATCAAGTCTAAGAATATTGGATCCTTCTCAATTCTCATCATTGATAGAATAGCTGGATCCTTTCTACTTAGGGCATCCGCCACCTTGTTTGCTTTCCCAGGGTGGTAATGTATTGAACAGTCATAATCCTTGATGAGTTCTATCCATTTTCTCTGGTGCATATTAAGCTCTTTCTGTGTGAATATATATTTAAGACTCTTGTGGTCAGTATATATCTCACATTTCTCTCCATAGAGATAATGCCGCCAGATTTTCAAGGCAAAGATCACCGCCGCCAACTCCAGATCATGCGTTGGATAGTTTCGCTCATGGATTTTCAACTACCTTGAGGCATAGGATATCACTTTATCATTCTTCATCAGTACACATCCTAATCCCTTCTTCGAAGAATCACTGAATACCACAAAAAGCTCCCCACTTGTGGGTAAAGTGATCACGGGTGCAGTGATAAGCCTCCTTTTCAACTCCTTGAAGCTTTCTTCGCATTCATCACTCCAAGCAAACTTTACTCCCTTTCGAGTTAGCTTGGTAAGAGGGTTGGACAATCGTGAGAAATTTCTCACAAATCGTCGATAATATCCAGCTAACCCCAAGAAGCTACGGATATCAGTTACCGATGTTGGCCTCGGCCATCCCTCAATTGCATCTGTTTTGGAGGGGTCCACAGATATCCCATTGCTTGTGATGATATGGCCCAAGAATGAGACTTCCTTCAACCATAACTCACACTTTCTGTACTTTGCATAGAGCTTCTCCTTGCGCAAAGTCTCTAGTACAGTTTTTAAATGCTCCTCATGGTCCTCCTTGGTTTTGGAGTATATTAGAATATCATCTATAAAGACTACCACAAATTTGTCTAGGTAATCTCTAAAGACTCTATTCATCAAGTCCATGAATATTTCTGGAGAATAATTGAGTCCGAAGAGCATTACTATGAATTCATAGTGCTCGTACCTTGTACGAAAAGTAGTCTTGGGGATAGCTTCCTTCTTCACCCTTACTTGATAATATCCCGACCGCAAGTCCACCTTGGAGAAGTATCGTGCTCCACGCAGCTGATCAAACAAGTCATCGATTCTTGGTAGAGGATAGTTGTTCTTTATCGTGATTTTGTTAAGTTCACGATAATCGATGCAAAGCCGCATTGACCCATCCTTCTTCTTGACGAAGAGGACTGGTACACCCCATGGTGATGCACTTGGGCGTATAAACCCTTTGTCCAGATTCTCCTGTAGTTGTTTCTTCAGCTCTTCAAGCTCAACAACAGCCATTATATATGGAGTCTTGGATATTGGTAGTGCCCCAGGTATAAGTTCAATTAATAACTCAACATCTCTTCTTGGAGGAAGACCCGGAAGTTCCTCGGGAAATACTTCAGCGAATTCCCTCACAATAGGCATTTCTTCAAGGGTGGTTTCTTCCTTGGACTCAATCATCTGAGAGAGATATTCATGCTCATAAGTCAGTAATATCCATGCTTGAGATGATGGAGCTAAAGGAGATTCATCTTCCTCCTGACACTTGTAAAGAATCGGTGGTTGATTCTCCATATAGAGTGTGATTTCCCTCTCCCGACAATTTATGTTGGCTCTATATAAGGAAAGCCAATCCATTCCAAGAATTGCATCAAATTCCACCAAAGGGAGTATGACGAGGTTCGCCGGGAAATTCAATCCACAAATTATAACAGGGGAGGACTTATACTCATGGGATGCAATGATTACCCCATTTTCCGTACTCACCGACATCTTTACTTCCATGATTTGTGGTGGTGCAGGTATTGTTCTACTAAACTTTTGAGATATAAAAGAATTTGTAGAACCTGAATCAAAAAGTATGTTCGCTATTCTTGAATGAATAACTAGAGTACTTGTCACCACTTCGTTGTCGGGGTTCACTTCGGCGGAAGTGATGGAAAAAGTTCTTCCTTGCTGTCTTGGAGGTTGCTGGTTGCCTCCGATAACCCTTGGATTAGGGCACTGATTTGCCAAATGACCCAGTTCTTTGCATGTGTAGCATTGAACAACGCGTTGAGGTTCAAACGGAGAGTTCCTCTCCTCTGTCATAGTCGCGGGTCCTTCTTGCTGACAGTTAACAGCTAGGTGCCCTTCTCTTCCACACTTGAAGCATTTTCTTGTCCCCCTAAGGCAATTTTCAGGGTGCTTCTTTCCACACTTTTGGAAAGTGGGGTGCTGGAACTTCTTAGCGCCATTGGATTTATCCATTGGACCACCAGCATTGAAGTCCACCTTACGCTTCTTGTCCCCATGATACCCATGTGATTCTCCGATCTCCATTTCAACCTTGAGGGCACATCGGACAATTTCCTCATAGCTGTCAAAGTCACGGATCGCTAATGATTTCCGCAAGCTAGGCTTCATCCCACCAAAGAAGCGGTCATCCTTGCATTCGGGGGTAACGACAAAGCCGGAAGCGTATCATGCAAGCCTTGTGAATTTTTCCTCATATGCTCCCACAGATTCTTCATCTTTCTTCTTGAGGGAAAGGAAGTCCCTTTCCATCTTAAGACGGAGGGTGTGCGGAAAATATTTATCGAAAAACATCTTCCGGAATTCCTTCCATTCCAAAGCCTCGATCTCCTCCTCAGGCTTCGTATTTTTGATGAACGTCCACCATTGATCAGCTTCACCCTCCATACAATAAGCCGCCAAGAGAACCTTCCCTTTTTCAGAGCATTGTAGGATGGAGAATATATTTTCAATGGAGTTGATCCATTTTTCAGCGATCGTGGGATCGGATGATCCACTAAAAGTAGGAGGCCTTTGTCTCATGAAGCTTTCAATAGCGACTTGTTCCTTCTTAGGGGGGGTTGAACGTTCCTCTTGACTAGTGTTTCTATTCAAAACTTGATTTCGCTGAGAGAGAAGCGTGACAATGTTCGCGATTCCCGCTCCCATTGTATTGGCCATCTCATAAGTACAATCATCACACTGATCTTCACAACGGTTGTTAGCCCGAGTTCTCCTATTACCGGCCATTGGCTGGAATAAAAGGAAAGTTAGGGGTAACACATAAAGGGTAATCCAAAGACAAAAGTTGATGACTTATAAATAAACTTTAATCTCTTTAACTCATGAGTCTATAGGATTCAATCTAGGCTTTTCATGATCTTCCTTCTAACATATATTCCTAGGGGCATTTTTCCCTTAATAAGGGTTCATACTAAGATTGTGAATTTATCAAAACATATCCCCCAGGAGTGTCATAACCAAGAGTGCAGCAAGGCCCGTTGTCGTGCACCAGTTCCCGTTCGAGTCTAGCTCAAAGCGGTGTTTTCGGGTTTTACCCCTAGGATACATATGTGCCAGAGCCGCCTCTACCTGCTCGTATCCAGACAGGGATGTATTTGTTTGATAAACCACTTACTTAGTATTTACCAAAACTTAGGGATGTTTTTATTATGCTTAGTCTTGTATCTAAGGCTTTACTAGGGTTTCCTAATCCCAAAAATAACTAAACCTATCCTCTGATACCAACTATGACATCCCAGCTTCTTATTACAACTTAAACATGATTTATCACATAAAACATCACTTGATACAACAAGAAGATCGAGAAGTTTAGTGTCTCTGGGGCTTAGGATCATTACATAAAAACGTTAAACTTGAAATACAACATCTTTATTGAAATCTTCCTCTACATGACCACTACATTCCTTCGTACTTAGCATTGCATGGGATAACCTGAGGACATGCATAAGAAAAGGGTGAGCTATAAAGCCCAGTAAGGGAGTACACAATGAATAAAATGAGGAGTACAATACATGTTAATCAATAGGAATATAAATAGAGCATAAGAAAAACATGAACATAAAGGCATGATAAAGCATGATAATCATAACATCGAAATGTGGCACCAACACTTAACATTGAATTAGCATGAGCCAAGGCTCATTGCACATGGAGCATGAGTAAACCCTCATTGCACTTGAATCACGAGTAAACCCTCGTTGCACTTGAATTATCATGATTCAACACTCATTGCACATGACGTATCATGATACTATACTTTACCCAATGCATTGGAGCGCCATAAGGGCGCACCCTTCTTAAACATTTCATTTCATGCATAAGTGTGCCACATGGATCATAAAACATGGATTCATAAAACATAATCATTTATTCCAAGATAAAGGGATATGGAATTCATACATGAAACTTTATAATCAATAAGTAAATGTGCATAAAGGTGAATACCCTTGATGGAGAAATGGGCATGGTATTCGCTACACAATGATATTGGCTTAGAAAATCGGTGTGATTTCGGCAGCGTAACGACGTGACATAAGAATTAATAAAAAAGGTTGATGAGAGAGAAAGGGGTTCCTCATCATATTTACATGTAATGGACAGTAAGGAGGTCATATAGATACATGTTCCAACAATTGAAAAGGAATTTAGATTCATGATACAAAAGTATTGCTTGAATATAAAAGAGGAGAAAAAGGTTTCTTTCGGAATTTCGGCATAGTAACGGGTGTACATGGGAGGCTTTTAATGAGAGAGAAAGGGGTCTCCCATCATTCAAACAATAATATGGCAGTATGGGAGAGGTGCGAAACCATACCCCAACATTCATAATTGAAATTAAAAGGGCAATACAACTTAAAGAAAATTGACAAAAATGAAAAAGGAAGAAAAAACCCTTACTTGGAAGTGTGCTTCCAAAGGCTAGAGAGAGGCTTGTGAGAGGCTTCTTGGGAGCTTGGGGAACCTTGGGAGGATTATAGAGAGAGTAGGTCAGAGGTTGGACGAACTCCAAGGGATTTTATTGAGGAGGAAGTGGGAGCTTGGGTGGGTTTATATAGGAAAGGTGAGGGGATTCTTTATTATTTAGGTTTGGGACCCCTTATATTAAAATAATCCAAACCACAAACCATCCCATGGTATTTTCCCATGGTTTCTGGAAAAGGAAAGAGGAAAACAATATTTTACAAGGCCAAGGTCCGAACTTATTAAAAAATTAGGGTTTCTTATGTGGAGGTGAGTCACACTCCCATGGAAATTAATTTAAAAAGGCAAAGTGTTGAATAAGTCTTGAGGGCTCCATTAATGCTTTGAAAAGTAAGTCAAACAAACCCAAAACCTCATTATTTTAATGATAAAACACATATTTTCTGAACATAAGGATTATGGTATTTTATTACATCACCATTGGGTAATTATGATATCATAAAACACATTATATATTTAAATGGTATATAATTTTTACCCAAAAATTTGACTATCTCAGAAAATTATGAAAAATTCACCATTGGATAATTTCGACATCCTGATTCCAAAAATAATATTTATTTTATCTGAATAATTTTCTAAATATGTGAATTTTCACTTTTAAAATAAAACCGACATTTATAAAAAAAATTCAGGGGTTTTGACAGAAATGGCTTTCAAACCTTAATAAAAATTTTAATTGAATTCATAAAATTATAAGATCATTTATACTTAATAAAAAATTTAATTTAATATTAATAATAATATTTTATTAAAATATTATTTAATTCAAAAATTCTTAATTAAATAATAACTAAAAACACCATTTGTACTTTAAAAACTAATTACAATGTATCAAAAATGACTAGAAATTATATTCATTATTATATACAAGAATAATGTACATGAACATGTTGCTACTTATTTGTTACATAACCCCTTAAAATAGCCACATAAGACCTAAGGGTAAGGTGTGCGATGGTGACAGACTCTTGGGGTTGCTCGGATAACATCGCTCGAGTTGTAATTTCAATCAACTTCCATTTTTCCCGTAGAAGATCACGTTCGAGCTTGACTTGATGAAGCTCATCTTGGGCTTGGTCAAGGGCAAAGCCCAAATATGCCACCTCTTTTCCGAGCTCTGAAAAATGGGCTTCATAAGGGGAAATTCTACTGGATGAGGCCATCGCTTCCTTTGTCTGAGTAGAAAATTGGTTCGTTAAAGCCTTATATTTACACTACCCATATGATCACTGTTCAACGGCTATAAAAGTAACGGTCACAAATCTTAACGTAAAACTAAAGAAGTTGACATCTTATAAAAACATTTTTTCATAAAGAAACATTTACCTGGATCAAGATGGATTTCCATTAATGAAACTTTGGGTCGTTACAACAGATGCTTATTTATGAAAAATAACTTTTATGAAAGTCCCCTAATTCAAAAACCACATATTATTGGTCAAATATATCCTTGATACATCTCTATAATAGATAAGGTACATGAAAAACACTTTCAAAATCATGGATTCTTGAAATTTTTAATGTTTACATTAGTTTACTGATTCCTTTTAGGATATATTTTCCTTATTTTTTACTAATAATTCATCACCTTACTCAGTGACTAGAAAAACATATCATTATTGTTCTATAACCTCATTGGTGCTCCAATATAGTACATGTTTTTTCAAATAATTTCATCTATAATGTATTTTATAATTTTTTTCTTGTGTCAACTCATTCCCATCCTAGGATTCAACATCATCAAATTATGCCTTTCTACAACAATCAAATTTTCTTATATATTCCATCTTAACAAAGGTTTTAAATTTATAATATTTTTCCATTAATTTAATGGAGTATATATATACTCTCCATTAGTTTTTGTGGATATCCAATGAATATTAAATTCAATCATCATGTTGTATTTTTTTCCCATGGATTATCCATAACAAATTCTTCACATCTCGATACATGAATGTTTCAAAAAATGTATTTCATCACATAACATAATTGAAATATAATTCTGGATTATTATTTACATTTTACTCAATTATGTATGTCTGATATAGTCTGTAATGAATATTACCAAAAGTATAATTGATTATTTCTATAAATAATGAATCATAACATTCCCAACATTGTGCGGATCTTTTTTTGACTCAAATTCTTTATCTTGTAAAAGTAAAATTTATTTGAGATATTATCGTAAATACTTTTTAAAAATTTATGATATCTAATATAAGATGATCATTTAATTTATTTTATTTGGGTTTATTTGTCTTCTTATGATGATAATTCTCTACATTAGTTTTTATTACATAAATTTCTCTAAGGAATCAGTCTTATACCTCCTTATGTTCATATATACATATCTATTAAATTCATTAGTGAATGTTAGGATGTATGAGGATCAACTTCTAGATTCTACTAGAGTAGGTCCATATAAGTATTTTTAAACTAATTTTATAATACCTGAATTTCATAAACCATTATAAAAAAGTATAAACATGATTATTTTATCTTTCAAAAAATTATAAAATATATCGTAGGATTTTATTTCAAAACAATTTCAATATCCTATATTATATATATTTTTTCAAATTCTTATCATTTAAATGACCATACTGATCATTAAAAAACATAGTGTTACATGTTTTTATCCAGTTTTATTACATATATATAGCCATGAAAAGAATCGTATATTCTAGTATATATAGTAAGTTATTAAAATATATTATCCAATAATTTATAATATCATTATATGTGTAAAACAATTTATTTTTAATTTGAAAATTAATCCATTTAGTTCTGAACTATACGTAGATATTTTGGAATGATTACATAGGGCACAAAGTAAAAATTATATTGTAATATTAATAATCTAGTAAATAACATGATTTGGTGGTCTCAAATATATAGTATAGGAAGAATTTAAACATTGGTAGTTCAAATATAATATTGACCTATGAAATTCTTCAAAAATACATATGTTTAATGAATTTTGATACAAATTTGAAAACCAAAAGCTATATCTAATAGATAATTTTTAGAAATGGAAATATTACAAAAAATGATGGATATATCAAATCATTAACCATTATTAATTTCAAATATAAATTTCATTCTCCTGTGGCCTTTCTTTTAATAAGAACAATAAAAAACATCATACCCTTAACTTCCCTATAGATCTTTATATTTTTTAATATTGATATAAAGGTTATGTATACATTGAATTTTCCTAGGTTTTATTTTCATTTTTTCCTCTTATTGACCATAATGAAAAAAATATTTTTAATTCCGTGTTTCATTATTATCGTGGTGAATTATATTCATGAGATTCATTAAAATCATCCCGATGTTATATTGTTCAAAATAACTCATGTTATGTTTGAACGATTTGAGGTGAGCATGAGTTCTATTCATAATAATTAGATTATCTTGAATCCCAATGTTTATAAATACTCATTTTGGACTGTCATTATTACTATATGAGGTATATCGGGGACTCCTATAAGCATGAATAAAAAAAGTGCATTGGGTAATTCATACTACTCTTGTCTTGATTTCTCTTGATAGATACCACATACCAAAGACATTATAGTGTGTGAATATATGTATTGGTGAAATATCGGGTTCCCACATTTCCATGATGATAACATGAGGCTTTGGATATTCAATGCATCATACATGTGATTATAGTTGAAATTTTGAATTTCCTCATAATCCAACAAAGAGGGCTTAAGAGGAACTGGGGACTCCAGTACATAAAACCTCAACACTTTTCATATTGAAATATATAAGAACATGACCCAATACATGATTTTATCACCATTTAGGTATTTTAGTTCTCAAGACTGATCATAGGGACAGTTATGTGATCAAATTGCTTTTTGATTTTAAACAAATAATAATAAAGTTTTATGTCACATTCTCATTATTTATAGTTACGTGGTAATTAATTAAATTTCATAGTCATCCACTATTCTATCCAATCTGAATAACCAACAACATTTGACTCTAAATATCTAGTTTCTTGGATAATCTAGTGAGACAATGAAAATTACACAAATTTATTGAGGGAGGATTTTATTTTCAACATCATTAACACACAATTCCTTAAATTATTGAGTGGACTCCCTATTACTGAAATCTTATTCTTGGGATACCAAAAATATTTCTTCTAAATTTTATTCATTAGAATATGATTGTTACCCTAAAAACCAAATGCATTAGGTCAAAACATTACTTTTTAAAATACTTCATGATAATTAAAATTTTCCCCAAATGTGTCTTGATTGATACATTTTATATGATTCATCTTAACATAGTACATGGAGAGGAATTTTTTATATAATATCATCTTTGAGGGAGTATTTTTATCTTATGAGTAAATATTTCATAATTTCATTAATTAAATGGTTATTTATATTTTATGTATTTTATATAATTAGTTTGCGATATCCAATAAAATAATTTTTTCATAAAATTCTACTTTATTTAATTTTATAATGCTTGTAATTTTATATATTTTATATAAATAAAATTAATTATCAATATACCATGTTAATATAATATAAAAATAAATATCCATGAAATAAAAAATAAAAAAATCATATGATATGACCATATGATTTTATCTTATGATTCATTTTTCAAGTAGAGACAAACCATCCTTGACCCCAGGTAAAAAATTCATCAAGCCCTTACCTAGCTTGATTTGTAGTAGTTCTCTCATAACCTGTAAATATATGTGGTTACATTTTTTCTTCTCTCATGTCTTAAATAGTCTCAGATCATGGGAAGATCCATAATTTAGAAATATTTACAAACATTCGAGTGATCATATATTAGTCTATTGGTTTATATTGAATAAACCATGATCATATAGACTAGTACATAATAAAAAAGGAAGGTATTATTCAAAGGTCACCATATTTAATATTATAATAAATTTATCACATAGAAACTATTGATATAATTAGTTACATTACTAACTCAACACATGCATAGGTCAAAACCAAACTCAGGATCAATCAGGACATGGGATGAATATATATTTAATCATAGTAGAAGTTATTTTAAATCATTGATATGTATATATACTCAAGTAAATAAATTAATGTACCAATTAATTAAATAATTATATTATATTTTCAATTTTTCAAAAGAAAACCTTGATATATCCATCCTATTTTATTTTAAATAAATTAATAAAATTGAATATTAATCTAAAATAATAAAATACCAAATTTGAATGTTATAGGTTACCTAAAATATTCCATCTCTCAGGATTTAAAAAAATTAATAAAATATAATATATACATGGCATTTACTGGAGGTGAAATGGTGTCTTACATCAAAATTCTTAATAAATTTTTAACTTGAATTTAATAACTGTATGATTTTTTCTATCATTCAACACATCATGGGGATTATTTTTTGTATAGTTCTTATCTTGAAATATGTACTTACATGAAAAATATTCCCCCAATACATTCCTTGATTTACATAGTGTATTCTTTTATTGTCCAAGATAAGTCTTTTATATGACTTGTATAATCCTATGGAATTCCATAATATATATATATATACCATTTACCATAGTATTAGAACATAATGTATATAATTTCTAAAATGACCATTATAGATCATATATTTGTAAAATTACATAGATTCTAATTACTAATCATTTATATCCTCACAAAATTTGGAAATTTACTATGTGGGTACCGAGTGAAATGTTTCACTAATTATAAAAAAATAAAAACTATCCAGATTCCATTTAGTTATCTCTCTATTTTAATTATCAACGTATTAGGAAACAAAAATTTCATAAAATCCAATCATATACCTTTTTTAAGATATCAAATGTTAAATGAAACGTATATCTAACTATATTCTATGTACATCATGTACGATCATGTTTTTCAATATTTTTGTATTTTCAAATAATCAATTTTATAGCTGAGTGAGAACCTCACAAAATTCAAAACGCCAAATAAAAATATTCATAAAAATCACCTGCTAAACACTTTCAATAAAAAAGTGATTATTTGAAAATATCAATGATCATCATGTAATGACAATGCATAATTCACCATTTGGTATTTATAAATTTCAAAGGTAACCAAAACATGTGGGGTTTGATGATATGTACACTAGCTACACATTGGGTAATCCATTCTAAACTACATACAAAGCAAGAAGCAAGTATGTGGTGTGTAATGAAACATCCTTGTGATATACATAGTGTAAAATGATTTACATTATATGTTCCTTGTGTGGTTTATGTTGGTTATATTATATATAATTTTACATACATATCGCATATCTGTGTTTTGACCATG
This sequence comes from Viscum album, assembly GCA_963277665.1. NCBI lineage: Eukaryota > Viridiplantae > Streptophyta > Magnoliopsida > Santalales > Viscaceae > Viscum > Viscum album. The sequence goes on from CAUJRU010000208.1 coordinate 646,203, forward strand.
AACCTCAATACATCTAGATAGGATCATCAAAAATTATTCACATATTTTTAGAATTTTCATCCTCTTATAAATAAAAATGAATGTGTTATCTAGAAATGTGGAATATAAAAATAATTATCAAATTGAAAAGAAAGTAAAATCTTTTAGAAGTTTATCAAATAAGTGATAATTGGTTTTATATTATAGTTTAATAGTTCTAATACCACTTCATGTTTATAGAGAATAACAAAAGTTGTAGATCAGTTCTCAATAATAATTATTTATTCTTTTCAATAGATTATATTCCATCAACTTGATTAATTCAAAAAGGGAATCTTTAAATAGAAAAAATTTTAAAATTATATTATTATTAATTTGAAACATTAATTACCTCAAATGATGTAATTCCATAGGATCAATAATAATGTCTTTATTTTCATGAATTCATTATGTTTAAGAATAAAAAGTGGATTCCTCTCACTGAATCTTCATATTTTTCTATCAATAAATATAAAATTCCTTTGGTATTTATAGAGATATTATAAAGTAACATAGTTCTTCACATTGTTATTTATTAATTGAAACAATTAACGTTTCATATTATAAACTGTACCTAAGAATGAGATATGTGGATTTCTCAATAGTGTGGGAAATAATTCTTTCCATTGTGTAAAATGACTAATCATAGAAAATTATATAAACAAGAATAAATGCTTAGTGTTAGTCATGGACAATTACGCTACGGCCCTTTAACAAATATTAACTATAAAAAACTCATAATGTCTATTATTATTATTATATCACATTACATGAACATATTATAATAACAATTTTTGAATAAATTATTTATTATTCATTTAAATTATACTAAATATAATATAGGAATATTTTTAATCCCTTAATTAGCCCATCAATCCCCATTGAAAATTTTCAAACCATGTTTATTAAAATAATATAATAATAAAATAAATCATATTTAGTTAATAATTAATTAAATATCATATTCACCAATCCTTAAAAAAACATTTCTATTAATATTGTAGTATCCAAATAAATATCTATATTTATCTAATCATTGAAATAGTGAATAAATATTTATTTATTTATGAACTTGTGAATAATAAATAAGAGTTAAAATATAACTCTAACATGCTAAATTAGAATATCTAGTGATTGAATTTATCTAATAGGGAAAGAAGTTAATGTTGGCATGACATAAATCTTCCAATTAATGGTATTATTTCATAAAATCCATTTTTCCCATATATCATCAAGGAATACATAAACATATTTCATCACACTATATTGCTGATTTATATTTCATTGGATCTTTAAAATGAACTCATCAATGAACTACCATGGCTAATAATTTAATAAGACAGTTCCATTTCAATAAATTTTCCAAAACAAATATTATTTCATTGAATTTGGTGGGATAAACCATTTATAAACTTCCTCAATTTATTCTATATCACTTTTTATGCACCTAACATATAATAAATTATCATGAAAAAATGGTATCATGTTTTTATTTCCTACATAATAGTAAATTATTCTTAATATACATTAATTATCTTCTCTTTTCTGAGTACCAAAGAACTTATCTATATATTAAAATATAATATTTCATATATAACACATGGAATCTTTATTGGATGGAGTGTTCTTATAACCTCACAATCTTGGAGATTTACATGTCTAAATTTGTTGAGAATAAGTCTCAATATTATTTGAGTCCTCAACACTTAATTCTCATACTATTTAAGTCCAATCAAGAAGAAATTATGTATAACATAAAACATATTTTTAATAATATTTTCATCTAATTTATATTTCCTTATTCTAGTGTGGAATTTATAAAAATGTTTTATGATGCAATTACAGTGTGGAAATTATCACAAAAATGTTACATAGAAGAAAACTCATCATTAGATAAGATATTTTTTAATGTTACAGTAATCTAATGTAAAAAATATGTTCGATTTAGGGGACTAATAGAAATAATATATTCCCTAATTCAATGATAAGAGAAATAATTTTTAATACTCTTTATCAATCCCATAGTAAATTCCTATAATGATTCCAATACATGATAAATATAAAAATGGATAATGCTTCGACGTGTTAAAAATGTCATAAAATTATTTCACCCCTTATTTTATACAATGTTTTTACAAGGATTTTTTTTTAACCCTAATAGGATCTTTCAATATATATATATAGTGATGTCGATACATTTTTCACCTAGTGAACTATGATCACTTTTACATTAATTATTATGTTATTTTGATATAGAATTTTTGAGATTATATTATTTATACATTATTTAGGTAAAAATTGTTTCTCTAATGTAAAATTTACCAATCATCATTCATATAAGACACATGATATAAATTTACTAAAAAATGAATCAAATTGTTTAGATTTTAAAACATAAATATAAGGATACGTGTGAAATATGAATTTATTATATGAGGTAATCAATTATTTTGATTTTATTACACCAACATATTTTCAATTTGATGATTAATAATAAAGTGTTTGTGACCAAATTTTTTAAAAATAAAATAAGTCACCTTCTTTATAGATTATAATAAACAACTCACATATTAATTTACCAATTAAATATTATATCCTATATCATGTTCACACACAAACCATTCAATGAATTTTATGTTCGAAACAAAAAAAAATCCAGATAAAATCAATTTTAATAATTGGACTGCTCTTTGTAATGGGATAAATGGATAGGTTCGGTGGGACATATGGATGAGGAAGTGAATATGTGGTAATGTCTAGTGCTATTAGAATAGGTTTACAGCAAATTATTCATATCCTAGAAGGAGTCCACTAGTTTGTTTCATCGACTCAAATATAGGTATGAATGAGGGTGGAAGAGATAAGACTAAAGAGGGTCAGGGATTAAGTTTGATTTAAATAAATTTGTGGGTTTTAAATAATCAAAACTAAATTTTAAATATGATTTCTCCAATTTAAAATTTTGAATGAATTTATAAAATATATTATATATTACGAACATAAAAATTAATCAACATTTAATTTTGGTTTTAAAAACCCATTATCAAAAATTTATAATATTAAATGATTTTTTATAGTATCCCTTGGTATTGAGAGACCATAAATTATTGGTGAAGAAATAATAAGAAATCGTATTTAAAATGTATTGGAAAAAATGTTGACATTAAATATTTGATCCAACCATATGATAATTATTATACTGCATACCATATCAAAAGGAGCTACTAAATTTTCAATCTAGTCATATATGGAAAAACAACATCACCCCTAGTATTATCAAAAGAAAATTTTCCAAAAATTAATAAAAAATTAATGGTGAAAAAGAAACATCACCCATATCTCTAACTGGTCATACCTCTCATCTTTGACCATGCAACACCGTATAAACCATCTTATCCAAGGATATTTTTATTACCTATTCCATTGTGAATTTTGATTCATTAAATATTTTTATTTAAATTCATTTTTAATTTTGTTGATTCAATATGCATATCAGTTTTCCTTTAATATATAATTTTTTATCTTCCAACATATTTACAAGATTTATTATTAAATTAATTCATTATGTTTAATTAGAATATAATATATCTTAGTTTTCCTGTGTTTAAGTGTAAAGTAATTCCTTATATCTATGCCTATCATTTTTCAAGATTTTTTATTTGTGGCATGGACTCACACTATAATAAATTTACTAACTTAAGATATGCCATATTACCCTTTTTTACACCCCCACTAATGTAGTTTGTTTTAGATGTAGAACACATCGATTTTTGTGGAAATAAGTTATGTGTATTTGGTGTTTTTTCTTATACTAAATTTAGACTAAATCAGGTATTATCTCTTATTGTCCATTCAAAATGGATCATCTCCTTATGATATTATTATATGGGTTTTATTTTTAATTATTTTATTCAATATTCAATGCGAACATAATATATTTAATCCTCACATAACCTCACCCGATATAGCTTTATCATGTCGCTAGGGATTCTATTTTCTGTTTATTTCTACTTCTTTTACATGAGTCACTTTAGTTCGATTATTTTGTACAATAGAGAGGTAGTAATAGGAAAAGAAAAACAAATTGATCTATTGATATTTTTTAGTAGAGAATTAGGAGTATATTAGGACCATATTATCATACATGTTTATACAGAAAAGGAATTAAATACCTCCTATTATTCCCTCCCATTGTTTTACATGATGTTTGATCTTGAAGTTATAGTAGTATTTCCTTTCACACCAAGAGTATGAAAATATGTTATAATGAAAAAGAATTAAAATAAATGAACTTGATAATAATAGTACCAAATGGAGATAGTATCTGATGAAAACCATCAACTATGGCTATAAAACAAGACTTATGAAACATGAGACCTTTCTCTGGTAAAGAATATTTGAACATGGTTTTTTTTCAGATGTCTTTTATTCTTTTATTTTCTATCCAGAGGTTAATTAATCTTTAGGAGAATGATTCTATCCATAACCCATTATTTATGAGATATCATTAAAATAAATTTTATGTGAGAACAATAGTGTAATTTTATTCATACTTCAGATAGTTTCCTCGCACCATGTCTTCTATTTTCTTCCTTCTCACATTTTATACTTATAAATATTTCATAGTGGAAACTATGATTATCTCACCCAATGTATGTAGGATAATTAGAATAATGTTGTAAATCAATATGTTGATCTTTACAAAATTCTCTTAATTTTTTCACTAAACTAATTTTTTCTGAATAATGACATCTGATTTATCCTTCTTATTTTAATTATAATTTATTTTGGATTATTTTTTGATAGTAATATTTTTTAAATTTTTTTTGATTCATAGTTTTATTCTATTTTTGATGTCATCTCTATATCGTTGTAATATAATTATTGAATATCAATATTTGGTTCCTAATTATGGAAATTATGTATATGAGTTTTATTTTTTTCTCCATGTTCTATGATTCCATTAATGATAACTACCTATTTGGGATATAATTATCATTCTATAGACAAAATATATGATTAATTTCATTATAATTTCCATAAAATATATGATCAATTAAATTTTATAATAATTGTTTCATAATATGTCTTTTTTAAATTTTTTTATTCCTATCTATAATTTTTATTTTCTATAAAAAAATATAATAATAAACAGTGATTGTTTTAGTGTTCTTAAACAAAAATTAAAACCAATTGTTTGTTGTTTTCAAATGTGTCCTACCCTATAATTTAGGTCACTATAATAGGAACTAGAGACAAATTGGGAATATTGTTTCATAGTTTTTTTAAAAATAATCATTTTGTTAATATTTTTAGTTTTATTTCATTCTTATTACAAAATTTTGTGTTTTTTTATCATTTTGTTAATGTTATTACCCATTTTAGCTATAATTTTCACTATACTGTTGATAATATTATTATTATAATATCCAATGTTTGTATAAATATTTTATCCCTATAAATTAATTATATAAATACATTAATGTTATGCCTACTTTTCTAGGAGAGCAAGGGGTTTTTTTAGGTTCACTAGGAATGGAATTGATTAGTAGTGATATTTTTTTATAGGTAATGATTAGTTATTTCTTTGTATTATGTTTATGTACTTTTCCATTATATTTAAGTTGTATTTTTTATCAATATTATGTTCATTTATTTTATACCATAGTTTGTACTATTGTCTATGGGATGCGAATTTTATAGAATTAGTGGTTGGTCTTGGGAGATTTTAGAGAGAAAGTGTCATGTGAATATGTCCATTGTTGATCAAACATAATGAATTTTCTATTGGGTCCACTATAGTGATATTGGATAGTACCGTGATATTATTATATATGATATTAACATTCATTTACCTTAATCAATATCTATCTACCCCTAAATCTCTATGGTTATCAAATTTTTGATGTTGTCTGTAGAAACATATATATGTATATTACTTGTATTCTTTTTTGTTGGGGATGAACTCTCATGTTGGAACTATTTTAGGTTTACATCTCCCTGGGAGTATATTATGGATCAAACCCACTATAAAATTATAAAATAATGAATCAAAACTAATCTTCTTGTTATAGTTTTTAGATTTCTAGTCTTGGTATAGATCTAATGGATCATGTTGATACAATCCTTTATTTTTTTTATTTTTTCTTTAAGTGACTTTTTTGTTGTTTATTTGGGTTATGATTTAATTATTTGGGTTTATTATTCGATGTTATTTTCATATTAACCCACACCATTACAAAGTTCTATTTTATAATTATCTAAAACATTTGTCAGGTTTTGGGATGATGGGTACAAAATTACCTCTCCCTTGGTGTATAGGTATGGGTAATCTAGTACAGGATTTCTGTGATGGTATTTTCTCAGTTAGTGACTCAGGTATGTGAAGGTATATGTTATTCATATGTTAATAGTTGTTTAATTTTTATATTTTCTAGTAAAATCTCTATGATTTCATTAATTCAAGAAGTATGTATCACTATGATAAATTTTTTTAGATTGATTAATATTGTGAAATTTATTTTTTAATTGGGTGTGATGCCTAAATTCATGGAATTTAGAGATTGTGAATCATCGTACGATTTAGAAATTTAATTCTCATGGTGGAGATGTGTGAGATTTTGATTAATTTTAAAAATGCAAAGTGAATTAATTTACATTATGAATAATTTTGGAATTATGATTCTCTAGGTATTTTTCAATTAAATGCATGTTTAATTTTCCATATATAATATGCATGAAAATTTTCCATTAATACAAAAAAAATTCATATTTATATTCCTTAATAATTTTCTTTTTTATTTTCTTATTTCTGAATAATATAAAATTTTCTTTAGAATAATAAGTAATTAGATTTGAAATCTATATGGCTCTACTATTTGGCTTGTTTCTTTATAGTTTTGTCTTTATACTCCCTAATATATATATTCCTATATTATACTGTATATCTATTAATTCCACCTTTCAATACACGTTTTATTTAGTTTCACATCCTCTAATAATTGGATTTGTACGTATTTTTTAGACTTAATTTTTTGATTTCTTCATATGCTAGGATCATCTTGGATTTGTATATTTTTCACAATCATTTGGCACCTCATACTGCATTTCCACATTTTTGTTACTTAGTTTTTATTTGGGATTCAACCATTTTCTCTAAACCATCAACCACTTCATTTTGATCCTCACTCAACCTCACCAACTATTATGTTTCTCGAATGGCCCGAAGGCCTTCTTAATTTATTTTATTATGGATAATCCCCCTTTTAAGGGTTAAAGGGGAACTCGTACATGACCTGTAGGCCCAAGGAAAATGGCTCGACAAACCCGTAATACATGACCCAAAGGCCCAGAGGCATACCACGTCTAATACATGACCCATAGGCCCAACCCACTTGAACTGACCCTCCCTAGATTTTTACGTCATTGATCACCTACCTCCCCACCTTGCATTGCTGATTGGCTAGCATTTCCCCGTAAAAAGATGCATGGAGCCTGGTCCCGATGGCAGATGCCATACCCTCTCATTCTTCCAATCCGATTAGCTTTGCATCTAGTGGTTGCTACTCCTATTGCTCTGATCCTCTTCTATGGCATGTTCTATGTGAACTGGGCCTGTTCTGCAACCCGAATGCCTTCTTTTTTATTTTATTATGTATCCCTTTCAGTTCTCTGGGAGAAGAAACTCCAAAAACATATTAGAAAAAGTTTATTGTTGCCCTAAAATAATAATCTGGAAGATCCATTGGTTCCTATTCTAAAACCCATTATATAATGAAAATGGAATGTAAATGACTATGATAAAAATGAGTCATTTAGTCAGTGAATTTACAAAATGATAACATGATATTATGGAAACCACATGTTGCAACCATTATAGAGGATCTATGATTGGTGAGATCATTCCCCAATATGGGAGAATTGGTTAACTATTTTCTTTTTCTTTTCAATTATCCAAGAATATTTTTTATTGTATCCTAAAAAATAAAATAATATGTCTTTGGGAAAGCTTATTAGAGGGAGTTATAAAAACCACCACTAAAAAATTATATAAAATATAACATATATTACCACAAAGGTTATATAAAAATATTTTTATATATTTTTTATTTTTACATTTAGTGGAGGTATTTTTTAAACCAACATGAAACCCTAACATATCTAAAAATTTTGACCCCCTCACCCACCCCCCAAACCCAATCCTCCAATCACCCATGACCCCCTACCCCCTCCAACACCTCCTAGATCCCTCTACCCAACTCCTTGACTAATGGTGACCACCCATCCCCCAATACCTCAGCACCTCTACTAGACCGATATCAATCGCCCCTCCTATAATCCCCCACTCTCTCCACCACATGTCTCCTTGGCCAACTAAGACCTCCCCTACCCCTCTTCTCGACCAATGGTGATCTCACCTCCCCGCATCTCCCTCCTGAACTTACCCAAATTTGATTCTCTCAATCGTCCCTCTCTCTGATGGTATCGTCCATGATGTTGATAGGTCATGATCCCTTCTCTCCCCAATAACTATTCTCCATGAAATGAACTTCCCCCTCCCTTCCCACATAGATGACCCCTATGAACAAACACCCCCTACTCCCTAACATCGACATCATAAAACCCCACTACCCCTTAACGGTGATCCCCAATTTTTAGTCCACTTCCACATTTCATGGCTCCTAAAAGATCTATTTAGTTATTGGTATATGTTGCATGATTAATTTCTCAAAGGGTTTTAATTGAATTATATAATGATGTGTAATTGAGTTATGCTTTTATTCCATGAATTGATCATATAATTATGGATCTAAATATGTTTTATTTTTATGTATTATGTGAGAGAGATAATCAATTCTCAAAAAATATACACTAAAATTTAAAACTAGATTAACCTTTGATTTTTAATCTAGTTTTTCTTTGACATTATTTAATAACAGTGTAGTTTTTTGAGTATTGAACATTATTTTGTGTCATTCTTTATGGGTTTCATTTTTTCCGTGACAGCTTTATAGAATTCCATGATATACATAATTTATCACAGTATCTCTATTTTTAAATGTTATGTTTGAAAATTTTGGCATGGTTTACATATTATTTTCTAAAATCATTATAATTGAAATCTATCTTATTGTAAAATTTTATAAATCCTTTGATTTTGATTTCAACATAAATTAAACATTGAGTGTGAATAAATAACAAAACATGATTTTACTTTATAGCATCATTGTAATAAATTATTAAATACAAAAAATTCACATTAAAATATTATTGTTTTAATATTATTGTGTTTTAATGACTTATAGTTATATAAATAAAAATTTTCTTATTTTTTTAATACAAAAACATAACTTTGTAATTTTAATGTCAGGATTACATATTTTTGTAGTCAAATATTATTATGATAAATTCATTTTTTTACATTTTTAAATATTGATGTAATTTTATAGAGTAATTTTAAATTAATTTTCATTTACCAATAAAATATTTGATAATTAACAAATTGAAGAACTTTCCATATATGCAAAAAATGACTATGTCACCGGATATCATAGTGTCAAGTTCTTGTCTTGAGATAAAAAAACTTAATTTTTATAATTATCGAAGTAATAGATAGCTATAAAGACAATCATATTTCTTTAATATGAAATAAAAATTTAAAATAAAAGATAAGAAATGATAGAGATATTTTCATGTTGGATTGAATCATTTTTATGTTTACTTGATTCTATATCGAATCTAGACCCTAACCTGGTGAACGATGAAATTGGGTGGTGATTAATTCGGACTATACATAAACATTTTTATCTTTATTTATAAATGACTAGGGAATAAAGTGACAATATAATAAACTTGTTTAAATTTTTCATTATTTTACCATGAAACACATCATGGTATGCCAAGGGTTTTGAGTAATTATTAAATTATATTAAATTAAAAACTGATTAGTGGATGGTAAAATAATATTTTTCTATCCTAATTGTAAATTCATCTAATGATTGAATAGAGATGAAGTATATGAGTATTTGATATTGAAATAGTCTCAATGATGACATATATGTTATATTTTTCACGGCGAATAAAATTTTATAGAAATTCTAAACAATGGTATTCATGTGAATGAAAAAAAGTGACCCGCAAGGTAAAAAATGATTTCAAAATTTAAAAAATGACATGTTTAGATTTTGAGGATAGAGTTTTTATAATTCTAATTGATTAACAAAACCTTCATTTGATTCTGAGAATGTTTCTAATATATTCAGTTACAAAATTATAATTTGTTTAATTAGTTGAAAATGGGAAACAAGAATTGTATGAAGGGTGTAACAAGTATTAGAATTTATCTTTTATATATATTGTGTATCATATCATATGATTTGTGTAATTAATGATAAATTAAATTCCATGATTTTAATATTTCTTCATGATGAATTTAGTGAAGCTAATAATTGTGTATCATTACATGATAATAATAAATTCATCAACAAATATTGACATGATTATACAAAGATAAATACATTCACTAATGGTTGAATTATTTATTTGTGAAGAGAGTCTAATAATGATTAAATAATAAGATTTAATATAAGAATATGGATTTAAATTATCATGAATCAGAGTATAAATCAAAGAAACTCCTAGAAGAAATCAGTGAAGAAAAATATTGAAATTTTATTGTGATAATTTCCATTGAAACCATGCTCGCCAATATTATTCATGTCATCTAAGACTTCATATCGAATAAACTAGAATGATACTGATATTAGCGATGGCTTTATAGGAATACAAAAGAAAAAAAAATCATTGAAAATGTTTGATTCAATATATATTAATTTTTCTATGGATCTTAGGAAAGTGCATTTGATATTGGATTATGATGGTTTTAACCATTTTGTTACTTTATATACAAATTATAAAATTTATCTAGTACATTTGAATCCCCTAAAATCTACTTCCATGGATGTTTATGATGAATACTTATTTCATTATTTTGATGCTTATAATAGAGTTAAATTTCTTAGAAATGATATTGATGTAAACCTTTATCCTCTCATAAAAAAAATTATCAGATTTATGGAATGATGAAGTGAAAACATATGATTATTCAAATAGAAAACAACTAAAACTGAATGATTATTGAATATAGGAAATTTGTGACATTAATTGACATTTAATTTTATCTAGTTAGAATAATCATGCTAGTTTGGATATTCTGGTTTGTAATTTTGATTTTGAAACTCAATATTTAACTTATTGTAGAAAGTGGTTTGGTATGTGTCTTCACTAATTTCATGATAATTTCAAAAAAAAAATGAGGATTTAAAGGACATAATTTAACATATATATTGATTTTGGATATCCATTGAAGGTTTTATCTAGTACATAAATATTTTTACAATTTATTAATCTCACTATATAATTTTGGAATATGTAATCATTTTAATGAATGAGTAAAATGGTATGAGGTGCAATATCCAAACTAGTTAGAACACTACAATGGACGAAAAAGTGTATAATTTTCAAACATCCTTATTTAATTTTTTATTTGATAAATCATCATATTAATGTAAGGATTATTGAGAATAATTTTTGTGATAATTTAATTTTTATATTACAAAATGAGTAGGGTAAATTAACAGATTAGATTAATGCTCACAAGAGTTGGATTTAATGAATATAAAGCATGTTTTTGGGGGAAATGATAACACAGTGTATCATTCAACTATTTTTACATCTACAAATCATGGGAAATACATATTCCATCAAACATTAAAGAATTTAAATATGTCATATGTATATTCAAATTACTTATAAAATTGATTTGACTTAAAACATCAAAAGGAACATTGATGGAAATGTAATGACTCGCATATTTTGATGGTGTAGATTTTTTCGTTATCATTGGATAATATGTTAGCTAAAAAATTTAAATATAGTTCTTTTTTTGTTTTTTTATTTTTCCAAAGAGATATTTAGAATATTTTTAAATCCAACTAAGTATAATAAACATCCAGAAATTATTGTAATGATATTTCCTCAGTTGGAGATTTTATTTCATCCTACATTCTTCAATGAGGTGATTCATTTTACTATTCGTTTTTTTATGAAGATAAACATGGTGGATCAATACACTATTTTTGGATGTATACCATTGATATGTACATCTATAGTATTCTATTTTCAATGGTGAATTCAATATTTTCAAATCATTACGTAATATTTTTTAATACGATCCTATTTTTTCAAAGGTACTTAGGTTTTTTTTTTGAAAGGTTGGGGATGAAACCTCATTTATTATTAAATCAATTCAAAGACCTCTTTCACTGGGTAGAGGGAGACCCATTACATATCCTGAAGTCCTAGTGGACATTTAGCCCATTACATGGCCCGTAGGCCCAATTTTTGGCCCAAGGCTCATTCTGGGAATAATACTGCTACAGTACCTGTGTATTACAGTGATCTGCCACTGCTACAGTGCTCTGCTGCTGCTAGAGTGACCTGTGGATGCTACAGTGCCCTCCATTGATACAGTACTGCCGCTGCTACAGTGCGCTACAGTACCTATGCCCAATGGGTTTTGAACCCCCATTTTTCAACTAGAAGGCTATATTTATGAAAATTACATAGATGGTGTGTTCATAGCCATCTATTATATTTATTTGGAGTGTATTGAGACTAGATTAAATATTTTTAGTAATGTTAAAGAAATCTCCACTAAATATCATTCTGAAAACCGATCATTGGAATTTCCAAATATTGGATGAATAATTAGAATGTGGTCAAATTTTACAATGACTTAATTAGTTTTGCAAAAAGAACATAGATATGTGCTAATCAATAGTGTTATTTATTATTCAGTTATTGAATAAATTTAATTGAAAACAAACATGTGACAAAGGGGACAATCTTTAAATGAGATGGAATTAAAAAACGTTTTTAATAAAAAGGTTGTCAAATGGTTCCCCTTTCATATTAGTATTTACCCATAAACAAATTATTGACATGTATTTATTTTATATCTGTTAAAAGTAAGACATTATATTTGTTTTTCTAGATATGAAATTTTACAAATCATGTTGAAATATCAAATTATTTGACGTTTTCAAATGTAGGTCTTGTATAGAAGGCTAAGATATTTGATGCTTACAGTATTTATTCCTTGGGTTTATTTCAATTTATTATGAAGAAAACTTTAAAAGATTATATATATTTGTATTTACACTTACAAAGGAGGGATGTTGTGGAAGGATAAATGATATATTTGAATTAAACTATCATGTCCAGTTTTCACTTATGTTATTCAATTCAAGTGGGAGAACATTTATACTTGTATAATGATAAATTCATTATATTTACCATTTTTCAAATTTACTCTCTTGATCCATAAAACTGAGCATACTGATCTTGATCCATTTATTTTTGCTTCACAAGTGAAGAAGGTTTGTTATGAGGATGATGAAATACATGAATTTCGGAGTTTTTTGACCACTTAAAGCAAAGAGATATATATGATATGGGTTATGAAGATCAATTGGTATATTTTGATAGTAAACCTTATAAACCACAATGAATTGAATATTTTTTCTTGAAAATATAAAAACTATAGAACTTGTAAGAGGGAATGAATATGAATCACCTGTCGAAATGAAAAATGACAACAATATAGACAATGAGGATGATGTTTCTTAAATTTATAAATTGGTAATGAAAATTTAAAACAATTATTCATTGAAAATTATTTTGTGCATATATATTATTTTATTATATACATATTTTTAAAAAATAATTATTTCATTAGTTATAAATATAATATATATCAACCATTTAAATTACAGGAATTCCAAGAACAAATAACAAATCCATGATCCTGGGGAATTATAATATCAAAGAACAGCGCCACTACTCTCATATTTATTGGATCCAAGAGAATATACTGAACCTAAGACTACTAGTGAGAAATCCATTTATCTATATGGTTTTAGTATCCCACTTTCCAATTCAACACTTGTGATAGAGTAGTTGGTAACCACTCCATCTAGAAGATATTGGTGAGTTAGCATTACTGATATATATGTCATTGTACAAAAAAATATATATTTTATTAATTTTTTAATGAATTATACATATAGATTAATATAAAAATAGATGGAATATAAACATAAACAGAAAAAATTTGTGGGACATAAAAGACTTCATGATTATCATTCCATTTCATGAGTTCAGGGTGCATACTTGTGATTATGTACAAATCTATGGGTTGATTATGGGGATACTTTCTTCCAAGATAGTGAGTTATCTAACTTATTATAAATATTGGAGGTTTATTCCCATAGCCTATAAAAATTAAGTCTTTTATAATAATGTAATGCTAAAATTAATTTCATATTTGTTGATAACTAATTTAAACAAATCCAAAAAAATTAATATACATATAAATTGTGATGTTATATCTTTCTAGAGGCTTTTTCATTTTGATGTACATGACTCTATTTCGCTCCTAGGGAATCGAAAACATTTGGGAAATAAATTTATGGATAGTAAATGGAAATTATTTAATGACATTAATGAAATATTAATGAGATCAAAAAATATGTTTGAGAAAGTTCTAGTTAGTATTTCTCATGATCAATGGAGACGACTTTTCGATTTTAACAAAGAAGCAACACATGAGGTAATTTTGTATTTTAGTGTACCGTTATAATAGAAATAGAATAATAAAATATTAATGTCTTTATTTATTTGGAATTATCTAATGAAAATAAAGTGAATTGTGAGAAACATGGCATTACTCATATTGGCAGGCATCATTTTTTCAAGAAAAAGAAAAATTTTGAGATTTATTTTATCCTTAATAATTTATATCATTTTATTATAAATCAAGGTTTTTTATCAGTTATTTTGATTTTTTATAGTGTAAAATTAATTAGGTCACTTTATTGATCTAAATGGAGATGTAGTTTAAAATGTAATGGAAACTCTGTAGTAGTTTGGTTAATGACCCTACCAAAGATGTTGGAGTAATTACTTTTCATAATTATTTAACTCTATTTAGTTTCAATAAAACAATAATAATTAATATATAATATAAAAAAAATTCCTTAAAAACATTAAAATTGGTCGTCTGCAATGATAAAAAATGCCAATTTGATGTGGTTTAATACATCTATTCGGCCCAAATTAATTTTTTTAAGACTTGATTGTTTTCATAATTTTTTTTTCATAATTTTTTAAAAATAATGAACTGAAAATTAATAGAATTGAAAAATTAATTAATTATTTAATATTATCAATTTTGTATATTTTAAAAAATCATTATCAATTTATTTTTGTTTTTACATGTTAAAATGTATGAATCCATGGATGCTAATTCTTCACAGTCATCATCAATTTCCTAGTACGATGGAGTTTCAATTGTTTTAGGAAATAATCACCCCACATATTTTTTAGGGATTAGTTATGGTCCTACTCAATCCACTATCTAGGTAAGACTTATTTATTAATAACATCAACATCCATTAGGGGTTAAAGTAGTGTTGTTGATTGGGAATCACAAATAGAAATTAAAATTGAATGACCACAATAATTATAGAAAAAAATGGATCAATGGTGGTGATAAATAGAATGTTCATTACTTTATTAAATCCACAAAATGACTAACATGTTCCACAAGGGATTTTTTTTCTTTATATATCATACTATTGAGATAAAATATAAATTCCAAAGATCATTCACTAATTTTTCAAGAAAACAAACTAATTCATAAATAAATTTTTTCTAACACTTTTATATTGAAAACACGTACTTTGAGTATTACTAACAACATAATATGTCAAATCGACATGTGTTTTATTCTTATACATAAAAAATTATGTTTATATCATTATACTTATGTTTGAAAATAATTCAAGTTTTCTTTATCTGTTTTTCCTCCAAAAGTAGATTTTAAAAGTAAATAACCATTTACAACATGTGATAGATGGTCAAAAAAGAAAAATGGCACTGGATTTCCATGAAATCAAATGGAAATGGTTGTATATGATTGGTGAAATATATGAACTGAGTCAATGTAATTTTTGGTTAGGGTTGGTCTGGGAAGCACTAAAAGGTGGTTTTAGTGTTTTCAAACACAATAACATTATTATAATTATAAGAAAAGATATAAAAAAACTCATATTGATGTTAATTCCTGGAAAATTAAAAAAGATTTATTATTGATGTGTATATGAAGAAATAACATCAATATAACATGAGGTGTTGTTGTAAGGACTCGGTAAATAGTTTTTAAAGGTATCGATGTCTTTAAAAACAATTGTCAGGGGGGTCAAATCTAAGAAAATGAAATTTTATTTCCATGAAATCAAAGGAAAACTACTATTTATTAACATTTTAAAAGTAGGAACCAATGACACATCATTCCATGTTATGGATTTCCTAGGATGCACATTTTTAGTGTTCTAAAGAACTAAAATGTATGTGTAAGAGTGAAAACCAATAAAAACTTCATAATATTGGCATGAAATCCTAGAAAAATCAATGTTGTTTTTTTTGTTTATATGTACACGTAGAAAAAAACATTAATCTGATAAGTGGTGTTGTCATAATTACTTGGTAAAAAGTTTTAAAATTTACTGAAGCCTTTAAAAACATGTGACATGGGGTCAAAACTAGACACACATTTTTTGATATCCAAGCAGTCAAAAGAAAGAGACCATAGATTGATTTTGAAATCCAAGAACTGAATGTAAATCATTATGAGTTTCTTTTTTCCTGGGATTCATGTAAAGGATTTTTTTTGTATTTTAATGTATAAAAACATGTGTGTAATGGTAAAAATCATATAAAACGTCCTCTTATTGACATGAAAATCACGAGAAACCACTGTTATATTATATTTGATGTGTACGCATAGAACAATGGGAAATATAACAAGTGGTGTGTTCATAATGAATTTCTAAATAGTTTTTAATGCTACCAAATCTTTTAAAAATGTGTGATTATGGGTCAAATCTGGGAAAATGGTGTTGAATTGGCATGGAATCATAGAAAAATGACCCAAGATTAAATTTTTAAATTTTTCAATCGAGGGACATAATTCTGAGTTATGGATTTTGGAGAATCTATTAAACATGTTTTTATTCATTTAAAACATAAAATTTTCATGTAATGGTAAAAACCATAAAAAACATCCTAATGTTGATTTTAAATCTTGTGAAAACTACCATTGTGTTACTTTAGATATGTATGAAAAGAAAACGTGTCAATCTATCATGTTATTCAATTATAATGACTCATTAGATAGTGGTTAATGATACCAAAGCCTTTAAAATAGCATGTTAGTAGGGTCAATTCTAGTAAAACAATGTCATATTTCCAAAAAATAAACGGATAATGACTGTATATTTATTTTTGAAATGTTGAAACTAACTACACATAATTTAGTGTTATGATTTTCTTGGGATGCCCATACATGCCTTTTTCGTGTCTTAAAATAATTAATCATGTGTTTCACTATGAAAACCATGGAAAACAGACTCATATTTCTTTGAAATCATGAAACAACCAATTTTGAGTAATGTTTGACATGAATGTGAAGATAATATGTCAATCTGATGTGTGGTGTGGTCGGCATGACTCAGTAAACAATATTTAATTGTTCCAAGGTCTTTCAACCCTTGTATCATGGGTCAAAAATAGTCAAATGGTGTCAAATTACCATGAAATAATGACACAATAACTGTGGATTTACTTTTGTGATGTACAATCAGAATGTACATCATTATGAGTTATAGTTTTCCCAGTATACCTATAGATGAATTTTTACTATTTTAAAACACAAAAACATGGATATAATGGTCAAAACCACTCGAAACAGTTGTAGATTGATGTGAAAACATTGAAAACCCACTATTGATTTATTTTTTATGTTTGTATATATAGAAATCATGACTATCTGATGTTCGGTGTTTTCATAATGACTTGGTAAACTATTTTTATGGGCACAAAATCCTTTATATAGGTATGTAGGGGAATCAAAACTAGGAAAAAATCGTCTAATTGACATGAAATATGAGGAAAATAACTATACATGTATCTTTTAAATATTGGAAAAAAATACATAGTTATGTGTAAGTTTTTTACTTGGTTTACTATAAATATGTATTTATACTTTTCAAAAAAAACATGCATGTAATAGACAACATAGAAAACAACCACATATTGATGTGAAATCAAGGTAAAATCACTATTTATTTTTTTAACATTAAAACATACAAAATATCAATCAAACATGAATTGTAGTCAGAATGACTTGTTAAATAGGTTTTAATGGTGTCAAAACGTGTAAAAACATTTTTTAGGGAGTCAAAACCAAGAAAATTATGCCATATTTCAATTAATGTAGAAGAAAATACTCTTATATTGATTTTTGAAATTTTAAAACCAAGAAATCATCATTTTGGGTTACATTTTTCTCTAGATTCCTAAATGTGTTCTTTTAAACACTAAAACATGCATGTAATAGTAAATAGTATAATAAATGACCTCAAATTGATGTCAAATCATTTAAATACCACTATTGTGTTATATTTTTTGTGTATGTATGTACAACACATCAATAGGATGTGTGATATTGTCATAATGAATGGGAAAGTAATTAT
Organism: Viscum album; assembly: GCA_963277665.1. NCBI lineage: Eukaryota > Viridiplantae > Streptophyta > Magnoliopsida > Santalales > Viscaceae > Viscum > Viscum album. The sequence goes on from CAUJRU010000208.1 coordinate 664,877, forward strand.
TGAAGGTACCCAATCCTTTAAAAACATGTGTTGGGGGATAATACTAGGGAAAAAGTAACATATTGTCATGATATCTAAGTACAACAACCATAAATGGATTTTTTTTATTTGAGGAGCCAAAGGAAAGTCATTCTATGTTATAGATTTCCTATGATGCCTGTAAATTCATTTCTATTATTATAAAACACAAAAACTTATATGTATTGATCGAATGTATAGAAAAAAACCTATGATTTTTATGATATCATGGTAAAACCACAATTGAGCTATTTTTTAAATATAGGACATGATTTCATATTAATCTCATTTAAAAATATTATATAAAATTTAAGCACACCACACATAAATTTAAAAATTATTTAGAATTTTATATTCATATCCATTTTTAGTTTCAAGGGATGAATCATATCTTAAATTAGTAAGTTTACGTTTATGAAGTTTTTTGAATGATATATTATTTTTTATATGTTAAAATTTATTCTATTTGTTTATCAATAAAACAAATTTAATATATGACATTTTGAATATGTTTTGTGTCTTTTCTCTTTCTCATTTCATTTCATAAATGTTATGGATTTTATTACATGATATTGATACCATTAATATACTTGAGGTTTACTATTATTGTTCATTCCATTCATCAGAAGGAATCAATGATGGTTTTTAGTTTCTATGAAATATTAAACTTTTTTCAATTATTATAATGTTACTCTGATTTATTATGTTTAGTTTTACTTTATTTCTTTTATATTGTTATTATTAATGATATAATGTGGTTTATTTAGTTTGTGAGACTATGGAGAGTTATATGGATGTAGTAGAGGTAGTGGGGTGGGTGTATATTGGGAATTGGTTATTATTGGAAAATATTTATATGTATATATTTATAACTAAGGTGTGGGTTGACTAAGGTTATCAGTTGAATGAGATTACGGTAACTAAGAATATGGTTACTATGGATTTATATATATATATATATATGACTATGGATTTATGATTTATGATGTAAGTATGCTAGGTATACTATGTAATTATGTTCTACATTTTTACATATCATATTTTTTATTTATATTTTTTGATTAAATATTTTTTACAAATTAATATTAATTGAAATATTTAGTGGTGGTTTTTATAAAAAGCTTCTAAATAATTAAATTAGAATCCTATTTAGTGGAGGTTACTTATAATCAATTGATAAAATAACCAATATTACATATATTACGTACTGGTAGGTTTATTTTATTAATTGTTTTTCATGTGTATGTTTTCATGTGTATGTTTTCAAAAAAATCAATGCCAAATAAATTAAAAACCATTGTTCAATGCTCAATAAAAGACACCTATAGAAACCTATTCCAGAAGAAAAATACACTATTAAATTATATTTTACTATAAAATATGCAACAGTTTTATTAACCATAGATAAACAATTTAGTAATTGTTAAAACCCCCATAAGTAGACAAAAAAACATCCCCTATTTCATTATATTTTATAGTGCCTAGTGGTTTATTTTTGTTTTTGAGAATAATATTATGTATGATATTACAAATATATAACTTCTTACACTATTATTAGATAGATGTACTAAATTATAAATAGTATCATTATTTAGATTTTATTTCTGGTCAATATGTTTTAGTATCTTCATTTTCTCTTTTTGTATTCAATCATATTTCATAGTGGAAGTAGTGACGATTCAACCCCGGAATGGAGCCCAATTGACTAAAGAATGTAATTATTTAATACCATATTTAATATTATCTTTTAATCATTACCTATATTTTTAATTAATTGAGTGATCATATTTGAATAATATATATTTTTTAATTTGAATGTAATTTCAGTTAAATGTTTATATTAAATATATTTGACCCATTAATTTTATTCATATTGAATGTTTCTAGATGTGGTTGAAGTCATTTCAATAATCTTATAATATATTAATTATATAAAAATATCATTCTATATAATATAATATTTTTATATGAATATTGATACTATTTTTCTCAGGTTTTTGGATTCCACTTACAAGAATCACCTTGTTCATTGTTCTGTTTTCTATTTATTTGAATAAATTGATGTCTTATTTCATTATAATAACTATTGGATATGGGATCTGTTCACTGTTGTAATAATTTTTCATTCATTAAAACTAGAATCTATAATTTTATTTTATTCATATTTATTAAGATCATTTTTTACAAACCTAGTATAATATAATGTATTCTATGTTATCTTTATCAAACCAACATTATTCCCAATGGATACCTTTTGTTGAATGTGTATTGGAAAACAATACGTCCCATAATTTTATTTTGGAAATCAATTTATAGATTCACTTAGATTCACATGTTTTGTACGTGTACAACTATTTCATCACCCAACGATTATATCCTTAACCAAATCCAAAATGTATGAGTGCATGCTAATGTGACATGGAAATAATAATAACATCAATGATAAAAACTCATCATATGATTGGGATCCAAGGTGATATTATATATTGACTATAACAATTTTAACCTATGGAGATGTCGAATATGAACATGTCATAAAATTATACCATGTTTCATCATGACATTCTACCATAACACATCATCACCATAGGAACAATTATCCACACTCCCAACTTCAACAACCCAAAGAACCTCATTTGGAAGCATAACCAGTCAACCTCATAGCACAACCTTTGTTAGTATTAGATAGATCTCATATCATAACCAATATGTAATGTGAATATTATACCCAAAAATATCACAAATAGTTACCTATGTTTTAATTACACCAAAAACGTCACAATAAATTCTCTAGGTTGGCATTACACCCAAAAATATATGATACATATCCCTATATTAGAATTATACCCAATATATTCCAATTAATAACCTCTATTTTTTTTACACCAAACCAAATACCAATAAACATTCCCAGGTTGCTATTTCCCTCATTTTTATGACATACGTATCCTTGGGTGTTATTATACCGAACCACAATCTGACTATCACCCCATGATTCCATTATAAACTATAGTTTATGAATATATTCGAGTGTTGGCATCACACCAACTATATACTAATCCAAACCCCTAGTTTCAATTAAACCCAATTATATATCACAAATATCCAATGGGATGTCAATAAACCTTACCATAACCCAAACATATCACGGGGTTAGCATTACAAAAAACCCATACCAATTATATAAACCATTGAAAAAATAAAGAAACAACATCAATTTTATAACAAGAAATTCTTACCAAAAAAATACAATATGACATAGAACATAAATAAATATAAATTTAATGGTTCAATGTGGTTGTAATTTCATTGAACTATGCTTCACATATTATATTTGCTGGTATAATCATTTGTAACCCCATTTTACCTCTCTATAGACTCATAAAGTTCTACACATAAGCTAGATCTACTTTCAGATTTTCAAACAGCTTGAATATAAAGTCAATGGAAACTATTTTTTTCATCATGAATATATAGTAAATCAAAAATATAACGATAAATTATCTCATTATGCACCCGATGTATCAAATCATGGGTTCACATTCCCCATTTCCATAAAAATTTAAACAATAAGCTTGTTATGGATGACCAAGGATCTATGTAAAAAAATTCCTCTTATCAAAAAAAACTTTATTATTATATTTATTTTATTGAATGAAAACTCAAATTAATTTATACCAAAACATTCGACGACTCCCATAAAGTTCCATATATAACAACACTCTTGTAAACCATTGTAAACTGATATGAAATTTTAGGTAACCATTACCTAATATTGTTATGTCCTCACTCATAGAACAACAGTAATCGAGTAAACCTCGCATTGATGACAAATTATTAAAAAAACAATTATGTATTTTTTTGTTGAAAGTGGATGATAAATTTATAGAAATATAGATTTGATGTAAGAGGATCGTTATCCTTACCCAGGGATCTCTTTAGTTGAAGATCGTTCTGTGATAGGACCCGAAACATGGGCGGTGTCTCATTAATGAACTATTTGTATGAGAGAGATAATAGAGTTGTATATAGAATGGAAGGAATAAATGATGTCATAAATCATTTTTTTATGTGTTAATATTTATAATTAATTTAGGTAAAAACTATTTAAATCAATATTTAGGGATCATCATAATGTGGACGAATAGGTAATGGCATAATTCCTCGTCTTGGGACAATGTTACAGTGTGACCACAACAATCCATGACACAATGATCTATTCTTGTGAATAAAAAAATCAAATGTTTTGAGAAAATATTAAATGGTTTTTGGAATATCTAATTATAATTTATTGTGATCACCCATGATCTCATAATCTCAATCATTTGATTCCCATCCCACCCCAAATTTCTCTATTTTAGGGTGTAGTATACACCATGTAGTTGAAAGTGAACATGCTCAAATTGAACCTACTAAAAATCCTACCCTGAAGCTCTTTAAACTCATTGATATATGTAAATCTATATAAATACATGATATTTGTGAATAAGTGGATTTTTTTTATTTTTAATTTTTTAGGTGGTAAAACATCCCTACCATATAACAGCTCATCTCTGACTTGCATCACCATAAACCTTGGGTGAAAAACCCTACCCATGGAACCCTAATATCATCTTATAATTTCCACATCTCTTCTTGGATACACTTATGTGACAACTACAAATATAATATAGGTACATTTATCTCATGTATGACCTTTTCTCAATATTCCACTATATATTAAACAATCATTCAAATAACAAAGTTATATCCTCTACCTAAAAATCATTGAAGTGGATCATATGAGAAGTGATTTGGAAATACATATAATTCTAAGACACATATAATACATCATTTAAAAAATTGTATGATTGATGATGTACTAATCGATATTCGATGGTACTGACCCACTCAACTATAATAATGACTCCAAAAACATTGGTCCTAGTTACACTTGCCTCTAAAAACAGTGATTTCCTAACTGAGGTGAATCCCTCAATAAAACATATTTTTGCACCTAAAACTAAAGGGGAGTGGAATATATATACACTTAAATATATATAAATATGATTAATACATACTCTTATAAATTTCTTACAAATTCCAAATAAACAAAATATTCTCATACAACTATTGTAAATGACATAGCCAAAAAATAAGTGACTTGTCTACCTCATACTTGTATAAAAGCTAAGTTATTTCATGCAATCCAAGGAATATATTTTTTATCTAAGTGTACCATTATTAAATAATGTTATACTAGTTTTTTGAAATTTAAATTTTCTCCCATAATCCATAAAGGTTTAGAAAACATGCGTAGAGAATGTCATATTCCAACCCGATATTACAATTAAACTTCTTATTAATCTAGAGTTGGTATATCGAGTTAAAATTTAATTTTTCATTACTTTAACATAATTTAGGAATCATGATATAATATAATACTCCTAATAAGATAGTGAAGATGTACTATCTTGTGAAAATATAACTTTCTCAACTCATCTACTGAATATGTCACCCTGATTAGTATGAAATTTTTGAACTTTTTAATTTGATCTACATATTTCAAAACTGCCTTGCTACCCACCTACTAGTTGTGGAAACCCCAACACAACATCCATCATTATGTCATCATACTTCCAATGAGGAATGGGTTGATGATAATGATGAAATATGGATTTCTAATTCTCATCCTTTAGTGGATAACATGTGATGTGTCATGAAATGAACCTTGTAATTTCATACCACATCCAAGGACAATAATATATACTAAGGATTTCATGATACATATTAGGCAGTATAGTGTAAAAAACACTTCATGATTAATGTGAATATAATATCATATCCTTGTATATTATATTAGGGTACACTACCCAAGAATGGATATATGGGATCATTTAAACATCGTTTGTCCAATATGGTGTTTACTCCCCACTAGATATACTATATATCATCACTAATTACTTTGGGCTATAAAAATAAATCATTTTATCCTCTTTAGTAGTGAGTAGTTCAATATCAATGATTCATGATACTACACGATATTTATATATGTCTCATAGAAGAGGCTCATTATATTCCACTCACTATTACCCTCACATGACACTTACTTAGAATATCATCTATAATATTCATAATTATAAGGAAATAGTATATGTAAAATTTGAATGAAATTTGGTACTCAACCCACATCTACAATTGAAGTCCTCAGTCAAAATTATAAATGAAATATGTTATCAACATATGGTTGTTATACACCAAAATCCTCTCACTTTAAAGTTAGTGATACCAAGAACCCATCATTTGAATCACCCATTCTTTGTTTATATCATGGATCATGTCCACTCTTTTGAACTATTTTATCTGTTCCCATAAAATACTACTAACCCACCCTACATCAACAATTATCCATATCCAACCCATAATATATAACAATACAGTGTATTCCCCTTACCAGATTATAGTCAGGTTAGAATTTATGCATATTTATATATCTCTTTCAATTCATATAAGTTTCATTCACAATAATTAGAAAACACAATATTCAGCCCATTCTTATTTAATATCTTTATTTTTCCTTAAAATCTATTTATGTATTCACTAAATCATCTGTAGTGTCTTTTCTATCCTATAAATCATTTAACATAACATACATATTGGGTTACTCCTAAGAAATAAAACATATAACCTTTAGATAGTGCATTGATTTGATACCATTGATATCATGTTCCATAAGATTCAAACATCCCTAATATAAAAATATCAATTCATGATCTATGAATCTAAATGATTATATCTCATAATGCCTTATAAAATCACTAAATGTAAAATATATTCATACATTTATTTAGATTATAATGTAATATCATGAATATATATAACCACAAATGAATCAAAATGAGCATAAAAGTCCCTATTCAATAGTTTTGTTCAAATAATATTTTTCTTTGTAATAATTAATTGTTCAATGAGATACTTATACAAGGTATCCCTACTCCTAAAACCATTATATGGAATATTAGATATCATAACACATAAAAAATGGTAATCTAATATAATTTATATCACTGAAAATAACTTGATACCCTTTATTTTACGGAACAAAAAATTATCAAACTAAGAGGATACTAGTTCTACCAATAGTCTATATCAATCACTGATAATTCAAACATGAACAAGAATAAAAATCACACCTCTTTGTTAAAAAAATAGGATAACCTTATAGAGACATGCTCAGTAATTTGTATAACTACCCATGAAGATCCATTAGAATAACCTTCAACTATAAAAAATATACAAAATCCATTATTTTTTATATTAATAGATATAGGATATATATCTTTATTTAGATCAACTGTAAACTCAAATTCAATCTTGGATGAATACCCCCAAGAGGTACTGAGAAAATATTCCCTGGAACTGGTCAACATATGGGATTAGATCAGTAATAACTATTAATTCTATAGTCCTAAAAGGTGATGCACACCCTTCCTAATTTCGTGAAAAATATATTTAATTTACTATATAATTTAATAGTTGTGGTAACATAGATTTTATCTAGATAGGATTTCTATAAATCTATTTTCACATGTGAGAAAATAAATTATGGAGTTTGGGGATTCTATTACTAACTTGTAATAAAACAAAATATAAGAATTCATATCAATTAACAAGTGATGAGGTCTGTTTTGGCTTCCCAATTGTAATGTTGTCACAATCATTAAAAATATATTCCTCATCCTAGTGAATTTATAAATGATAGTTTCCAAAATCACTTCCCTAATTCACCCTTGATTAAATTATTATGGTGAGAATAGGAAAAAATACATTAAATCCATCTACCCTCCTTCCAATTTCTTAAGATAGAATGATTCTAGCTTGTCTCACCCATGGAATACCCATTTGTGAATTTTGATTCCTGTGTAAACCATGTTTATCAACTCCAACATCTTCAAGGGTCAGTAATAACTAAACACATACTTCTTATACTTAGATAATTCAATCAATATGATCTAAAATCTCAAAGAGGGAGATGATCAATCCATGAGTAAAGTAATAAATAAAATTACGTATTTTATTCAAACATAATAATATTCAGGAAAAACTATAAATCTGAATATTGAATCCAATTAAAAATAGAATGATAAAAACGTTTTTAGCAAATTATTGGACAGAGTCATCACAGGAGGTTTTAAATCCCTTTCCCAATAAACTATAATTTTTACCTCCACCTTTATAAATGAGATGGATAATAATATTGAAGTAAAATTAAAAATAAAATAAATCAAATATAAATAATAACAAGAATATAAACCAACAAGTTAACCATCCATAGTCATGTATTCTAGGAACATCTCCCCATATCTTCTTTATTTCCGTGTACAACCCATTTTCCCAGTATTGATTTGAAAAATATTTCTCCCAAGTAATGCACATAGATGATAAATGTCTCCACATCATATCATCAAATTTTCCTATATCATTTTTCAGTCCAATTTTTTGTATTACTATTTTGATGTCTTTAAGAGATCATAAATTTCTAACAACCTGGATCTTTAAAAATATTTTTTCATCCTGTCAGGAAATAAATAGAGATCTTCTCTAAATAATTTTAAATTTCATGCTAATTAAATTGATGTTATATATTCATGTGTATCTTGTAAATTTTTATTTATATGATTATTTTCATGTCTAAAAATTACATCATGTATCATTTGGTCATTTCTTAAATGGTGGATCTATTGAAATTCACCAAGGTAATAAATTAATGTAAAACCTGGAAATAACCAACATGTTATTTGAGAACAATATTTTTTAGCTTTTTCAAAAACTTATTTATTTATTTATTCATGATAGATACCATGAACAGACATAATGTCTTCATCATATCATCTTCAATTTGTTTTTTATTTTATATGAAACAAATAGGTTATCATTACCATCCTTTAGTTGGGGTTTAATTGGAAATTATTAATTGAGAAACCATAATCATATTGATCATGGTTCTTTTATTCACTCACAATTACATTTTTATTAAAAAACACTTTTTTTGGAAAATGTGAGAAACTGCACAAGGACCAACCAGATAAAATAAAGGAGAGTATGGGGTAACGAGATTATTGAATGAAAAATTAAAACTATTAGAATTAATCTCATTAAATAATTTATAATAGAAGTTAGTTACCTTTTCATTAGGAAAATCATAGATAATTTAATCAAAGTTATTTTCCATCTTCTCCCATGTTTGGATGAATTCCACCACTTTTATCTTTTTTCATTGATGTATCATATCTGGTTATGATGTATCTTATTTTACCAATATATCTTCTTCTTATTTGTTTTAAATTTAATTGATCTATTTTACTTTTTGTCTTAATCCTCACCATAAGCATGAATGATCAACTCCTCCAACATACATTCCTCTTAGTATAGAGAATGACCAATGACCCTTGTCCTACCTTATCCTTAATGCTCATTATGAGATAACCATGGGTTGAATCAGTGCATAAGCATATGTATCCTTGTTAATAGAATTTTTTGGAGGAACCCTCAGTTTATCCTCAATTATCACAGAGTTTTCTCGAGACCAAATGTCTTAGTTGACCTCCATATTCTCAATGTCAATCTCCTTCAATCCACATCCTTTGGCCATTCCAATTTCATTCATAAAATTAATTATTTTCTAATTAACATTCCTTATCTCCATATGGAACACATTCTATTTACATGGAACTAATTTTCTTGTCTAATCATTTTTCTTTGGGTTTCATCAACAATGAGTAATCTTTACACCTCTAAGATCTCTTACACTTACTTACAATGATTCGTTTTGGGTCATTGAAACCACTCTTCCCCTTATTCATTATTAGGCTATTGAATCCTTTATTTATCCATTAATTTTAAAAATCATCCAAGTATTATCCCTAACATTACCACCCTGATTTTTCTAAGAATAGGTTGGAGTTTTATTACCAAATATCATCTCCCCAGACCTCAAATGGTTTTATCTTATTCAAGAAGGACATGGCCATTCTTTAGTTGGAACATTTGTTAACATTTTTACAGTCCATATAACCTTTCAGGGATTTATCCTAGGATTCAACTCCCTTATATCCTCTGTTACATTTCATATACACCCCCAACATAGGGGTGTATTCACCACCAATGAATAGTACAAATACATAAGAGTCCAGGATAGAATTGAATGGATTAGGAATAAAATGGTAGGGAGAGCTCTAAAAATCGATTTGGTCATACTATAAGCCAAAAATAATCTATGTACATTCTTAACACATCAACCTCCATGAAGATGTGGGGAACGGAATGCTGAAAATCGATTTGTTCTTTCTATCAGTGCACAAAAATATAACTACATGATTTCTTTGTATACACAGAAGTGAAACAATTTGAAATGGTAGGGAGAGCTCTAAAAAACTTATCTTCATATATATGGATGGGATATCATTCTTCATGTGGAAGTCATAAGTCCAAAAAAAATAAGTATAACCATATTTCGTTGCAGTTTTGGGGGAAAATAGACTAATCCTAACAAAAACATTCTCTAAAGAGAACTGAACTATGATATGTTTTCTATCAAGGAGAACCACTATTTCTTGATCATGTAAACCCTATTATCCAAACATATTTCAATCAAAATAATCAACTGAAGGGAACTTCTTTTTGAAATGATAAAAAATATTTAAGTTCAATAGTTGAGAGGCATCCTCGTATAGTTATTCAATTTTATAAATGGATCATTATGTTCGAAAAATCCATCCTCTACCCAAGCGATTCAAGAACCATAGATCTACCTCACTCTATGGGTGTTGATACTTTTATCCTTCATCATAGAGGAATATTCAATTCACTAAATAGAAATACGGGCTGGTGGTATTGGTTAAAATTGGAGTATGGTGGTTATGGTAGAAACTAGTGGTTGAAGTTGTAATAATATCTAAGGTAGAAGTTCAGGGTGGAAGTTAATAGAAGTAGAGGATTAATCGGTAGAGGCATTGAAAGTATTCTTTCAGTGGAATACTTATAGTTTTATCTACCAAATCATGCAATGAATGCATAAATATAGTGGAACACTAGTGGTAGTGGATGTGTGGGTGAGATAGCAGTGGAATCATTATACTGTTATCATATATTTTTTTAATTCAATTGGAAGTAATGGTGAAGGTAGAAACCCTCACATTGGATGTAACTCATAAATTAAGCAACACCAACAATGGCGGTTGATCAATAAAACAATGGTAATGAGTGGTGGTGGTATCTTTTCATTTGAAGAACATGGTAGAATCATCTTTATCAAAGTATAAATTGTTACTAGTAGAATCATTGTGATAGAAGTAAATGAACAGTGTTCATAACATTGAGGAGAAGAACATCATGGAGTAAAGAGGCTATGAGAATCAACAAATACTAGAAAATCAATGGTGGTCATGGTAGCTCTGATAAATGTATGTGATGGAATCGTATAATTCAACAGAATTTATAAATGCATTAGTCAATCTTTGAGTAGAGTCCATGGACTCCCTAATGTGAATATGGTCCTTCAAAAATGTGCTCGACCTTTACAACTATTGTCCACAATGTTTCTAGTCACATGTATTTTTGGTCTAGTGAACATTGATAGTGGAAGTTAGATATGGATCTTGTATGAGTGTGGGTGTAATGTTCATGATTGAGATGAAATTATTAAATTAAAATATTATCAGTGTTACTAAAAGTGGGTCTCACATCATAATTTCTTTTGATATTCTACTCCTTTGAATATGTCGCTACTTAATTCATGGATCTGAATCCTACATTGGATATGGGATCCAATATACACTCACACAATCCTTCATGGATATATATTTACCTGCTAAGGCCCAGCCTGCTTCATCCCACATAGATGTGCATCCCACGTGTAAATAATCTACATCCTCTCAAATTGGTTAGTCCTTGTTGGATTGTTCAAATATTTTCTTCCCGATCCTTAGGAAAAGAGAAAAGTGAAAATTTTTGTACCCATGTTAATAATAAACACCTCTTAAAAAATAAAAAAACTAAAAATCATTTGAAAATATTTTTTTTCCTTTTGAAAAAATATTATTCAAAATAAATAATTCCTTTAAAATGTTAAATCAATAAATGAATGGGAATTTAATCCATCAAAATCATTTATTTTTTAAAAAAATAGTTAATTAAAATTTTATGATCAAAAAAAGGACTACCTAAAAATTTCACTCTCTAATGAAAGTATTATGGTCACCCTAAATGATGTAAATGATAACCATTGATGGTAATTGATGATGTGTTCATGATATATATTTACACAATCCATCCTATTAATCATATTAAATAATGGATCTCTAACACAAATAATTCCAAGAGAATCTAATATCTTCCCATCATGAAGGTGTGCTAAAAAATATGAAAATACCCTCACGTCACACCTAAAGAGAATATTTATATATATAACCCCATAGAGATACTTGATTTAATTCTTACATAATTACCAAATTTTTTATATATAGATGAGTGTGATGCACTTGTAATGAACTAAAAGTTTTCCATGTTCAGTACAATTTTGAATGAGGGTATGAAAATATTTTGACCACTAAACCCTGTCCCTTGTATCCTAACTACCTTGAAGGTATCACCGTAAATAAATTTATTCCCCTATACTGGGGGGCCACATACCCATTGATGCTTCTCATGGATAGTGGAAACCCAGATACAACACTTTAATTATAACCATAGACCCACTCGATAATCCATTGTCTGCTGAGATTCTATACTAGAAGATAACTTTCAAACGATTTTATATAACTAAAATATATGGCCCATCCTAAAAATTATATGGAACTATATAGGATATTGTTTTCCCTACGATCAAACATGGCTACTTCAGTTATATTAGTGATTTTGATATGATTTATTCACAAAATTAGAAGTGAAGAACCACATTTTGGATAACCTATCAATCCCCATAATGGGATTAAGAATCCTAAAAAACTACCTACTAACTAAATACTAGATTTTGGTTCCCACATAGGAATCCAACATATAAGAGCCATATCCCTTGATTAGGTCCCTCTCTTCTATGAGTTATATATTCATAACCTCAAAAAATGATTTAAGGTTGAAACTTTTCACCAAAAATTCAACTAATAATATTAACCCCTCATAAAATAATATATCCTTGTATGCCTCATCCCTGTTCAAAATAAAAGACAACTGAAGGATTTCACTTAAATGAATAAAATATTCCAATTATTGAATATACCTCTATGTTAGATGCATTAAATAATGGCCCCTATCTACTATTAAAACATCACAGTTTACATTCTTATTAAAATAATCATATAAATCCATCTAGGATAACCCAAAATGTTTTTCAGCCTACACCAAAACATCATATGAGTTCATAGATGGTTCTCTTAACATATTTTCCACCAATTTCAATATCCTTATATTTTATGTCTCAGGAATGTCAAATATTTCTCATATGGACTTCACAAAGATCTATACATCATATGTGCGACCCTCTCCCAATAATAGAGCTAGATTATTAATATAGAACTCCATTGTTATATTAAAATTTTAAGGGCCAATTTGTATAGAAACACTACCCACAAATTAATCATCATAAAGTAAACTATATATATGTTTCTAATCTATAATTGATATTGGTGAAATATTTTTTTTCTATTAAACTATACTAATTAAATACACATGAACTGCCTATTGTTGCTCCACTACAGGAATCCAAGATGATACATCACTAAAATTAGTTGAATATTGTTCTAAAAAAATATTTATCAATGTTTATAATAAGTACTAATAAACATAAAATTTCCCTATAATATACAGACACCATATATCATAAGAGAATTATTCATCTTGGTAGTTTAATATATAATTTTCTACCCACTCCTTGTTGTTAAATAATACATACTAGTTCTCCAATATAACAATCAATTAGTAACAAAATTATTAAGCTTATGGATTAGTCATGCACAATCTCATTATAAAAAATATATTGAATGTATAAATATGATTTTAGGGAAACAATATGTTTTTGAACCTTCTTCCAAAATCAAGGATCATAAACATAAGGAAATATATGAATAAAATGTTTATTCTATAGGTATAGACCCAAAATTTTATCAAGGGAATATCCATTATTATTAATTTATCGTGGTTTAGCATATTCTATAAGTTATATCCACCACATGATGAAACCAAACAATTAAATTATATTAATTTTATCATTATATTTATAGGATTAAAATGGAAAATAGAATTGAAAATATTACAATGGAAAAATATTTGAAATATTATAACAAAAATATGAAAATGTGTATCTTCTCGATCCAGCAGAATAAACACAGTCAGGAAAAAATCTATATAAATAAATAAAAAATATTAGTTATTAATATTAATATTTTAAATGAAAATATATTTTCCATTTAATGTGACTAAGGAATTAAATAAAAAAGAAGAATTTATCAGAAGTGAAGATATTATATTTATATTACAAATATTAATTTTTGAATAATAATATTACAATTTGAATAGTAACCTTGTTTAAAGAACAATATAATAAATGTTGTGAATAGTATACTATTTATAAGATTTCTATCATAACTTATGGAAGTTTAAAATAAATTTTTTGGTAGCTTATAAATATAAAATATAAAATATTTATATCATTTTATATGTAAATTAAAGTTTTCAATTTGATAAATTATGTTTTTAAATATTTTTAAAACTTATATTTTTCAATTTAACAGTTATAATAAATATAATGATATAAAAAGGTATTTTATTTTTAAAATTTGGAATTTTAAATTAATTTTTCATTTTATTACAAGGATAAGATAATGTTTTCATACATTAATTAACTTTTCAAAGTGCCATAAAATTGATAATAATATTAAAATTGATATTTATCAAATAAATTAGGATTATATTATATAATATAGTTACATTATTTATAAATTTAATTTTAGAAAATAATTTTATTTTATGAATAAATGCATTGAAAAATGGTTAGGGTGAATTTTTTTTTATTATTCTAAAAAGGATTATTTTTTGGTGGATAATAAAATTTTGTAAAAACTGTATTTAATATTATAAAACATATACATGAATTATTTAGTCATAGATGATGTAATCACCCATTTTATTGAACTCATTGGAAACATTTACTATAAATATTCACAATAATAAAATATATAGGTCTTCTTGATCCAAAATAATAATAATTTGAATATAATTTTTAAAAGTATACATCTCCTCCACATATAAATACCAAACCTCGCCCCAGATTCACCTCAGACCCTCTAAGACTTTGAGATTTCAAAATTTTGCAAATCTCCCTTCCTAATCCTCTCCCCCATCCCTATTGTTTTAGGTCACAACAAATTACCAATTCCTTGGGCCATAATAAGTGTTTCAATGAGGGGAATATTAAGAGGTAATATTCTCATTTTACATCTTCTAAATACATATATTCATATACCTTCTTTCCAACTCCATAATCCAAAATATAATAATAAATATATAATAATATATATACTATAATTATATATTTTTATTGGAGTATATACCATCCACCACATTCTAATTTTATTGTTTTCTGAATAAAAAATCATTGTTCATATTATATCGGTTCATCGTCTTCATGGATGATGAGTTTCCATTTTACACAACCACATTTATGAAAATTTTAAATTAACATATAAGTATTTGAAAATAAATAATTATTTATATTATATATTTTTTCAAATTATATAATAATTATATGTCGGTAAAATTAAATAAAATGAAACTATTTCTTCATGGTTGGTAAAACATATTAAATGATAAAACAAAATAATGATAATTTTTTAATAAAAGAAATATATTTATGTTAGATCTATTATGGGTAATTAGTACTATTTCAAAATACAAAATTATATGAGAAACATTTCAGTTCACATTTGTAGTTTTAGCCTCATTTTACAATAATATCAATAATTATTCAAAATTTATCTGAGCATGTAACCATGGAATGAACACAACCATAACAAAAAATTAAACATTATTCCTCATTGAGCTAAATGTAAATGATTATAATTAAATCATAATAAATAAAATATGTGGTATTTTTTTTAAATATGTAATTTTCTAATCTAATATTATTATCCCATATGTTATGTTAAAATGAATATGAATTCTTAACATAATATAAGCAGTCTCCCTAAACCACCATTTTTCTTTGGATTTTGAACATCTCCCTCTATCTCTCATTCTTTCTCTATATTTAAGGATATGTTCTGATTCAAAATTATATATATATATATATGTGTGTGTGTGTGTTTCTCCCATATATAAATAATTTATTATCTCTTACTTTGATGGTTAAATGCATGCCTTATGTTCATTTCTAAAAGACTACATTATGAAATATTCTTTTATTATGATATAGGGAAAGGATATGAATCTCATTTCATTCAGTTTTTATTTTATATGTTCATATATTATGATTGGTTTCCATTTTATGAACACATAAGTACATATATGTTATGATGGGTTCACCTAGATAGTGTTCCAATGCATTTAGAAATGAGATTTGTCTTGTAAGATGGAATATATTTTATTAATGTGTAATCCTAATCTCAAATAGGACTTTATCCACCTTATGATGTTGGATAGGAAGTTAGCCATAAATTATGTTTATTTATTATTATGTGTTTCTTCCCCATTCCCATATTTCTAGGATCTTATGATTCTATTCCCTCTATGTCATTCAACAATTTTATTATTTATGATCCCTTTCTTTAGGATATCATGTTCTCCTTTTTGACTCGTATGTTATGTGGTCATGTGTATGCACATGAGCCTTAGCCCAGTTGATGAGTACTTTTTAAGTGCATCCAATAGACCTGGTATCAAATCCCAGCAGAGGCTAATTTTTGGGTATTGTAGCAGTACTATAGCATCACTGTAGCAGCACTGTAGCAGGAATTTTGCAGAACTGTAGCAGGTACTTTATTATGAACTGTAGCATGCATTGTTTGGCACTGTAGAAGCCGGGAATATTCCCTTGTTTGGGACTTCGGGCCACCGATTTGGTCCAAGAGTCATTTAAGGCCTTCGGGCCACCCAGGCCTTTAGATCAGTAAGGCCTTCAGGCCACCTCAAGGCCTTCGATACACCTAAATTGCCGATTTAAACTAGACAACCTTCAAGGAACAAACTTTAGCAGGAGGAGGAGCAAGGAGCTTTGACCATAATAGAAGCTAAATTGATTGCAATAATGAGAGGGTATGACACCTTCCATTGGGACAAGCATGTGCATGAATGGGAAAGCCTAACTGAACAGCCATGAGATGATGGAGAGCTGATTTCACAATGAAGATGCTGGGGAGGAGCAGTTACAAGTAGTTATTCTGGGTTGTATGCAATGTTTGAATCCTGCGGGCAATGAATTCCTCTAAGGCCTACGATCCATGTAATACGTATACCTACGGGCCTTGTAAGGGTTCTATCTCACTTCATAAAAGGTGGATTATCAAAATCAATAAAAAATGAAGGCCTTCGGGCCATTGGAGTAGGGAATATTGGGCTTCGTAGATCACCCTTTTAGTTTATGTATTTATTAGGTTTTCTGTATAATTTTAATGATCTTGAATTTTTAGGATCATATCAAATATAATAAAATAACGGTTTTTGGATTTAATAATTTTTTATGCATTATTACCCATGTTATGAAAATAAGCATAGCCTCATAATATTTTGGATGTGTTGATTAAATGATTATTTTAATGATAATTTAATAATAAGTATAAAGTCTTGGGTAAAAATAGTTAATATTATAGAAGGGTATAGTTATCTAATGTGATTAGGATGGGAATAAATTTTTTAGAACACTATTTATAAGTCTATGTGTATGAAAATATCTAGGAAATTTTTTGATGTATAGAGGGAGTAGTCTACAATCAATTATATCCCCATCTAGATACTAAAATTGGAAGTGGATCTATCACATTTTCACCTCGGGGTAAAAACCACTAAAAGGAACATTGGACATTAACTTAATCATTAATATTTTCATGATAAAGCTATCATGATTCCTATGTGGTTTGACACTCCCAGTGGATATGATTTAGAAATTCACAAACCCTTTAGGAACCACTATGATATACTTGAAGAAATTGTTAGGTGATGTATCCTAATACAGAAATTTCCATACTTTACCTAGATTCTATACATTAGAATAATATTTTTGTATATAAATTTCCTTTATAATTTATTCCACATATTTACATAATGTCCCTTTTATATTATATTTTTATTGAGTATTTTCATTCAAATTGTTTTAATTTTATTTAATAGTAGGAAATTGGATTAACCATGCCAACAACTAATGTGAAAGTTAATGTAATGATTTACCTAATTATATGCCAAAAAATATGGTAGTTTGATCTTGGGAATTTGTGGAAGTACATGATAATGTGATTCATGCTATAAAAACAAACATTAATCATTTGAAACACCCCCTTCTACCAAGAAGGAGCATGTTGTAGTCGATTACTTTTTACAACAAAGGAATCATGTACATATTTTATCTTTTGAAAACCTCATAAAAATATATTAACTCAATTGAGAAGATATTATTTATCTTTAAATTCTAAGAACAATAAAATTTTATGTTCGCTATTTATCATCTTGAAAGATAATCCAAATAGTGGTTATAATTTAACAAGAAAATAAATTGTAAAGGTAAGATTTATTCCATGATATGGGAAGTATTCATGAAAATAAATTTCAATAATTATTTTCATTTAACTCTCCATCCTAAAATTATAGGGGTTTCCCCTTTATAATTAAAAGGAAGAGGACTCTATCGGGTAGTATGATGAAAAATTGGCATGGCTTCAATGATACACCTATATCTTTTTAATTATCATTGAGCATGAGGTGGAACAATTTTTCAATGGGTTGATGATTATTATATTAAAATAAATAGTGATTAAATACATTGAGATTATTGAGGATATTTTCTATTGTTACCTTAAGATCATAGTGGTTCTTGGGGACTCTCAGTGGTCTCTGGGGACCAGATATAATAGTCATAATGTAGAGATTAGTTTTGGAGTATCTATATAGAAATCTCATTCTGTAATGAAAATCCAACAGCCCTTGTTTCAATAGTTAGATGACAGGAATCCTTGAATCCATTTGAAGAGAACCAAGATATGATTGAATTGTGGAAAAGGGGATCATTTGGATAATCAATGTAGATGATAGATAAAGAAACCCAATAATGCATAAGAATAAAATAATGTTTAGATAAATACTAACTTTAGGTATAGTATTTATACTGTAGGGATCATTGGAATTATTAAATCCAAAATCCATTGAAAATGGTTGTAGGAGATAATAAATGATCAAAATATATATGGAATAGATATAAGGGTAGTAAACATGTTATCACTACTTCTATGGTGGATCTAAATAATAATTTGGTGACAGGTATGCTTATTAATCATTCCATAACAATGATTGTACTATTTGATTCTATTTCTATGAATTTTATGATATATTTCAATTTTATTATAATTATTTATAATCCACCTAAAAACACATGGGTTAATAATTCTATTAGAATTGTAAATTGATCAATTATGGAATACTAAGTATATAACATCTACTCATTCAATGATTCTGATTGAACACTCCATAAAATATTTTCATGCTTACATTAGTCGAATTTATTTTTTATAGGGTAGGTATTGGTTTTCTTGATATTAATTAAACATCAAATGTGAAGTGTGGAAGATTAGTCTTTACATATCGAGTAATCATCTGATTCCAAAAAAGTGTAATGAGGAGGATAAGTCACTTTTGGAATCATCATCTCAATTGTGTATATTATTTTCTTATATGTAATCATATCATTAAAAAAATTAATAAAAATGATAGAATTATTCTTGAATATATTCCAATAATGAGGGATTAAACTGATACATTCCCCTAAATATTTTCCATGTATTACTCTAGAGTGATAGGTTGAGTTACCAATTCAATATATACCTAGATCTCTACCCATATCAAAAAATCTCTGAAAAATATAACCATTAACATTAATGAACTAAATAAGTAGTTACAAGATAATTTAGAAAATGGTTTTATATAACTCATTTATTCATTTTGGGTATTCTTATCTTCCTTATCCACAAGAAGTTTGGTTCAATGCACCTTTCCATTAATCTTCATGATCTCAAAAAATGAAGAAAATGAAAAATTATCCACTACCCTAGAAATATGACTTGTTTTATCATTTATGTGGATCCTGGTTCTTCTCTATGGTCGACCATCAGCCAGGATATCACTAATTATAGGTAAATATATAAGATATTATTTTGATTTCATTTCAAAAAATGTATAGGTAGTATGATTTTATAGTGATAGCCGTCAGTATCACAAATTCTCTAGTACTTTTTATGGATGTAATGAACTAATTTATTATAGATTACCTATCCAATTTTTTGATAGCCTTTATTGATGATATTCTGATATACTCCAATAGGTGGAGGGAGGATTTGGATTATTTAAATACTACGCTAATGAATTTCCGACTGGGAATGCTATATGAAAACTATCGTAAATGTGAGTTACAGATAGAGAAATAATTATTCTTGGGGAATGTTATCCCTAGTAAATGGACATTTTTTGACCCTTCTAAGATAAAGTAAATTGATGGGTGTCTCAAGACCATATCTGTAATGGAGATATTTAGTTTAAATGGACTATATGGGTGTTACATAATCTTTTTTGAGAAACATATCATAATATTAAAACCTTATAACTGTGTTGACTCCTAAGGGACTATAGATATTCTGGATTAATTAATATGAAGATTACTTTATTTAATTCAGAAATATTATTGTCGCTACACTATTCCTCATGATGCCCTCAATTTGGAAACTTTTCATTGTAAACTATGATGCTTCTTTGGAGTGCTTGAGTTATGTAGATTTGAAAATTTTTAAAGTCATAGACTACACTTTATGGAAATTAAGAGTTTATGACTAAAACATCCCAACAAAAGATTAGGAGTGTCTACAATGATAATCACATTGAATATTTAATTTCACTGTGCATATAGAGAGAAGTATGAGATACATATATAGATCATAAGAGCCTAAAATATTTTTTAATATATAAGAAGATTATTATGGATGAGTGATGATTTTTACAGTTGATGGAGGAATATTTCTACTGAATTGGATACCATCTGAGGGAATTAAATAATGTTGAGGATTCTCTAAGTAGAATGGATCTGAAAACCTTATCAATAATGAGAAAAGAGACTGATCCAATAATAATATAAATCCAATTTATGTAAATTGGAATCATAGAGAAAATAAAATCATCATTCATTTCTAAAATTACTTCTTAACCATTCCATATACATAAAATGATGGATTATAAAAGATATGATTTGGAAATATAGAATAAGGTGGATCTTATAAGGAAAATTAAATCCTCAGAGTTCAAAATTGATGAAAAATGAGTTACGTGATTTGGGTCAAGACATAGTATACATTAAAATCCCTATAAAGTGAATGTTTTGTTAAATGATGCACTTAGTGTGACATTCTCCAACAATATAGGGAGGATTATGATTTATCAAGATCTTTAAGGGAATGTTTTTTTGGGATAATATAGACAATGAGATCATGGAATACACATCAAAATTCATGTTATACAAGCATGTGATGGATGAAAGGTAAAAGTCCATGGGGATGATGTAATCATTACCCATACTAATATAGAAATCATAAAATATAATCATAGACTATTTCACTAGTATTTTGTTGACATCAATAGGAAATAATACTATAAGGGTTATGGTGGATCATCTTATGGTTGTTTTTATCATAGTTTTAATTTGATAGAAATTCTTACTAAATCAAAATTCAGGGATATACAACATAGATGTGGTGAGGCTACATGGAATAACACTGTCAACTGTATCCAATTGAGATTCGATATTTACCACTATGTTTATGAAAATTCTCCATGATTCTCTAAGAAATGAGTTAAAATTTAGAATATATTATCACCACCAAACTAAGGTCCAATTATATAAGATTATATAGACAGTAGAAGAATTGTTGAGATCATTCTCAATAGACCTCAAAGGATGGTGGGATTAGAATCTTCCTCTAATTGAGTTCTTGTACAATAATTGTTTACACTAAAGTATATAAATGGATATATATGTATCCCATTAATAAAATAATTTATTACCACCTATATTCATTGATTAAGATCATGCTTGAAAGCTTCTATGAATAGAAATAGTTGAAAAGATGGCAGAAAAAGTCATGCACATTCAGAAACACATCCTAAATACTCAAAGTTGAAAGAAGATCTATTCTAATAACCATCAATGATTATTGGAGTTTGAGGTCATAGATAATGTGTCCCCCCACCTCCTTCAATTGAATACATTCATAATATTTTGGTTGAATGGTTAGATATATTTGTAGTATCATAGCCCCTTTGAGATTAATTATCATGTTTTAGCCATGGCCAATCGATTATCACCCCCAGAAACCCTTTCTCTAGTACATGATGTATTCCATTTATAAATATTAATTAAGTACATACCATATCCCTTATATATACTAAATTATGAGGTTTTAAATTGTAAATCTGATCTCACATATGAATATAAATTAGTGAAGATGTTGGACCATTGATATAATGTTATACACAATAAGACAACTTAACTAGGTAAAGATCTATAGTGAAACCATAATTCTGAAGAGGTGACATAGGAACTTTAGAAATAAATAAATTATAAGTTCCATAATCTATTTTCAACCTATTTTGTAAAAATAATTTTTTTTGGGTGAAAAATATTATGGTGGAAGAATGTAAGGACCAAGAATATTATATATGGAATTTCCCTCCTATGAATTTATTTATATTGTATGGTGTATTTTAAATCAAAATCACCAAATTATGAATAAAAAAAAATTGTTATATTAAACTGAAAATTAATTTTAAAGGATAAAAATGGATATAATTATTTAAGGTATTAGAATAAGATAAAAATAAAATAAATTATTACTAAAATATTAAAATTTGGATCCTCTTTATACACCAAAATAAATGTACTCATGAACAGCACTGTATAAAAGATGTGGCATATTAGAAATTAAATATTCATCGTGAAAATTAAAATAGATATAAAATTGAGAATAAATAGAATTTAATGAATAATTCATTAATTCTTATGAATTCTTATGAAAAAATAAACCCATATGACAATTTCAAATTTGATCATTAGAATAGTAATCTCACCATTGTAATAGTAATCAAAACATTGGAATAGTAATTTTATCATTATGAATAGTAACATAGCCATTAATATAATAACCTCAGCTATGGAAGGGAAAAATATTATTTTGGTATCATATAAAATGAAAATATGATATATTTATTAAAAAGTATCATAAATAAATTATTTTAAAATGATAAATTATGTCTTTGTATTTTTTTAAAACATAATCATTTTATTTTATAATTTATAGTAATTTAGAAGATTTAGATGAATGATTATTTTAATAAAATGTATTTATGAAATCATATTATTATTTATTATAATGTTAAGATAATTTTATGAGACAATAAGAAATTTATTAATGGATTATAAAATAGATCAAATTATTAAAAAATAAAAATTTCAATTAAATGTTGATTTTATTTATTATTAAATTTATAATATTTATTAAATTATTTAAATAAAATTCGTTTCAATTAAGAAATATAAACATCAAAAAATTGTTATGGTGATGTTTCTTTATTTTCTTCAAAGAGAATAATTATTTTTGAATTTTGAAATAAGGTACAATACAATAGTTAATATTATAAGTGAAACACATGGATTTTTTTTAATAGATGATATAATTAATCATTACTTTAAACTAACATACACCAATTACTATATATACTCACCAAATAATATACTATGTATTATCTTAAGAGAAATAAATAATAAAATTAATATAATAATAAGAAATACCACTCTCCACCCATTATAAATATCACCCCTTCCCCTCATACCCTCTAGGTCTTAAGGAATTACAAGTTTATACCCATAAATCTTCCCAACCTTCACCCAATGTCCTATTTATACTAGTGTAACAAAAAAAATCCTATTTTCCTTAATGTGCATTTCGTGGAGGTGAAAACTATGTGATAATATTCTCAATTTACATCCATCCAATGTAAATTTTTGTTCACAATGCCCAAAGGCTCATGGGGGTGAAAGTGGTGAGGCACAAGGGAATCACCACTTGAAAAGAGATTTAAATCATGTGGATAAGACACAATATTTTGAAAAATAATGATGTGTTCATAAGTATTTCCCCTTTATCTATAATTTCATCCACAAAATTCACTTTCCCCCATGTTTGGATAATAATGATGTTTTCCCTGATAATCATATTGAACTTCCTGGTAATGGGCACCATATTTCATTGAACTACAAGATTTTACCTTATGCGACCCAATAGGTTTTTTAATCCAACTCCTCCTCAACAATGTAAATTTTATAAAACCTCAACAAAATAAGACCACTATATAATCCCCTTATTTCAATCCCATCAATATTACTTGAACCATAGAAGGAAATGAAATTAATAATCACATAACCTATAACATAGTCCACCAATACAAAAACTCTAAACAATATATTCACATAAGATCCATCAACATTCAGATATAGGATTGATCTAGGAGCCCTCCAGTTGAAATATCACCCTTGATGATTACTATTTTAATCCAAAAAAATTTCAATACCTCTTAGAAAAATATCCTTGGCTAAAGATGATACCCTCCCTCCAGATATAAAATTCACAAAGTCCACTATAATTATCATAATCGAGACATTGATGAAAATGTGAGATCATATCCTACCATATATTTCCTTGATCCATGTTTCTCAAAACACCATAAACACTATTAAAAAAACCATTTTCCCACACTCTGGTTTAAATGGTATGCATCCCATCCCTAGAACCAATTTTTGTAGAAATATATAGTAGACTCCGCTTACACTTAAATCCCCATACACTGGCCAATATACTCAAAGATGAAATTAAACCACTCACCCATGAAGAAGAGATGCCAAATATATTTTGAATATGGGTTCGTGTAGTTTAGTGTTGTGAGGATATAAAATATCCCATCTTCTTCTTGATTTTGTCTGTGGGGATAGCTCCATTTGACACATGTCAAATAAGAAAAAATTTCATAAATTTAATTTCATTAAAAAACAGGTTTCTCACTCTTTCATTCTGCTTTTCGGCCATGAAACACCCAAAGTCTCTGTATCCAATGATTGATGGACCTACTTTCCAAAGTCAGGAGTTCATCGGATGGTCTGACCAGCGACCCTTAAGAACTCACATTGGTTGATAGGATGGGATGTCTGTCTCATCACACTTTTTGGGGGGGGGGAATTATTTCCTATTCCGGGACTCTCTTATAGATTTAAGATGTATTCATATGTTCACAAATCTTTGGTTTATACCCAAACATAGTATCCATGGATTTAACCTTGGTTGTCAACTGTCAACTGGACATAGGGGTTCGGAATCATTTATGCTCGAGGTTTACCATCCCTCGTTGGATTAATGACCCCTAAGGGTTGGAACTCACTTGAGGCAGCACTAGGAGTGGCGCAGTGAACCGACATGGAGATGATCGGATCGACCGGTTATTGGGCTTGAACCTCATGGAGGATTCATATCTACCCTGTCTAGGAGGCAGGGATCAAAGTCCACGTAGATTGAATAGGTTTTGGGGGACCAACGTTCAGAGAGACCGGGTGGTCCAATGGGTGGTGGGCTTGAACCTCATAGAGGCTTCCTATGTACCGTGTCTAGAAGGTAGGGATCAAAGTCCACGCAGTTCGCTTTGGCTTGGGGCTTACGCTCTGGGGCAGCCCAGGATGATGGATTGGGGCTTACACTCTGAGGAGGCCCATAGGAGGATTTTGTGGTCGATGCTTAATCTAAGCCCACGTGAGTCATGCTCAGTGTGAGAAACAAGAGGCCACAGGGACCAGAGGATCACATCGTGAAATGTGCGTCCATGAGAAGCAGAGTGGGGCTTATGCATGAAGGCATATAAGGTTGATGGATTGGGGCGTACACTCTGAGGAGGACCAAAAGTTTGGGGAATACTCCGAGATGGACGCCTGGGGCGACAATGGATAGCGGGAGAGGGAAAGGGGGGGTGCTCCTGTTCCCATACCCTCTCTTGCAGTGCACGAGGTCTTTCTTATGATGGATATTTTACGATCTTTGAGGGACCCTCAACAAGTGGATGGGTATAAAAGGGATTCCTGAGCTCAGAATCCACATTACCGTGGGAATGTGAACCCATAAATGCTTCGGAAATCTGCCCAAGGGTCAGGGCAACCCCTTTTCCCCTGTTTACCGTGGGTATGTGAACTCGAAATGGTGTACTGATGCGCCTGAAAGTTATACCACATGGATTCAGTGGATCTGGCAGAGGCCTCAGCTCGGGGCTGATGAATGGGCCAATGAGGGATTTGCGGAGGACCTGGCTGGATCGGAAGGATTTTTCCTCGCTCTAGAAATGAGAACACCGATGTATTTGGTGACCCACCGAGAGGTATGGGTGGTGGAGCCCTTCACGTGGGGAAGTGCCACACGGTTGGAGAAGCCGTCCACGAACCAGGGTGGTCTGCGGACTGATTGGTATCCCGCGAACCAGGTTGGTTCGCGACATCAGGTTCAATTCGCGAACCAGGGTGGTTCACGGATTCGGGTTCAATCCACGAACCAGGGTGGTTCGCGGAGGGTTTCAGGCGGGTAGCGGTGGCCAAGGGTGGCGCCGATCAGAGGCTCGTCAATCGGGGTTTCGCTCGTGGAGGAGGGTGCTCCACGGTACGACAGATGGGAAAAAGGCATAAACTCCCTAGTCCGCGTGGAAGTCATCCGCAGAAGGGGTATGGTTCGCGGCTTTCCTTTTTTTTTAGGTTCGCGGTTCACAAAATTATTATGTGGTTTCCAATTCCTTATTAATTCATATACCTGTTGTGGTTTGCGGATGGTAATTTCACTGTTTGCGAAATCCGAAGCCTTCCTTCAATCGATCTCTTTTCGAATCCCCAATCCCTCTGAATCTAATTCCAGTTTTCTGATCCCATTCTTCTTTCCCCCACAGTATCCTTTTATAGAGTGGGGAAAGGATTGTATCTATGGCCACGCGGCACCTTTTGTGGTGTCTCATAACCAAATACCCAGTTCACAGCTGTCATGGTCAATCCTCGATTTGTGGTGGGTATTGAACACTCCCCTCCTCCGAAAGGCGAACTCAGGGAGTGCTCCGCGGCTGCGGAGGGTTCTGCCTCTATTCCGCGAATGAAATCAGGTGCGGCTTGAACCGGTCGATGCGGTCCGCTTTTGGGGTGGTTCGTGATGGTGAACCGGACTGGCTCCCATCCTGCCTCGCGACCACGGAGGCTCTCCACCTCCATTTTGTGAAGGACAATGGCTCGCGGAGGGGATTCCTCGCGGTGCCTAGCCACGTTGCGCTTCGATGGACCGGTTCGCAAACCGTTATTTTTTTTTTCTCCTCTTTGATTATTTGCCCCAATGATTTGTGGGATTTGGGTAAAATTTCCTTTATGGATTTTTCAGGACACTACAAATTCTCCCCATCAGAATGGGGTCTGAATCGGAACGAAGAGGAGGTCATTCCGATGCAAAGTGGTCCTGAAACTGAGATGGTTTTCGGTAGAATGGTGGACCCGGTAGGGGACCATGCCTATAAATACATGGAGCCCTCACACTTGTCCATTACCGAATTCTTCGCAAAACCAGAGCTCCTTCGCCTCCGCGTGTTTTTTTCTTTGTGAAGTACCTCGTCCGCGAACTGGCATCAACCTCCGTGAACCATTCCTCCTTCGCGGTCGCCTTCATCCACGAACCAACTTCCCAACCATGAACCATTACTCTTAATTAATTAAAAATTAAGTGATGACGGGTTGTGGAGGAACTTGCTTCGCGGTCTCGATGCTCCGTGGACTAAATATCTCTTGAACTATAAAAAAGTATATGAGTCTTCCATATAAACTCGGGATTGAATTTTCGCAGAGCTACTTGGTTTGCGGTTTCCTGGCCAACGCTCCGCGGGTCAGGTCTTTGCGGACTGATTTCGCGATAGGATGGTTCGCAGGATGATTTCATCACGAACCATCCTCGAAGGCCACCTTGTGGATTTTGATTATGATGGCCTCTTAACCATACATTTGGTTACTTTTGTCCAGGTTTATATTCCAGACTAACCAATTGTTGGCTCTCATTGCGCAGGGAGAAAATATGGTTCCCCCTCATTCTACGCCGAGGCCTGCTGCAGAGCCCCTCTCAACTAGCTCAGAGAGACGTTCACCTATGATTCACATAGCAATGTGCGTCAAAGAGGACCCTAGTCGGTCCATAATTCCTGATGATGGTGCATTGAAGATCCTTCTCTCTCCGAATCTTCTGAGTTATCCATTATCTAATCGGCTCCATATCTACGTCTTCGATCTTCAAGATGATGTCCCTATCCCCCCTACTTTCTCAGGTCTCTCTTATCCTTTCCTGGAAGCGCCTTCAAAATGCATTCAGTCAAACCTTACACAATATGGGTAGATAATCTCTAATTTTGGTCCGAAAGACACATTTATTCTGAGGGGCTTTGTCTGGACCCAAAGCGATTAGTGCACTCAAGACTTTTCTCAAAAATCTGTCCTTAAAGACTACCCTTCTATTATCAACCTTGCTCGAAGGGATCCTAATGTGGGGTGGGTTTCCAGGTGGGATCTTCGTTCCGACGGGCTCTTCTCAAATTATTGGGCTTGGGATTTCTGGGTCCATCATCATTTTCGGGAGTCT
The DNA here is from genome assembly GCA_963277665.1 of Viscum album. Lineage (NCBI taxonomy): Eukaryota > Viridiplantae > Streptophyta > Magnoliopsida > Santalales > Viscaceae > Viscum > Viscum album. The sequence goes on from CAUJRU010000208.1 coordinate 693,847, forward strand.
CCCGATTCACTGGAAGCGGTCAACCTATATTCTGCAGTGTGGGCTTCCCAATTTTCTATTTATCCACCATCTTCGATCCTACTCGACATGTTCAGCCGCTGGTGTTCAAGTACTAATACTTTCCTCCTTGCCCACGGTGAAGTCAGCATTAGTCTATGGGACATCTACCAGATAAGAGGACTACCAATTGCGGGAGAGATGTATGAAGAATATTTTCCCACTCCTGATGCATGGGACGACGTTGAACAAGTGCCTTTATTGGAGAAAGAGCTATTGACCATGGTGGAGCAGTCACTGGGTCAGGCCTTGCGTGCCCGCTCGCTTATTCCTTATAGCACCTGGATAGGGTTATTTCTGAACACCACTGGTCCTACGTCGAAGATTAAGCGTCCCCGGACTCATCCTTCCCAAAAGTCACGAACCATTCAAGGTTCTTACTGGGCGGTTCTAGAAGCAGGAGACCACCATTTATGGGGTTACGAGGTGCGCCCTGGTGTGTCGCCTATGCTCTGGTTGGCCAGTCTGTTTGCTACATTTTTGAGCGGATGTCTATTTCATTCCTGGGATGTTAACCCAGGTTTTTGGGCCTGCACTTTGATGATGGCGGATGAGTTAGTAGAGGCCTTCTTGGTGAATTTAGTCGTGCCCACTTTGGCTCGTATCTACGAGCTACTGAGCCACATGCAGGTGTGCGGGTCACCCTACCATCTAAGCGGGCCATTTCAATTTTTGTAGGGCTATGTGGTGGATCAATGTCGATGTTATAAATATCGTCACAACATGGTCATCCATCTTTCTACCTTTTGTCCTACCCTACTGGATATAGACGGAGTTCGCTTGAAGTCTCTCAACTTTAGTGAAGTCCTAGAGCTCCTGAGCGAACTTCTCCCAGTTCATCTTCACTCCCTACCCCACCCCTTCTAGCATCTTAGTTGAAAACCGTTGGGGGTTCTTGGAGGAGCACTCTTACATGGTCTCCATGTGGGACGGGTTTTTGTCTGCACAGATCGACGATGTCTCTTTGTACGAGATGTATGTCCCATATCGCTTTTCTCTCCAGTTCAGGTGCTTGCAAGACAAAGTTTCCCTTCCCCATTCTCGGGCTTAAGGACTGCATCCAACCATACTTCGTTAGTGGTGGCTGATGCTGACACGGGAGGGATCTGATGCCAGTGTTCCCTTGCCTGATATAGGCGTGGCTTCCGGCCTTTCCATGGTGTATGCAAAAACATGGGTAAAATACTATCCTGAAGGGATCCTTGGGATGGATGTCCGGAAGGTTCCCAAATCGTGAGGTATGGTGGCCGTTGCATCCACTACACCTTCTTCATCAGTTTTAAGGGAGGGCCAACAAATGGCTCATCGATGAAAGCGACTCAGAGAACTTCCTTCTCCCAACCATGCGGTGGCCGTAGTCCAGAAAAATTCATCCTTCTTGTGCATCGATGAGGAAGACCATGTGGTGTCGGTTCCCAGCAAGACCATCCCGGAGGTTCTTCAAGTCGATGTCGGGTTAGCAACTTGGTCCCCCAGCCTGAACTGGGGTTAGGGGCTACAGACTTTCCAAGTTCAGAGTCAACTTCTAGTGAGCACACGTCCACGCAGGCTGTCATGCCATACTTTTTTCTCGTGTCATCCAGCGAGGATACCAAAGATCCTCATACCATGGTGGACCAGCGGGCAGTGTGCAGATGGGCCTGGCCCCGAATTTCTGAAATCATCACTGAAACCCCCTTATCCGAAATGGAAATGAAAACCAAAGCTCTTCGTCATCTCTTCATGGGTTTGGGGTTGGGTGGCTTTGACTATTGGCAGTTCTATTCTCTTGCTTTCCATGTTTTCATGGCCCGCGAGGAAGCTGTCACTAATGAATGCATGCTTGCTCACTTTGAGACCACCCATTGTGGGTCCCAAACCTTGGAGGAAACCACAACAAAGCTCCATCAACTGATAGCCTGGGAGGAGATCTCTCGAGATCAGGCACCCATCCTATCCTCTGAGTTGGATGAATGCAAAGAACGGTCCACGATGATTAGGGATAAGTTATCGGCTATGACTAGTTGTCTTGAAATTACCATAAATGGGATCAACGATCTCTAAACTATAGTGGAGCATATCTATCCGGTGGATGAGGTTGAAACTAGGGAGAAGGCAGTGTTGGAACAATCTTGCAACGACCTTCACCGCACAGTCGCTGATCTGGTGGGGAGAGAAAGTTAGGATCCTTTATAACTATCAGAACTAGTTTTGTATCCCCTATTTACTTACCTCTCTGTCCCCCTCTTTTTTTTGTGAAGGAGAGACCCTGGCTTGTGGACGTCCTCCCTATTTTTTTGTTCGAACGAAACACATTCTCTGTCAATCACTCATTGTTATGGAATTTGATTGTTACATATAACAATTGTTGTGAAAATAACAATTCCCTAAATCAAGACTAATCATAACACAGGAAAACTAGCCCTAACGTTTTCCTGGACCATGGGATCCAGCGAGCGTAGTCTGACTATTGCTAGGGTTTTATGGGAAGACCCTACAAACTTTTTTTGTCTTTTTATTTTTTTAATGCCCTGATTTTTCCTTGGCCCATTTGGTATGGACCCCGCGGGTATAACCCGGATTTTTATAAGGTCGCACTTTTCAGGTTTTCGGCCTAACAGGATTTGTGCCTCTTTCTTTTATGAGCGGTTTAAAGTCCCGCCGACAAGACTATCATTACTGATGTTTTAGGTTGAACATCTTTGACCAAATATGGTGGGGTGAGGGCCCCAATGAGGTTCAACTGATTAAAATATGTCTTAATACCCTTCAAATGCACTTGGGGAAAAACATGTTTGAATTTGAGCGGCATGCAGGGCATGTCTCAAGGCATGGGAGTCGTATCAGCGTATAGAGGTAGGAAGAGCATTGCCTAAGGAAAACTTGCCTTTGGTAGACGAGCCAGGGGAAATCAATATGCAATTCCGATGAGGGAATGGTATTCATAGTCATACAAAGGTGTCTTTAAGTCAAAGACTTATTCATTTCTGATGGCCAGGGGACTTCATGGAAGTCCGGATTATAGAAACCACAATGGGTTGCATGGAATGTTCTGAAAACCACCATGGGTGGCTTAGAAGGGGAGTGTGACATCTGAAAGGGTTTTGGGAACATCCTTACTAATCAAGAGTGTGGTCCGGAGACCACCTCCCTACGCATTTAGTTAGCGTAATGGATGGTTGAAGCTTGGCACAGTTTAAAGTGATGCAGCTAGGACATCATCTGAAATGGAACGAGTTCTCCTGGTTCTTGGTAATCTTGTCAAAGACGTTCTTCCACATTCAGGTTGTATTGTGAAAGTGGTTGGTAATTTTGTAGCTCATAGGTTTTCCGATTCCCAGGATAGAAATAGGGGCTCAAAGGCCAAGAGGCGTACGGAGAGAAGCATAAGGAGATCTTGCCTTTGGTATACGGGCCAGGGGTGATCAATATGCAGAGCCACTGAGAGAATGGTATGTATAGTCATAAAAATGTTTCCTTAAGTCAAAGACTATCCACTTCTGATAGACGAGAAACTCTAGGGAAGTTGAGATTTGGAACCACCAGGGGTGGCTTATGAGAGTTCGGCTTTTTCTGAGTACAGAGTATGGTTTATGATGAGAGGGTTCCTGATTATGGGGGAAATATCTAGACTAAACTTATTGAGAATGGGTGAAGTAATTATTTCTCATGCTGGTGTGAGGCGGTGGTTCATGCAGGTCTGACCCGTGCACTGCAAGAGAGAGAAAAGCCACTGTTTTTTACTAAACCCGTGATGGGTTCGACCGTGCAGTTTAAAGTCATGCGGTAAAGAAGAGGAGAATTATTAAAGGTTTCTATGTAGTTTAACGTCATATAGAGAGCATGGATTCCGTGTATTTTATCATCATGTAGTAAAGACAGGGATATCTTTAAAGGTTTTCATGTAGTTTAACATCATGCGGTGAGGACGGGGGGACATTTTTGGGAAGGATGATTTTCATCAGAATATTACTGGGCTTGAATACCTCAAAATTCCCCAGACGTGAAAGGGGGGTTGATGGTGTAAATCCTGGTTCCAGGGCCTCTTGGATCAGGAGAGGTGATATGAGGGCTCTGAGGCCGGTAAGCGTATGCAGCTAGGAAGAGTGTCTCCCGAAGAAAATCTTGCCTTTAGTAGACGGGCCAGAGGCTATCAATATGTAGAGATGATGAGGGAATGGTATGCATAGTCATGAAATGGTGTCCACAAGTCGATGACTTTCCACTTATGATGGCCATGAATGGTTATGAGGATCCGCAATTATCCGGGCCATGAAGTCTGTCATCTGGTGAGGAAATATCTGGGCATGTCGGGGGCATTCATCCCAAGTTGTTGTTAAATATTAAAGATCCCCCCTGCGATGATTTATCTTGTTCACGGGGGTGTGCCTTCACTCCGTGTTGTTTAACATCGTACGGTGAAGATGAAGTACTCCTAGTTTATTGGTCATAGTACTCGGACCATTGGGTGACTATTGCTGCAATCACTCGAAGGATAATTTGGTCAGGATGTTCTGATATACTTGGAACAAGGTGGGGGATGAAGGTCGTAAACTGCAACTTTGAGCTTTCACAGATTAGGAGGTATGGTGTGGGGGATCTGAGGCTGGTAGGCGTACAGAACTAGGAGAAGTACCGCCCGAAGAAATCTTGCCTTTGATGGACGAGCCAGGGGATATCATTAGGCAGAGCCGCTGAGGGCATGGTATGTATAGTCGTACAAAGGTGTCCCCGGGTCGATAACTTTCCACTTCCGATGGCCATGAATGATTATGAAAATCCAAGATTGCTCACAGTGCAGAGTTCGGAATGTGGGGATAATGGTGTCCAGGTATACAATAAACATCTTCACCGCAATTGTCTGTTGAATCGAAGTATCCTAGTCTTGGCTTGATGTTTGTTGACGCAGGTTGCTATGTGAACCACTGACAGACACATAGGGTAGCCAGATAAGGATACTCTGGAAAGATCTAAATGTGAAAAGGGGAATGAACTTGTAATCCACTTTTCCATAAACTTCTGGATCAGGAGACATGGTATGGGGGCTCTGAGGCCGATAAGCATACGAAGATATGAAGAGTGTCGCCTATAGAAATATTTCCTTTGGTAGACAGGTCAGGGGCTATCAATATGCCGAGCCGCTGAGGGCATGGTATGCATAGTTGTACAAAGGTGTCCACGAGTCGATGAATTTCCACCTCCGATGGCCATGAGTGGTTATGAAGATCCATAATTATCCTGGTTGTGGAGTCTGATGTATGGAAAGGATGTATCCAAATGCGCAAGGAGTATCTCCATATCGTATCGCCATGTGTCCTGGGTGGGTCGCGACGAAGTCCGTGCAGTTTAACGTCATGCGGTGTGGACAAACTCCATGCAGTTTAACGTCATGCGGTAAGGATGAAGGTTACCCAACGTGAAAGAAATAGTGGGTCTGTGCAGTTAAACATCGTGCGGTGGGGAAAACTTACATGCAGTTTTACGTCATGAGCTAAGGACGACTTCCGTGCAGTTTAACGTCATATGGGAAGGATGACTTCCATTCAGTTTAACATCATGCGGTAAGGATGAAGATATACACCCCATGCAGGTCAGGTCCGTACATGGGGGAAGAGGTAATTTTAACATCATTGTCCTTGCAGTTTAACGTCATGCTGTAAGGACAAGAAGTACACCTCGTGTCAGTCTAGTTCACACATGGGGGGGAAGGGCATCTTCTTTTTTTAAGGGGTTGGGCCAGGACTGGGGATCTTGGCGTCGCTACATATCCTGCGAGGGAAAGAATCAACCTGTACGTATTTCTCTGGAATCCGTTTAGTTTAGCATCATGTGGTGAGGGCGGAGTACACCTCGTGCAAGTTTGGTCCATACATGGTGGGATGGGATTTTTTTTGTTTTTTTTAGGTGGCTGGGCCAGGGTGTGGAATTCTGGAGTCACTACATATCCTGAGATGGTTGGAATCAAGCCTCACGTAGTTTTCTAAAAGACGATACACCATGTACAGGTCTGGTCTGTATAAAGGGAAAGAGGGAATTTTTTTTTGAAGTGGATGGGCCTGGATTGGGAATCCCGGTGTCGCTACGTATCCTACAAGGTAAATAATCAAGCCATACATAGTTCACTGTAAATATGATACACCCCGTGCAGGTCTGGTCCGTACACGGGGGAAAGGGGAAAGTTGTTTTTTTAGTGGCTGGGCCAGGATAGGGAATCCCAGCATCGCTACGTATCCTGAAAGGACAGGAATCAAGCCATACGTAGTTCTGTGAAATTTGTGCAGTTTAACGTCATTCGGTGAGGACGTGGTCCATAGAGTTTAACATATTGTGGTTAGGATGATGGGGAATTATTAGATTCCGTGCAGTTAATGTCATGCGGTGAGGATGAGGGGGAATTATTAGATTCCATGTAGTTTAACGTCATGCGGTGAGGAAGAGGTGCTTGGTAGTTTAGCGTCATACAGATCGGACGAAGAGTTATCTGTCTCTATGAAAAATACTTATTCAGGAATCTCTCATTGGTAGGAGCCGTGGTGGATTTCCCATCCATGGAGATCAGGGCATACGGTCCATTGGAGTAGACCTTGTGTACAACATATGGCCCCTCCCACTTGGGCTCCAACTTTGGAGGCTTTTTTCCAGGTATCATTGGGGTCCGGAGGACCAGCACTAATTCTCATTCCATGAGAGACCGGAGGCGGACCTTTTTGTTGAAGTCTCATGCGATCCGGTTCTGGTACACATCCAGGTGGTGCAGAGTGTGCAACCGCTTCTCTTCTTGCTGTTCCAATTCACCTAGCCACTTTTCTGACTGCTCATCATTGGATAATCGATCACAAATGCAACGCGGAGTGAGGGATGATGGAGTTCAATGGTCAGGACTTCCTCTGTTCCATTCACCAATGAGTACGGGGTAAACCGAGTAGTGGTGCGGATTGTGGTTCGATAAGCCCACAATGCATGGAGGAGTTTATCCGGCCTTGACTTCTTTTCTTTGTCCACCATTTTTTGGAGAATGTAGGAAAGGGTCTTGTTGAAAGCTTCTATCTCTCTGTTGGCCACTGCATGGTAGCAGGATGAGTGGTGAGCCTTGATATCATACTCGTGGTATATCTTTTCCAACTCAGTAGAGCAGAAATTGCTGCCGTTGTCCGTCAGTATGGTATGAGGGACACCAAATCTGGTGATGATATTGGTTTTCACGAAGCTAACAATATTTCTTGCCCCGACTTCCTTGAGGGGTATGGCTTCTACCCATTTGGAAAATAAGTCGGTCGATGTGAGGATATACTTCAGCTATTTAGTCGTGGTGGGAGGATATGGTCCCACGACGTCCATCCCCCAGATAGAAAATGGCAAGGAGTACTTAGCTTGATGAAGTAACTCTGGGGTCTGGTGTATGAAGTTGGAATGAATCTAGAATGAGTGGCATTTCGCAGTAAAATTCCCGCAGTCTCATGCCACTGTGGGCTAGTAGTACCCAAGCCTTCGAACCTAATGGGAGAGCTTGGTCCCTGGTTGATGTGCTCCACATGCTCCCGCTTGTACTTCAGTCATGACGACAGTGGTTTCTTCTCCATCAATGCATCTGAGGAGAACTCCATCGAGGCCTTGTTTGTAGAGGACCTCTTGCTGACCCACGCCGCCATATAAGACAAAATTGATTACCCTTCTCTGTATTTGCTCTCGTTCAGCCCTGTCTGATTGAATCTCTCCCCGTTGAAGGTAGTTTTCAATGGGGGTCATCCAACCGGTGGCAGGATCATATGGATTAGGGATAGGACTGACTTCATGGATCTCTTCCATCTTAGCTTGAACAAATGGAAATACCGTTCGACGGTGAGCAATACTGATAACCATTTCATCCCGATTTGGGTCAGCTAGGGTTGTGGCCGCATTGGCTAATGCATCAGCCTAAGCATTCTAGGACTGGGGAATATAGGTCAATGCTGGTTATGTGGAGAACTCAGCCATTAACCCTCAGACATGGTCAAACAAGGGGATCTGATCCTCCTTTTTAATAGCATAGTCACCATTGACTTGCTTGATGACTAGCTCTGACTCACCTTTTACCTTTTGGTGTTGTACTTGCGCCTGGAGTGCGAGCTCTAGGCCTGCAATGAGGGCTTGATATTCCGCTTCATTGTTCATACATACCTCTAACATGAGGAAGGAATACATCAAAACCGCCTTTTATGGGGAAATGAGTATTATCCCCAAACCCAGTTTGTTGAATCAGGGATCCTCCATCCTCTTCCTGATGGGGCTTCGGGACGCGCCGTCAAAGTACATTTCCCATGCTGGGACCTCCTCTTGAACCAAGAAGATATCTTCATCAGGTAGTTCAACATCTGGTGCAGTGGTCCCTGTTGAATGGTTCTCTTCTAGAAATTCTTCTAATGCCTGGCCGTTGATGGCTTTTTGAGGCACGAATCGGATGTCAAACTATTGCAGGACGACCGCCCATCGGGATAGGCGTCTGGTTAGCATCGGGCAACTGAGGATGTACTTGAGCGGGTTACTCTGCGAGATCAAATAGTCCTCCTGATGCATTAGATAATGTCGCAGCTTTTGAACCACGAAGACCATGGCCAGACATCTCTTCTCGATATTTGAGTATAGAGTCTCAACATCAATCATGGTTCGACTGAGGTAATAGATACTGTTTTTGTTGTCAGTGTCATTCTTCTGTGCAAGGAATTCTCTCAAAGACTGTTCTAGGGTCGTCACATATATAATGAGACGCCTTCCTTCGACCGGGGGAATGAGCACCGGTGGGCTTAAGAGGTACTTCTTCAAGTTGTTGAACTCCTCTTTCCAGTCATTCGTCCACTGGTACGTGACCCCCTTCATCATCAACCTGGTGAAGGGAAAACATTTGTCTGCCAGGTTTGCTATGAACCATCTAATATATGCTAGGTGTCCATGGAATCCCCTAAGCTCAGTGAGATTTTGAGGAGGTGGCAGGCTCAGGATATCCTTCATCTTCTCAGGGTAGACTTCGATGCCATGATGGCGTACGACGAAGCCAAGGAACTTCCCTGAGGTAACCCCAAAGGTGCATTTCAAGGGGTTCAACTTCAAGCTATACTGTCGGAGCTTGTTGAAGACAATATCAGGGTCTGACAGGTGATCCGAGCACTGGATGGACTTAACCACTAGGTAATCCACATAACATTCAATGAATTTCCCCAAGAACGGCTTAAAGATCTGATTCATGTCATGATAATACATGGCGCCCGCATTCTTGAGACAAAAGGGCATGACCCTGTAACGGAATACCCCTTGAGGGGCCCTGAAGGTAGTGGCTTCTTCGTCTTCTCGGGCCATTTTGATTTTTTTTATCCAGAATAGCCATCCATGAAGGATAGAGCCTCATACCGAGCCATCGCATCAATTAACAACTCGGTGATTGGAACCGGGAAGTCATCTTTCGGAAAATGAAGATTTAGGTCTCTAAAGTCAATGCAGACATGGATTTGCCCGTTATTTTTCGTGACAGGGATGATGTTGGCTAACCAAATGGGGTACTGGACCTCCCTGATGAAGCCTGCTTTAATGATCTAATTGATTTCATCCTCTATCTTGGAAGCATGTGAGGGGTGTGTCCTTCTGGCGGCATGTTTATAGCCTCGGTGGTCTTCTGGAAGACCGAGGTGATGCGTCGCTACCTCAGGATCAAGTCCCGGCATTTCCGTGTAATTCCAGGAGATCACGTCCCGGTGTTGCATTAGGAAGGAGGTATATACCTCGTTTTACTCGGGAGACATGGACTCACTAATGAGAGTGGGCCTTGGGTCTTTTTTTTTACCCAAGATTATTTCCCTGAGCTCGTCCACAGTGGTGGAGATACCCTCCTCAAATGCGCGAGGTGCATCTCTGAGATCATCCCCCTCTTCTTCTCCCAATTCCTCATCTTCTTGATCTGATGAGGAGAGAGTTTTCGGTCTGATCCTTAGAGGGTTTGAGGGAGAGGCATTGTGGGAATCCCTTCTTGATTATTTGTCCCCAAATCGAGGGTTGGTAGACGTTCCTACGTTGTCGTACCCGGCCCTCATTTCTGAATTCATGAGGACATCCGAATGTCTGTTCGTAATTGAACTCCCACTCTCAACACAGTTGATGGGCAGGACATAATCATTGCCAAGCTGCCTAATGGGGTCATCGGGGACCATTTCCAGGCCATTTGGAGTGGGGATCCAGTCGACGTCGTCGATCAAAGGCTTCTTCTTCTTTTGCTCATAGAACCCGATGTCGATGTAATGTGACTCATAGAGCTCTAAAGGGGCCTTGTCGGCGTGCAACATCCCTTTTTGTCCATTGACGCAGTACCAGATACACTGGTGGTAGAATTAAGGGACGTCCATGTGCTTATGGAGCCATGGCCTTCCCAACCGGGCATTGAATGTTGTGCTCTTCCGGACCACCGGGAATTTTGTGTAGGCTACCAGGTCACCAAAATGGGTCTTTAGATAAATCTATCCCATTGGTTTCTGCTCACTCTTCTCGTAACCTAAAAAAGTTTTGGTTGAGGGAATTATATCATCCTCACTGTAGCCCAACTTACATAGTGTCCACAGGGGAAGGAGGTTAACTCCAGAGCCATTGTCTATAACGACTTTTCAGATCTCAATATCATTCAGTGTGTTAGACACATATAGCGGTCTGATGTGTCCTTGCATGATGGCATCTTCATCCTGATCAGTGAAGGAAATAAACGCATTGCATTCAGCCAGGCCAGTCTCTGTCCAGTAAATCTTGGTGGCAGCTACCTCGGCTTGGAATTCCTGGGGGCTGATCAAAGCTTCTATAAGCGCCTCCCTGAGGTCCGCTGACAAACTCAAGGCATCCAGGATTGAAAACTTGGCGAGTACTAATGCCAGATGCTTAAGGATGTCGTATTTTTGCTCCAGTGGTCGATGCTTCTCCGTTGGCAAGAGAGTCTTAGAGGGTGCATTGGGAGCTGGAGCATTTGACGAGAAGGGACCGGCTGTAGGGTCAGATGTCGATGGTGTTCCCGCATTTTGAAGGATTTGACTAGCCGGTCTTTTTGTGCGCCCTATGTGACCAAACACTTGATCCTCCTCGGGTGGGTATCGCGGAACAACAGGGCTAGAGTGGCTGCTTGTGGAGGTGTAGGGGAATTCCCTCTCCTCATGATTCTGCTGAAGGGCCCTCCCACGGGTTTCTGTAATATTGACGGTCTGGGCCGGGGTCCAACCGTAGGGTTGGTTTCGGTTGCGGCTGCGCCTCCCCTGGTATCCCCTACCTCTACGATTCCTCCTCCGGGCTCCTCGTGCAGGAAACTCGGGTTCGTAATCATACCCTTCATTTGGGAATGATTCCATGAGATGGATGACGTTGATAGAACCAAAGATTGGCTCTTCATCCTCTAATAGGTCAACCTAGTTGGTTGTCTCTGATGGTGTTGTTTGGTGGGTTGGTGCCTGTGGTGCCAAATTCGAGGGCATAATGTATGCCTCGGTCGGGACTAACTTTGGCCCCGTCACGGACTGCTCCTCTTGTGATTTTTTCCTCCTTCGGCTCCGTCCGGATGACCGGCTTGCGGAGCGTTGTGAGGCCGATGTGGTCAGAATTTCATCTCCAGGGGATGCTGGTGGAAACACTGGCTGCTGTAATTGAGCTTGGAGTATGCCATGGGATCAGTTGATAGTCTTCTGAGTCATCCAGTTGTCATATTTCTACCCCTTCTTACTGGTGACTTTCTGCCACCCCTCCTCTTTTTCGGAGTCAGTGGTAGAGATACATGACACATGTGCTGGGGGTGGTCCCAGCTCGACTTTTCCGGAATCTACCATCCTCTGCAGGAGGTCTTTGAAGACGAATCATTCTCGGATACTATGCCCCAAAATCCGATGGTAGGGGCAGTAATATGGCCTGTCATCGCGGCTAACTTCTTCAGGTTTCCTCAGCTCAGGGAGGCGGAGTAAGTTGCAGTTCATGGTGACAATGATGTAGCCACGAACTTGATCATCTCAAAACGAGTATACTTTTTGTCTTCGCTCCTCAAATTGGTTCATCTTCGGTCCTCTCGAATCATCTCGTTTAGGCGGGGGAGGCCATTGATATGTATGGGGCCCTTGGAGATTTGGTGGAGGCCTGAGCGGTGGAGTGGGCACAGGGGTCGGCTTGAGTTTGATAGCGGATGCTTCAGCTCTAGGTGCTCTTTTTGCAGGAGCCTGTGAAGCTATTTGGGACTTTGAATTTGTCTGCTGCAGGGAGTCCTCAATTCTATGGGCAATGGCTGAGAGATGGCGGAAGCCAGTGGTGCACTCCACCGGTATGAGCGCTATTCGTAGCTCATCACTAAAGTTATCGATGCATATGTCTAGCATCTCATCTTGGGTCATTGGTCTATTTAGAGAATAGGTCAGACCTTTCCATCTGGTGATGAAATTCGATACCCTCTCATTCTCCCTCTTCTTGCAGTTCATGAGATCATTGACCGTTGTTTTAGGCAGCGTTGAGCTGAAATGGAACAGGAACTGCTGTCGGAGGTCCTCCTAGCTCTTTATCGACTAGGACATCAGACTCATATACCAGACAAAGGCTGATCCTTGCAAGGTCCATACGAAGCATCTAAGTTTCACTGCTTCTTGCAGTTCCGAAGTCCCCATCATAGGGTCACAATAGGACGTATAGTGCATCAAATGCTGCTCTGGATTGCCTGATCCATTGAAGATGGAAAATACAAGGCTCCCAAAATTGGGTGGAGGTGGTGTGTTGGTCACCCAATCTAGGTAGGGTTTCTGATCCAGCTGTATCGGAGCACGTCGACCTTCCATCGCTTCCAATCGAGCTGTTAGTGCCTCAATGGTGTTGGTGAGTCCCTGATTTACCTCATGTTGGGCCCGGTCCTGGGCACGCATAGCCTAAGGCATTGCCTGAGGATCCGGATTGGTCGGCACCAAGGGTGCATATTCCGTTCAGGGTACCCTCAGAGGGTTCAGGCATACTCACTCCGGTTTCCTCCTAAGTGGAGAGAAATCATGGTATTCATCATCCACATTTAGGTAGTTGGATGAACCAGGTGCCTTATTAGGGGGAGCCTTGTTCGTTCTTCGTTTGTCGGGGAAAGCCTTAGCCTTTGAGGTGCACTTTCTGGGAGTGCATGACGTGGCTATTCTTGGGATGCACTTTCAATAAGGCGGTTCCTCTGGAGCATCTCGGCGTTAAGCCGCCTCAATTCTTTCATCTCTTATTCCGGTCGAGCGAACCTCTCTTCGAGCGTGAGTGGCTCGTTTTTATCGAGAGAGGGGGATGGGTTAAGGGTAACCATTCGTTTATTCTTATCATTGTTGGAAGCTCTAAGGGTATGTGGAGGGAGGTTAGCTAAGGGGGGGGCCATATTTAAAGCGGCCCTCTGGTTCCGGGCGTGTACACCTGGGAGTTCATTGTGAGTCACAGCCCGACCGGAACCGTCATCTCCTGATCCGTCCGGATTTTCATTTTCTCCGGTGTCACCTACGGGGTTAGCCTCTCTGGCATTGATGAATGCATATTGCGGGGTGGAGGGGATGTTATCTTCCAAATAGGAAGAGGATCTCTTGCGTCTTCAGCTGGCCTTCCCTTTCACGACCTGGGATTTCCCTAGGACTTCTTGACGAAGAGTGACGCAGAGAGTTCTTTGATGCGACCTTACGGTGCGCCTTCCTCTCAGAGGGGATGATGATTCTAATGACGGGATAGGATGGGAACCTCCTCTTCTGACTATCCTCCCTAGATGAGAGAATACTAATTCTCTTGGGGGAGATTGTTGTTGGGGGGTAATAATTCCCCCATCCCTGAGGTCTAGGGCTGGCTCCGTTCCCTTGACGTTGGGTATCTTCCCAGTTTTATTGGTATTACGGGGGCATTTGTTGTTAAAAATGACCCCAGACCTGCAGGTTGGGGTTGTCCCTATATTGTGGCAGTGGTTGCGGCTATCGCGACCTGCCTGATCTCATGTGCCCCCATCCGGGGGTGAGCCGGACCTAGTGCAGAATTCACCTGTGGATCAGTCCTTTCTGGGGAGGCAGGCAGAGATCTTTGATTGGCCTCTCTAAGGCGAGAGGCTGGATGTATGCTCTTGATGGCCTGATTCGGGATTTCATGAATGTCTTGTTTCCGCCGGGCCTAACGCTTCTGGGACTTACTCAAGGCCCAACTCTGTTGGGTGTGTTTCCTTTCCTATGTAGGGGGTCCACCCGATTATCGTCTCTATCTGACGATGTTACACGATTTCATTCCAAACGGGTTTTTCTGGGCGGGGAGCGGAGTGAAATGAAGAGCTCTGTGTCCCCCCCATCCCCTGATATGGACACCTGTCAGAGCATCACTGATGAGGCGGCGTAATTCGTGCAGTTCACGGAGGCAAGCTACCACCATATTCCCTTTGTGCCTCTCGGGGAGTTGTCGTCGCGTCGAGGAAAGGGCCTCCATGTCGATGTGACACAGGAGGTCCCCTACCATCTTGACGTGGTCTACATACCCTTCATTGGGCAGGAAGCTTAATTTCAGCCGGTGGAGGGTCATCCATAAATTATGGCGGATGTCGTGCATGCATTCTTCCGACAACTCCCTGGGTATGTCGTACTGAGAGGTGTCCGTGGGCCAAAACATAACTGGTATATCATTGTGGGATAGTTGTTTCCTCAAGTGTAGCATATCGGCATACTCCTCTGCCAGTGATTCACCTACCTGGTTAGCCCAACTAAGGCTCTCACTGTAGTCAGAGACAGTGGCACCAGTAGGTATCAAATTGTCTTGTGGGTGATTCCGAGGTGGTTCAGAAGATGAACACGTCCTTGGAATAGCTCCTGATCGATGAAGCGCATCGCTAGAGACAAGCTGGGAATCTGACATGATCGATCCTTTCCTTCTGAGTGCCTCGGCATACGATGGCTTTTCGGTGCTTGGTTCGGCAGTCAGAGGGCATTCCTGTTGAAATGGTATGTCATCACGGGGAGGACTCTGCAATGGCGGCCGCAATGGCGAGGGATACAATTACTTCTTGATGCTTCACTGCATAGAGGACTTTTGCAGCGCAAACCCTAGGGAGGACCTCCAAGGCGTGTCGCAGCAAGGGGGGGACCTTCTGGCTGCGTAGCGTCGTTACGGGGAGGACCTTCGCAACAACTGCCATCATGGTGAGGATGACCATTATGGCTTGACGTTCGACGCGCATCTTGGGGAGGACCTTCAGGACACGCCGCGGTAAGGGGAGTACCTTCTTGTTGCTTGCGGCTATTGCGGGGAGGACCATCACAATGGCGGTCGTGGTGGCAAGGACTACCATCACAGCTACAGCAATGGTGAGGACTACCAATACTACTACTGCAGGGAGGATATCTACAGGATACATACCGGGGAGGGCCTCCAGAATGTACCGCAGTGAGGGGAGGGCCTTCTCGTTGCTCGATGTCTCTACGAGGAGGACCTCCATTATCAGGGTGGTGAAGACTACCACTCTGACCTGATGCATGGCTGCGTGGAGTTCTGTTGTAGCGTAACCCCTGGAGAGGACCTTCGGGGCAGGCCATGACAAGGGGAGGGCCTTCTTGTCGTGATGAGACGTCACTACAGGGAGGACCTCCATAGTTGCGACTATGATAGCGAGGATACCATCAAAATCTGTGGTCCCACTGCATAGAGAGTGATTGCAGTGCATACCTCGGGGAGGACCTTCAGGGTGAACCGCAGCAAGTGGAGTACCTTCTTGCTGCTCAGTCTTCTGGTCACGTGGAGGGTTTCTGTGACTCGCATCAAGAGAGAAGCTCTCATGACCGATCATTATATGCCCACAGGGGAGGCCCCCACGGGTGCTCTGGGGAGGACCTTCAGAGCTGCTGGTAGAAACATTACGGGGAGGACCTTCACAACTGCTACTACAACTTCCATAATATGGTAATGGGTGGGTAGAGTTCTAAGCCTTTGACATGTGCTTAACAGCTTTGGGAACCCCAGCTTCTATCAGAGTGGAATCATGAACCCACTCTTTATTTTCCGGCTACCTTTGGCGCATTCGGGGCGCTCTTTTGCGGGCAGTGGGGACCGTCTACTGTTGACAACGGCCTTCACCTTTTGGTCCCTATCTAATTGGGTCTCGTGATGTTTTTGGGATACGCCGATGAACATCTTGACTTTTAGCAGGGATATATGCCTGCTCTGGAGCATCCACACTGATGGACAGGTGTCCCCCACTTGGAAGGAGTGAAGCTGCCCGATCCGGTTTCCCTTGCATCGCGGAATATAGCCGGAAACCCTCCTAGGCTGAAGTAGGGATGCAGATCTGCTCTGTGGAGGCCATCTCATCTCTTATATGAGTCGCCTCAATTGGGGAGACAGGCTCACGAGCCCGAGTCCTTTCTGTTGCCACCGATGCAATTACATTCTGGAAAGTCTGCAAGATATGATCTGGGATCGAAACCTGCTCCTCCATCATTTCCAAGATATGTAAAGAGACATATTTGGTTGGAATGGGTATGAAGGCCCATTTCGGTATCAGAGTAGTAATATCCTGCTCCGGTCCTCCAATGGTTAGTGGGTACTGACAATTCTCCTATGTCGGGGTAGGTGAACAAATCTTCCCCAGTACTGGGATACGCCAGTTTCTCTCTATGTTTGCCTCCACATCGGGGTGGCGGACTTTACTTGCATCCGCAGGGAGCTAGCCCTGCATATATTGGTTTCCCACCATATCGAGTCGGTGGACTTTGTTGGCAGGGAGATGTGCTTGACTATGATTTTCTTCCACATCTGGGTGGTGGTATTTTTTGACCGCCACCATATCAGGATGGCTGGCGTCTGAAGAAACTGCCAGGAGCTGGTCCTACAGGTGCCGAGTCGCCACCATGTCAAGCTGGTGGGCTTCACGACCCTGGGCAGGGAGAGGTGTCTTCCTGGTAAGTTCCATCCTGCGTGAGCGATGATCTTGATGGAGCTCAGAGGGGATGTGTGTCGATTCGTACGATGCCCCCATGTCTGGATGGCGGGCTCGGGAAGAGAGAATAGGTGTAGGTGCATGTTCGTGGTACATCTCTGTGACTGGGCACCAGAGCTCCTCCTTAGGGACCAGGGTGATGATTGGTCCCGAATTGTACATCTACCGCCCTCGTAGGGCGGTCCGAGGGGCCGGAGCTCGGGGAGCGTGGGCGTGAATCCTCGAGGAGACATCCTTCTCGGCATGAGGATGTTGGGTCACAGCGTGACCGTGATGACGCCTTTCAGCGTGGGCCTTAGAGCGGAACCCATGTTCAACAGGGATGATGTCCTCAACGTCGACCTCATCCGCCTCCCTAAGATAAGGGAGGTACGCATTGTCCCATTCTAGGGATAGACTCCCAAAACGGTTGGAGACAGCGACAGGGGCTGTCTGGATCCGCCTTTACGGTCGTTGCTGGGAAGGCAACCGGCGAATCTTGACGGATTGGAGGGTGTGCATGGCCGCCTCCACCATTGGGAGAGTACCATTCACATGGCACTCTCGGATCAGCACGTCATAAACCCAGCGTTGAAGACGCTGGGTGGGTGACGGGGTCCTCCGTTGTTGAGGAAGTCTCATCCTTGTGTCATTGGAAGCGCGCACTTGTGAGTTCCTTTGCGATGCCATTGGATCGAAGGGTGTTTTGAAAGTAGTGCCTGTAAATAATTTTAGCAAATACAAGTAGCAAACCCGTGAAAGCAGCATCTCATAATCCCATGTGTAATTAATGACCTTGCTTGGCCCTCCTTTAAAGCATAATGGGGAACTCGGTGAGATTAGGTCAAATCCGTCATGTTTGGTTAAAGATTCACGTTGGGTTCACCATTTTTTTTCGTTCTGGTTTTCGGCCACGAAACGGCCAACGGCTCTGTATCCAATGATTGATGGACCTACTTTCCAAAGGCATGTGTTCACCGGATGGTCTGACCAACGACCCTTAAGAAATCACATAGGTTGAGAGGATGGGAGGTCAGACTCATCACACCCTATGGGGGGGGGAATTATTGCCTGTTACGGGACACTCTTATAGATTTAAGATGTATTCATATGTTCGTGAATCGTTGGTTTATACCCAAACATAGTATCCACAGATTTAACCTTGGTGGGCAATAGTCAACTGGACGCAGGGGTTCAGAATCATTTATGCCCGAGGTTTACCATACCTCGTTGGATTAATGACCCTGGAGGGTTGGAACTCGCTTGAGGCGGCACTAGGAGTGGCGCAGTGAACCGACATGGAGATGATCAGATCGACCAGTTATTGGGCTTGAACGTCAGGGAGGCTTCCTACGTACCCTATCTAGGAGTAAGGGATCAAAGTCCACATATTTCATGTAGGTTTCGGTGGACCAACGTGAAGAGAGACCAGGTGGTCCGATGGGTGGTGGGCTTGAACCTCATGGAGGCTTCCTACGTACCCTGTCTAGGAGGCATGGATCAATGTCCACGTAGTTCGCTTTGGCTTGGGGATTACGCTCTGGGGCAGCCCAGGATGATGGACTGGGGCTTACACTCTGAGGAGGCCCATTGGAGGATGTCATGGTAGATTCTTGCTCTAAGCCCACATGATTCATGCTCGGTGTGAGAAACAAGAGGTCGTAGGGACCAGAGGATCACGTCGCGAAAGGTTCGTCTATGAGAAGAAGAGTGGGGATTATGCATAAAGGCGGCCCAGGGTGATGGATTGGGGATTACACTCTGAGGAGGCCCAGAAGGTCAGGGCTTACTCCGAGCTGGATGCCCGGGGCAACAAAGCCCAGTGGGAGAGGGAAAGGGGGTGATCATGTTCCCATATCCTCTCTTGCAGTGCATGAGGGCTTCCTTCTGTTTGCTATTTTACCATCTCTAAGGGACCCTCAACAAGTGGAGGGGCAGAAAGGGGAATCCCAAGCTCAGACTCCACATTACCGTGGGAATGTGAACCCAGGAATGTTTCGGGAATCTGCCCAAGGGTCGGGGCAACCCCTTTTCCCCTGTTTACTGTGGGTATGTGAACACAAAATGGTGCATTGATGCACCTGAAAGTTATACCACGCGGATCTGGTGGCTCTGGTGGAGGCCTCGGATCGGGGCCGATGAATGGGCTAATGAGAGAGTTGAGGAGGACCTTGCTGGATCAGAAGGATTTTACATGGATCTGGAAATGAGAACACCGAATCATTTGGTGATCCACCGAGAGGTATGGGTGGTGGCGCCCTTTGTGTGGGGAAGTGCCACGCAGCTGGAGAAGCCATCCGCAAACCAAGGTGGTCCGCGGACTGATTGTCCTCCCACAAACCAGAGTGGTTCGTGGCTTCAGGTTAAATCTACAAACCAGGGTGGTTCGCGGCTTCGGGTTCAATCCACGAACCAGGGTTGTTCGTGGGGGGTTTCAGGCGGGCAGCGGCGGCCAAGGGCTGCGCTGATCGGAGACTCATCGGTCGGGGTTTCGCCCACGGAGGAGCGTGCTCCACGGTACGACAGATGGGAAAAGAGGCATAAACTCCTTGGTCTGCAGGGAAGACATCCACGGAGGGAGTACGGTTCGCAGTTTTCCTCTTTTTTTGTTATTTTAGGTTGGTGGTTCACAAAATTATTATTCATTTTCCAATTCCTTCTTAATTCATAGACCTATTGTGGTTCGCGGATGGGAATTTCACTATTTGTGAAATTGGAAGCCTTCCATTAACCGATCTCCTTCTAAATCTCCAATCCCTCCGAATCTGATTCTAGTTCCCCGATCCTATTCTTATTTCCCCCTCAGTCTCCTTTTATAGAGTGGGGAAAGGAATGTATCTGCGGCCACGCAACACCTTTTACGGAGGCCCAAAACTAAATACCCGGTTCATAGCTGACTTGGTCAATCCGCGATTCAAAGTGGGTATTGAACTCTCCCCTCCTCTGTGAGGCGAACTCAGGGAGTGCTCAACAGCTACGAAGGGTTCCGCCTCTATTCCATGAATGATAGCGGGTGCGGCTTGAACCGGTCAACGTGGTCTATGGTTGGGGCGGTTCATAATGGTGAACCAGACTGGCGCCCATCCTTCCTCGTGACCGTGGAGCCTCTCCGCCTCCATTTCATGAACGGCAATGGTTTGCGGAGGGCATGCCTCACGGTTCCTAGCCACTTTGCGCTTCCATGGACCGGTTCATGGACCGCTCCTTTTGTGTCTCTTATTTGATTATTTTCCCCAATTCTTTGGGGGATTTGGGTAAAATTTCCTTCGCGAATTTTTCTAGACCCTACACTCACCCACTCACAAACCAAATAATGATCATTAATGGGTGACCAATAATCCCTCATATAGAATGGACCTGATATTGACATAGAGATGGTAAACTTACAAGTTTTATCCACCCAGAAATAGTCCAATACAATCTCTTCTCATCCTTACTAAAATTTCAGAAAATATTACCCATATGAATCCTTGATTGTTTAAAAAAAACACCCAAAACTCTATATTCTAGTAAAGAGAGTTCATATCCCATCCAGTTATCCTTCTAGTAGCATAAATCTCAACATCCCGCTACCAATATAAATTTATCCTTCAAAACAAAATGATATGATATTATACATTATGAAACAATATAAGGACTCTAAATATCTGGGAACCACTCTATTCTACCCCATACATAGAGTTCATGTATATTTCCAAGAAGGTTCTTACTTCATGAATTCTAATTTAAATCCTCACCTAAATGTAGTACATGGTATCAGACACATTATAAAGGTTGAATTCTGTTTCCTCCACTCGTGTCACCATCTTGTTACATGATGGCCAGTGGAATTTTACTCCTCAATGAGAAACCGAAAAAATGAAATAATAATATTATTGATATTTATGATGATTCTTTTATGATCTTTATTAGTGGGAAATATATACATGGGAATGGATTTTATCACAACTTTCTATAGTGTTGATATACCTCCAAATGAATGGAATCTATTCTTCGTGATACAAATACTTGGTGATATTCTTTAAATAATATCATATCCAAATACCTTCTTGATATTACCATTCAAAATAGGAGTGTCAAGATATTCCATTGGAAGGTTAAACCTTTGAATAGAGAGGTTTTCATGTCTTAGTTCCCCTTATCTATAGGTACAGTTCATGTAGATATATTTGTTTCTATTCCCATGATTAATTTACTTCCCACTATAGCCTCTGTATTTTTCCATTGAGCTATTTGATTCATTTAGAGATATATACCTATCATTGATAAATAGAAATGTGTCATCTAGTAACATGAGGTGAGAAACCATTCCTAACCCAAACTAGTTTATATATAGTAAAATTAATCCCTAATATATTTAACATTTAATGTTCCTAGTGAGTTCCTTTTATACAGTAATTAAAATACATGTAGATACTAGATCTCCTTATCAAATCATGTTCACTATTTTAACAAAATAAAATTATACTCCACATAATTCAGAAAAAAATACAGAGTGGTGTGAATCATCTTAACATATTGTCACAACCCCGCTCTATGAAACAAATGAATAACCTGATATCAAGAAAGAAGATCCACTTAACTTGATCATATGATTTATCCATATCATCATTGGTATTTATTTTTGTGAAAATTATCCTCTTTTAAATATCATCAATCATCTCATTGGTGATTCTGATAGTACCCAGAATGCTTCAATCCTTCATAAATATGTTCTTCTCTATTGAAAATATTTTTTATTAAACCAGTATATGTCTACTATTTTAGATTTCAGATGGGATTTAGTAGAATAATTTTCATATATAAATGATACAATATTGGATAAGAGATATGGGGAATATAAACTTTTGGATCAAAACTACCATGGGAAAAAACCATGATTATAATAACTCTCACTTTTATTGAATATTTTACAGACTCCACAACATACCCTTTGATGAAAATCCATGCAACCACATTAAACCAACCAAGGAACCCATTGGATCCTAGAGTGAAATATGTATTCATGATTAAAATGGGTTCTCTAATTTCTTACTCATCTGGAATACATTTCCAAACCTTGTTGTTATAGAGACCCAGTATTATCATACATAGATATTCAATTTTTTATGAATATTCATTACATTACATAGACACATGCCTGAGGACCATAATATTTTAGTGTTTTTGGAAATATTGAAACCCAATAAACTTACTTATACTAAAACTATATCCTCTTCCACTATGATAATTATAACTAGCACCCATCTTAGACATATCATACGTAATAAATTTTTTTATAACCTGGGGAAGTTAAACATAAGAAAGGGTTAGCTTAGATGATTATTAATGGTGATATATATAAATGAAATGATCATTACGGTTTGAAAAATAATAATATCATTTCAAAACCACACCCACAACATCAAATATCATAATATTGAGAAATGGAATAATGATTGGTAGTTCATAAGACATTAATAATAAAATAATTAGTTGTCATTGTCCATGAGAGAATAAAATTTGGATAAGACATGGAATTTTTTAAAAGATATAAGTATATAAAATAATTTATATAGTAGTCAAGGATCACTTCCAAGGCCATCATTGTGGACTTGGTTCACTCTAAAAACCATAATAGTAGCCAATGTTGACTATCAAGACTATCATAGGGGTCAATATGCCATACAAAACCAAGTTTACAACCCATCCTACTCATGTATTTCTCATAATATATACATATTTAACCAATGCAATAGAATAATTGGTAGGTACCACCAATAGTTTAATGAAAATCATACATATGTGTGCTAAAACATTGAAACATATTCATCATATAATTACCCATGAACTAAAATGGGTTTCATAAACATTTCATCATATCATAACATGTATTAAAGAGACATGATTTATAATCATTTCATCGTTCCAGCATAGCATAACTCAAGGAAAATAAGCATTTTTCATTAGAATTTTATCATGGTACAACCCATGGAAGAGAAACAAGATTCAAAAACATCATTCCATTGCAAAAAAAAATCCATTAAGATAATAAATAATATTTTTATCCCTAGATCATACCCCCTGTAAGGAATAGGTAACATTAACAGATGTCATCTAAGATGTAAAAATTATTTTGAATGATCGTCAGAAACATTTCTTTTGTAAAATATACTTTCTCATCTGAGAAAAACAATTCAAACACATATAATGGAATCTCTAAATTCTCAATTTTAATGGGAAAAATATTATTCATTCATGACGTACATGTTAAAAAATTATTCCATACACATTTTTGGTAAAAAAATTATGAAATTATTTTTAGAAAACATGTTTCAGGAAAAAAAGTGTTTTTTAAAAAAGTTATATACAAAGTCATATTTTATTAACAACATTTTATAAATTATTTTAATTACCAATTAGTATAAAAATTGAACTTATTAATTTAAATATCATAAATAATGAGTTTTGAAGAAAATTAATGAAAATATTGAGATCTGGATCATAATATTTTGTCATCAGAAACATATTGACATACAATCCCAACAAACATTTAGATTGTAGCATAAAATCATTACAACTTTTGTAACATTTAATCGTAATACCCAAAAAGTACTACCATAAAATGGGACCTAAAATATCATGAGGGTAAATAAATTCATTATATTATAATTCAAAGGGGTCTTATATAAACCTCATGAAAAATATTGGTGTATAACAAAATTTATATCCCATTGATTGACAATTTCGACAAATAATCCCTTACAATTATAGTAATATTTTGAATCGTAATACCCAGTAAATAATGACATCAAATGAAACATTTCATATTAGCCAAATAGTTGAATTCATGATATAACATATCAATAGGGTATTATATGACACACATAAGAGAAATTATTGGTGAATTATAATGTCTCCCAAAAATAAAAAGAGAATAGAAATCCCTTACTTTATGTTTTGACTTCTATAGTAGAAATTCCAACATTTTGTATAATAAATATTAGTTTATAATAAATATATTTTAGAAAATATATTTAATATTTCAGACCACACATTATTTTTTATCACCTTCTACTAACCATATATTAACAAATACATGTTAACATTATGTTTCAAGTAATAACTGCTGTGTTTTTCGTATATGTTTTGATTTATTGCTTTTGGCACCCTAACATTGATAATGGATTTATAATCTCAAAAAATTTAACCATGATAAAAATATAATATGTATTTATTATGTACTCATTTAAATTAATCTATAAATTTTATTTATTAAAAATGAAACACACAGTTCTTGGAGAGGGTAGGTCATACATACACATGAACAGTGATTCCATATAGTTTTTATATTTAATGAGATAATGTTAAGTGTTGTATTATCATTAAATAATCATTTTTTAATATATATCATATATTTTCATTAAAAAAATCCAAATTTCATTCTATGTAATGTGTGAATGAATCATATCTCTTTATGAGGCAGTAGTCCACCATATACATGAGAGATGTTATCCAGTTCCCACAAAATTGAGAGTATGATGGTATATGTGATATAAGAATTTTATAAGAATAATAATATAATATATATCATATAATTAAAAAAATCCATCATAATTCATATCCTTTATTGGTGTTAATGTAAAAAATGAATGACATCAGTTCGTGAGGATTTAGTCTAACGTAAACATGTATGAAGATTTTGTAACCCATTTGATGGAAGTGGTTGTGGTTATAAAACGTTCACTATATATAAAAAATTCCCAATACATGGAATATAATAATTATATTATATCATCATTTTATAATAATAATTTAATAATGTGGAGGAATAATTAAAATAAAAACCATTGTGGATGAATGTTACCTCTTATTCAAGCATCCTCTTTAGATTTTCATAAAATGTCTTCTTGTTTGGATTCATATACAAAATAAGGCTTATAGGTTGAGATGAGGATATTTTTTATGTGTTTTTTATGAATTTTCTAAACCAAAAGGGTTTTTTTGTTTGATTAAGGGAGGATAAGGGGTGTTATTTTATATGTGAGGTGAGTGGTACACCTGTAATTGTTTTGAAAAAAATGTGTAGCCACATTTTTTACGCACCCCAAGGGTATAAATGTATCGAATTCATAATTTAGACATCATAGGGTCATAATATGGATATAAATTTGATTTTATATAATCATATAAGTCATTTTAAACATGTTCATATTTAGTTTAACCATCTTTAAACTAGTTTTTACCTTAACCATAATAATTATGTTTTTATTATTGTCACTATTCATTTTTGTTAAAAAATTAATTATCCATTATTAGATAATTTTATTTAAAATGATTTAAATTAGTAAATTCAAATTTCCAAATTCCATTCATAGAAGTGGAATGATTCAATCTAATATTAAACTCAAATATGTGACTTGAAAGAGGGTTACTAAAGACAAAATGTTAAAAAAATTGGAATGTTTTTTTATCAAAATTAAATATAATATTTATCATAATTATATAATTTATATAATTTTATTTACAATGGAAATAATTTTAATTTTATTTCAAAATAGAATAAATTATTACATTATAAATTAATTAAATAGAACATCACTTTTCAAATACAGTTCTTTATTTTTCAAAATTCACCAAAAATTCATCATTTCTGAAATTTAGAAAAAAAATCACCCTAACATAACATTGATATTATGATTTAAAAAATGATGACAAAAATAGTGAAATTTCTAAATAAAATTTTAAAAAAAATCCCTCAAATGTGACAAAAAAGAAGGTTTTTGAGATGTGTATTTTTCAAGAAAAATAAATCTCAATTAAAATTAGTTTTTATAAACTATATTAATTTCATTCATAAAATTTACCATTAGTTTTTAAAATTAATTAAAATACTGAAACATTATGCACTTTAAATCTGTTTTTTTATAATACACTTTTTATAACAAAAAATATAATTATAATTAAATCCTATATAAAGTTGATTGAAAATTAATTAAGATTATTAAATATTAATATTTAATACTTATGTCACATTTTAACATAATATAGGAATGATATTTATTAATGGGTTTAATTTAAATGATAGTTTTAAAAAAATCAAGTTCTCACTATTCACTGAAAATCAATATTTTCTTAATTATTTAAAAAATTTCACTATAATTTAAATTTTATATGATTACTTTAAAAATAATGGTAATTTAATAATTTAAATTTTTTACATTAACTATTAATTAATTAGGATATTTTCACCTAAAAATCAAATATATTTTTTTAAAACCATTATTTTGATGAATATAATTACTTTACAAAAAAATTGATTGATTATATACTGAGAGATTGTAAATAAATTGGAATTGAATAGTAAATTTATATGTATATTTCATTATATATCTAATATTATTTGTAATCACCTATTTAATGTCTATTTTATAATTGTAATATTTAAAAAATATTATTTTATAGTTTTTTTAATGCTCGATGTTTTGTAAAACGCAAGCTAAATACATTTTTTGGTGTAATATAAAATATAAAAATTATTAATTTATTTGGAACAAATATGTCACAAAATCTCAATGTGTTACATTGTACCCCTTAAAATTAATTACTTCCTCAAAATTCATCATAGATATAAATGCATAACCATATAAAAATCCTTTATAGAAGTACACATCATACTAATGAAAAATTAAACTACCCTTAAAAAGGTAATGGTATAAAAATAAGGGTTTCATAATGTATCTCATAATTAGGCATCAAAACAATAAACAATAGTCGGGATGTAATTATTTGGACATGGAATAAAATTATGAATTATTATATAGTGTGATAGAGATCTCTAGTCATAAGAAAGTGGGTGATCTATAGGTGGTTAATGGCCAAAAACCATAATCCAATTATTCATGGTAAAGTTCATTTATATAATCCCAATTTATGATAATACGAAAAATTACTTTAAAATCCTATTTCAAATGTTGAAATAATTTCACATGAAGATATATTTACCTGATTTCATTTCTATTTCATAAGAATAATAACACCCTTTGGTTATGCCTTCATAAATTTCTAATTTATTTATTAATCCATTAGTTAAAAAAATTGAATTCATAAATCACCAATGGATCATTATATCCATAAATATTGATATTTCGTTCCTTCAATTTCTTTTTTTAAAACAAAGAAAACTGTTACCATAGGTTATACAATAAGAATAAATATTTATATAGAGAAATAATACATTAATCACTAAATCAACCATAAATGTTCATCATATACCATTTCACAAATGGTTAACCCTATGACACTTCAAAAATATTAAATTCCATAACTATACAAACAAGAGTACTAAACTAATTGATAGAAATTATTATCAATCCCACACATGGAACGAGATAGTTCATAATTTGAACATATCAAACATGTTAATGCCTTCATTTTTATTCTATTAAAATGTATTAATAAATTGAATTACAATAAAAAAAACCATGTTGAAAACGCACATTCTTACTTATCATTTAAATAAAAAACAAAATATTGGATATATATCATAAATAAAAATGTGTTTTAAATACCATCAATGATAGAATAAATCACTTTTTCAACAAATCATTACTTATTTCCAAAGTATCCAGTACTATGTAGTTTACATTTTTCATATCCATCAACTCATTATTCCAAAAAACTTATCTCATCAATTGGAACATATTAAGGGGCATATTTCTATAATCCTGTATTTTTTTCTAAAATATCACCTTATCATTAATTTGATTTTCAATGTAATCAATATAGTTGAACATATTCTTGATAATTCTTAATGAAGAATTATAATAAAAATTACTTATATATTTTATAATTATGGAATTTCTATATATAAATACTTAAATCATTATACATTATTGTTAAACCATTAACTAGGATTAATTATATTATTCCTTACAATATTCATTCATATTTCGTTAGTAGTTTCTTCATTGTCAATATTAAATCCATTACTCACACATCCTTGATCATTCTCTTCATTAGATCTACTCTTACAACATCGATTACATAATTCCCATACTTCCCACACATAGAACAGTTGATGGTTATTGATACCATAAGGAGAGAATTATTTACATATTTTTTGTTGACCAAAATTTTCATTTTCTATTTTAAATTACTTTCTTCACTTATTTATTTTCTACACTAAAACACCTTATTTTTTCTTTTATACATTCTCTCGAGTTATTCTTCCCTCATTATTGACATATTGGAAACTTAATCTTCATTTATTCATTGTCTCCATTACCAGAATTCTCAGAGAACACTATCCTTCTCTTCTGTAGAGACCCAAGCTTGAACTACATGGATATTACACTACTTTTTCGGAATACTTAATACATAAAAAAACAGACGCCCAAAGACTGTATTATTTTAGTGTCTTTGGAAACATGGAGCATAATCTTCTAATCATGGTGAAATATCATCAACATCTCCCATAAATAGATTCAAATTTTTTTTTCTTACCTAAAACCTTTCTTTATATCCTAGGTAAATGAAAAAATAAAAAGGGTGAGCTCAAATGCTCAGTAATGGTAACCATGGAGAACAAAACACAATCCATAAACATTTCAACGTAAAAACATAAACATGACATAAATCTTAGCAGTACATAAGGCATAGATCATAAAGGATAATTAATCATGATAAAATACCATGGTAATAAAACATGTAATTGTGGAAAACCATTAATCACATGATATGATTTCAATAGTAGCAGAGGCATTCCTTCCAAGACAATCATAGTGGACAAAGTCCAGTACTGAACTGGGTTTACTTGTCGTTCCAGCCCTGTATTACTGAACCGGATTTACTTGTCATTCCAGCCATTTCTATCTCATGTGATATAAATCATTACCCAATTAATTGGAGGGATATATAGGTCCCACCCATCTCATAATGAAATCATTCTTTCGTGTGCCACAAATTAAACATAAATCATTTATCATAACCTAATGAATAAAATGGGTTTCATAAAAATCATCCCATCATAACATGATCCATATAAAACAAATGGATATAATTTCATTATAAGAAAAATCAAACCATGTAAATAATACAGACATTATACTTAAAACATAAACATATTAAATAATGTCATCTTAGATTGAAAATATTTTTGATAAAACACTTGAAATGAATTCTTCAAGAAAATATCCTTTCTTCTTCAAAATCATTTTCATTTCACAAAATTCCATGAAATTGTAAAAGAAAAGTATTTTGTTAAAAGTAATCTTGAAATCATTTATAGGAAGATTTATGTAAATAAAGTGTTATGAAACCATAAAAATCTGTTCATCTCGTATAAGTTAAAAAACATTCTTCTCGTACTTTTGCCAGAAAAGTCAAAAAGTACATCATATGCTAAAAAAAGAAAGATTCCTTCCATACCATGTGGTAAAAGTAAAAAAAGGTAAAAATGACTTCCAAAATACATGGAATAATAGTAAACATTTTATTAAAACATTTTTATAAAACATGGGCGAGGATGATAACCATAACCCCAATAAATACTTATGAATAAACAATCCCGGATAAGAACGAGATTGGAATAATTATCCCTTACCAATTATAATCAGTGGAATCATACATGTCATAAAATAAAGAAAATTACATAAATATTTAAATATAATATCATTCATAATAAAATCTTAAAACATGCATGGTAATCCTAAACACCAAACAAAAGAAATAGTTGGTGATTAAGGCATATGTCTCACAAAAATAAAAGTGAGAAAAAATAATCCTTTACCTTAGGTCTGATATGCTTTGTACGTATCCAAACCTCCTGAATAATTATTTAAATAATATCATTTACTTATTACAAAATCATATTCATTGTTAAGATATCATATATGGTTATATTCTTGTCTTCTTATTAGTAATATTTCAATGCTACTTGTTATTCGGGTGTTCATTGCTTTATGTTCTTATGTGTGTTTTGTTGAATAAATTCTTATTCCTCATTTTCAGTTATAGATACATCATTTACATAATGGTATTAGTGTAATATATATTATATTTATTCACTCAATTCATTTATAATAATCATTATTAAATGAAGATCATGTAGAACGAGTCGCATCACGTCATGGAGACGGTAGGTCGTACGTACGCACGAGCGATGATATCATTCCCATGATTGTGGAATTGTATTGAAGTGTATGGTGTATAATATTTAAAAATAAATATAACTTTACAATAATCATATATAGTTATTTCTTTCATCCTTATACCCATCCATGTATGTTAGTGATGAAATAAAATATTACACCACGATGTGGAGACGGTAAGCCGTACGTACGCATGCGTGGTGATTTCATTTTTTCATAGGATGGATAGAAGATAGAATATGGTTGTTTCATATTCATAATAACATATTAGTATACAAGTGATACTGTGGTTATTACTTAATACTGAAACAACTCATATAGAGAAAGTAGGATAAAAAATAAGTTTGAAAGAATCGGTAAAGGATATTACCTCTTCTTTGGTGTGCCTTCTCTTAACCTCCTATTAGGTCACTAAAGTTGGTCTTTGAAGAAGACCAGGACCTCTAGTAGGTTTATAGGGAAGTTTAGAAGTGAAATGGTTAGGGTTTGGACGAATTTGAAAGCTCAAAAATGGTGTGAAGTGGAGAGGGAGGAGGTGCCCTTTTATAATGGAGGAGAGGGGCACCTTTGGAAACCTAAATAATATGAATTTACAATAAATTAAAACCCCACATTAAAACCTCCATAAATGACTCAATTAGAAGATGATATGATATAGGGTTTTAATCTCATCAATCAACAAAATTTAGACATGTTTTATGTTTATTTTAAACCATATAATTTTGATTTATCCTTATTAAATATATTTAATTTTATTTCTGGTAATAATATTCTAAATTTTAAATTGTTATAAATAAAAACTTAAATTTGGTCAATTTTCCATAATTAGATACTTTATAACCTTTTAGACCATATAAATTTCAATTTGTAATTTTTAAATATTTTTGTGATTTTTAAATAATTTAATAATATGTTATTTTTATAAAATACCAATAGTGTAAATTTTGACACTATTCATTTATTTGAATTTAAATAAAATACACACAGAGAATATATTCGAAAAAAAAATTTAATAGGTTCCTAAAATGTCATATTCATATAGAATATTTGTGGATCATTTTAATTAGTTTATATTTTAATATTTTTAAAACCATTTATTTGATATTTCTCTTAATAAAATAATTACTACAATATTTTTGTACAATTATTTAATATACTTATTTTTTGCATAAAAATTAAAAATAAAATACAATGATGAATATAAATCTAAAATATTTTATAATAAACCCTTTTATTATAATTCAGCTTCTAAAAACCCGACTTTTGAAATGTTATGTATATTAAATTATGAAGGTGACAACTTTGACATCATTTAAAATAAAATAATATAAGTTCCATAATCACTTTTATAAGTATCAAAATGATCATAAATTCTACCTTTGGATGATTATAGTTTATATTTACATGACTAATAAGTTTTGGTCAGGTTTTTTGGCCTTTTATTGGTATTATTTATTTAATACAAACTATATTATTGATTTTTAACTAAATAAATAATTTTTGCATCATTAATGTATAAGCTATTAAGGTAATTGTATATTTTTTAAAAATTACAAATAAAATTATATGATAAATAAAAATATTTTAGCTTTAAAATTAGTAATTATATCTGAATTTATATTCTATAAAAATTATATTAAAAATAATTTAATTATTAACATTTGAGTGAGACATATTTCACTTTCTATTAAATAAAATAAATTAAATGTCTTAATCACATACAAGTGGATTATAATAGATACCATTTAGACCCAAGTATATTATAGGACCTAATATAATCATCCAATTATATTAATACAAGTGTAATGGTAATTTTATAATAGTAGTTTTACCCATAATTACCTAATTTACCTTTAACTATGGTAAATAAAATTTACCGTAGTTACTATTCATAATGCCCAAAAATAAAAAGTAGCCTATTAATATAATTTGGACCTACTGATTCCAAATATTGAACCCATTTTTTCAAATTCTAAACGCAGAAGTTTCAGTAATTAATTTAAAATTAATCTCGTTGTCGAAAAAAACGGGTTTTTGTTTAAAACATTGAAAAAGATTGAATTGATTTTAACTATGAATTCAATGTAAAATTAATGATAATGACATAAATTATATTAAATGGTAAAAATATATTCTATTTATAATTTAGAACAATTTACTATTGTAAATTAACCATATAAATTATCTCGATGAAAAAAGTTTTTTTAAGTAAATTTAGCTTGTTTTTACTATTCATCAAAATAAGAACGTTGTCAGAAAAATAGAAACAATTTATCCAATATAAGTTTTTATATCCTGATTCAAAATAAGAAGTTCATTTGGTAAAATTAAATTTATAAAATTTTTAAAAAATAGATTTAAAATCGGTGCGCCATCAAAAGGCGGCAGAAATGCATTTTCTGAAAAATACTTCTTTTATCCGAAAAATTGAATTTGTTCTCATACCTAATTCTAGAAAATGTGTAAGATGAATTATAATGTTATAAAATTAAAATTTCGGTTAATAATTTTCATAAAGGCTAGTTCATAATAATATTATAACAATATGTCGTTGTTTAGTGAAACTCGTGATTGCGTACAACACACACTATTGTGGAAGGTCACTCTTACATGTAATGCAAGCCAAGTTAGGTTTGTGTGTAGGGAAAGATTCCTTTGGTGTTTTATATAGAATAATCAAAATATGGTTTAGTTATACATTGATCAAAATCTATACTTGGTGTTTTGTAAAATGAATTTTATTTGAAAGAACTTGAAATTGTGTGCATCACAAGCCAAGAATTGTGTTGCATATACTACAAACTAATACGGTGTTGCGTATAGTGTAAGATAATCTTGGGGATGCATACAACAAAAGGAATCAAAGAAATTAAAAGGAATAATTCTCATAAAATCTCAGGGTGTTACATTTTTTCCCCCTTAAAATGAATTTTGCCCTCAAAATTCTTCGGGGTTATAAATGGTTTTGTACTTGAAAGTTTCATTCATAGAAACCCACATCATAAAAAGGAATACTAAAACATCATTTTAAAAATGAACGTTAGAAACATAACAGATACCCAAAGTAACTCATCACCGGGTTTCCACAGAGGATAACATAGGTGAAAAAATGGATATGGAAGAGAAATCTGACCATCAATTTCTGATGAAGAGTGGTAGAGAACATGGCTATGAAAAAGACAATAATCACAAAGCCATAAATTTGTGATGATCTCAGGTACCATCTAATTTATCAGATATGAGTGTACTAAGACAACATTTTTGGTTTTCAAGATCATTTCCATAACATTGATGAATTTTTACATAAGGAGAAATACTTACTTGATTTCAGTGTAATATCATCATTGGTCATTCCATGAACAATTTCCAGTTCATCTCTTATTTAAAGAAATGAAGTTGAATTTGTCATTCCTGAAGTATTAGTAGATCATGCAATAGAATGATAGGTAATTCCATCTGTCTTAAAAATAAAGTTAAAAAAAGTTATTAAATATACATAACTTCATCTATGGTGAGATTAATCATATATGGTTCCAAAGATGGACTTATACTTCCTCTATAATACTGCATAGTAAAATAAAACTAGTTTTTACTAACCACAGACTTCCTGTAGGCCAGTGGTAGGTGATAAAGGAACGTCGCACTTCGGTTGTGGGTTCGATTCCCGAAACATTGTCGGACGCGACGGGTTGTCGTCCGTCCTGTAGTTTGTCCTTTTTCTAAAACTTCACCATTATAACATTCCAGAAATAATATAAAAAAAGGTTCTAGCCTTAAAAAATACTATCTGATATCCAACTTAATCCATTACAATCTTTAGGCTTATCCAAAATACTTCTATCCATTCTCATAGTATAAAGTAAACAATTACTAGAAATGTCATCTACCGAGCATGTGAATACCATCGTCTATCTCCCATAGATCATACAATATATCATGTTGGTCCCATTCCAAACATGTGAATACCTTAATCATGTATTCTCTTGAAACATGAGTTACCATAGAACCTTAGTGAAAACATGAATTCTTTCAAAAGTTAACTCTTTCCACATACCAAAATCCCAAAATTTCTATATACTCAAACCATGATGTCACATTGTCCTTAAATCATTCATGAGCTCATTAATACTATCAAATATATTATTTTCTCCTTATCCCTTCATTATAGTCATATCATCTTCTTTCCAAAAATATTTCAATCACTTTTCATGGTTATCGGTACCAAATTATTGAAAACCATAATTAACCAATACATAGATATTCCAATATTATATAATAGTATAAATGTGATTCCATGATACTATTATTAAATCCCAT
Organism: Viscum album; assembly: GCA_963277665.1. Lineage (NCBI taxonomy): Eukaryota > Viridiplantae > Streptophyta > Magnoliopsida > Santalales > Viscaceae > Viscum > Viscum album. The sequence continues at coordinate 728,251 of CAUJRU010000208.1, forward strand.
TACATAAACATGTAATTATTCCACATCATCATTGTCATACTCAAAATCACAAATAGGGACCGCATGTGACTTCCCTTTGTCCTTTTCCTTAAGAGTTTGTTGACGTCTATCATCATAAAATTCCTTTGGATTATGGAATTGATTGGTATAATGCACCATTTCCTTGAACTTGTAACATTGAAGGGTATGAAGTGCATTTTGTGTAGCCTTTTCTTTTTTTCGCATCACTAGACATATTTTTCCCATCACCGAGGCATTGAATTGCCTGATGACCTTCTTTTCCACACATAAAACATTTACTTGTCCCATTAAGACAATTCCCTCCATGTTTCTTTCCACACTTTGAGCATAAGGGAAAACTCATCTTCTTTTTAATGTGGTCTTTAGATTTTCCTTTGAATTCCATTTTCCTCTTCATATCAAACCCATATGACTAATGGGTTACTCCAATCTCTATCTCATCCTTGAGAGCACATCTAACAATTTCCTCGTAGCTATTGATGTCCCATATGGATAATGCCCTTCGAAGGCTTGGTTTTAAGCCACTAAAGAATCGATCGATCTTACTCTCAGGTTGGCTAATAATTCCGGAAGCGTACCTTGCAATTCTTTTAAAATTTGATTCGTAGGTACCAACTGATTCATCATCGTTTTTCTTTAGATAAAGGAACTCCTTTTCCATCTTTGTTCGAATAATATGAGGGATGTACTTATTGAAAAGAAAGTTCTTGAACTCATCCCATTCCATGGATTCAATTTCATCTTGGGGCCTTGTATTATTAATTAGATCCCCCCACTAGTCTGCTTCACCTTCTAAATGGTAAATAACCAAAATGACTTTTTCATGTTCTGAGTAGTGACGTATGGAAAATATATTTCCAATGGTACTGATCCATTGTTCAGGAATAAGTGGATAAGAAGACCCACTGAATAAAGGTGGACGTTGCCTCATGAAAGACTCAATAGAATATTGTTCCCTTATCTACTCATTTGGAAGTCCAGAATGATTCATTGATTGTGTAAGTATAGAAATAATATTTTTCACTCCATTTCCCATAACATTTGGTTGTTCAGGAGGAAAATTATTTCTTTTTCCAATGCATTGATCATTAACATGGTTCCTTCGGGTTCCATCCATTATCTAAAACCCAAAAAGAATAGTGTGAGAGGAAAAATCATACTAGGAAAAAAACATAATCAAGAGGAGTACTTTCAATATCGAACATCTTAGGTTTAATCCTAGGTTATTCCAGATCGTCATTATAATTCTAGGACTATAACCTATAATTATACTACACATTAGGGACATCCCAAGACATACCTTAGAAATATCTCTAGGGATCTATCTAAAGTTTTCACATCCTTATTTCCAAAGGCTAACTAAACCTTCACTATAATACCAACCGTAGAGACCCAAGCTTGATGTACATGGATATTACATTACATTTTTGGAATACATAATACATGACAAAAACAGATTCCAAAAGACCGTATTTGTTTAGTGTCTTTGTAAAATTGGAACATAATATTATAATCGTGGTGAAAGATATTCAACATCTCCTATAAAGATATTACCCTTTTTTTTCTTACCCAAAACCTTTCTTTATATCCTGGGGAAAAGAAAACATAAAAACGGTGAGCTCAAATGCTCAGTATGGGTAAGCATGGAGAACATAACACAATCCACAAACATTTGAACATAAAAACATGAATATGACATAAATCATAGCAGTACATAAGGCACAGATCATAAAGGATCATTAATCATGATAAAATAGCATGGGAATAAAACATGTAATTGTGGAAAACCATTAAGCACATGATTTTATTTCCATAGTATCCAAGGCATTCCTGCCAAAACCATCATAGTGTAAAAAGTTCAGTACTGAACCAGGTTTACTTGTCATTCCAGCCTTGTATTACTAAACCAGATTTACTTTACATTCCATCCTTGTCTATCTCATGAGATATAAATCATTACACAATGCATTGGAGGGATATATAAGTCCCACCTATCTCATAATGAAATCATTCTTTCGTGTTCCACAAATTACACATAAATCATTCATCATAACCCAATGAATAAAATGGGTTTTATAAATATCATCTCATCATAACATGATCCATATAAAACAAATGGATATCATTTCATCATAATAAAAATCAAACCATGTAAATAATAGAGACATTATACATGAAATATAAACATATAAAATAATTTCATCTTAGATTGAAAATATTTTTGATAAGACACATGACATGAATTCTTGAGGAAAATATCCTTTCTTCTTCAAAATCATTTTCTTTTCCCAAAATTCCACTCAATTTTAAAAGAAAAGGATTTTGTTGAAAGTAATCACTAAATCTTATATAGAAATATTTATGTAAATAAGTTGTTATGAAACTATAAAAATCTGTTCATGTCCTATAAGTTAAAAAAACCTTTTTCTCATACTTTTGCCGGAAAAGTCAAAAAGCACCTCGTATCATAAAAAAAATAAATATTCCTTCCAAACCATGTGGTAAAAGTCAAAAAAGGGTAAAAATGAATTTTAACATACATGGAAGAATAGTCATTTTTAGAAAACAAGGACATGGATGATAAACATAACCCGAGTAAATACATACGAATAAACAATCCCAGATAAGAACAAGATTGGAATAATTATCCCTTACAAATTATAATCAGTGGAACCATATATATCATAAAATAAATAAAATTGCATAAATATGTAAATATAATATCTTTCATAATAAAAATCTTAAAACATGCTTGGTAATCATAAACACCATACAAAAGAAATTGTTGGTGATTAAGGAATATGTATCACAGAAATAAAAGTGAGGCAAAATAATCCCTTACCTTAGGTCTGATATGCTTTATACGTATCCGAACCTCCTGTATAATGATTTAAATAATGTCAATTAATTATTCTAAAATAATATTCATTGTTATAATATCATATATGGTCATATTCTTATCTTCCTACTAGTAATATTATATTGCTACTTGTTATTCTGGTGTTCATTGCTTTATGTTCTTATGCATGTTTTGGGAATAAGTTCTTATTTTTCTTTTTGAGTTTTAGATACATCATTTAAATAATGTTATTAGTGTAATATAAATCATATTTATTAATTAAATTCATTTACATAATCATTATTCAATAAAGATCATGTAGAACGAGTAGCATCACATCGTGGAGACAGTAGGTTGTACGTACGCATGAGCGATGATATCATTCCCATGATTGTGGAATTGTATTGAAATGTATGGTGTATAATATTTCAAAATAAATATCACTTTACAATAATCATATATAGTTATTTCTTCCATCCTTATACTCATCCAAGTATGTTAGTGATGAAATAAAAGATTACACTACAACGTGGAGACGGTAAGTCGGACGTACGCATGCATGGTGATTTCATTTTTTTTCATAGGATGGATAGAAGATAGAATATGGTTGTTTCATATTCATAATAAAATATCAGTATTCAAGTGATACTTGAGTTATTACTTAATAATTAAACAATTCATCTAGAGGAAGTAGGAGAAGAAATAAGTTTGAAAGAATCAGTAAAGGATATTACATCTTCTTCGATGCGCCTTCTCTTAAACTCCTCTTTGGGAACTAACGTTGGTCTTTAAAGATGAACAGGAACTCTAGTAGGTTTAGAGGGAAGTGTAGAATTAAATTCTCAGGGTTTGGATGAATTTGAAATCTAAAAAATGGTGTGAAGTGGAGAGGGAGGAGGTGCCCTTTTATAAGGGAGGAGAGGGGCACCTTTGGAAAACCTAAATAATATTAATTTATAATAAATTCAAACCCAAAATAAAAACCACCAAAAATGACTCAATTAGAATATGAGATGATGTAGGGTTTTAATATAATCAACCGATAAAATTTATACATGTTTTATGTTTATTTTAAACCTTATCATTTTGATTTATCCTTATTTAATCTGTTTAATTTTATTTGTGGTAATAATATTCTAAATTTTAGATTGTTCTAAATACATACATAAATGTTATAAATTTACCATAATTGGATACTTTATAACATTTTCGACCATATAAATTTAAATTTCAAATTTTTAAATATTTTTTTGATTTGTAAATAATTTAATAATATGTTATTTTTATAAAATAAAAATAGTGTAAATTTTGACACTATTCATTTATTTGAATCTAAATAAAATACACATAGAGAATATATTAGAAAATATATATATAATAGGTTCCTAAAATGTCATATTAATCTAGATAATTCGTGGATCATATTAATTACTTCGTATTTTAATATTTTTAAAACCATTTATTTGATATTTGACTTAATAAAATAATTACTACAACATTTTTGTATAATTATTTAATAAACTTATTTGTTGCATAAAAATTAAAAATAAAATACAATGATGAATATAAATCTAATATATTTCATAATAATACTTTTAGTCAAATTTATCTTCTAAAAAACCAAACTTTTAAAATGTTATGTTTATTAAATTATGAAGGTGATAACATTGACATCATTTAAAATAAACTAATATAAGTGTCATAATCACTTTTATAAGGCTCCAAAAGGTAAAAAATTAGACTTTTTATGATTATGGTTTATATTTACATGACCAATATGTTTTGGTCAGGTTTTGGACCTTTTTATGGGTATTATTAGTTTAATGAAAACTATATTATCGATTTTTCACTAAATAATTAATTTCTACATCATTAATGTGTAAGCTATTAAGGTAATTATATATTTCTTAAAAATTACAAATAAATTACCATGATAAAGAGAAACATTTTATCTTTCTAATGAGTATTTATATCCGAATTTATATTCTGTATAACCTTATATTAAAAATAATTTAATTATTTATGTTTGAGTGAGACATATTTCACTTTCAATTAAATAAAATAAATTAAAGGTCTTAATCACATACAAGTGGGTTCTAATAGATACCATTTATACCCAAGTATATTTTAGGACGAAATATAATAATCCAATTATATTAATACAAGTGTTAAGTTAATTTTATAGTAGTAGTTTTACCCTTAATTACAAAATTTACCTTTAACTGTGGTAAATAAATTTAACCGTAGTTACTATTCATAATGCCCAAAAATAAAAAGTAGCCTATTTACATAATTTGGACCTAATTATTACAATTATGGAATCCATTTTTTAAAATTCAAAACACATAATTTGCAGTAATTAATTTAAAATTAATCTTATTGTCGAAAAAAACGGGTTTTTGTTTAAAACATTTCAAAAGATTGAATTGATTTTACCAACGAATTCAATGTAAAATTAATCCTAATGAAATAAATTATATTAAATGGTAAAAAAATATTCTATCTATAATTTAAAACCATTTACTATTATAATTTGACCATATAAATTATCTCGATAAAAAAGTAGTTTTTACGTAAAATTTAGCGTGTTTTTACTATTCATCAAAGTAAGATCATTGTCAGAAAAATATCAAAACATTATCCAATGTAAATTTTTATATACTGATTCAAAATAAGAAGTTTATATTTTAAAATCGAATTTATAAACTTGTCAGAAATTATATTTAAAATGGGTGCGCCATCAAAAGGTGGCCAAACTGCATTTTTTTAAAATACTTCTTTTATCCGAAAAATTGATTTTGTTCTCATACATCATTCTTCAAAATGTGTAAGATAAATTATAGTGTTATAAAATTCAAAATGCGATTAATAATTTTCATAACGGCTAGTTCTTAATAATATTATAACAATATATCGTTGTTTAGTAAAACTCGGTATTATGTACAACACACGCTATTGAGGAAGGTCGCTCTTTCCTATAATGCAAGCCAAGTCAGGGTTGCATGATGGGAATGATTCCTTTGGTGTTGAATATAACATACTCAAAATATAGTTCAGTTATACATTGATCATAATATATATTTGGTGTTGTGTAAAATGAATTTTATTCGAAAGTACTTAAAATTGTGTGCATCACAAGCCAAGAATAGTGTTGAGTATACTACAAGCTAATATGGTGTTGTGTATTGCGTAAGATAATATTGGTGAAGCGTACAACAAAATACATCAATGAAATTAAAAAGAATAATTCTCATAAAATCTCAGGGTGTTACAACTTCTATCATGAATCTAAGATTTTGTTAATGTACTTATTGTTAATCATATAACATGATAGTACATTTGTAATAATGAAAAAATCCATTACTCTATTCTTAATCACATTTGGATTCTCATTAGAAAATTTTCTTTCACATTCAATGTTAACACATTTATTTTATGTTACCTACATTGAATAAAACAGAAACATATTTTGAGGAACAATAATCAGTATGGAAAACCAGATACTAAGAAAAATTCACATAAGGATTTATAAATAATGACACCTTGTTATAAATTTATTTATCATTATTCTTAAAATTTCTCATCCATGATCATGCTCTATGTAAATCTGTCAAGATGGTTCATAAAGAGTTTGTTTATTTCCAACAAATATCCCTCAGAAGTTTCAATCATGGTTTGTGTAATTTCCCATTCTCATGCACAGGTGGTGATAAATTCCATACCAATGCACCCTTTTCAAATATAATAATCCTAGGTACCTCTTCTATATATCTTAATCTACTCGTATTATCCATACATGGATGTAATTTCATATAATTCTCTCACTATATCCATTACAAAAATTCTAGGATATTTATTATACAATTACTCATTCATTGACTTATCCTTAGGGGTATCCATAGATATATCCATGTAAATATCTCTTGGGATCTCAAAAATGTATTGTAATCCTATTTTCCTCATTATTAAAAAACTATTCATCTAATGAAATCTATACCAACACATTCATATCAAACATAGATATTATGTAATTTTTAATTAATATTCTTTACATTACAAAAAAACTGTGGAGGACTATAATAATTTAGTTTCATTGGAAACATGAAATCATAATTAATTGGTCTGTAAGTATACTAAATCATATCACACTTGGATCTTCATAACCAGGACTATAATTAGAAATATCAAATGTAAGACATTTCATCATAACCAAGAGAAATGAATTAAGAGAACGGGTGATCATAGGTTCTTATTTATGGAAATCAGGGGATATAAATAAGCTTAAAATGAACATAAGTGAATGAGAACATGATAATGACACTTTAAATTTATACAAAACATATAAAACATCATAATCTTGAGTCATAGAACAAATATTGGAAGTGCATAAGACATGAATCATAACATAATCAAATAACATGCACCTTGAGAACATAACAATGTCGAAAGACATGGAATTTCAGCATACACATAAGCATAGAAAGTAATTTACATATTATTCAAGGATCACTAAAGAGTATATCATTGTTGAATGAGTTCACTCCCAAGAATATCTAGTAGTCATGGTTCACTCCCAATATTATTCTAGTAAAAACAATCCCTTACTAAACTAGGTTAACTCCCTATTCCAGTCCTATATATCTCATTTGTTATATATTTCTACCCAATGCATTGTGGGGATATATTGGTCACATCAATCATATAATCAATATCATATGGTTGTGTGCCATAATGTTATAAAACATTCATCATATTATAAACAATATTATGAAATGGGTTTCATAAATATTTCACTATATCATGACCAGTATAAAAGAGGCATGTTTCATAATCATTTCAACATTTCATTATAAAATATCCAATTGAAAAAGTTGATGGATTTGCAATAATTTTATCATGTCATATCCTATTATAAAGAAATTGGTTTCTTAATAATCATTCCATTATAATAATAAACCATTCCGAGAATTAATAAAAATAGTATCCTTGGATTATATCCCTTGAAAGTCGTATGTAACATCAATAGATTTCATCATATAAGGGAAATGCTATTGAAAGAACCTTTAATATATTTCTTAATGAAAACAACATTTTTAATTTAAAGAATTTTTTTAAATAAAAAAAAAATTATTAACTACATTTCATTGAAAATAAACATGAAATCATATAGTGTAATATTCAATGTAATAATTTTCATAATGAAATTATGATTTTTAATTCTGTATAGGTTAATATAGATAATCCGTTCACATTTTTAGTAAATCCCAAATAAGAATTGTTTTGAAAATTGTGTGTAGATTACATTGAATTTTTTATAATTTTTTTGGTAAGTATGTATTTAAAAAATCAATTGAGGATAGTTAATATTTTTTGAAACCATTTTTAGAAAATATGATTTTTCATAACAAATATATTTTTGACCTAAGGGATAAATGAAGTCAAATTTTCATGAAAACATTTTATCAAATATTTTAAATATAAATAAATTAAAGAATAGTTCTTATTACTTAGAAATACTGTGAACTACTATATGATATGTAAATTCATGAATTTCATAAGCGATGTATCATATTATTTTATCATCATAAAAATAATTATAAATATTCATGATAAATGATGAGATTGTATTGTTAGATCATTACCACTTTTTCAACTTTGAATCATAATACCCATGAAATAATAACATCAAATAGATATTTAAATATAATTTGGATAAATAAATTCAATATATTACACGTAAACAAGGTCTTGTATACTCATTGTTAATGAATATAGTTTTCAAACAGAATATTCCTCTCAGAGAAGGAAAATTGAGACAAAAAAATCCTTACCATTTGAGTAATATTTTGAATCACAATACATAATAATTAGTAACATAAAATGAAACATTATATATAAATAAAATAATATTAATCATGATATTTCGTGTGAAACGTGATGTATATCCACCTCACAAATGAAAATATTGGTGAATATTCATGTCTCCTAGATATAAAAAAGACTATAAATCCCTTACATTGGGTCTTCAATTCCTTCCAATACATTCAACCATTCGGTATTATAAATATAAATTTATTTTAAATATTCTATTGGAAAATATTTATATATATCATCAAATATTATTTTCTTATAACCTTTTATTTTCCATTTATTAAGAATTCCATGTTAATGTTATGTTTTAGGTAATAAGTGATTTGTTTTACGTCTATTATTGGATTCATTATTATTCATCCTATTACATAGATTATTGTGTAATAATATCTATAATTTTATACAATATATAAATATCATATGTATTTAATATAATCCATAAAAATTAGTGATATAAAATGAAAAACACCATTAATTGTGATGGTATATCGTAAGTACGAATAAATATTGTTTTCATCTTCATGTTGGATTGATATAAATAATTTTGTATGATATATTATCATTTTATAATAATTTTTATGTCACATATATCAAATATTTTCATTAAACTCATCATTATTACCATTTATTTAAAGCATTATCAAAACACATTGCTTCGTGAGACGGTAGTCCACCTTACACATTAGCGACATTATCATATTCCAACAAAAAGAAGAGTAAGAGGGTATATGTAATACAATACTAAAAAATATATAATAATATAAAAAATAGTATATAAATCATAAACCCATCATCATATACAACCTTCAAAATTGGGGAAGGAAAACATATGACATCCATTTGTGAAGTGGTAGTCCGTTATACACAAGAATGCTGATTTAGTAACCCATTTGATGGAAGTGGAGATGGTTCTAGAACATTCACTTAACATAAAAAAATATACTTTTATATAATATACTAATGATATAACATCATCATGTAATATAATAATTTTACTAATTTGAGTAATAAATTAAACAGAAATGCTCATTGATGAATGTTACATCTTCTTTGGGTATTCTCCATTGGATTGCACCAAAAGCCTTCATGGCAGGATTTCATTATAGAGGGAAGTTTTTATGGTATTTTGGAAGTTATTATAATATTGAAATGTTGTTTATGTTGTGATAAATGGATGATAATTTTTGGCCTTTTATAAGTGAGTTGAGTGGAACACTAGTAATTGTTTGGAAAAGAAATCATGTACCCACGTTTGTCACATGACATAAGGGACTAACATTTATCATATTAAAATTGGAAAATTTTATTATTAAATATTACTAATGTTTCATTAAAATAGATTGGAAAATTATATTATTTATTATTTGGAATGGAATTGATAGTTTTACAGAAATCAATAATATCCCCTATTCCCTAAAAAATCAATATTTTCTGAAGAATTTCCCAGATTTCACCATAATGTTGATTCTAATATAATCAAGCAGATTGAATATTATTAAATCGTACTAATTTTTCATTAAAATAATATGGAAAATTTTATAACTTATTACATGGAATTGAATTGATAGTTTTATTGAAATCATTAATTTCCACTATTCCCTGAAAATCAATATTTTCCCAAACATTTCCAAAATTTCACCATATGTTGATTTTCATATGATAATTTTAAAAAAAATAAGATTATTTAATTAAATATAATTTCAAACTTATCATTAGATTAATAATTATTTGTTTTCATAAAAATCATCATATTTCATTTCTTAAGAAAATAAACTCTTGATAACAAATATTTCTTTACTAAAAATTGATTTACTATTTACTAAAAGTTTATAAATATATATATATTTAGTAGGATATTTATATGTATTTTCCATAAAGTATTTTATACTATTTATTCCTTCCTATTTAATGGATGTTTTAAAACGATCTTATTATAAATATTATTATTTTATAGTGTGGTGAAGCTCAGTATTCCGTGTAAAAAAAAGGTAAACATAGTGTCGTGTGTAATTCCATATGTTAAAAAGGTGTAATATATTTGAAAAAAATCACAACATCAATCGATGTTATAGTTGACCCTATCTACCTCCAATTTTGGAAAATTTTTCAGGATGATGATCCCTCTATACACCCCAATATTCTTCTCATATTAAATATTAAACAAGACTACTTGTAATCCTTAGACATTGTCAAATGATAACTTTATTCCACAATACAATCTCCTGTGCATGATCCATTCAAAAAATTTTGTTAAATTCTCCTGACCACCTACTTCTCTTTTAAATATTCCCAAATGTATTCTATGATATTATACCCCTATCATAGGTAAAGTTACCTTGAAATCTCCCATAAAATTATCTTAACACTATAATTTTCTCACCCAATGATTTTTTTATTAATATTCATATAAATTAAGTTTCAACATTATACTCTTACTAAATCCAAACCTATACATTTTTAGTTTATTTTTTATCTCCTATAGTGAATCTACATTGACTTACTTCTTGGAAATCCACTGCCAATGATTCTCTGTGGACCTTTTAGAGTGGTGGGTAAGGATTTTCCAAGATAGGACTTTCATTTTTTACTCTTGAGACTCCACCACTCTCTAAAAGAAATCATCATTTAACTTTTAGTTTGACGATTAGAAGAAGGGGCTTCTAATTCTCATACTATAACTTCATAACTAAATCAATAGAGCATAATGGTCTGCCATAGATCTTGTCAAATGAAATATGGTAGATTGAGTTAAGGAGTAGAGGACTTCGGTATTTTATTCACTGATCCATCCTAATCCATATACTCTAACTTACATTTTGATTGATATACTTGGTGAAGAAATCCTCAGTGAAACCCATTTCCAGTGTTCTTTTCTTGTTATAGAAAGATGAAGTCCTACATCAGACCACACAAATAACATAATCCAACATTATTCTCTAATGCATCTGCTATTATGTTGATATCCCCACCCAAAAAGTAGGAAGAATAACCAAGATGATAATTTTAGAGTAGCTTACATAACACTAGTCCTCCCTCCACATTACATTTTTCATCCAATAATAATAATAATTTTTTTCATTCATTCCTAAATTTATTGGTTATGTGTTATGAAGAGAATTCAATGTGTTCCATGAAAATGGTGTTCCTCTAAAAAACTTTTATTTTTTTGTTCTATGGATATAAATTTAGGAAATTTGTAAACCATGTTTCCTTTGCAATGTTCATATTTTTCTTGTCATTGTGATTATGATCAAGAGTAATTTGCATTGGGAATTTCTTCTACTAAACATTGTTATCAATAAAAGAACACTTCACCCAAGATCCATGGCCCCTAGAATTCAATATGATAATAGATATCACTAGGAAAAGAAAACTATGGACCTACATCCAAAATAGAGATTATGATTTCATTTATAATTAACTATGCATATAGACTAACTTTCTCTTCTATGAGTGAGAAGTCTATTATCCCCTAACATTGATGATTATATATTCCCTCCCTTATTAAACATTTAAGGGACTAATAAATACAATATTTAATCTACGTATATCTAGGTTACAATTTACTTCTTCTTGTATAGTGTCTATAGTTCAGAATCTGGGTCCTCAACTTGTCGGTGAACATCTAAAGGTGGGTTACATACCATGTAAATCTCCTCCAAAAGGGTGTCTTTCATCACCAGAATTTGAGTACCTATCACGTTTAACTCCTTAATTATTTCACAAGGAACCATTTTATAATAATAAGATAAAGGATCACCCTCCATTGAATTTTGAACTCTCTTGTCCTTTAAAAAACCTCATTGTATTTAGCATAAAAAATACCATTCTTAGAATGGTCCTTTCTATAAATTCCAATTGAAGAGTGGAAACAAGCCTCCATTGATGGTGGTATATTAATTTTGTCTAGAAGGTACTTTTATGGATGAATATATGAACTCTCAAGGCCCTAATATCCAACTAGAGGAGAAAATTCAGGCCCAGAATCATCAAGAGAAACACCCTGAAAAGAGGACACACCTGGATGAATGAATTTCACCTTCTGACCATTGAGTTGTTTATATAGTGTATGTATGATAAATAAATATAATAATATATATAAAATTATTAGGTCCCTATAAAATTGTTGAAGGTGACACATCAATGAAAAATATCACAATTATATTGGAAAAGAGTAAAACAAAAAATATACCAGCAACCATATCTTGAGAATAAAAAATCATAAAATCTTAAAATTAAGAAAAAAACACTCATCCATGGAAACATAAACATCCTATATACATGTGTTATCTAATACAATTAATAGTTTTTATCCAATTATCAAATAAAATCTAATTTCCATCCATTGATCACAAATATTTTGAAGAACCCAACATGAATATAATACCTCTTTAAAATATTCCAACCCGAATCAACCCAACTATATCAAAACTGATGGTATCATATGACCTCTTTGTCACCTCCACATAAACTAAAAATAGATGACTATTAATTGGTCTTTAAAAATATAATATGAAAATTCTATGTCCTCTCATCTAGATGACCATAAATAATAACATATGTAATAATAAGAATCATTAAAAAACATTAAAGGAATAAAATAATAATTAACAAAATATTATTCAACCATAGAAAATAAAAGAAAACATATAATATAAAAATTATCAATTATAACTTCACATGAGTCATACGAGGGAAAAAATGAATCACTCATGGATCAATTATGTACACTGTTTTCCAAAAATGAATTAAATGTTGAAGGGGGTAAAAATTTAGAACCAAGAACTTTCCTATTTCGATAACCTTTCTATGTCCATGGTACTAAAGATAATTAATCCAATATATGGCACCTTTACCTTATAAATACCATGGGCCATATAATTTTCATTCACACTATCATTTTCATGTTGGGTCTGAGTAAAATATAGTATGCCACAACCAACAAGTTATATATCAAAATCCAGAATATATAAGTGAAGGATGAAGTAAAAATGGTAACAATTATAATAATAATGATTCTAAATATTTATTATATTCCCTATATCCATCATGAATCCCATACTAGACCAAAATTATTTCATTGACTATAATTGTAGATTCAAATATCATCTCATAAATATACCATAGGTTGGAATAACATTCACCCATAACACATTAGGACCCCATGAATAGTTTTACATACACTCATTATTAATAACACATAGAAATTCAATTTATAGTTCACCAAACCTACCCAATAACACATCCCTTGTTGTACGTTAACCCTTCTAAAATCAAAATAATTACCCATGGATATCATTACACCCTACTCGATCACATCAAATTCATAGGTTGACTGTAGAGACCCAAAGCTTGACATACATGGACATTAAATTAATTTTGCGGAATACTTAGTGCATTACAAAAACACACACACAAAGACCGTAATAGTTTAGTGTCTTTGGAAACTCGGAATATAATCTTCTAATCGTGGTAAAAGATCTTCAACATCTCCGATAAAGATCTTGTTTTTTTACCTAAAACCTTTCTTTATATCTTGGGGAAAATAAAACATAAAAGGGTGAGCTCAAATTCTCAGTAAGGGTAAACAAAAGAAATATCAATCACATCATATTCATAAGAACATAATATTTTGGAAATCTTAACCAGCAAAAGAGATCATAATATCATAACATGGGATAAATCATAGTAATGAAATGTAATCCCAATAATCATAAATTAAAACATGAAACTTTGTGTTGTACACACATAATCATAGAGAATCATTTCTTATTAGTCAGGACTCATTTCCAAGACTATCTTAGTGGACAAAGTCCATTTCTGAACCGAGTTCATTCCTCGTTTCAGTACTGTTTCACTGAACCGGTTTAACATGTCGTTCCAACCATGTCTATCTCATGAGATATAAAATCTTTACCCAATGCATTGGAGGTAGATATAGGTCCCACCCATCTCATAATGACACCATTCTTATGTGTGCCACAAAATCATAAATCATACATCATTGCATAACCCAAGTAATAAAAATGGGATTCTTAAATATCATGACATCATAAAACAATTCATATAAGATAAAGGAATTCATAAAAATAATTCCATCACAACATAATCAAAACAATGTAATAATAGTGATAGAAACAGAACCATATATTATCTTAGATGGAAAATAATTTTGATAAAACACTTGACCTCCATTCTTGAGGAAAATATCCTTTCTACTTAAAAAACACTTTTCCTTTCTTAACATGTCATACAATTATAAACTAAAATAAGTTGATTAAAAATTAACTTGAAAACATGTAAAGGAAGCTTCTTGGAAATAATGTTTTAAAAATCCATTCATGTCGTATAAGTTAAAAAAACATTCTTCTCGTACTTTTGTCAGAAAAGTCAAAAAGTACCTCGTACGAAAAACGACAAAAGATTCCTTTCATATCATTTACTAAAAACACACCGAATGGTAACATTGGATTTAAAAAAATAGTAGGTGGATGTAAATAATATTACATATTGAGGAAACATGGATGTGTAGGATAAAATACACCACAGTAAATACCAAAGTATAAACAATCTCGGATAAAAATGAGATTGTGATATTTCCCTTACCTTAGGTCTGATTTGCTTCGTAAGTGCCCTAACCTCCTGTATAATGATTTAAATAATGTCATTGACTTATTCCAAAATCATACTCATTGTAATTATATCATATATGGTTCACTTATGACTTTATTTTACTCGTTCTTTTGTAAATTCCATGTTAAAGAGCGTTTTGGGTAAAATCGTTTCATTTGTCGTCCGTGTTTTGACTTGTAATTATTCATATGATTACTTAGATCATGATTACATAATTCTAGAATATAAAACATTATTTATATATAATATTTATTCAGAATATACATATATATAATAGATCAATAAATGGAAATAAATACACCGTTCATGGAGACGGTAGGCCGTACGTACGCATGAACGCTGTTTTCGTTTCCTTATTGAGTTGAATGGAATTAAGTAGATGAAATACATATATATATACACATAAATCCAGTATCATTATTATGTCATATATTTCATGATTACTTATTATATATACTTCATAATCATTCATGAATGGTTAATGTGGAGAATGAATCTCATCGCGTCGTGGAGACGGTAGTCCGTAAGTACGCACGAGCGATGATATCGTTCTAATGATCCTGGAATTGTATTGGAGTGTATGTATACTATTTAAGAATCAATATCACTTTACAATAATAATATATAGTTATCATGTACACAATTATACCCATCCAAGTAACGTGGTGGTGGAAAATACTTTACACCACGGCGTGGAGACGGTATTCCGTACGTACGCACGCGCGGTGATTTCGTTTTTCGTAAGATGGATAGATGGTTAAATAGGGTTGTTTCATAATTATAATAACATATCAGTATATGAGGGATACTGATGTTATTACTTCATAATGAAACAACCGAAGAAGAAGAAGTGGAAGAAGAAATAAAGTTGAAAGAATCGGTAACGGACTTTAACTCTTCTTTGAAGCGCCTCTTTGAGTCCTCCTATTAGGGCACTAAAATTGGTCTTTGAAGAATACCAGGACCTCTAGGATGTTTCTAGGGAAGTGGAGAAGAGAATATTTCAGGTTTTGGCCGAGATTTAAGTCTCCATGTGGTGTGAGGAAGAGAAGGAGGAGGGTCCCATTTATAAGGGAGGAGAGGGGCACCTTTGGAATAACTAAAACTATTATTTTATTATAAAGTAAAATTCGGTTTTTAATAGTTCCAAATTGATATATTTATAAGATAAGGTGGGGATGGGTCTAAAGCCTCACATAAAATAGAATTTATACAAGTTTAGGTACCTATTTTAACCTTATCATTTAGATTTAACATTAAGTTAAATAATTTTACTTTTATCGTGTCTTCTTGAGCTCTTATACTATAAGGTTAATAAACTTACTATAAGCAGCCAAACGAACCCCAAGTTGTTTATTATTAATATATTTAACCTTATCTAAGTCATGTGGCCGAACATTAGATTTTTAGGAAAAAAATAACAATTAATAATATAATATTTGTTTGAAAAACTATTTTATGTCAATTTTGACACTATTTAGTAATTGGTTTTTGTTAAAATCATAACAGAATGATTTGTTCCAAAACAGTTAATTAAATCAATAATAACATCTCATATTAACCAATTAAATTAGTTGAACTCATAAAAAGTCTCAAATTATATTTATTTGGGTATTTATAACATCAATTATGTCAATATTGTATTAATAAGATAATTACTACATCATCTTTGTGTCATAAATAAATTTACATATTTAAAGTCTAAAAATTACAAATAAAATATCATTATGTCTTAAATCTATTTAGATTTCTAATGAATATTTATAGTAGAATTTATCTTATGTATAACCCTATATTAAAAATAATATACTTATTAAACATTGATTTTAACTATTTTAACCCTTCTTTAAATAAATTAATAATAAATGTCCTAATCTAGTCAAGTGGGACTAAATGGTCATATTTTATTCCTAAGGTTGTTTTGGGTTGAATTACACTTTTCCAATAGAATTAGGACATGTGTTAGGGTAATAATAATATCATTTTTACCCTTAATTACCCTATTTACTTTTAACCGTGGTAAATAAAAGTAAAAAGTTACTATTCACCAAAAATTATTTTCATCTCATTGAACCACATTTTAATTCCTGACATCAACCGTGTCTCTTGGAGTTTTGAAATTCCACTCATAGAAGCGGTAAAATTAAGTTTTATGAAAAATTCAGTTTTTTTAACTACCACTTAGTGGTTTCACTATTCATCAAAAAATGAAAGTTTACAGAAAAATACCAAAAATTAGGCCTAAGATATATTTGATATTATAAATTCAAAAATGATGTCTATTTTACCAAATTAAAAACATATCAGTTGCATTAATTAATTTAAAAATTAATTCCCTTCGTCAAAACAAATAGCATGTTCTTAAGAGATAATAACTATCAAAAGATTGACAATTGTTTATGTCTCGTTTAAATGTGAAATTACATCCAACAACCAACATTGTATTAAATTGTAAAAATATATTATAAATATACTTTAAAACCACTAAAATTAATAATTTATCACTATTAATTATTTCTATTAAAAAGGTTGTTTTTGATTAAAATTTAGTAATTTTCACTATTCATCAGAAAATGAAAGTTATCCGAAAAGTACCAAAATTTCACCCTCAGCTAATTTAAATATTCTGAATCCAAAAATGAAGTCTATTTTGAAAAATATAATTTAAAAAATTACAAAAAGTGGTTATTACTATTCATAACGGCTAGTTTTAATAATATTTTAATAGCACATCGTTGTTTAGTGAAACTCGGTATTGCGTACTACACACGCTATCGAGGAAGGTCGTGATTTCGTGTAATGCAAGGAAAGTCAATGATGCGTGTTGTGAAAGCTCCTTTTGGTGTAGCTTACAAAACAAGACATTAATGAAATTAAAAAGAATATTTTTCAAAAAATCTATGGGTGTTACATTCTACCCCCTTAAAATGAATTTCACCCTCGAAATTCATCGGGGTTATAAATGGTTTACTATTCAAAAGTTTCTTTAATAGAAACCCACATCATAAAAAGGAATACCAAAACCAATCTTTAAAAACAAAATTATGAAATGTAACGGTTACCCAAATAAACTAATCCCTGGGTTTCCACATAGGTGGAAATATGGATATGGAAGAGAAATCTAACCATCATGTTCTGATGGAGAGTGGTAGAGAACATGGCTATGGAAAAGCCTGCAATCACAAAGCCATAAATTTGTGATGATCTAAGGTACCATCTGATTCATCAGATATAAGAGCACTAGAACAACATTTTTGGTTTTCAAGATCATTTCCCTAAAGTTGATGAAATTGGAATTAGAAGGAATACTTTCGTTGTTTTGGTATAGTCTCATCGTTGGTAGTTCTTCGGACAATTTCCACTTCATCTCCTAAAGAAATGAAGTTGAATTTGTCATTCGTGATGTGTTAGCAGATCATGTGATAGAATGATGGGTCATTCCATCTGTCTTAAACAAAAGGTTAGAAAAGTTATCAAAAAATACATAAGTCCATCTATAGTGAGATTAATCATATGTGGTTCCTAAAATGGACTTATACTTCATATATCATACTTCTTAATATAATAAAACTAGTTTATACTAAATAGGGAATTCTTGTAGGCCAGTGGTAGGCGATAAAGGCCAATCGCACTTCGTTTGTGGGTTCGATTCCCACAGCCTTGTCCGACGCGATGGGTTGTCGCCCATCCTGCAGGTTGTCCTTTTTCTAAAACTACATTACTATAACATCCCATAAATAAAATCGAAAAAAAACATCTATACTTATACAATACTAACTTATGTACAACATAATTCATTCCAATCTTTAGGCTTATCCAAAATAATGCTGTCTAATCTCATATTATAGTGAAAATGGTTACCAAAGAGTTCATACAACTAGCATGTTAATACCATTGTTGATCCCCATATATCATGAGATATGTCTTGTTGGTCACATTCCAAACATTCAAAGGCCTTAATCATGTATTCTCTTAAAAAAATGAATACCCATTGAACCTTATTGAAAACATGAATGCTGTTAAAAGTTAACTCTTTCCACATACCAAAATCCTCAAAATTCTATATACTCAAACCATGATATCACTTAGTCCTTATATCAATCATGAGCTTATGTATACTGTCAAACATTTCATTTTTTCCTTATCCCTTCATTATGCGTATATAATCTTTTTTCCAAAAATATCTCAATCAATTTCCATGGTTACCGATACCATAAAATTATTGAAAACCACAATATTCCAATACATAAATATTCCAATATTCCACGATACTATATACAACATTATTTTGGAATCCCATTGCATAAACACTTAATCATTCCACCAAATCATTTCCATTTTCAACATCGCCAATAGTGATCACATGTGACTTCCCTTTGTCCTTTGCCTTAAGTGGTTGCTCATGTTGATCATCACTAACCCTTAGATTAGGGCATTTATTAGCATAATGCCCCATTTCCTTTCACTTGAAGAATTGAAGTGTAGTAGGTTCATTCTATGTATCCCTTCCTTTGTTTGCATCATTAAACATCTTCATCCCATCATTGCGGCATTCAAATGCCCAATGACCTTCCTTTCAAAATTTGAAACATTTAATTGTCCCTTTAAGACAATCTCCACCATGCTTCTTTCCACACTTTGAGCATAAGGAAACATTCATCTTCTTTTCACCATTATTCTGAGATTTCTCCTTGAACTCCATCTTTTGTTTCTTGTCAAAACTATGAGATGGATATGTAACACCAACTTCCACTTCTACCTTGATAGCACAACGCACGATTTCTTCATAGCTACTGAAGTCTCTTATAGCTAATGCCCTTCAATGATTTGGTTTTAAGCCA
Organism: Viscum album; assembly: GCA_963277665.1. Classification (NCBI taxonomy): domain Eukaryota; kingdom Viridiplantae; phylum Streptophyta; class Magnoliopsida; order Santalales; family Viscaceae; genus Viscum; species Viscum album. The sequence goes on from CAUJRU010000208.1 coordinate 748,456, forward strand.
CTGAAGAATCGATCAACTTTACTTTCAGGTTGGATGATAAATCCAGATCCATACCTTGCAAGCCTTGTAAAATTCTCTTCGTATATACTAACAGATTCATCATCCTTTTGCTTTAGTTCAAGAAATTCCTTCTCCATCTTTGTTCAAAGAATACGAGGGAAGTACTTATTGAAAAATAAGTTCTTGAACCCCATTCCATGGACTCAATTTCATCTCTTGGACTCGTATTCTTGATAAGATTCCACCATTGATCAGCATCACCTTCCAAACGATACAATGATAAGATGACATTATCATGTTCAGAACATTGAAGAACTGAAAATATCTTTTCAGTAGTACTGATCCATTGTTCGACAACAAGTGGATCAGAAGACCCACTGAAAGAAGGTGGACGTTGCCTCATGGAGGACTCAATAGAATATTGTTCCCTTCTCTGCTCATTTGGAAGTCCATAATGATTCATAGCTTGTGTAAGTATAGAAATAAGATTTTTCACTCCATCTCCCATAACATTTGTTTGTTTAGAAGTACAATCATTGCATTGTCCATTTCATTGATCAACACGGTTCCTTCGGGTTCCATCCATCGTCTAAACCCCAAAAAGAATAGTGTGAGAGAGAAAAATCACGCTAGGGAAAACAACATAATAAAGGGGGAGTACCTTCAATATCTAACATCTTAGGTTACCATAATTCTAGTACTATAACCTATACTTATACTTAACCTTAGGGGCATCCCTAGACATACCTTAGAAATATCTCTAGGGATCTCACTAAAGTTCTCACATCCTAGTTTCCAAAGGTTGACTAACCCTTTCCTCTGATACCAACTGGAGAGACCCGAATCTTGACATACATGGACATTACATTACTTTTGCGGAATACTTAGTACATTACAAAAACACACACACAAGGACCGTAATAGTTTAGTGTCTTTGGAAACTCGGAATATAATCTTCTAATCGTGGTGAAAGATCTTTAACATCTCCCATAAATATCTTCTTTTTTTTTACCTAAAACCATTATTTATATCCTGGGGAAAAGAAAACATAAAAGGGTGAGCTCAAATGCTCAGTAAGGGTAAACAAAAAAAATATCAATCACATCATATTCATAAGAACATAACATTTCGGAAATCTTAACCTACAAAAGAGATCATAATATCATAACATGGGATAAATCATAGTAATAAAATGTAATCCCAATAAACATAACTTAAAACATGAAACTTTGTGGCGTACATACATAATCATAGAGAATCATTTCTTATTATTCAAGACTCATTTCCAAGACTATCTTAGTGGACAAAGTCCATTTCTGAACCGATTTCATTCCTCGTTTTAGTCCCATTTCACTGAACCGGTTTAACCTGCCGTTCCAGCCATGTCTATCTCATAAGATATAAAATCTTTACCCAATGCATTTGAGGGAGATATAGGTCCCACCCATCTCATAATGATACCATTCTTATGTTTTCCAAAAAATCATAAATCATACATCATTGCATAACCCAAGTAATAAAAATGGGATTCATAAACATCATGACATCATAAAACAATTCATATAAGATAAAGGAATTCATAAAAATAATTCCATCACAACATAATCAAATCAATGTAATAATAGTGATAGAAACAGAACCCTATATTATCTTAGATGGAAAATAATTTTGATAAAACACTTGAACTCCAATCTTGAGGAAAATATCCTTTCTACTTCAAAAACACTTTTCCTTTCTTAACATGTCATGAAATTCTAAACTAAAAGAAGTTGACTAAAAATAAACTTGAAAACATGTAAAGGAAACTTCTTGTAATAATGTTTTAAAAATCCATTCATTCCATATAAGTTAAAAAAACATTCTTCTCGTACTTTTTTCAGAAAAGTCAAAAAGTACCTTGTACAAAAAACGACAAAAGATTCCTTTCATATCTTTTACTAAAAACTCACCGAAGGGTAACATTGGATTAAAAAAGTTAGGTGGATGGAAATAATATTACATATTGAGGAAACATGGATGTGTATGATAAAATACACCCCAGTAAATACCAAAGTATAAACAATCTCGGATAAAAATGTGATTGTGATATTTCCCTTACCGTAGGTCCGATTTGCTTCGTAAGTGTCTGAACCTCCTGTATAATGATTTAAATAATATCATTGACTTATTCCAGAATAATACTCATTGTTATTATATAATATATGGTTCACTTATGACTTTATTTTACCCGTTATTTCGTAAATTCCATGTTAAAGAGCGTTTTGGGTAAAATCGTTTCATTTTTCGTCCGTGTTTTGACTTGTAATTATTCATATGATTACTTAGATCATGATTACATAATTCCAAAATATAAAAGATGATTTATATATAATATATATTCAGAATATACATATATATAATTGATCAATAAATGGAAAAAAAATACACCGTTCATGGAGACGGTAGGCCGTACGTACGCATGAACGTTGTTTTCGTTTCCTTATTGAGTTAAATGGAATTAAGTAGATGACATACATATATATATAAACATAAATCCAGTATCATTATTATGTCATATATTTCATGATTACTTGTTATATATACTTTATAATCATTCATGAATGGTTAATGTGGAGAATGAATCTCATCGTGTCGTGGAGACGATAGTCCGTACGTACGCACGAGCGATGATATCGTTCTCATGATCGTGGAATTGTATTGGAGTGTATGTATACTATTTCAGAATCAATATAACTTTACAATAATAATATATAGTTATTATGTACACCATTATACCCATCAAAGTAAGGTGGTGGTGGAAAATAGTTTACACCACGGCGTGGAGACAGTATTCTATACGTACGCACACGCGGTGATTTCGTTTTCCGTAGGATGGATAGATGGTGAAATAGGGTTGTTTCATACTTATAATAAAATATCCGTATATGAGGGATACTGATGTTATTACTTCATAATGAAACAACCTTATAATAATAAGTGTAAGATGAAATAAATTTGACATAATCGGTAACAGACATTACCTCTTCTTTGAAGCGCCTCTTTGAGTCCTCCTCTTAGGGCACTAAAATTTGTCTTTTATGAAGACCAAGACCTATAGGATGTTTCTAGGGAAGTGGAGAAGATTGTTTTGGCAGGGTTTGGCCGAGCTTGAAGGCTCAAAGTGGTGTGAGGAAGAGAGGGGGGAGGTTCCCTTTTATAAGGGAGGAGAGGGGCACCTTTGGAATAACTAAAAATATTATTTTATTATAAATTCAAATTCGGTTTTTAATAGTTAAAAATTGATATATTTCGAAGTTAATGTGGGGATGGGTCGAAATAATTTCATACAATAGAATTTAGACAGGTTTATGTTCCTATTTTAATCTTATCATTTAGATTTAACATTAAGTTAAATAATTTTAATTTTATCATGTCTTCTTGTGTTCTTATACTATAAGGTTAATAAACATACTATAAGCAGACAAACGAACCCAAAGTTGTTTATTATTAATATATATAACCTTAACTAAGTCATGTGGCCGAACATTAGATTTTTAGGAATAAAATAACAATTAATAATATAATATTTGTTTTAAAAACTATTTTATGTCAATTTTGACATCTATTTAGTAATTGATTTTTGTGAAAATTATAATAGAATGATTAGTTAGAAAAAAATTAATTAAATCAATAATAACATGTAATATTAACCTAGAAAATTATTTTAATTCATAAAAAGTCTCAAATTATATTTATTTTGGAATTTATAACATTAATTATATCAATATTTTATTAATAAGATAATTACTGCATCATCTTTGTGTCATAAATAAATTAACTTATTTAAAGTATAAAAATTGAAAATAAAATATAATTATGTATTAAATCTATTTATCTTTCTAATGAATATTTATATTCTAATTTATCTTATGTATAACCCTATATTAAAAATGATATACTTATTAAACTTTGATTTTAACTATTTTAACCCTTCTTTAAATAAATTAATAATAAATGTCCTAATCTAATCCAAGTGGGCCTAAATGGTCATTTTTTATTCCTAAGGTTTTTTTTGGTCGAATTACACTTGTCCAATAGAATTAGAACATGTGTTAGGGTAATAATAATATCATTTTTACCCTTAATTACCCTTTTTACTTTTAACCGTGGTAAATAAAAGTAAAAAGTTACTATTCACCAAAAATTATTTTCATCTTATTGAACCACATTTTTCTTACTGACATTAACCGTGTCTCTCATATTTTTGAAATTCCACTCACAGAAGTGGTAAAATTTTGTTTTATGAAAAATTCAGTTTTTTTAACTACCACTTAGTGGTTTCACTATTCATCAAAAAAGGAAAGTTTACAGAAAAATACCAAATATTAGGCCAAAGCTATATTTGATATTATGAATTCAAAAATGATGTCTATTTTACCAAATTCAAAACATATCAGTTGCATTAATTAATTTAAAAATTAATTCTCGTTGTCAAAACAAATAGCGTGTTCTTAAGAGATAATAACTATCAAAAGATTGACAGTTGTTTATGTCTGGTTTAAATGTGAAATTACATCCAATAACCAACATTATATTAAATTGTAAAAATATATTCTAAATATACTTTAAAACCACTCAAATTAGTAATTTATCACTATTAATTATTTCTATTAAAAAGGTTGTTTTTAATTAAAATTTCATAATTTTCACTATTCATCAGAAAATGAAAATTATCTGAAAAGTACGAAAATTTCACCCTATGCTAATTTCGATATTCTGAATCCAAAAATGAAGTCTATTTTGAAAAATAAAATTTAAAAATTTTCAAAAAGTGGTTATTACTATTCATAACGGCTAGTTTTAATAATATTTTAATAGCATATCGTTGTTTAGTGAAACTCGGTATTGCGTACTACACATGCTATCGAGGAAGGTCGTGATTGCGTGTAATGCAAGGCAAGTCAAGGATGCATGATGTGCAAGCTCCTTTTGGTGTAGCGTACAACACAAGACATTAATGAAATTAAAAATAATTTTTTTTTCATAAAATCTCGGGGTGTTACATTGACATTACACCTAATTCCATAATTATTCGATACCCTAGTTGTAATTAAATGAAACTATATTCAATGCATATCATTAGGATTTCAATACATATAATAAATACCGATAAATATCCCTTAGTTTGAATTACACCTAATCCCATGACAATCAAAATTATATAAGTTGGAATTATACATGTCTGCAAACAAAACATGCATCTATGTTTTCATTACACAAAAACACATAAAAGAAATAAAATCTTAATGGTATTTCACTCAAACAAAAATTAATATATTTTTGGGTTGGAATTAAACCCATACATATAGAAATCCATACACTTGGTCAAATTTATACCCAACTGTATGTCACAAACATCCCGTGTGATTGAATCACACTTAATCATATCAGAAACAGAGCCTCAGGTCATCATTACACCCAAACAAAAAAAAGTAATCATATAATAGACAATCCATCAACATAAATATCACAATATTCATAGTTTACATAAAAAATGGAAAATGAGTCCTGGAATATAAAAAAATGTAAAAGGATCAACATTGGATTCTATTCGATCTAAATTAGTTTCAAAATTTATATTAGTTTGACTTCTCTCTCAAAAACCCATTTTATACCTACTTGTCTTATATGTTGCTTCATATAAGTCATCCCCAATTCCATAATATTTTCATAATGAATTAATATTTTGATGAACTTATTATGGTCTATTGTATTATAACACAACAAGGGAAAATCCTCTTGGATTTCCATTCCTCATAACTATAATACATTCATATAGATCATGGCGACTAATGAATATAGTGTTAAAAAAAAGACATGTAAGATTTCTATTATTCCTATTAATATTTTTTCCATTCCTCGGATTTAAGGAAAATTATTATTTTTTCATATAAAATCATTCCTTCATTCATGCAAGTCCATGTATATCACAACATTCATACATACCTACATAAATTCATGGGGGTTTTAGGGAACATCTGCCTTATCATAGCTGGACCATTCCATTTGAAGATCATAGGTTGAATTATCCTCTCATGACAGAATTGGTAGAACTATTAATAAACCCTATATTACAGATTTTACAAAAAACTAAAAATCATCCATGAGATAAATATGGATTTTACAAAGTTGGATTGTTATAAATATCTGTAGAGATTCTGAGGGGAAAACATATCATCGATTAACCCATGAACAAGTGTGATCTCTTCTTGGATAATTGGGTTTATGGATTTTCTATTCTTGTTTACATGGAGGATAAAATGAGTAGAAAACTCATTTAATTATTTTTTAATATTTTTATTATATTTGATTAATATATATATTTAACAACAAAATGGGACCATTCTTCCATGACCACAATCATCTAGACCCAACACCTCATCCTTGGGACACACAGTAGCATCGACATCCCTCTCTATATCATAATGCTTTATTATATAGTACAATTATAAAATCATTTCTAATGGATTTTATTGAGGTCAAGGTACTAGTGAAATAACCTACCCTATTATGCTTTAATCCCCTTAAATCAAGAGTTTTAATCATATAAAACCAACTCAATGTCTCCATACCCCCATTTTATGGAATGGGCCACATTAATTAAAAAAATACTCTAATAGTAACTCCAACACAAAATAAACATACCCTCAGCCACTATAAACTCCATTACTGAAACAAAAAAAATTTAAATAAATGAGGATTAGTGAAAATAAAAACACATTCATAATATTTAGTAGTTAGGGTGTTAGAGAAATGAGTTGTAGATGACAGAATGATGGTTTGGATAAAAATGTAAACCAAATAAAGTGGATTTTATAATGAAAGTGATGGTGTATGAAAAATAATGTGGTTATATAATTTCAATGGATAATTATTTTTGACACATAGAGTGGTCTTTGTGGATGATAATGTAATTATTAAGAGGCATAAGAATAAAAAAGTAAACATGAAATTTATGAGAATACATTAAAGGATTATGTGTGATGATTATAAAAAAGAAGTGTATCTCAATAAAACCATCATAGTGAAGAACAATAGTAGTCATATTGGAATTCATTTGATGGATGTAGCTATTTTTTTAATCCTTTTATGTATCATTTACAAGGATATAGGTGTTTTATAAATGTTTTTTGATAATATAATAATCAAGAAATGAGTGTATGGTTTTTCATCCATTTAAATTTCAATTTATAATCATTTATGTTATAGTAAAACCGAAATAAGAGTAGTATTCTTCCATACACCTTGGGTATATCCCATATAGGATAATACATATAAAAAATAAAGTTCCAATAATATTCCTGAATAATTTAAAATTTTATTTCACACTAAAGTGATCATTTGATAATAATATAAAATATATGATCTGATGGTAATACATCTTTTCAATAAAAATAAGAGGTGTAAATTTAACGATCTTGTGTCACCCCCACCCCAACACAATCCCACCTTATATCATTTTGTTACATATTAAGTATTAATTTTTCATTCAACATTTGAAATTAGATACCTTATTCCTAGATATGAATATATATATATATATATATATTTGTATTTTTAAAATATTTATATTCATAAAATAAATATCTTTGAATAAAAAGGGAATAGTTTTGTAGGCAAATAGCTTCCAACAGTGGAAGGTTAGAATGTGTCCCTACTTGAGAGCCCTAAGAATTTGGGTTTTCCTACTAAATTATATAGAATATTTTCTTGAAGTGAATCATTTTTAAATATGTATGAAAATAATAATTAGAATAATTTAAGATTTGATATGTTTTTAAATACACATAGAGGAGCACTCTCAGAAATCATTAAAAATAAATATTGGGACTACAAAACTTATAAATCTATGATCGGTAAATTGATCAATAGATGTTGTATTTATTCAATAGTTAGAAGATTAACGATTTTATTTAAATAATTATTTTTTATTAAATAATAATTCATGTATGAAAACCTATATACTAATTTATTTAATAGGTTCTATTCTGATTATTGATGCATGATTTTTGAAGAGAAGATATAGAAAATTGAAACATTATTAACTTATTTCTTGAAGCGATTTATATCTATTTTGAATCCAAAACACTATTTGATTGAAATATGGATAGTAACTATGTCATAATTGATGAATTTAAAAGAATTCGTTAGGTATATGAAATTTACTATGTGGAAGGGATTTCAAAATTTCAAAATACATTACACATAGGTTTTTGATAATTCTATCAATAACCTTACAATGAATATAGTATCATGAGATAAATAAAATGAAATGATTATATTTAATTCATATAAACTAAAAATAGATATTTTATGTTCAAAGGTAAGATACCTCTATCAAATTTTGGATATATCATCTATTTCATCTTTACTCAATGTGTCTCACCAAATTTTAAGTCTAATATATTGATGAATACATTCCTAAGTGGGATATAAAAAACGCTTCTAGGAAATATTTTTACTAAAGTCATGGAAAATAAAAAAATATGAAATATAATAATAATAAAATTTTTAAAGAATATATAATTGATGAAAAATATGAAAAATATTTTGTATTCATGTAAAAAAAATATATTTATTAAATAGTCTTAAAAATGTTGGCCTTTTTTAACCTATTAGAATAATAATTTTTCACAAAATGATATGTTATTGAATTTAGTATATATAATTAATAAATTATTAAATAGTTAGATATAAATTAATGAAAATTGTAAACAAATAAACGACATATTTATATGATAATGTGATGGATATGGGAGGATCTTTGTTACTGGTACATTGTAGAAAAACCCTAGCAACCTGCTAGAGAAATAATTGGTGTGGAAAAAAATGATTTAGCTTTCCAACTACTCTATAAAAGCCATTAAATGCCCGATGGAAAACAAAAGGGGTATTTAAGATACTATTATTTCACATAATCAATGGATTTTATTTAATACTAGATTTTTGTTGACTATAAACATCATTTCTAAATGTTTTTCTCAAATTGAATTTGTATTTCCACTTTCAATACATCATAATAAATTGATAACACCAATATAGTTGATAAATGGTTTTTTTTTCTATGTTAAGATGAATTAAAAATATTTGATTTTGTATTTCTGTTTTAAGATGGATGTTTAAGAAAATGCAACATTATATTTAAATTTTGAAGAGGTGATAGTGTATTAAATGATATAGTGGGAGAATTGACGGCCCAATGAAGACATAATTACAAAGTTTATGTGAGATATATCTTCAAGATGAGATTTTTTAGAAGGTAATTTTATTAATTAATTTACTTGAGTTTAATAGCACATAACTAATTGTAAAAATATATAGATGAATAAGATGGTTTCCATGCTACAACATTCACATAAAAAACCAACATAGTGTGATGGTTTTACCACATTGTGGTTTCTAATAGTAAAAACGCATAATTAAGGTCAATATATTGTGGTGTTTTTCATGGAATATTTTTTAGTATATTATAATTTATAGATTTATTATATTCTCTAATACTAAGTTATCACTATAATTTTTTTACTATGTTATAGTCATTTGAGATGTTTAAAAATCTAAATAAATTAATTTAATATTATAAATATATTCACAAATTAAATCTACGATATAAAAACAATGTTATACTAACCTAGGATTGTTAGACATAGATCTTACATCTTTTTATATGAATATTCCTTAAAATACACAAAAATATCATGTTGTTCGTAAAGGTATAGTGAATTGGGAAACATGGATACATAATAAACTATTTCATATGTGTTCTATATCATCTCCCACTTAGTTCTAAATAATATGACCCCTTCATAAACATATCACATGTAATACATATCATCATAAATTCAGGAAAGGAAACATAAAAAAGGGTGATCTCATATACACAATAGGGGTATACAAGGGAAATACATAAACATAACATGTTCATAAGGGTATTAAAACATGATAATAACATATGAAAACCATAACATTCTTATTAATGATCAAAATAATGACTAAAGACTTAATGATTTCCAATTCATTAGAGATTCTTCATTAGAAAAATAAAGAACATGGGCCCTCAGAGAATAAATTTCACAAAATACATGGAATTGTCTTATTACCATAAGCATAAAACCCTATTTCATAGTCACCCACCAATATATTCATAAAATTTTAGGTATTTTCTAACCACCAATTTACCTACTTCTAGCTTCAAGTAACCTCAGGTTTACCATCTTTTCAAGATTATGATAACCTTCTATGTAACTTATAATAACATTGAATATTGATCACTACCAAATTCATTATAGGTATACATATGTCTCGCCATTTATATAATCCATTCATTTGTGTGTCATAGGATCATAAAACATGCATCATATAAGAACCCTTTAAAATAACTCTTTTTCATAAACATTTCATCATAGATTAACACATGGTAATGAAACATATATCATACAAATTTTTTCACCATTAACGTTAACTATCCATGGATTGGAAAAAAATGGTATCATTGGATCATATCCATTGCAATTCATCATTAACATCAAATTATGTAATCTTAGATGGAAATTTATTTTTTAAACATGGATCATTTCTTGAGGAAAATAATCTTTTTTGGAAAATAAAATTTTAAAAATAAAACATAAAAAACCATCTCAAAATTACTCTTATTTGAAAATAATATTTGAAACCTATAAATGAGTCTTTAACATATTTAATGGTCATGATGGTGGGAAAATTCGTCTGTGTTATACCAAAATTTATTTTCATATTTTCTATTAAAGAAAATGAACCATTTTTTTAATGAAATGAATATTACTTTTCCAAAAAATTAACAAAAAATTCAACTAAGTTTAAAAATGACTTAAATAAATCCAATTAGTACAATAAAATACTTTTTTTGAAATATAGATATGGATGAAAAATTGATATTGATTAAAGAGATAAATGAGTTCTATTTTCATTAATATAATTACTTTACAATCATTAGTACATGAATGGAAAACATGTAATGTTAGTAAACAACTTGGAGAGAAGAAAATCCAAGAGTTTCTTGATAAATAGTTCATAAATATTCATCATCAGAAGTATACACATAATAAATTCAGATAAATAGTGAGATTGTATTCTAAAACCCTTATATCATTAGCAATATTGAATCATTATTCTATGAAGGGATAAAATTAAATGACATATATAATATAATTAGATTAGATAAATTCATGATATTACATGTCAAAAGGTATATATATACACTTCATAATAGAGGAAAAGTGCATAAAATAATGTATGTCCCAAAGAGGAAAAATTGAAATAAACAAATATCTTACATTAAGTTTCAATATCCTTATTACACATTAAAACATCCTATATAATAAATATAATTTTTTATTTTATATATATTAGAAACATAAATATATATATATCATTCCATATATGATTTACATATGATTCTTTATAACTCTATTATTAACAATTCTATTCTTGAAACGTATTTCGGGTAATAACTACTTAGTTTTTCCTATATATTATGAATTTTTATTTTCGATATACATAATGTGATCATGGATCCATCATATCCATAATAATAACCTCAATAAAATTTTCATATTTATTCATTATATATGTATTTTGAGTAATCCTTAAAATTATAGATAGAAAATAAAATACATCATTTATGGAGATGGTTAGTCGTACATACGCATGAACATTGATTCCATTTTCTCAACCTATAATATAATGGATGTGTCAATAAAATAATACAATTAAAGAACATATTTTATTTAATATATATCACATATTTTAATTTAATTTCCTTAATTACTATCACTTCAAATCGTTTGTGAAAATGTATCTTATCACTTTGTGAGGTGGTTGTACTCCATACACAATATTGATGGTTTCATTTCAAATTTAATGGAATAGAATATACATATAAGTAATTAAAATAATGTGATAACATATCAGTATTTATTGTATATTTTTGTTATTATATCATAAAAATTTGATAATACTATAAGGATTTATAAGATGAAGTAGAAAAACACATAGTTTAAAATATTATATCTTCTTCAGACAAAAACATTAGTTTTGACCTAAATGTTTCCTAGAATGTCTTTATAATGTATGAAATGGCTATAAGTTATGGTTAGTAAAGTAATTATGATATTTTTTAGTTATTGTCCAATGAAAAGGGTTATGGAACTGGGAATAGGATAGGGGACTATGTGGCCTTTTTTGTTGGGGAAAGGACCCACATAGAATTTTTTGAAGGAATATAGAGAACAAAAATATATAACATGCTAAAAAGATCCAAAATGGGCCATAATAAAAGCATATTGGTGATAAGGTTGAAATACGGGAAATTTGTTTTTTATAAATGTTCCAAGGTATCTTTGACTTTTTTAAATTTACTTTAACCCTCAATAAACCTGTAATAACCTTAATTATGGTAATTGATTTGTTATCTTTTTATTATAGATTATGACCAAAAAATATTTGGAAATTTTTATTTATATAAATTATGAAGATTCAAAATATGTAATAATTTTTTATAAATTCTAGTCTTATAATATTATGAATTTTATTTAAAATTAAACCTACATATGTGGCTTTAAAGCGGTTTTTTAAAGAGAAAATATTCAAAATTTTAAAAAGATTATTTATAAAAATTCAATAAAAATTGATTACAATGACCAATATTTGATTAATTATTATATAATTAAAGTAATATTACATTTAAAACAATTTTAAAATAAAGGTATCAATATAAATTCATTAAATTAATGGCCATTTTTGAATAGAAACCATTGTTTTTAACTATTCATTGAAAATTATAAATTTCAAAAAAATACCAAATATTCATAGTATAATAATTAAGAAAAATAAATTTAAAAAATATAGATAATTTTTTCAAACAACTTATCCAAATTTTATAAAAAAAATATTAAATTTCAAGAAATAATTTTATTATTTTTTATAAAAACAACATTCAAGAAAATAGTATTTTTGAAACATATAATGTCTTTACAAAAATTAAAGTAATTTTTTATCAATATGTTTTATTTATATAAAACCATTATACATAATATCTAATATTTTTTAATTCATATTCATGCCACCATGTTTAATGGATAGATAAAAGTATTCGTGTTTAAATAAAATATTAATATTTTTTCATGTTTCATAATAACTAAATATTTCTTACAACACAAGATATTGAAGATATTAAATTTATTGAAAAATATATTTCATAAAATCTCAGGATGCAACATTTTACCTCCATTTAATTTAATTTCACACTCAAAATTGTTCACTCTGGTTTAGACATCCGAGGGTACTTTTGTCTCATTAAAACCTCATGTTCCCACATAGCATCCTCAAGATAGTAGTTTCTCAACAAAACATTGACCAACTGAATAGTCTTACTTCATCAAAATATATCTATTTAATCCATAATATGAACTATTTTCTTATTCATAAGAAGGATCATGATATATTGGTATGATCTCTATGTTCATTAAATGTGATGGATCAGGTATATACTTCTTAAGGATATATACATGGTACACATCATGATCCTAAGAGAGGATTGGTAGAAACACCAAGAGATACGCAACAGTCCTGATATGATCAAGAATTTCATATTGAATGCTATAAATAGAGAATATAATACCCTTATTTATTAATATAAATACCTTATTCCAAAGATAAATTCAGGGAAAAACATTATCTCCAACATAAAATTCAAGATCACATCATCAATTATTAACATATCTTTTCTGTCAACATTGTTCTCTCAATATAGGCTCCAAAATGGATTTAACCACATTGTCCATTTATTTATCGAGTTTTAGTCTCAATTGATTTTCTTCCCCAACATTAGAAAAATAATAGTATACTTTTAAAATTCATTCCATATAGGGCTTCTTAAAGAAACATATGAATTCTCAGATCACGATAAGATACTATAGAATGTGTTATTCCATACTATATGATAATATCTTTAATTTATACTCTATAAATTTGATCAATGATGAAGTCATATACGATTTTTGCGAAGTATAATAACTTTTTGCGGAGATCAAATACAACCAATATTGAATTTTGTTGATTAGAAGTTTTATGGAGTCCAACAACAAAATCATTGGCAATGTTTCCCAATTTACATTATGTTGTGGGTAATGGTTGTAACATATAATTAGGATTTTTTCTCTCAACTATAACTTGATTAAAATCCAAGCACTAATAACAAACCCTCATATATCTATCTTAAATCCACCAAACAAAAGAATAATCTTTAAAATATAAATTCATTTCATACACCCAAGATGATTAGATAATGAATGACAAGTAGCTTCCTCTAACAAATCCTTCCTCAAATATGGTATGGATGGAGTACACGATTATTGAAATTTATCATTCTATCACTATTGAGGTTAAACTCGAGAACATTTATTACATTCATTTTCAAATCTATATCTTTCTTTTGGTATTCTATAATATTCACATGGAGAGATGGTTGTAAATTCATTAGATTAAAATAATATTTCTCCCCTTTGTGAATTATATAACCATCTTCTTAAAATCAATAAATATTTGATATTTTTTTATCCTCTTCATGTATAAGATAAAAAATATCATTTTGAATCAAAGCATCATCCACCTTATCTACATTCCTATGGCTGTAATAAATTGAGAAGTAAGAATATTTAATTTACCTTACCATCTTCTCTATAACATTTTTGATGCCTTATTTTTGAATATATACATTATATTTTTTTGATCATTATATACATCACACTTTTCACAATAATAACAATTCCTTATAAACTTTAATGAGAAAATTACCATAGAGAACACTAAATAATCAGTTGGGTAACTTTTATAATCAACCATACATTTTCTTAAAACATAAGCTACAAACATGCCATTTTTCAAATGAACACATCTCAATCCATTAACAGATGCACCACTCTAGATTCCAAACCCTTATCTACTATAGGGTAATGTAAGTATGATTGTGATGACTAATATTCGCATTAGTTGATTGTAATTTTACATTAATTCATTTATTCAAAAGGAACTTGACTCACTTATAAGTTACCATGGTGAGTGGATGAGATAATCATGAGAAATTATCTACATACCATCACTAATACATTAATAAACTTGGAATCCTTCATATTTCAGTCTGGTTTGTTTTTCTAGAAAATATTCAATAACTTATGTCTTTGATGGGTCCACTAGTATACACTCTTCTGGTATTATATGAATGAAAAAATGAAACTTTTTGTATCCAAAATTTACAAATTTTAAATTTTACATATAACTTCTCCTTCCTAAGGGTCTTTAGTACAATTATATAGTGATATTCATGATATATATTGCTTATTGAATAACGTATAATGATGTTAATATATATTAACAAAAACTAATCAAGGTAATCTTGAATGAATCTATTCATTAAATATATTGATATAATAGAGGAATTAGTAAGATAAAAATGATTAATTATATAATCATAGTTTTCATACATTTTATGGAATGTTGTCTTGGGTATGTCCTCCTTCTTGACCCTCAATTATTGTTATCTATAATAAAGGTGAATCGTGAAAATGTATTGATATCCACATATTTGATCAAACATGTATCAATGTTGGGTAGAGGATACATGTTCTTGATAGTGATCTTATTCACCTCCCAATGCCCAATATAGATTCTCATCAATCAATCATTATTTTAAAAAAATGGAGATATGCACCCCATGGAGACACACATGTCCTAATCAATCCCTCAAAACGATTCTCCTAGAGACAATTCTTCAACACCTATAACTCAATATATTCCATTCAATATGAATCATTGAAATATATGTGGCACTTGGTACAATATCTATTGAGAACACAAATTCAAGATTTAGTGGATGATTGGGAAACTCTCTAGAAAAGACAAAAAACTCCAGTAAAAATGGCATATCATCAATGATTATTTTCTCCCAAACCATGGACAAGATATCCATTTGAATATGAATCAAAACCCATACATTGAATTTGATATCCATAAAATGTTAATTTTTATTGTGTCACTAATAGATGATAATTTTTTGGTTTGGAATATCAAATGTAACTTCCATTCAAAATATATTGATGTGGTATTTCTTTAAATAAATCAAACACATTTCTATGGTAAGAAAAATTTAAATTATAGTAATAATGATATTATTTGAAATAAGTACATTATAGAAAACATCAATCAATGATAAATAATAAAATTTCAATTCGATCATCATACAATTTGGGTATTTCCCAAATAATTTGATATCAAATCATTGATGTGGCATTTTTATAACCTTATAAAATTTTTCAGATATTTAAGATTATATATTTCCATAGATAAATAACACATTAGTAGTTCTAGAGTGGATGGTAATTTTACCGTTAACTATTTCATTGTCGTTCCCCCCATTTTAAATAGTGATCACATGAGATTTTCATTTTTTTCATTTGCTTAAATGGGGGTTGAAATTGATCATTAACATGAAGCCTTAGATTTGGGAACATTTTGTTGATATTTTTTGAAAAGATATAATTTTAAATATAGATTTTTGGGGGTTCAATTACAAGGAAATTTGTCTTTATTCATATAATTATTTAACTTTATCCAACCACATCAGCATTCAAATACATGATGAATATTCATTCCACCCTTAAAACATTTAGTACCACCTTATAATTATTTCTTCATATTTCCTTACACAATTAAATTATGTAAACATCATATTATTAATCCGATAATTTTTAGAGTTTCCCTTAAATTTATCATTATTTTCATATTTAAACCATACAATTGATTAGTCAACCCAATATTTATTTCCACCTTGATAGCATAAAAATATTATTTCATCATATCTACTGAAGTCTCATAGGGATAAAACCCATTAAAGGATTGGATTTAAACCACTAAATAATTGATCAACATTACATTTATGTAGGATGATAATACTAGATGTGTATCCTAGAAGTGTTATTAAATTTTATACATATGAAGCAACAGGTTCTTCATCATACTATGTTATCTCATGTAATTCCTTCTCCATTTTTGAATAAATAATATGACAACATAGCTATTGTAAAAAATTCCCCTAAACTCGTCTCACTCCATGGAGTCAATTTCCCCATGTTGCCTCATATTCATGAAAATATTCAACCATTGATCTTCATCACATCACAGTTATAGGTGACAAAAATGAATTTTTCATGATCCAAAAAACTGGTGAATGTAAATTATGTTTCAATGGTACTAATCCATTTATCATCCACAAGTGGATTAATAGAACAACTCGAAAGGTTGGATGTTTCCTTGTGAAGTACTTAACAAAATAGTTTTCCCTAAATTCCTTGTTTGGAAGAATGACTTGATTAATAGGCTAATAATGTTTTGTGAGCATAGTAAAAATATTTTTCATTACCACTCCCATAAAATTGGGTTGCACTATATTACAGTCATTACTTTTTCCATTATATATTGAATTAATATAGTTTTTTCAAGCTCAATTCATTCTCTAATAAAAAAAATAATGTTAGAAACATGAATCATTATCTAACACCAAATAATATTAAAAATATCATATATGATGTCCAAATAATAACACCTTTTATCAATCTATGAATACTCAGGTGTAACCATGGTTACTCTATTTCATTATTCAAATCATTTATGATTGTTCATAAAGTGTTTTGGAAATACCAAAACATATCCCCCTAGTGTGTCAAACTAAATGTGCAGTATGTCCAGTGTTTTTGTAATAGGTAACACTTGAGTAAATACCAAAAATAATTTTTAGGAGTTATTATCCCAAGGTAAATCTATGAGATAACAACAGGAACTTTAGTATCTAGACATAGTTGTACCAGCATAAAACCACAATCCATTTCTTTCTCCAATATTTAATGTCATTTCCCAATACATATAATCTTCCATAGAATTAACCTTATACATATCGCTAGGGAGATTTACAAGGTTTTCTCATATTGGTTTAATAAGGTTAATTAAACCTATACTTTGATACCAATTATAGAAACCATAGACTTTCAACCACATATTTTACATATTTTTAGTTTAATAATAATTAATTTACAAAAACACACTCTAGAGGATCGTAAATGTATATATCATATAGAAACATTAATATATAAACAACATGTTTATATGGGTTCTATAATGCCTCCCACTATGTTTCTCATAACAAGAATCCATCTTAGAGATATCAAATGTAATACCTATCATCATATCCTCAGAGAAAGATATATAAGTATGGGT
This sequence comes from Viscum album, assembly GCA_963277665.1. Lineage (NCBI taxonomy): Eukaryota > Viridiplantae > Streptophyta > Magnoliopsida > Santalales > Viscaceae > Viscum > Viscum album. The sequence goes on from CAUJRU010000208.1 coordinate 766,798, forward strand.
GATATCAGGTGATCAGTATGGGTGAAAAGGTGAAATATTTAATCATCGTGTGACTATAATGATATTATAACATGATAATAAAATATTAAATCCATACCCAACATTTCAAATATCAAAATATTGATCCATGGAATAATGATAGGTAGTTCAAAAGAGATTAATCATAAGGAAATAAAATAACATGATCAATGAGAGCATAACAATGACATATGAAAAATAATTATAGAATACAAAAGAGAATAGAAAACCATCTGTGAAGGATACCCAAAAATACAATAATAACATATAGTTCTTCTGCTATGAAGTGATGTACATTATCAAGGATTAAGATGACATCATATGTGCCCTATTTTTGGATTTAGGATAACCTCCCAAGTTTCCTTTGAGATCATAGAACATTAATCATTACCCAATGAGTTTGATGGAGATATAAGTCCCACTCAGCACATAATACATATGTTTTAGAGCCAAAAGTACATAAAGCATTCACTATATTTGAACCCATTAAAATAAATGGGTTTCAGAAACATTTCTTCAATGAATAACCAATGGTAATGATATGGGTTTCATAAAAAAAAATTCATCATAATCATAAACCATCAAGATAATGAATATGAATTCTATCATTAGATAATATCCCTAGTAAATAAAAATTAAAACAAAAGGGTGTCATAATAGATGGAAAATTAATTTGATAAAAATACTAAGATTATTCAATTACAAAAATAACCATTCTTTAAAGATCATATTCGAAATATAAAAATTCATCAAAAATATGGAAACCCGTTTCATTGGAATAAAACTACAAAATTGATAATATAATCATTAACCCATTTATTGGTCATCATTATGGGAAATACCATACACATTAAACCAAACATTCCTTTCATATTTTTAGTAAAATCCAAAATGGACTTTCTATGAAAACAACAAGAAGATTCCTTGTAAAACATTTTAGTAAATATTTTCATCTAAGGTAAAATTAAATCAAACAATAGAATTATATAATTAAGGTAATATTGATAACATTTTATGAATATGGATATGGAAGAAAAAATTATTTTCATCCAAAGATTGAAATAAATTCAATTTAATTTTAAAACATTCTATTAGAGTCATGATTACATGAATATAAAACATTAATTATCATAAAATAACTACAAGATAATAAAATTAGAGATTTGATTGAGAGTTACTACATAATGCATATTTATTGGAAACATTGTTTGAAATTGAACCTGTAGATGTGGTGAGAAACTAGTTTTCCAAAAAGATAATTGTTCAAAATTTTATAATTTTTTTCAATATTTAATATTAAATTGATTAAAATGAACTAAATAGAATTAAAAAATATATTATATAACTAATGATACTTTTGAAACAATTTTAATAAAAAATTAACCTTATGAATTCATTAAATAAAAATTTAGATTTCAATAAAAACTAATGTTTTCATAATTTATTAAAATTTTCATCTTTTTAGAAAAAAATTCAATAATTGAACCTAAGATACTTTTGAATTTTATATTTCAAAAATTATTTTTTTCCCTAAATAAATTTTTATAATTTTTCAAAAATTACTTTTATTTTTTTCTTAAAAAACATTTTTTACAAAATAATTTTTTCAAAACATGTAATGATTTTATCAAAATTTTATTTCTTTTTTATCAACATTTTTTCCTTATAAAAAAACAAATAAATTAAATATTTAATATTAATTAATTAATATTAATTCCACTGAATAAAATAACCAACTAATAATGGTCAATTTTAAAAAACAATATTAGTAGTTTGTCATGGCTTGTAAAAACTCAATGTTCTATGTAATACAATTTATTGATGAAATTAACTTTATTAGAATGATATATTTCATAAAATTTCAAGATAATACAAATTTATCACAATAAACATTTATGAAACATTTAATTAAATATAGAATAATATTTCAAACACAATGGGTTGTCATAGGTGACTGTATAAGTTGGATCATTGGTTTTGTTTTTTGAGAAATGAGATATGTAAAATTCCTCTAAGACAGGACTCTTATTCACTCTATCTCTAACCTAATGTTTTAAAAAACTACAGGGATTATTGTTTCCTTCTAATTAATTTGGAGATTAATCAATCCTATAGAAACTATAGGATGATGTAGTCTTGGTGATATTTCATTGTGAGAAATAACAATCTTATATAGAAGAGATAGGTTTGATACAAATCATCAGAGAAAAGGTAAAACATTAATAATTATATTTACTTCAATATTAAAATAGAGAGATATCATGTGGTTTTATCAGAATTTTATGATGTGTTACACTATTTCTAGATAACTTTTATCCCCTCAAAAACACATTAGTAGTTATTTACCTCATTCCTATTGATGGTATTGATTGTTCATTTGAATACATAAACATAAAAATTAATATTTCATGATTATTTGGTATGTTTCATGGAAAATAACTATAGTTCATGGATTTTTCAAATACCATCACATAGTTTCTTAGTAAAACTAGTGTAGTTATTTTAAAATTTATAAGTCTATTACATAGTTTATGTAAAATGATGTTTGCTTTTTTATGAAAAATATAGAATTGATATCGATATCATTTTACCATGGTAAAATGATCAATATACCATAGTGATCACTACCATAGGTACATAACAAGAAATAGTAGATATTGATATTTCCTATACTATATTGTGTTATCTATTTAAGAGGTGGTCATTGATTTTACATAATATGATTCCATAAGAGGACCGATATATTACGGGGGCTAAACACAATACTCTATCCAAATTTTCATGGCTAAATTAAAATAGATTCATCCCAACATGGCAATATTAAAAAATTTAAATCTTACTAAAACTATCGTCATAATTCCCTTGTAAAGAGTGGTCACTTGAGGGGTATACTACAATGTTTTCAATACAAAAAAAATATGTACGATGAAAATAATTATAAAAAATATTGGTTTTGTCATAATTCTAAAAAATATTCACTAATGTTGGACCTCTAATAACACACCAATTTTAATTGGGTATTTAAATCAGATCAAAAAACCGTTAGATTCATAAATTTGATATATACGGTATAGAAAATTATGAATTAGTTATTAATTATAAAATATGTAAAAATAAATGTATTTACATTTATTAAGTAATTTCTTATGAATTAGAAGATAACATTTTTATATTGAAATGAATTGTTATATAAATTATTTATACCATTCCAAAAGTTATTTTGGTTTATTGGATAAAACGTTTAAATAAAAATCCAATATTCGATATTTAAATTTATTCAATTTTATTACATATTACATCAAATGACAAGTTTGTTATAAAATCTTTCATAAAGTATCTCATATTTTTTAAAATGAAAGAGTTTTTATTAAATTACATGTATATAAATAATATAAAAGTGTTTATAATGGAATAAATATAAAATAGTCTTTTTTATTGATTTTATGGTAAGTCTCATATGCATTATTAAATTATAAAGTTTATATAATTAATTTTTATGAAGTGTTTGTAAATTTTTTATCTCACGTATATATTTATAAAAATTTAATTGATTAATAATTACTATCAAATTAATTAAAATGTATAAATTTTTTATATTATGAATTGTTGAAGACATTATTTTAAATGTGTTTAAATAGATTCATTGATTTATCATATATTCACTTAAAAATTTACATTTTATCTATGATATTTGATTTAGTATTATTTTACCTTTACATTATCTAAAATTAGGTTTCGAGATCAAATTATAAAGTTAATTATATACTATACATATTAGATGTTATAATTATGATGTAATTGACGTATTTTTTGATTAAAATTACAATGTTTAGAGGAACTTTGGGTTGGGATTCTCATTGTACTTTGAGATTATTCTCAATATTAAAAAGTTTGGGTCGGATACCCATCACTTCTTGCATGCTAATGTATGGATTTTGGATTTCATATTATTTAAATACATTACATGAATGTTTTCTGTGAACCTTATAAAAAGGTTGTATTTTAATATGCATAAAAATTGTTGGGTTTTAATTTGGGTAGTTAATTCAAGGAATTATTTGATTAAAGAGTGAGATATCAATATGGTTTGGGAATATTGATTTGGTAGATGGAATGTAGATTTAATAAATCATTATAATCAGGAATACAAGTAAATGTAATTCATAATATGAGATAATGAGATTATAAAACCCTTTTAAATATTATGTGTCACATTCCTTTCATATAACACTAGTAAATACATCAATCATAAAGATTATATGTTTATTCAAAAGTAGTGTGACCATGTGTTATTATTTTTAAGTGAATTATGTTATTGGTGACCTTAATAAGATTAAATTTATATATTGGACATACACATTGGTTACACATTGTTAAAACCCCCAAAATTTTAGTATTCCATAAGATTAAAGATTATTTAATCCTTAAAATGGATTTTGTAACATGTTTTTCATTCAATAATCAAACATTAATTTCTGATAATAATAGAATTGTTTCATTGAAACATTTCTCTTACATAAATGTAATTCCAAATATATATCATTTCATTAGGAAATATAAATCATTACCCACTAATAGATATGATTAAATTTAAAAGGGTCCATCATTTTAGTAGATTAATATTTAATAAATTTCCTCATTAATTGATTGTAGAACGTCATACCCATTTTAAAAAAATCATATTTTTTAGATAAAGTGGAATCGTCATCATTAAACATGATAATAAAATAAATATTTTAAAAATATAATCTTACTGACTGAAAGTTTTTATATTTCACTCTAAATATTGGAATAATTCCTAAACCAAAGGAAAGACTATGTTCTATAACAACCTCTTTCTGAGTAAATAAATATTGATGTTGTTAAAAAAGAGGATAAAAATGTTTATCAAAATTTTATAAAGGATTATCATGAAGGTTTAAATGCTAAAAGATTCAAAGTTATTAATTAAATATTTTCCATTATTCATATATTCAATATGATTGGGAATATTAATGAATTGGAGAGGCTTGAGGTTCCCCTTAAGGATTTATCTAAAGATGAAAACGAATCACTTATTATTTTTTGAATTATTCCAATAATTTGTGAATATTACATAAATTTATATCTAAGATGATAAATAAATTTAATATAGGATATTAGTACATGGGATATATAGAATAAAGTGTTTAATTTATAATAAAAATGGGAAATAATTTAATGTAGAAGAAAATATTTGATAGTCTAATACTCTAGATTTCTCATTGAAACCCAAATGATGTATCAAAATGGAATAATAAAGAGTCTATATAATAATAAATTTCATAAAATACAATATTGTTTTTTAAGAACGTATTAGAGATTCAATAATAGTTTTTAATGTTTTTTAAATTATTTCTTCAATTTTTAAGGGTATATGATGCCACATATTTATTTTAAAAAACATCTTAAATATAAAAGAGTTCACAATCTATATAATAATTGATGGTGACAGTAGTTTTCATTAAAGTGGTCATAAAAAGGGTCTTTGATTAATTTAATTATATGTATTGTAATATTTTAATATCATATATATCATGAAAAAATTATTTGTATTCTTATATCATTTATCATATGTGATCATATAATTTTTTTGTAGAACCAGAGTTATAATATAAAAATATAAAATATTGGATTTTATAAATATGTTTTATGATTTATTATAATCTATAAAAATTTTAAACATGATATAATGATAAAATATTTTATCCCCAATGTTTCCTAAAATGGATGTGAAAGAGTATTCAACACCAAAATTGTTTTTTTATTAAAACTAATTAAGCCTTGTTTTTAGAATACAAATCCAAAAAACATATAATATCATTTCTCATATGGATATAATAATTAAATGTTACCATATTCCCAATAAAGTAATGAATTTTATCTTCCAAGAATAATGGATATTTTGTATCATATCCCATTTTTTAAAAATATATATTATAATGGTGTTTTGGTAATATGTTTCATTTTCGGCATAAAAGGGGAATAAATACCCTGAGTTCGGGTTGGGGTGAATCAGGGTAGGGTTATTCCTTTGAATATTCTACCTCAATGGATCTAAATAATTTTATTATAAGTGTAATGTAATTTTCTATTTAGTTTTTATGTGGATATTTTCCTTTTTATCTTTATCTGATGAAGATTCATAGAAAGTAATGAAAGAAAACAAGAATAAGGACATAATGTTATTAGTTGGTTCACCCTCGGTAGGATATGTCAATGGAACATACAAGGGAAATATGCAGATAACCAAATCAACAAAATCTCACTACCAATACAAGGATTGGTATAGACCACTTCTTTTCCTAGGATCACTTCATCACACTGTTTATTGATAGATCAATACTTCCCAATGCTCACTCCCTATATATTTTAATCAATGGATCATTGTATGTGGAAAGTGTCACCTTCTTCCTCTTTCTCTCTCAATTCTCTAGAAAGGATTAATATAAAATTTATTGACATATAGGAACCATTATAAGAAATATTGAATGCATCCTAACTTGTAGGTAGGTTCTTTGTTGAAGTTATTTCTATGTTACACTTTCATTTATTTGAAAAAAACATGATGCATCGCTTCAACATTCTATAAGAATGGAAAATACTTATCTTTTCTATAGACACAGAAATTTCCTCCTGTTTGTCTCTATAATGATATTCAAGTGATTCCCAGTCTTCCTTTCACTACCAAAATTTCTTATTTGAATAAGATACTTAAGAAAATATAATCGGATGTTTTATATCCTCATTATTCTTTAAAATACAAATATGAAAATGATATTCTACACAGGTTGAACCAAGCAGGTGTCTTCTTGGGAAAGTATATAGTGAACTTCCTCTATGTGGGACCCTATAATGTAACCTAATTTACAATTTCATATTTCATAACCCATTGTAAGTGATCATACTACGTAAACCAAGTGTGAGATCCTATCTTGTAACCCATGAGTGATATACTTGAAGGAGAACCAATTCATTTCATGGATCATAAGACCTTGTTAAGTTCATGTGGATCATGAGATATATTCAGTTCATTCTGATCGAAAGTTCATGTTCAGTTCATGAGAATCATGATATCTTATTTAGTTCATGCGGATCATGAGAGATTTTTTAGTTCACCATCATCGTGATATCCATTCCAAACCAAGTGGATCGCAAGATCTCACTGGGTGTTACTTATGCATTCAGGTACCTAGTTCATATATCTCTTTGAGATACTCCATTATAATATACTTTTTCAAGACACTCTATAGATTATGAAGATCACCTGAATCTACCACAACACTTCATTATACTCATGTGAAACACTTACCTGATGTCAATCGTGTATACTCATTCACTTCATGAAAACCCCCATCTCTAGAATTTTAATTAAATTGATATTTTCAGAAAAACATGAACACATATTATAAATGGCCCATTCATTAATTATAGGAAAAATTATTCTTCCTTAACTCCACAAATCATATATTTCCATTCATTCCACTTCCTTTCCAATCGACATCACGTACTTTGTGTGATCACTTCTCATGGTCACCAGTTTCTTGTCACAAACACATTTCATGATCACCTACCATATGTCACAAGTTCAATTCATGATCATCATCATTATATTTAAATGTGTCTCATGATACCATCATGAAATACAATGACCACCACATAGTTAGTGACATTATATTCCAATGCTTGTTATGATCCCATGGGTATATTTAAATATAATCATGTGCATATGATGATCCCATCATGATATCCAATTTAAATAATATAGAAAATACCGTTGTATTCCATTACTTCAAAATATACATTCAATAGACAAATTGAAAATCATTTGGTTACATGATTTTGAAGAACCGTGACATGTCAGTGTCATTTCAAACATTCGTGTCTTTATGCACTTTGCATGATCTCTTAGGAAGAACCTTTTAAAATCATGCTTTGTTGTCATATGCTTCGTATTTTCTCATTTTGAGATTATCTAAATATCATGATTTGTCTTCATTTACATCTCATGATCTATCATTGATATCCTTTGAAAATAATGTGATTTATTTTATTTTCATTGTGTGATCTCAATCTAAGACCTCCTAATAGTCATGGGGTGCTACACAAGATTATTTTAGAAATTCATTATCTAAGAGATCAATTCAGGCATTCATTCCCTTCATGATTTTCTTTATTATTCACTCTCTTTGAGATCACATATCTCATACTCCATGATAATAGATATCTTGTTCTTTCATGAGATCATAAATTTTATAATTTCTTGAAATTATCCATTTCATGATTCTGTGAGATCATAAATCTCCCCCACTGTGAGATCACACATCTACCCCTCCATGATATCAATCATTTCAACCTCTATTATATCAAATATCTCAACCAAAATCAGATAAAATGACCATCACGATTTCATAAATCTCATGATCACTCATTACATATCCTTTAAAAATAATCCTTCTGCAGCAACCTCTAACCCTATCAACAAATACATTCTAATCAAAATCCCCACCAGTAGGTATTTTTTCAACAATACCCCACTGAAGTTATTGAAAACACTATTATTCTTAAATAAATAATTCATTGAAAAGTCATTCTCATGTGAAACAATTTACATTATTCATCACCAAATATTTTTCAAGGACTTATTTAAAAAATACTAAAATCCCACATGATTCAACATCCACATGAAAAACAAGAGTATGGTGAAATGTTTATCAAATAATCAATTCATTCACAAACCTACCACTGAAAACCTCATTATAGAAAAATATTGTACAAGTTCAACATTAAAGATCACTTTTTAACTCACATATTTCTATGATATGAATTATGATCCAAAATTCCACTTCTTTAAAGTATTTTTCACCATTGATAGACATTTCATTGCATCATTTCATTTAAAACTACCCCCATTTCAATTCTCACCCAATCTACTTCACCCCTATCTGGATTAACACATTTTCTCTCCCTTTTTCATTGAAACCAAAGGTCACAAATTTTTTGTTTAAATCATGATAATTAATATACATTAGTATATAAGGGGAAACAATATGTCTCAGAGAGAGGGTCTATATCCACACTATTTAATTATAGGGAGTTGAGTGAACTCTAAGAGCATGTTGATGCCTCTCAATTACATCTATGGGTATGGCCTTTATTAGTATCACTATAACTTTTAGGTACCTTAGAAAAATATCATACTACTCAATCACATTCCACACATTATCTATGAAGTATTGATAATTTATTTCAATGTTCTAATTCCTTGTAAGAAATACTGGATTTGATCTAACATTTATAGCACTAGAATTATAACAACTAATAAAAATTAGAGTCTTCACTTAAATCTCCCCCCATTATCTTATAATTCAATATGATATTCCTTAATTAATTAATTTACTCCCCCTTGGTCAGAGATTGATGATATTCCTAAGAAATATTTCTATATATATTTTTGGAAGTAGGTGTTGAAACAGTGTGTTATTCCCAAGATTGGGGTGTTGTGAATTAATTTTTCAAAATTATTAAATTTATTTTAAATTACACCAAAATGTTTTCTTCAGGAAAATGTGATAAATCATAATCGTATGCTCGGATCGAAAATCTAAGACCATGGTTGTCTCTGTAACTCAATTATTACCATAGTATTGAACCAATATAGGGCGGTGAGGTGTGTTTTGATATCTCACATGTTGGCAGTCCAATCATTTAGATAACTAATGACATTAATTTAATTAACATAAATATTTAACCTAACTAAAGTTTCTATAATTCCACCTCTATTTAGGTTCCTATAGGTTTTTATAAATAAATATAATAAGGATTATAGATCATTATTACACTTTTTTAACTTCCTTCGGTGACAATTAGTTGTCGAATCAAAGTAGATCATAGAACAGTAACCACAACGACTTATACCATTTTTTGGAGAGTGTATTCTAAGATGAAAAATGATCCAATATCCATGTAAAACAAGTCAATTCATGGTTATCTATTATTTATTGAATTTATTATCAAGGTCATCCAATTTATGAACTATACTAATTATTGACCAATGGAATGTGCATATGTACCAGTTTTTTTGTTTATAAATTTTTTTATAACCTTATATATCCATGTTCTTAATAGTTGGCATAAAAGCATAGAAACTATTGATAAATCATTATTCTTGTGACTTACTCACACAATGTTTCCATTTTCTTAACCTATTGTACATAGTAGTCACAGTTCGACATTGGTGGGTGGTACTTATCCAAATAAGACCCCCAGAATGATGATGAATCTATGTGTGAGAGATGTAATGAGGAATCATTGATAGATTTAGATGATCAATGGGATTCTAGTGACTCTATTTTTTTATTTTATTAATGAATTAGTTCGAGTGACAATGGTTAACGATGTATATATGGAATCATGAGCGTGAAATCAGAAAGAAAATTTTAGTATATTACATACATTAATAATGAATAAAGGACTTCCATGATGATTTTGGTGTACATGGAGGTGAGATCTGAATCATTAGAGGCTGGATATAGAATGGCACAAACTTATTTGATAATATATGAAAACTTCAACTACACACCATATACCATGATGAACACAAGGCATGCATGGCCTTAGCCATGGTGGATAGGGTTTCAACTGAACGTTATTTTTGGCATTGCATGTTTCTGTCCTACATGACGTTTATCTCTTCCCTGAGTGGACAAGCCGTATGAAGTAATGCACGAGTAGGACCCTATGTGGAATGGTACATCCATGAACACTACTATGTAATTAACTACATGGTACTATCCATGTACACACCATGTTTTGAGTACACAGGCATGGATAGAGACACGAGAAACACCTCATGTGAAGTGACATGTGATGTACCAAAATACATGAACACGGCTTGAGTAAACAGACAAAACCATGGACCAGGGGAAAGGACCCTGAGTGGCTCATAAATGTCATCTATAACCCCTACATATCATATAAACCCGCATCAGTAGTGAGACTTGTACCATTAGGGACTCAGGTAGCTGATGGATCGGGACCACATACCATTTGGTTCCCCTCACACATGTGTACCCCTTAGTTCCCTTTAAAAAAACATTGATCTCTTGTATCTCCTTTGTTTGGACTCAAATTTTGGTCTGTGAGTATCCTATCATGACTTTTATACCATGTAGAACAAGATGGTTCCCTACATTGTGTATTTTGTGTTGTTGTGTGAGATATTACTTCCTTGGAGCTTGTTTAGGTGATTATCGATGATGGAAGCGATCTTCCATTTTCACCATACGCATTTAGAGTGGAACCCTCCTATTGGGATAGGGAAAGGGTCCTCTATGTTTTAGAGTAGAACACTCAAGATATGTTAGGAATGGTTCCTCTGTCATCTATCATAGTGGAACTCGCCTACAATTTAAGGAAATGGGTCCTCTAGCATTATAGTATAACCCTACATCATAGTCAAGGCATGGGTCCTCTTGCATTAGATTGAAACCCTATATTTGGGATTTCCAATATTCATTTATCTAGTATTAGAGTGTAACTATTCTGTGTAGTAATGGCATGGTTCCACTAGTACTAGATTTGAACCCTCTTGATGTTCTGGGAAGGGGTTCTCTATTTACTAGAACAGTGAATCCCTCTATCAAGACTCAACATGGGTTCTCTTTTTAATATCAGAGTGGAACCCTCTTATAGGGAAGGTTATCAGTCCTCGATAAACTATTAGAGTGGTACACAACTTTTGGATCATGGTATGGGTCTTCTATAAATCCACTAAGTAGAACCCTCCAATTTTAGAAGGTCACGGTTTTTCTACCTAGAGATTAGTTTCCCTAAACTTTTTCAAATATTGATGAGTTGTCACTGAACTTGGACGGTTCATTTTGGGAAGGTGTACGAGATGTTGGGCATCACTGATGGAATTCTTCATCATTTTGGGACACTATTTTCATGGTTGGGATTCAATATATTGATCACCTATTTATCTCATTGGGGATTCTTTTAAAGATTATATATATATATTTATCCATGACTTTAGATTAGGTTACTCTCATATCATGGGTTGCAGAGACTTGTGGGGTAGTTCACCAACTGGTCGTGTTGAGAAATACATGGTTGGATAAAGTTTCTCTACTACTATGGGTGTCGAGGATTTGATGTGTAGTCCACCTACACTCCAGGTTCAACCCCTTGTGTATGGTTGAGGTAACATTCTCTTTCATTGGGTTGAGTTTCTTCATGTTCACTTTTTACTATCAATCTATTCATATTGTGTCTATTAATACTCCCCCTTTAGCTATCATGGTTCCCTATGGGGTATGCATATACTCACCCCTGTATGGAATTTACCCACATGCATCATGTCTTATGCAGAAAAAATAATGGTCAGCGGTTACTTCAATGAGGTTTAGGGATAATTTTTTCATTAAACCATATACGGTGGTCATATATTGGAGACCCGGAGCTTGGCTCATCCAAGATTTTACTTTTCTTATTTTTTTTTGTCAGGACATCTTTTTAGATAGGTGTGTAATTTTTTCCTTTAATTTCAGTTTCCAATATCATACACCTATACAACCTATTGTAGTTTAATTCTTGGTTATATGTTCTATATATTTCATATTTTTTAATTTCTCTTCTTCACTAATTCATTGAGATGCGAGGGTTTTTGGATACAAGTATATTATAAAAGGCTTACCACTTCTGTTAAAACTTTTTTCGCTTTTCCCACTCACTGGCCTTTGGAGGAGGCCATGGGGTAGTTTTAGATCAACCTAAATTTAGGGAAAGATCATGAATGACTTGTATCATTGTCATCTATTCTTTATATTGTATTCTGGAGTAGTCTCCTTGAGGATTTGGTTTGGATCAAGGGAAATAGTGTCAAAGTGTCTCAAAGGTGACAAGAATTCTAGGTAACATAGTTATTGTATGGGGTGAATGACATATCCCTTCATCAGGACCTTGACTAACTACATGTTTACATGTCATACTGATATATTTTTTGTAGGTATCAATGGCATAGGCATCATAGAATATTGAATCTTTGACTGTCCTTTTTGATTAATCTTCCAATTGTTATACATATAAAGTAAATTTACCTTGTTTCTTATTGATCTCTTTCATGATTCCTTCATGATTGAAGATATACAGGTTATCTATATCCATATCAGGATGGAAATCTAATGACCGATAATCCATCGGATTAGGTTCCATCCCATTATGTCTTTTCTACCATGTGGGATGGAATAAGCACCACCACATGTCGAGTAGTAGTCGATACTGGCATTGTAGGTTGAGGATGTGAACATTATTAATGAACCCCATGTGTTCCAACACTATAGACCATTGAATATTATGATGACCTAGTTTTCAAGGAAGATTAGGATGCTCTTGAGTCATTGATTTGAGTTTTTAGGCTTGTATGAATCCAAACAAATCATATATTTGAACACACAAATACTGTACATAATATATAAGTAGTATCTTCTGGTCAAACCAAAAGAAGATTCACATGTGATAAGTATGCATTATAGTTTATGGAAATAAAGATCTATAAGGTATCATGTTGATCTAGAATCATGTCTCTTCTATTTGAGGTTATTCTTGATCATGTTCTTTGTATATCCCTTTTTGATATGACCCCTTTCGAAGGTGATCCTCATAGTGAGAACTCTATAAGATGATGCATGGTGTTGGTAGATTCCTGTGATGGAAATGTTTTGGTGTTGCTTCAAAAATGCGTGGAAGAGGGATTCTTCCCCCCCCAAACACATCTATGTGATGCGATTCAAAGCTGTGGGGAATAATTAGTGTCCCCAACAATAGATGGTTTCAATGTGTCATAAAATACTCCCTTTAACATGAAGGTTCGGTTGTGTGGATTTCATGTGGTATTAAAAAATCCCCTAGTTCAGGAGAGCATTAAGGCAAGGGAAAGGAAGAGATCTCAGTAGATGGGGCTTCTGGTTGAGAGGCATGTGTGTGGTTTGGAGTATGCCATATGTCACTAATGATCTATCTACACTTGTTATAACTGATCTAAAAGAAAAATTTCCCAATGTGTTTCCCATGTTTAAGACTGATTAATACCATTGTAGGACCTTTTTTCTCAACCCATGTGTTGGAGGACATTGTGGATAGGATCAATGATTCAACAATTCTGCTAATGGGATAACCTTACCCTTCAAGGATATAAATTATCACATCAAATTTTTCCATAGTGAAAGTGAGACCCTGTAATTTTTCCCCCAATATGGATTGGTCATCGTCCATCCATTCTTAGATGATTTATACTAGTGGGTATGGTAGTTCATCCAAGATGTGGGTTGTAGTTTTCCTCCATGAGGAGGAGTGATCCTTGAATCGAGTTGTATGATCTCATTTGTAAGGGGTTCAACTAGTTTCTTAGTTTCCTAGTATTGACCTTGTAATAAGGGATGTTAGAACCTATCATCTACCTCCAATGATTGTTTCGTATGCAGATGTTCCAGGTTTACCTCCCCAACATGAGATAGTCCACTTTATACACTTGCACCTGGTAAGCCTCAATTTATATGTTAGAACATGGGATGACACCATTAGGATTCGAGATCTAGTTGTGTAGTTGGACGGTCTACATAGGTTGGACTTCATAAGACCCAAGGTGTTAACCTAGGTTGCCTTGTGTTTTTCATGAAAAGGTTTAATGGGATCTTATGGATTTGTATAGATATAGTCGTCTAATTCAGGCCATGAAAAAAGAAGAAGTACGTCATGCCGATGATCGATGACCTCTTTGACCCATTGTATGGCATGAAATAGATCTAATAGAATGATCTCAAGTCTGGATACCAATAGATAAGTTTTTTTATGATGATATTCCAATTATGGCATTAAGATGGTTCTATAGACACAATGAGTTAGTAGTGATTCCCTTTGGTGTGATGAATAACCCCAAATTGTTTAAGGATTTGAATAACCAGATCATTTAGTAGTACGTGGATCAATTTTTTGATGTATTTATTGAAAACATAATCATCTACTCTATATTAGAGGATAATCATGTATATCACTTGATGATGGTTCTAGATTTTCTTCGAAAGAACCCCCATCATGGAAAGATGTAAATGTTCTAGTTTATGATTTATGGGGTTCACATTCTGGGAAATGTTATCTCTATGAATTATTTAGCTATATACCTCCAAATGATAAATGAGGTTCTTCCTTTGGGGAAATCTAAGAGAAATTTGAAGATGTTGAGATTCATGGTTTTGAGGGTAACTATACGAGGTTGGTGGAATACATGGATTAAAGCCCCATTTGTCTCCATCACATTGAAAGGAAATCATTTTAACTAGACAGAGCTGTTCCAGTGATACTTTGAGGTGTTTATGATTAGGATGAGGAGTGCTCTAGATTTGAGAATGTTGGATGAGGATGTATAGAACGTAGTGTATTGATATTACTTAAGAGGTGGTATTTTTTATGTGTTGACTCGAAGATAGGAAGTCATCACATATGTGTTCAGGTTGATGAGACCCCATGAGAAAAACTGTGAGACTCGTGAACTAGAGCTGGAAATGGTAATCTTATCCATGAGGATGTTGATGAACAATCTTCATAGAGTGTATTTTGTGGTTTACTCACACCATCATATTATCGGGTATGTCTTCATGTAGAGAGTCTGGAACCTGAGACAGCATCGCTAGATGTAGTTCCTATAGTAATATGAATTTGATATAGTCTATATTTTGGGTAAGGGAAATGTAGTTGTCTTTTCTCATATCTGGATATCCTAGGCTCGTTCAGTGAAGGAAGCTTCCGAGTAGTTATATTCCCAAGTGATGACCCTTGTGGAGTTGGAGGGGTTATATTTTCATTAGTTGATAGTGTTGACTCCTTTGCTTCTTCAGTGTGTGAGAGAGTCGCAGTTGGGAGATAGTAACTGTGAGGTATTGAGTGGGCCATTATCCATTGGAGATTAAATATATGGATATTTTGAAGGATAGCATCACATCATCCTTTTATAGAGATTCACGGTTTCCCAGTCATGATTTTAGAAGAGGTGATTTGAAAGTTACACACTCTCCCTCTATTTCTACCTATTAGTTTGAGGAAGAGGTAAAGAGACATTCAACGATACTTTTGGTGTCCTATCATGATCTATTGTGTGGATGATTTAGTCTCATTGTGCCTTTCTGATCAATAGTTTAAGGATGAGCACCGCATTTCGTTGGGCTTGTTTCAGCCCCTTTAGATCCTATAGTGGATGTGGGATAGAATATCCCTACATTTTGTGACATGGGTTCTATAGAAAGTGAAGATCCATGATGATTTTTTTGTGATAGTTGACCAAAAAGTGAATTCATCACACTTCCTTGCTCTCATGGGGTAGATTTTGGTGCAATGTTTGGGGCACTTGTATATATAAGATATTTTTCAACTTCATGGGGTGAACTCGCCTATTATCTTCAATCATGATGTGTGGTTTACATCATATATGGGTATTGTCCTGTAGGAGGTAACCAAGACCAAGTAAGGATGAGTATATCCTTTCTCCCCCTAACCAATTTGTAGAATGAGCCCACTATCCAGGTGTTGGAGGATATGTTGTGCGATTTCTTGTTATAAATTCATCAGAGTTGGGAGAATCACATTCCCTTGGTAGAGTTTTCATACAAAAATATCTAAAACTCTACCACTAGAATGGATTCTTTCAGGGTCGTGTATGAGGAACCATGTTGGTCACTGTGGTTTTGGATAAGGATCTGTGAGAACTATCATGTGGGTCCAGAGATGGTACATGCAATGATGGAGAAGGTCCTGGTCATCAGTGAGAGGATAAAGAGGGCCCTGAGAAGATATAAATCCTATGATTATAGACATTGTAGGCCCTTGGTTTTTAAGTAGGGAGACTATATTTTCCTAAGAGTCTCCACATGGTGATTATTTTGGAGGTTAATCTAGGGAGTAAGCTATCTATGAGGATTATTAGGCCATTTGAGATTTCATACAGGGTTGATGAGTTTTCTTACTACCTCACCCTACACCCATTGTTTGAGTGGGTTCAAACTGTCTTCTTGGTTTCACGTTGATAAGATACATGCTTGACGCCACACATATCATCGAGTGGGGAGAGTTGGACATCATTAATGTAAATATGATTTCAAATAACCTAGTAGGGAATGAGTATCAACATGATAGAACCCTTCATGGATGGACCATCCTGTTTATTGAGAGAACCCTTGGATTGTGTGTTGTGTCAATAGAGGAATGTGAAGGGGAGATCCTATTATAGGGAGACCCTGATTTGGGATTAGAATCCTAATATATATTTCTAGTTTCTCCATTAAAGGATGAAAATATTAAAAGAAGTAATGATATAGAAACATAGTTTTCTCAATGTAAAACTTTAAAATATTTCTACATATATTTTCAAAGCGAGGAGCTAAGACAGTGTCTGATCACGAGGCCCAGTGTACTTAGGAATAATTTTAAAATAATATAAAATATATATTATATTAAGCATGAAAAGTGTATTCATGAAAATTAAATAACTCATAAATTGATGTTTAGAGTAGAAATATTATACCATAGTAGAGTATGTAATTTGATGTTTACCCTACGTGCAACCTAAAATAGGCCAACATGGGGCATTTGGATATCTCATCCATTTTTAGAGCATTCATTTTGATAATTAATTAATTATTTAAATTTATTTATTAATCTAACCTAAATGAAATTTCTATAAATCCAATACTAAATAGATTCCTCCATGTTAATCCAAATAAATTGAGGGAGGATTATAGAGTGTTTTCTCCTCCTTCTATTGGCGAATCACATTTTAAGATGACGAATATATGAATCAGATATGATCAAGATGTAGTAAATGCAACGACTTCATTCACTCATTGTTGAGTGTGCTCTTCAATGATGAAAAATAATATCTCCAAATAGGACTTTTCAATTTTTTTGGATTTCTCCCTTATCGATTAAGTTGATCGATCATGATCATCCCATTTATGATACATGCTAATTGTTAAACCTTGGAATGTGCATATTTACTAGTTTCATTGATGAATAAATTTTGGTCTATCCTCTAATACCCCAATTCATGATTGTTGGCTATGGAATCTTGTAAATGATTGATAAACCATTGTTCTTATTCTTTCCTCCCAAAAGTTTTCATGTTCTTCATCGGTTGGCCGCTGTTGTCTATGTGCGATTATGTCGAGTGGTACTGTAACACCCGAGAATTTTATGTTATATAAATCATCAAAGGAATATTTTTCTACACACAACACTTGCTTGGCACGCTTTACACGAAATCACAACCTTCCTCGATAGCTTGCGTCGTACGCAATACCGAGTTTCACTAAACAATGATATGCTAATAAAATATTATTAAAACTAGCCATTATGAATAGTAATAACCACTTTTTGAAATTTTATAAATTTTATTTTTCAAAATGGACTTCATTTTTGGATTCGGAATATCGAAATTAGCCTAGGGTGAAATTTTGGTATTTTTCTGAAAACTTTCAATTTTTTATGAATAGTGAAACCACTAAGTGGTAGTTAAAAAAATTGAATTTTTCATAAAACTTCATTTTACCGCTTCTGTGAGTGGAATTTCGAAAATCCAAGAGACATGGTTGATTTCAGTAAGTAAAATGTTGTTCAATGAGATGAAAATAATTTTTTAGTGAATAGTAACTTTTTACTTTTTTTTACCACGGTTAAAAGTAAATAGGGTAATTAAGGGTAAAAATGATATTATTATTACCCTAACACATGTCCTAATTCTATTGGAAAAATGTAATTCGACCAAAAACAACCTTAGTAATAAAATATGACCATTTAGGCCCACTTGGATTAGATTAGGACATTTATTAATAATTTATTTAGAGAAGGGTTAAAATAGTTAAAATCAAAGTTTAATAACTAAATCATTTTTAATATGGGGTTATACATAAGATAAATTAGACTATAAATATTCATTAGAAATATAAAAAGATTTCCTACATAATGGTATTTTATTTTTAATTTTTAGACATTAAATAATTTAATTTATTTATGACACAATGATGATGCAGTAATTATCTTATTAATGAAATATTGACATAATTGATGTTATAAACACCAAAATAAATGTAATATGACACTTTTTATGAATTCCACTAATTTTCTAGATTAATATGACATGTTAGTATTGATTTAATTAACTTTTTTCTAACTAATAATTCTGTTATGATTTTCAAAAAAATTAATTACTAAATAGTGTCAAAATTGACATAAAATAGATTTTAAAACAAATATTATATTTTTAATTGTTATTTTATTCATAAAAATATATGGTTCAGCCAAATTACTTATATAAGGTTATAAATATTAATAATAAAAAACTTTGGGTTCTTTTGGCTGCTTATAGTAAGTTTATTAACCTTATAGTATAAGAACACAAGAAGACACGGTAAAAGTAAAATTATTTAACTTACTGTTAAATCTACATGATAAAGTTAAAATAGGAACCTAAACATGTCTAAATTATATTGGATGAGAGGGTTTCGACCCATCCCCACCATAGCCTCGAAATAAATCAATTTGGAGCTATTTAAAACGGAACTGGACTTTATAATAAAATAATATTTTTAGTTATTCCAAAGGAGCCCCTCTCCTCCCTTATAAAAGGGAACCTCCTCTCCCTCTTCCTCACACCACTTGGAGCCTTCAAGCTCGGCCAAACCCTGCCACGTTCTCCTCTCCACTTACCTAGATACATCCTAGAGGTTCTGGTCTTCTTCAAAGACCAATTTTAGTTCCCTAAAAGAAGGTCTCAAAGAAGCACTTCATAGAAGAGGTAATGTCTGTTACCGATTCTTTCATCTTTATTTCTTCTTCCACTTATTCTTATTTAGTTGTTTCATTATTAAGTAATAACATCAGTGTCACTCATATACGGATATGTTATTATAAGTATGAAACAACCCTATTTCACCATCTATCCACCGTACGGAAAAACAAATCACCCTGTGTGCGTACGTACGGAATACTGTCTCCACGCCGTGGTGTAATCTATTTTCCACCACCACCTTACATGGATGGGTATAATGGTGTCAATAAGGACTATATATGACTATTATAATGTTATAATGATTCTGAAATAGTATACATACACTCCAATACAATTCCACGATCATAGGAACGGTATCATCACTCGTGTGTACGTACGGAATACCGTCTCCACGATGTGATGTGACTTGTTCTACATGATCTTCATTTCTTAATGATTATATAAATGAATTTAATGAATGAATATGATATATATTACACAAATACCATTCTGGAAATGAGGTATCTATAACCTAAAGAGAAGAATAAGAATTTATTCGACAAAACACGCATAAGAACAAAAAGTTATAAACACCCGAATAACAAGTAGCAATGAAATATTACTACTATGAAGCTAAGAATATGACCATATATGATATCATAAAAAATAATTATGATTCTGGAATAAGTCAATAACATTATTTAAATCATTATACCGGAGGTTCGGACACGTACAAAGCATATCGGACCTATGGTAAAGGAAATATCACAATCTCATTTTTATCCGAGATTGTTTGTACTTTGGTATTTACTGGGGTGTATTTTATCATCCAAATCCATGTTTCCTCAATATGTAATATTATTTCCATCCACCTAAAATTGTTTAAATCCAATTTTACCCTTCGGTGAGTTTTTAGTAAAGGATATGAAAGGAATCTTTTGTCATTTTTCGTACGAGGTACTTTTTTACTTTTCTGGAAAAAGTACGAGAAGAATGTTTTTTAACTTATACGGCATGAATGTATATTTAAAACATTATTTCGAAGAAGCTTCCTTTACAAGTTTTCAAGTTTATTTTTAATCAATTTCTCTTAGTTTAGAATTGTATGACATGTTAAGAAAGGAAAAGTGTTTTTGAAGTAGAAAGGATATTTTCTTCAAGAATGGAGTTCTAGTGTTTTATCAAAATTATTTTCCATCTAAGATAATATAGGGTTCTGTTTCTATCCTTATTATTACATGGATTTGATTATGTTGTGATGGAAATATTTTTATGAATTCCTTTATCTTATATGAATTTTTTTATGATGTCATGTTGTTTAAGATTCCCATTTTTACTACATGGGTTATGCAATGATGTATGATTTATGATTTTGTGGCACACATAAGAATGGTATAATTATTAGATGGGTGGTACCTATATCTCCCTCCAATGCATTGGGTAAAGATTTTATATCTCATGAGATAGACATGGCTGGAATGGTAGGTTATACCAGTTCAGTGAAACAGGACTGAAACGAGGGAGACTCGGTTCAGAAATGGACTTTGTCCACTAAGATAGTCTTGGCAATGTGTCTTGACTAATAAGATATGATTCTCTATGATTATGTGTGTATGCCACAAAGTTTCATTTTTTAAGTTATGATTATTGGGATTTCATTTCACTACTATGATTTATCCCATGTTATGAAATTATGCTCTCTTTTGCAGGTTAAGATTTCCAAAATGTTATGTTCTTATGAATATGATGTGATTGATATTTATTTTGTTTACCCTTACTGAGCATTTGAGCTCACCCTTTTGTATGTTTTATTTCCCCAGGTCAGGAAGAAGGTTATTAAGTAGAATATGCCAAAAAGGGACTCTAGATGTGATGAAATAAATGGGAGGCAAAGTAGATGCTTTATGAACCAGTTGTTTATGTTTCCCAGTTTCTAAAGACACTATACATATACGGTCCTTTCTTGGTTTTGTTATATGTTGTAATAAGTGTGATTCAATTCTGATGTAATAACAATGTATGTAAAGTATGGGTCGTTATAGTTGGTATCAGAGGAAAGGTATAGTCAACCTTTGGAAACTAGGATGTGAAAGCCTTAGTATGAACACTAAGGATATGTCTAAGCATAGAACACAATCTTAGTGTTTTAGAAATGGCCATTAATAACCTAGGATAAGACCTTAAGTGTGAAATTTTATTCTTGATTATGTGGTTTTCCTATTATAATTAGTGTTGATCACACTATTCTTCTTGGTTTTAGTCAATGGATGGATCCCGAAGGAACCGTGTTAATGCGGAATGTGACGGGCAATGCAATGATTGTCCCCCTGAGCAACCAAACGTTATGGGAGCTGGAATGAAAAATCTTGTAGCCATGCTCACACAACTTTCTCAAGCTATGAATCATGCCGGACTTCCAAATGAGAAAAGGAAGGAGCAACATTCTGTTGAATCCTTCATGAGACAACGTCCACCTTCATTCAGCGGGTCTACTAATCCATTAGTTGCTGAACAATGGATTAGTACTACTGAAAAGATATTTTCAGTTCTTCAATGTTCTGAACATGATAAAGTCATCTTAGCAGTGTATCGTATGGATGGTGATGCTGATCAATGGTGGAATCTTATTAAGAATACAAGGCAAAGGGATGAAATTGAGTCTATGGAATGGGATGAGTTCAATAACTTATTTTTCAATAAGTACTTCCCTCGTATTCTCCGAACAAAGATGGAGAAAGAGTTTCTTGAACTGAAGCAAAAGGATGATGAATCTGTTGGTACCTATGAAGAAAATTTTACAGGACATGCAAGGTACGCTTTTGGTATTATTATCCAACCTGAGAGTAAGATCGATCGATTCTTTAGTGGCTTAAAACCAAGTCTTCGAAGGGCCATAGCCATAAGGGACTTCAATAGATACGAGGAAATCGTTCGATGTGCTCTCAATGTTGAAATGGATATTGGAGTAACCCATCAGTCATATGGGATTGATAAGAAGAGGAAAATGGAATTCAAACGAAAATCTAAAGAGCACACTGAAAAGAAGATGAGCTTTCCCTTATGCTCAAAGTGTGGAAAGAAAAATGGAGGGAGTTGTCTTAAAGGGAGAAGTAAATGTTTCAGATGTGGAAAGGAAGGTCATCGGGCATTTGAATGCCGCGATGATGGGAAGAAGATGTCTAATGATGAAAACAAAGGAAGGGATACACAGAATGAACCTACTACACTTCAATGTTTCAAGTGAAAGGAGATGGGACATTATGCCAATAAATTCCATAATCCAAGGGTTGATGATGATGTTCGACGTCAACAAACTCTTAAGGCTAAAGACAAAGGAAAGTCACATGCAATTTCTATCAGCGATGTGGAGTACGATAACGATGTGGTGAAAGGTACACTTACCATCCACTCTAAAGTAGAAAATGTTATATTTGATTCTGGATCCACCCACTCCTTTATTTCTGAAGAATTTTTTAAGGGTATCACAATATTACCTCAACAATTAGATGTTGAGTTAGCTGTGACAACACCTAATGGCACAACAGTCGCATCAAAAGTTTATAATTCTTCTCCGATTGAAGATTATGGGAAAGTGATTCCTGAAAATCTTGTGATCCTTCCTATAGTGTAATTTGATGTGATTCTTGGCATGGATTGGATTTCTCTACATGGAGCTCATATCAATTGCCAAATAAGGGAAGTCACATTTCATATTCCAGATCAATCTATGATCGTCTATCAATGCAAGGATGAACATAACCTTCCAGTGGAAATTTCTTCCATCTTATGGGTATTGATTCCACTAAATGAATGTTATTTATCTCAAATGGTTGGTGAAAACTCACAATTTAGAATATGCCCATTGTACGGGAGTTTGATGATGTCTTTCCGGAGGAATTACCGGGTCTTCCACCGAATCGTGAAGTTGAGTTTTCAATAGAACTCGTACCGGGTGCTTTGCCTATTTCAAAGACACCTTATAGAATGGCCCCAATTGAGTTGCAGGAATTGAAGAAGCAACTCCAAGATAATCTTGATAAGGGGTTCATACGCCCTAGTGCGTCACCTTGGGGAGAACCTATTCCATTTGTTAAGAAGAAAGATGGATCAATGAGACTCTGCATTGATTATCGAGAACTTAACAAGATCACTATCAAGAACAAATATCCTCCCCTGCGCATTGATGACCTATTTGACCAACTACGCGGAGCTCAATACTTTTCCAAGATTGATCTTCGTTCAGGGTATCATCAATTAAGGGTCAAAAGGGAGGATATACCAAAGACGGCTTTCCGTACAAGGTATGGACACTATGAATTTATAGTGATACCATTTGGTCTTACTAATTCCCCTGCTATCTTCATGGATCTAATGAATAGAGTCTTTAGAGACTATCTTGATCAGTTTGTGGTAGTCTTTATAGATGATATTCTTTTCTATTCAATGAGCAAGGAAGAACATGAAGATCACTTGAGAATTATATTGAATACCCTGAGAAAGGAGAAGCTTTATGCCAAATTTACCAAGTGTGAATTTTGGCTTCAAAAAGTTGCATTTTTGGGTCACATAATCTCAAAAGAGGGGATATCTGTGGATCTAGCAAAAACAGAGGTTATCGAAAGATGGTCAAGACCAACAACAGTGACAGAGATCCGAAGTTTTCTTGGTTTGGCTGGATATTATCGACGTTTTGTGAAAGATTTTTCACGATTATCTAATCCACTCACCAAGTTCACTCGGAAAGGAGTTAAGTATGTTTGGACGAAGGAATGTGAAGAGAATTTCAAGGAGTTGAAAAGAAGGTTATCCAGTGCACCTGTGCTCACACTGCCTTGTAGTGGAGAAAGGTTTGTGATCTACAGTGATGCATCCAAGAAGGGATTGGGGTGTGTTCTTATGCAAAATGATATGGTTATAGCTTATGCGTCACTACAGTTGAAAATACATGAGAAAAATTACCCAACTCATGATTTTGAGTTAGCTGCAGTAATCTTTGCCTTAAATATTTGGAGGCATTATCTTTATGGAGAAAGGTGTGACATTTATACTGATCATAAAAGTTTAAAGTATATTTTCACACAAAAGGAGCTGAATATGCGCCAAAGAAGACGGTTGGATATGATTAAGTATTATGACTGCCCAATCCATTACCACCCTAGGAAAGCAAACAAGGTGGCAGATGCATTAAGTCGACAAGACCATGCCAGTTTATCCATGATGAGGATCACAAAAGATCCAATATTTATGGATTTACAAAGAATGGATCTTGGAATTATAATGGAAGGGGAAAAATATTATCTTTATCAAATGAATGTTCAACCATATATACATGTGAAGATTAAAGAGGCACAGAAAGAAGATGTCTAGTTACAAAAGAAGGTGAGAAATATTCCTGAATTCATCCTTGATTGTGATGGGATAATAAAATTTTGGAATCGGGTTTCTGTTCCTCCCATCCCCTAATTAAAGAAGGAGCTGCTGGATGAGGCTCATAGTTCTTCACTATCTATTCATCCTGGAAGCACGAAGATGTATAGGGACCTGAAGGAATACTTCTGGTGGGATGGCATGAAAAGAGATGTTTCTGAATATTTCTCTCGATGCTTGGTTTGTCAACAAGTTAAAGCTGAGAGACCAAAGTCTAAGGGGATGTTACAACCATTACCCATACCCGAATGGAAATGGGAAAACATCACTATGGACTTTTTCATAGGACTTCCTAAAACATCCAAAGGCAATAATGCTATCTGGGTCATAGTTGATCGTCTTACAAAGTCTTCACACTTCATTTCTATTAGAGAGGATTTCTCTCTGGATCAGCTTTCCATGATATATGTAGAGGAAGTGGTAGGATTGCATGGAGTACCACTTTCTATTATATCTGATCGGGATCCGAGATTTACCTCAAAGTTCTGGCGAAGTCTTCAGCATACTCTGGATACAGAGTTGAGTTTTAGAACTGCTTATCATCCTCAGACAGACGGTCAGTCTGAGAGAAAAATTCAAACTCTAGAAGATATGTTGAGAGTTGTCTCTATGGATTTCAAAGGTGGTTGGGATCAACACCTACCTTTGGTGGAACTTTCTTATAATAATAGCTTTCACTCCAGTATTCAGATGGCTCCTTATGAAGCTCTCTATGGAAAGAAATGCAGGACTCCAACTTGCTGGGATGAAGTTGGAGAAAGAAAGCTATTAGGACCCGATCTCGTTGATGAAATGGCAGAAAAGGTCATATCTATTCAACAACACATAAGAGCAGCTCAGATTCGACAGAAAAGTTATGCCGACAACCAAAGAAAAGACCTAGAGTTTGATGTGGGTGATAAAGTGTTCTTACGAATATCTCCCTGGAAGATGGTTATGAGATTTGGAAAGAAGGGGAAGTTGAGCCCTAGATATATCGGTCCTTTCGAAATACTGGATCATGATGGGAAGGTAGCTTATCGATTGGTGCTTCCACTTAATCTCTCTCAAGTTCACGATGTGTTCCATGTATCTCTCCTGAGAAAGTACATACTTGATCCTTCACATGTACTCAGCTCAGAAGTTGTACCACTGGAGCAAGATCTTTCTTATGAAGAACAACCGATAGAGATTTGGGATCGTAGCAAAAAAGTCCTACGAAACAAGACCACTCGATTGGTGAATGTTTTATGGAGGAACCACCAATTTGAAGAAGCTACATGGGAGCTTGAGGATACGATGAGGGAGAGGTATCCTCAACTGTTTGTTACAAAGTGACGAATTTTGAGGGCGAAATTTATTTTAAGGGGGGTAGAATGTAACACCCGAGACTTTTATGTTATATAAATCATCAAAGGAATCTTTTTCTACATACAACACTTGCTTGGCTCGCTTTACACGAAATCGCAACCTTCCTCGATAGCTTGCGTCGTACGCAATAGCGAGTTTCACTAAACAATGATATGCTAATAAAATATTATTAAAACTAGCTGTTATGAATAGTAATAACCACTTTTTGAAATTTTATAAATTTTATTTTTCAAAATGGACTTCATTTTTGGATTCGGAATATCGAAATTAGCCTAGGGTGAAATTTTGGTATTTTTCTGAAAACTTTCAATTTTTGATGAATAGTGTAACCACTAAGTGGTAGTTAAAAAAACTGAATTTTTCATAAAACTTAATTTTACCGCTTCTGTGAGTGGAATTTTGAAAATCCGAGAGACACGGTTGATGTCAGTAAGTAAAATGTGGTTCAATGAGATGAAAATAATTTTTTTGTGAATAGTAACTTTTTACTTTTTTTTACCACGGTTAAAAATAAATAGGGTAATTAAGGGTAAAATGATATTATTATTACCCTAAAACATGTCCTAATTATATTGGACAAGTTTAATTCGACCAAAAACAACCTTAGGAATAAAATATTACCATTTAGGCCCACTTGGATTAGATTAGGACATTTATTATTAATTTATTTAAAGAAAGGTTAGAATAGTTAAAATCAAAGTTTAATAACTAAATCATTTTTAATATGGGGTTATACATAAGATAAATTCGACTATATATATTAATTAGAAGGAAAAAAATATTTCCTACATAATGGTATTTTATTTTTAATTTTTAAACATTAAATAATTTAATTTATTTATGACACAACGATGATGCATTAATTATCTTCTTAATGAAATATTGACATAATTGATGTTATAAACCCCAAAATAAATGTAATATGACACTTTTTATGAATTAAACTAATTTTATAGATTAATATGACATGTTATTATTGATTTAATTAACTTTTTTCGAACTAATCATTCTGTTATGATTTTCAGAAAAATTAATTACTAAACAGTGTCAAAATTGACATAAAATAGTTTTTAAAACAAATATTATATTAGTAATTGTTATATTATTCCTAAAAATATAAGGTTCGGCCAAATTACTTATATGATGTTATATATATTAATAATAAACAACTTGGGGTTCGTTTGGATGCTTATAGTAAGTTCATTAACCTTATAGTATAAGAACACAAGAAGACACGGTAAAAGTAAAATTATTTAACTTACTGTTAAATCTACATGATAAGGTTAAAATAGGAACCTAAACATGTCTAAATTCTATTGTATGAGAGGATTTCTACCCATCCCCACCTTATCCTAGAAATATATCAATTTGGAGCTATTTAAAACCGAACTTGACTTTATAATAAAATACTTTTTTTAGTTATTCCAAAGGTGCCCCTCTCCTCCCTTATAAAAGAGAACCTCCTCCCCCTCTTCCTCACACCACTTGGAGCCTTCAGGCTCGGCCAACCCCTGCCACTTTCTCCTCTACACTTCCCTAAAGACATCCTAGAGGTTTTTTTCTTCTTCAAAGACCTATTTTAGTGCCCTAAAAGAAGGTCTCAAAGAAGCACTTCAAAGAAGAGGTAATGTCCGTTACCGATTCTTTCATCTTTATTTCTTCTTCCACTTCTTCTTCTTTAGATGTTTCATTATTAAGTAATAACATCAGTATCACTCATATACGGATATGTTATTATAAGTATGAAACAACCCTATTTCATCATCTATCCATCCTACAGAAAAAGAAATCACCGCGCGTGCGTACGTACGGAATACCGTCTCCACGCCGTGGTGTAATCTATTTTCCACCACCACCTTACTTGGATGGGTATAATGGTGTAAATAATGACTATATATGACTATTATAATGTGATACAGATTCTGAAATAGTATACATACACTCCAATACAATTCCACGATCATAGGAATGATAACATCACTCGTGCGTACGTACGGAATACCGTCTCCACGATGTGATGCGACTCGTTCTACATAATCTTCATTTCATAATGATTATATAAATGAATTTAATGAATGAATATGATATATATTACACTAATACCATTAGGTAAATGAGGTATATATAACCTAAAGAGATGAATAAGAATTTATTCGACAAAACACGCATAAGAAAAAAAATTATAAACACCTGAATAACAAGTAGCAATGAAATATTACTACTAAGAAGCTAAAAATATGACCATATATGATATCATAAAAAATAAGTATGATTCTGTAATAAGTCAATAACATTATTTGAATCATTATACAGGAGGTTCGGACACGTACAAAGCATATCGGACTTAAAGTAATGGAAATATCACAATCTCATTTTTATCCAAGATTGTTTGTACTTTGGTATTTACTGGGGTGTATTTTATCATCCACATCCATGTTTCCTCAATATGTAATATTATTTCCATCCACCTACAATTTTTTAAATCCAATTTTACCCTTCGGTGAGATTTTAGTAAAGGATATGAATGGAATCTTTTGTCGTTTTTCGTACGAGGTACTTTTTGACTTTTCTGACAAAAGTACGAGAAGAATGTTTTTTAACTTATACGGCATGAATGGATTTTTAAAACATTATTTCCAAGAAGCTTCCTTTACAAGTTTTCAAGTTTATTTTTAATCAAATTCTCTTGGTTTAGAATTGTATGACATGCTAAGAAAGGAAAAGTGTTTTTAATGTAGAAAGGATATTTTCCTCAAGAATGTAGTTCAAGTGTTTTATCAAAATTATTTTCCACCTAAGATAATATAGGGTTATGTTTCTATCCCTATTATTACATTGATTTTATTATGTTGTGATGGAAATATTTTTATGAATTCCTTTATCTTATATGAATTGTTTTATGATGTCATGTTGTTTAAGATTCTCATTTTTACTACATGGGTTATGCAAAGATGTATGATTTATGATTTTGTGGCACACATAAGAATGGTATCATTATGAGATGGGTGGGACCTATATATCCCTCCAATGAATTGGGGAAAGATTTTATATCTCATGAGATAGAAATTGCTGGAATGGTAGGTTATACTGGTTCAGTGAAACAGGACAGAAACGAGGGTGACTCGGTTCAGAAATGGACTTTGTCCACTAAGATAGTCTTGGCAATGAGTCTTGACTAATAAGATATGATTCTCTATGATTATGTGTGTATGCCACAAAGTTTCATGTTTTAAGTTATGATTATTGGGATTTCATTTCACTGCTATGATTTATCACATGTTATGAAATTATGCTCTCTTTTGCAGGTTAAGATTTCCAAAATGTTATGTTCTTATGAATCTGATTTGATTGATATTTATTTTGTTTACCCTTACTGAGCATTTGAGCTCACCCTTTTGTATGTTTTATTTCCCCAGGTCAGGAAGAAGATTATTAAGTAGAATATTCCAAAAGGGGACTCTAGATATGATGAAATAAATGGGAGGCAAAGTAGATTCTTTATGAACCAGTTGTTTATGTTTCCCAGTTTCTAAAGACACTATACCTATACGGTCCTTTCTTGGTTTTGTTATATGTTGTAATAAGTGTGATTCAATTCTGATGTAATAACAATATATGTAAATTATGGGTCGTTATAGGTACAGAGCTATATTAGACCCCCATAATAATAGAGAATCCATTTTTGATGGATAAAATGAGGAATTAGTGATGAATTCAGATGTTTAGTGGTATTTGAGAAAATATATAATCGTTTTATTGATCTAGTGAGGCAACATGAGTGTAAACAGGCAGTGAAGTACAAACATGATCAGGCAGATGAAATTAAAATCCAATTTTGAGAAAAATATGGCTTGAAATAATGAATTAAGGGACTCCCCTTCAAATATTGGATATATAGAGGTGACATCTAAAGCATTGAAGGATTGATCTAAAATCTATTAAATATATATCAAAATATTAGAAAAACATGACTATGCATCATATACTATGACAAACACATGGTGGGTAGGGCCTTATCTGTGAAGACTTGGGTTTCACAATATATTTAAAGATGGCATGGAATTTAGACATACTACACACAATCTTTCTCTTCTCCAAGTGGTTGAGACAATTAGATGATCACACGGGTAGGGCCTCATGTTGAAATACATGGCCAGGAACATGGTCATATATTGAACTACATAGGAATGGCCATGAACATTCCATGTTTCAAGTATATGGTCATTAAAAGTGACATGGTAGGTTTCCATTATGATGGGACATGTTGTGTTCCAAAGTATACGAACATGAAATGAGTACACAGACTCAACCATTGTGCATGGGTAGTGACCCTAAGTGGCTCAGACACACCAGGTATACCACCAACACATCATGTAATCCTATATGGGTATCGATCCATGTACCACCAGTAACACAGTTAGGTTATGGAGATGTAACACATGTTTTGTGGATCCTCTCACATGTTGTGTACCACTTGGGTTCCTATTATGATACATCAAACAATTGTATCTCCTTTGGTTGGACCTGGATTGTTCATAACAAGTAGAATATCATTAGTGTTCCTTGACATAAAATGTGATGGTGAACTCCATTTTAGACTTTTAGAAACTATAAAACATGGATTGGGATAGTATTTTATTTATATTCCTCGTGAAGATAGATGTGATCACACAAGATTTAGAATGGATTTTTTTAGTGCAACCCTCCCGTCGGGATAGGGAACTAGTCCACTATAATTTAGAGTTTAACCCTCCACATAATCTAGGATTATGTACTCTATTTTCCATTAGAGTGGATCCCTCCCGTAGAGTCAGGGAATGAGTCATCTAGAACCAAAGTGGAGCCCTCCTATAGATTCATCCCATGGGTCCTATATCACAAGAGTGGAACCCTCCTCTAGGGATGGGAAGGGGTATTCTATCACCTATTATAGTTTAACCATCATGGGGATTCAATTCATGGTTCCTCTGTGACTATTCTGGAGCCATAATACTGGGATGGGCATGGATCAACTATTTATTACTAGGGTGGAACCCCATATCTAGGTTGGGAATGGGACTTATATTTTCTATTAGAGTTGAACCCTCCTTCTGTGTAGGGAATGGGTCCGAAATTGACTATTAGATTTGACCATTGTATTAGAATAAGGTATGGGTCCACTATCTATCCACTGAGCTTAACCATCCTATTTTAAAAGTTCATGGTTCCTCTACCTAGAGATTGATTCCCCTATAATGTGTGTCATAATGATGAGGTTTCTCCTAACATGTTTGATTTCTATTGGGAAGATGTGCGAGATGATGGGAATCAATGATGGGCTTCTAATACTGTTTGAAACTCATTTTCCAGTGCTGGGTTGTGAGGTGGATATCAATATTCTCTACCATTTGGGATTCTTTTATTCATAATATATATATCTATATTTGTGCCTTTGGATTTTGTTACTCTCTATCCAGGGGTTCCAGTGATGTGACTTTGTCTTTATTTGGGTAGAAATGTATCGCGTTCATAAATTACTATCTATATATTACTATTTGATCTCTTACATATCCCCCTTCAGCATTTGGGGTTTCCTAATTGGTATTTATATACTCATCCCTACATGGGATTACCCACACATGTTATGTATTATACAGATTAAGGAAATGTTGTTGGGGACTTTAGAGGAGCTTGGGGATACATGGTGGATCAGACTGCATACTATAGTCATAGATTATATATTAGGATCTGGGATCTCTCGGTGTTTTACTTTTCATGTTTCTTTAGATGGGACATATTTCTAGTTGGGAGTCTATTTATCCTCTTTTCTTTTAGTTTTCACTTCCATACTCTTGTATACCCTATTGGTTTTTCATTATAGTTATATAATCTGGATATTGATAATTTTCTTATTATTCATTTACACTTCATCATTGAGATAGTTGGACGTGTGCATATAGGTGACGTAGGAAAAGGATTCCCATTTAGGTTATGCATTTCGATAATTGTGGGTCTATGGAGGTGGGATTGGGTTATTGTGGATCGAGCCCTAGTTTGGGTCAGGTTGTCTCAATGTTCTCAAAGTATAATTTTTTTCTAAAATCATCAAAATCATGAGGTGACACAAAATATTCATTTATATTATAAAATCCATATAAAGATAAATCACTCTCCCCCTTTGGTCACTCACTTTTTCTTACCCCATGAGACACCATTGACAAAAATTTGAAGACCACCTTTCCATGTTACACACTTACTTCCATGGATTCTTGCAACTAGACATTAATTAATTATTTAGAGGAATCATACAATATAATTCTATATCACCTATATTGATTGTCACAACATCTTCCTAAAAATATCCATATATTCACTTATGTATATAATTAATATGAATTATTTAGTTTGATCCAGATGTGGAATAACTTTTCTAAATGGAGAGACCAATTTTTGGAAATAATGTGGATTTTATATAACATATTATTGATATCATGAAAACTGTGATACCTTTTCACATTGTATGAACAAAATAGATAATCATGACATATATGAATGTAATTTATACTCCCCCAATCATACTTCTCTTTGTGGAAAAACCACACTTTAACTGAGGTATGATACCAATGGTTGAATGTTAAATGTGATTTGGAATTACTGGTTCAACCAAGTTTTCTTTGACATCTATTTAGTTTCACATCAGGAAATTCATTATATAATCTTCCTTTTCTAAAGCATGCAACATCCATAAAAATATTCAAAAAATAGAGTTTTTCTGTAACACCACTTTATGAATATGATACCATATGTGAATTTCATTAATTTTTATTCTTATTTCCACATGTATCGCTATTCATATTATGCACATGTTCTATGTCATCACACCACCCCATTAATTTTAAATCCCATATAATCATGTAAAAATTAATAAACATATTAAAAACAATTAATTCATGGAGATAAGGGTACATCTAAAATCCTTAAAAAGTGGATTATTTTTCTTCCAAATTTACCATCCCTTGGATATTTTCATCCAATTAATTGTACACATTCTGTGATTTTTCCAACTACCCAACCAACTTTAAGTGTTAAGTCCGTATAACTAGACATATTATACCTCCATGAACAGACTTCTTTTGTTATGTATGTTTCATAGGGTAGTTATTTTTTCCAGTTTGAATTTTTTACCCACTAGTAAATATATATTCCTTTGATGCTCCCCTTATATTACATTCATTTTGATTCATTCTATAAGAATGAATCATTCCATGGTTGGTCTAATTTTGCTTCATCCACTATTAGAGGGATCTTTATCTTTCCCTTACGTTTCTGTTTGTGGCATGACATGTGAATTTTTCAAGGAATTATTTATTCATTTTTATTTTATCAACTATATAAGTCTACTCACCCTGATGTGTTGGGAGTGTGTCTTTAACTGAACATACATTATTCATACATACAACTGGAGAATATCCTTACATTTTATTATAGGTTTGTTAACATTCTATCTATGAGAGGTGTTGTTAGTGTAATAGAGGTTATGTTTGGTACACCTTTCATTGTCCTCCTTAGTTTACTTCGAGGCTATAAACCTAATATCCATATTTGGAGGTTGTCTTCCATTATAGTCATTCTTTTTATACACCACTAGAGTTTGGGATCTCCCTTTAGGTTACTTTTCCATCCATTTATTCATCCTACATCAATTTCTTTTTAAATTCTTCTGATTATCTCATATAAGAAATCTCCTATTAAAAAAACCTTGTTTCATCATTTATCTATTAACATGTTGATATAGGTAGATTTCATCTTCTAAAATTGATCCTTCTTCCTTTATGACAAAAAATCCCAATGTGTCCCAATCTTCAACAATAGTATAATTTCATGGGAAAATTCTTCTAAAATAATATTCTTTCATAATTCACTAGAATCTTCTACCTATTCATAGATATATAGATATATCTATCTTAAAACCATTAAATATTGTAAAAAACCTAAAAATATGAAATATGACCATACTTCCTATAGAAATATAATATATTGTCATTAGTTCATGTAAAACCATTGTTAGGTCTATTTTAAAACCCATAGTAATTTTCCTATTTTTTGTAACTATTCACATCTATCATCCTCTCTTTCATGGTAAATGGTTTATCTTATCTAACACTGTATTTTCTCAAACTGCATCACCTTTTTGATGAGACAATAAAATCATAATTTCATTAAAAATAGAATATTTTAATTTTTTTGTTCATTATTACCTCGCATAGGATAGTTAAATATGAAATTCATATCATCCTTCAATTTTAAATTCAATTTATAATTATATTTCTACACTAATTTATTGAATGATTCAACCTCTTCTCCTAATTTATTAATATTATTGTCCCTAGATTGAACATGATCAATATGTTCTCTCTTAAGAGTATTCCTGTTGTTCATATCATCTTCTAATTTCTATGAGAGATTATCCACCATGTATATTTTATCATTTATTTTATAATTCATCTAAGTAATAGAATCTTTAAAGAATGCTTTCTCCAAAACCAATTTTGACTGATTTTTATGAATATCATCATTCTAGGATTATAAATATGGAATATCCTTTCAGTTCAGAATAATTACCTTTTAATCACCATTATTTTTTTGTATCCTTTTTGAAATCACCTTATGTTCTTCATATTCGGAATCATTCTTCTACCATAGTTTTGGGGCTATTTCAAAAATTATTTTATCTAAACCTTTCATCCTATGGACTGGAATTTCTTAAAAATCGAAATGGATATATAGAGACTAATTTTATTATTTCAATTTTCGATCTAATTATTTTATCATATAGACAACAACCACTTTTTTCCTCAAGAAAATTTCTCCATCATCAGTAGATCAAACATCACATAGCATGTTAGTCTCTTCACCCATCCCAAATTCATCATTGAATGTGTGAATATTTTATTTTATTAATTCATTGAAAAATTATTTAGTTCATTTTTTTCATTCAATTGATAAGAAATCATTATATAGACACATCCATAATAATAAATACCACAAGACAACTTCTTCTTTGAAGTATCGACCTTTTCCATGGAACACTGAGATAAGAGCAAATTGAATCATTAGTTTCAATAGTATAATAAACCATGTCTAAGCTAAGATATCCAAAAAAAGTAAAATACACTCTAATAATAATTGTAAGGACAAAAAGGGGCATATATACCTTGGGAGGGGAGTGACTCTGGGTATGGGAATTCTTTTTATTACTCTACCCCACTGGATATTAACCAATTTATTATAAGGGTCACTTCATTTTCAATTTTTCATTTATGATGATCTTATAATTTAAAAATTTATCAGATGATGATTTTTAGAATGTAATGCATGAATGAAATCACAGGGAAACATATGTTTTTAAATTTTCTTCCCCCACTAGGCTACGTCCAAGGAGTATAAAATTGTAGTTTACCGATTTAAAAATACATTAAATATCAATTAAAATATAAGGTTATGGATGGATTAATTTTATGACCAATATCATTAACATATATGTTTTATGGATGAATCACTTATTCTTAAGGGTTTCAGACTTGATTTATCCTTTTATGGATTAGTACAGGTGGAAAGGATAACATGCTTCCTCTTCAATTGATGACTACTCTATAAAGGATTAATACACAATTTATGGGCAAATAAGCCCATTCATTAGAAATTTAGAATACATCCTAAATTGTAGGTAGATGCTCTTTGGATGTTATTTATAGTACAATCATTCAATTTTATGAAAACACCTTGATGCAGTACTTCCATTTTCTGGAAAATAGTAACATACTTTCCATTGCTGTAGACATAGAAATTAAATTGATTTAGCAAGATAATCCCTTTTCTGATCAACTCCAATTGTTGAACCATGGAATGAACATATGTACTAGTTTAATTGATTTTGAAATTTATTTCTAACCTCATATATCTTTGTTTATTATCTTTGTCCATGAATTATTTTAAATTATGGATAAACCTTTGTTCTTGTTCCTTACTCCAACAATTAAATCACGTTATTCACCAATTTGTTACTATAGTTTGGGTTAGATATTTCCAGGAATTATAGATCCCAATCAAACCCACTGGATCAAGAAGAATCCATGTGATAGGGATATAATGAGGAATCATTGATTGATTTAGTAGATAAATGGGATTCTTGTGATTCTACTGTAGTTTGACTGAACCGATGAGGAAGCATGAGTATCAATGGGAAGTTGTATATATACAGGATCATACAAATGATATAGGAATCTAATTTATAGGAAACGATGACTGAATGAAATGAATTTAGGGATTCCACATCAATGACAGGAGTTATGAAGGCAATATATTAAGCATCAGATGTTGGATCTAGAATCCATGAAATAGATAAGATAATTTTAAAAGAAACAAATACACATCACGTACTGTGATGAACACATGGAATGTATGGACTTATCCACTATAAATATTGATTCACCTAAGAATTAAATATGGTGTGGCATGAATCACCCCAAAAAAATATATGACTCTACCCTAGGTGGACGATCCATTTGGTGGAGCACACTGGAATGGACTTGTGTGGAAAGACATAACCAAGAACACAATCGTGTATCAAACTACATAGGAATGGCCAAGATCATGCCACATATCAAGTAAAAAAACAATACCAAGGACATGTAAAAACCACATGTGATTTAACACACTATGTGCCAATGTATGTGGACATAACATGAGTACAAATACTCGGCCAGGGTGCACGGGAATGGACCACAATTGGCTTAGACATGCCGTGTATACCCCCTACATGTCGTCTAACCCTATATGCGAAGCCAGAAATGAAAAAATGGGTACAAAACTATGTGATGGCGTGGGACCACACCATATGTGGATCCCCTCACACACTGTGTACCCCTTTTTCTATTTTAGGGTACTTTAATCCCTCTTATCTCCTTCATTTTGACTGTAATTTCCTCCCCCCATAAGTAGAATATCATTATTTTTTCAAATATAATATGATGGTTCTATCCACTATAGATTTTTAGATATAATGAGAGATGTTATAAGATTTGAACTTGCTTATGATCTCATCAACAATTTTAGTGATCACTTAGGATAATCAAAGTCTTTCAAAGTGGATACCTCCTATCGATATAGGTAATAGGTCCTCCATATTTTAGAGTGTAGCCCTCCATCTAAGCTAGACTTGTATACTCTATCATTCATCAGAGTAAACCCCTCTTATGGAGTAAGGAAATGGGACCTCTATTATTAGAGAAGAACCCTCTTATAGATTCAAGGAATATGTCCTCTAACAGCAGAGTGGGGCCCTCCTACAAGTCTAGGCATTCATCCTCTATTGAATATTATTGTGGTACCCTCCTACGGAGTAATGGCATGGGCCCTCTATCATCATAGAGGAACCCTCTAACTAGGATGGGCATGGATCCACAATTTACTACTAGAGTGGAAGCCTCAAACTAGGCTAGACATGGGTCCATTATTTAATATTAGAGTGTAACCATCCTTATGGTTTGGGAATGCGTCATCTATCAACTATTAGAGTGGAACCATCCTGTTAGAATGGGGTATGGGTCCTCTCTCTATCCCCTGATTGTAAACCTCGTATTTTTTCATGTAATTTATCCTCTACCTAAATATTTCCCCCCTTAACTATGTGGATAAGTGATGAGGTGGTTCATATCTTGTATGATTTCTGTTGGGTAGATGTGTGATATTTTGGGCATCGTCGATCATCATTGAAAACTGTTTGAACACCATTTTTCTTGGATGTGATTTGATATTGAGGTCCCATTTCAGTCTTTTTGGGGATTATTTTGGTGAGAATATATATATGTATATATATATCCATGAATTTGTATTTGGTTACTCTCTCTCCGTGAGAATCAGTGATGCATGGGGTAGTCTAAAAACTCACCATGTTCAACAACTCATGGATGGAAAATGTTATCATCCAACTATGGTTGCTGAAGACTCAAAATGTAGTCCACCTATAAACTATGTTGAGACCCTTGTGATTGGATGGGGTTGCTTTGTTTTTTTAGGGATTATATATATCAAGTTAATTGTTTACTATCTATCTATTCTTATTGTGCCTCTTAGTACTCCCCTTCTTCTTTTAGGGAATCCTACTGGGTATGTATATACTCACCCCTACATGGGATTTTTCCACAAGAGTCATGTATTATGAAGATGAAAAAATAGATTGTTCATGACATTAATGACTCTTAGGGATACTTCCTGCATCAGAATTCATATGCCGGTAATGTCTTTGAGATCGATAGTTTGTGTCTCTTGGTGTTTTACTTTCCCAGTGTTTTCAATTGGTACATCTTTCTAGTTAGGTGTTTATTTTTACCATTTAATTTTAGTTTTCGCTTCCATACTCTCTTACAAACTAGTTGTTTTTCATGTTGGATATATATTATATATATTTTTTATTTTTTATTATTCCTCTGTACTTATTAATTGAGATGTTCGGGTGTGTGCATATAGGTAACGTAGGAAAATTCCTCCAATTTATGCTATGTATTTCATTACTTGTCTCCATCCCCTGGCCAATGGAGGTGTTATTGGGGTATTTGTGGCTCGAGCATTGGTTAGGGTCAGGTCTTGAAAATGATCTCCATGCATAATGTTTTTTGATGATCTACGAAATAAAAAGGTGACACAATATTCTTTTATCTCCTAAAATCTAGATAAAGAGAAATCACAGTTCCCATTTGGTCACACTCTTCTTGTAAGCATATGAGACACCATAAATCAAAATACAAAGACCAATAATAGAAATATATTCTTAGAAGTTCCAATTATATACCATTAATCACTATTCATTCTCTATGAGAAATAATTACACTATTGGTCTTCTCTTTCTACAACATATATTAGATGGATATTTCACATTCATTCAATTTTAACCATGTGTCATGACAAGTGAATTTTTCATGGAATTATGTATTCATTTTTCTTTTATCAATTTTCCAAGTCAACACAACCAAATGTGCAACAAGGGAGTTTTTCATTGAGCATACCTTATTATTACCTATAACCAGGGTAGATCCTCCATTTTTATTACATATTATATAACATTCCATCAAAGAGAGTTGTTGTGATTTTAATAGATTAGAAGTCTGGTACACCATTAATTGAACTCATTTTGTTTCTTATAAGGCTGTGAAACTAATTGTAAACTTTTCAGGATGTCTTCTAATGTAATATTACTTGTTATACAACACAAGAGTTGGGGATTTACTTTTATGTTCATTTTCCATCCCTTCATTATTCTAGCTATGATATCATTTCAAATTCCCCTAATTATAACACATATGACATCTCCCATTAAACAAATACCTCATTCCATCATTTATCAGTTATGATGTTGATATTGGTAGAGTTCTTCCTCTAAAATTGATCCTATAGACTTATTGAAAAAATACTTTATGTTTCCTAGTAATTCCAAATAGTATGATTTATTGGCCACATTTATCTGAGAGACACTTCATTCAGAATTCCCCAAAAGGTTCTACCTATTATCATATATAGAAACATTTTTATCTTTATAGCTTCAAATATAGTAAAAATCCTAAAAAATACATAAAATATAACCATGAATCAAATATAAATATAAAATGTTGTAATTAATTACCATAAAATCATTTTTATATCTTCTTCCAACACCTGCTTGATTTTTCATATTTTGGGACTATTTAAAGCTATCATTTTCTCTTACATGGGATAAATTTCAACTTATATTAAAATAGATTTTTTATCAAACTACAATGTTTGTGTGATGAGAAAATCATTTCATATTTTCCCTCTAATATAGAATATTTGATTTCCCTTTCCTGATTATCACCCACATGATATTCAAATAATAAATTCAATGAATCATTTGATTTGGGATTTAATTTGGCATTATAAGGCTACACTTTATTATTGATTGATTTAGCCTATTCTATGAATTTCTAAATCTTCTTGACCCTAGATTCATTTTGATAATTAAGTTATCTCTTGAGAGTAATCCCACATGTTGACTCATCTTATAATTCCAAAGAGAGATTGTACATCATGTCTTGTTTCACCTTTATTTCATAATTCATCTAAGAAATATAATCCTTAAAGCTTGCAGTCTCCTAAACAAATTTTGACTAATTTATATCATGATCATCATTCCTGGTTTCTAAATCATAAATTTAATTTGAGTTTAGATTAGTTATATTTTCCACACATTCTAGTTTTCCCTTCTTTATGGAGATTACCTTTAGTTCTTCATCATAGGAATCATTATTCACCCATATTTCTATAGACATTTTTAAAATTCTTTTATATGAACCATTTATATTGTTGACATCAATTTATTAATGTTTGATACAGATTAATAAACAATTATTTTGTTATTTTATTTTTTGAAATAATTTATTTGTAATGTGGTCAACATCCACTTTTTTCTTTCTTAGACATTTCTCCATCAACAATAGTTCCAACATCACATGGAATGTCTGGTTCTTCAATCATTCCAATAGAATCATTAAAGGAGTAAATATTATATTTTTTTGATTCATCCAAAAAATTATTCAACATATTTGTGGTTTCTTTCAATTGAATTAAATTATTTTTGTAGCATCTTTAAAACTAAACAATACCACCAGACATCTTCTTCTTCTTTGATGTTACATCAATTTCCAGGGCACACTGATATAAGTGAAAAATAAATCTTCAGTTCAAATATTATAATAAACCATTTATAGAAAAAAAATCCAATAAAGGAAACTTATACTTTGATATAAATTATTAGGAAAAAATGCGAATAGATACCCTGAGAGGGATGGGGGTGGTGAATTCGGGCCTGGATATTCTTTATCTTCTTTATACCCACTCGATCATGACCACTATATTATAAGGTTCCCTTCTTTTTCCCTTTAGTGTCTCTAATGATCTTATCCTTCCAAGTATTTTTTAATGATGTTGCATCAAAATTAATGAATTAAAATAAGCACAATAGAACATCTATTTTTAGAATGTCTACCATCCATAGCGTATGTCGAATGTGAATGCAATTGTAATGTGCCTATTTAACAAATCTAAAAAGTTAAATTTCCAATAAAAGGATCTAGCTAGTTTAATTATACTCCCAGTGTCACTACCTTATAATATTTAGGGATAACACGCTACTTCCCAAGGGAAACTCCATCAATTTTTCCTTTGAGGGATCACTACATGTAGAAAGGATAAAATTATTCTTCTTATATTACTCACTACATTATAATTTAATCATAAACAATTTATGGACATGTAGTTCCCTTCATCATAATTTTTTATGCATCCTC
This sequence comes from Viscum album, assembly GCA_963277665.1. Classification (NCBI taxonomy): domain Eukaryota; kingdom Viridiplantae; phylum Streptophyta; class Magnoliopsida; order Santalales; family Viscaceae; genus Viscum; species Viscum album. The sequence goes on from CAUJRU010000208.1 coordinate 808,762, forward strand.
ACTATTAGGATTATGATCGATCTATGTTCATTATAGAATTCTCTTTCACGTGTGTGAAGACACCTTGATGTAGTACATCTACATTCCATACAACTGGAATAGAAATATCTTAGATATGGACATAGAAATTCCTCATATTTGGATCCTTAAAGATCATAGAGAGATTTCATGTTTTCATTTCACATCCTTGTATGTAGAAGTTAATGAAATACTTTGGTAAATATAGTCGAATGGTGCATATCCTTGATCCTCTTCAAAATATAGAAATGAAAATGATGCTTTTCACATGTTAACCATGGAATGTAACTCCTTGTTCAAGACCCTAGTGTATTAGATGGACATGAGACCCTGGTGTCTAACCCCTTATAAAATATTTGAGCTTGTATCTCTTTGTACAAGATCTATGAATGTCACCCTTGAGTGGGATCCTGTGCATATCACATGTGAAAGATCCTACTGGGAGACTATGTTTAGTTAATGTGGGTTATGAGACCTTTTCTAGATCATGCTGATCGGAATATATTACTCTATTCATGTGGATCGCTATATCTTTTTCTATTCATGTAGATTTCAAGAACTTATTCAGTTTATAAAAATCATGAGGTCATGTTCACTTCATGTAGATCACAAGAACCTATTCAGATTATGAGGATAATGAGATATCAATGTGAGGCCCCAATGAATTCAACCACCCTATTCATACATCATTTTACAAGGATCCTTTATAAGATAGTTTCTGCAGGATTTCTACAAATTACGTGAAGAGCATGTTTCAATATCAATAATTCATTATTCTCTTGCGAAACACATACATTAGGTCAACCTCTTATAGTAATTCCTTATATGTGAAACCCATTATCTGGACATTGATTCAAATTAATCATTAAGCATAAATTATTCACAAATTATGGATGGTACATTGGGTATTTTTAGAAAATATTTCAATTCTGTGAGTCCAAAAATGGAGGAAAACCGTCTTTCCCACTACCATACCAATCAAAATTATATGATTCTTGTGAACGCCTCACATTATAACTATCAACATGACACAATCTCTTAGAATAATGAACTACCACATCTCGCATATTCTCTGTGTAACCATCCTCGTTGTCTTTGAGTGTGTCACATGGTCCCATCATGAAATCCTATTACAATCATGTGGTCAATGATATTATCTTCAAACTAATAATGAGATCCCAACATAATATCCAAAGACAATCATGGGATTCTCATGATCCCTTTGTAATATCCAATGACAAAATTGTTTTCAATTCCATTATCTTCTAGTGCATCACATGACATTTTCATGATATCCAAAGAAGATAATTTTGTCACACATTTTCAAATGACCATGGGATGCCCCAATCATTTCCATATTCATTGAATTTATGCTCATTTCAGGATATCTCACCAAGAACCTCTAAAAATAACACATTTTTATCATGAAATTTATATGATATCTCTGGGAAATATCCTCAAACAATTATGATTTATCTTTGATTACATCACATGATTTTATCACGACCCCTTCCCTCCACAGATGCCCCTCCTGGGATAGCAATAATGAATGGTATAAAATGACCCCAGAGTACCACCTCCAATAGGCCTCAAGTTGTAAACTAGCACTAAGTGTATAAAAATATCCCAAAATTGGAGGTGTTGCCCATTTTAAGGAAAAAAATCAGGAGATAAGATGAATAATCCTCAAAACAACTCGAAGACAGATATGAAAAGATATCCAAAAACCATCTCACATGCATGTATAAATAGAAATTGAACAAATAAAATAAAAACGATAAATTAAATAATAAAAGCTAAATAAAAAAAATTAACACATTAGTTATCCAATGGTTTGAACCAGAAACACGTTGAATGATCAAAAAAATCCTCCTAGAAACCTAACAATGGTATATATATATAGGGTGATCATAAAAGTATACTTAGTAGGAGAGAAGAAGTCTCTAATGAACATGTAAAAGAAGCATAATAATTACCCTATTATAAAATAGTAGAACCAAAAAACACCTAATAAGTATGCTAACCATCCCATCCTCACCAAAGAACACTCACCAAAATAATGCACATCAAGTAATGTAATATAAAAAACATTAATGATATGGTACCCTGAACAACTTTCCCATTGGTATTCCACTTTCCCACAAAATCGTTTGTCCACGCATTCCCATCCCATCCATATACCATGTTACATCCCACACCAACGCAAATAGGCCTCATAACACATCTCACCCGCACACACCTAGGACACAACCCACCTCCTACAATCACAAACCTAGGACTCACAACACATCCCACCATGACACACCTGGGCCCCACAACACATCACATTTCATCCAAAAATCGCATGGTAAAACATATCACATCTCATCCTGAAGACTCATGTGAAATCACAAACCACCTTGCAAGTAAATAGCTGGGCGATCACATCTCACTCAAGGACACCTTGAACATTGCAACCACCATCTAAGACACTAACAGAACTCTTGGAATCACTACCAATGTAATACCTACCTTTCCTCAGAGAGATAACAGAAAACACTAGGTACCTAGCCTTTCACAATCCTCACCGGATGTTGGGAAAGACACCATACCTTAGGATGATGGGGGGGGGTTCGACAGATAGATATCAACTATGGTGGGATGAATATATAAATCAAATGGGAAAATACATGTATATAAATATATGATACCAAAAACTCAAGACCAACCTATAAGGTCCCAAATAGACCACCAAAATAGAGAAAATCCACCATTCTTACAACCTCTATGTTCACAACACCACCCAACAAGGAACAAACCATAGTTTACATTGCCAACAAATTTATTTAACCACTTCCATTCTGTAAGCCAAGTCAACCCAAAGCATTCCAAGCATTATTAATTATTTATTTATTCATTCTATCACTACTGGTGCACCATCACACACAAAAAAATCAAGAAACATAGTAAAAAACAATCATAAGTGAATAGACTTGGAAAATTAACCCAATTCACATTAAAGATACATTGTATCACGAACTCCAGAGATGGGGTGACACTTTTGTCATTCTATAAATGGTGAAATTTTAATATAATTATCCATAAAAAAATAATATCCTACTTTAAACTCGCCCTTCTCTACTCAAGATAGAAATAGAACCAACCCCAACTCACAACCCCATCGAGGAACATATTACAACACAACCAGTTTATAACCCCACTTCATAACAATTCTCATGAAACCTAAAAATAATCAATCTATAAATATGAAATTCCATTATGTGTCCAAGTTGATGTATCATCTATATGATTATCCATAATACCATCACATCCAAACCACATCACAAAAATTTTATCAAATGCATACTACAGCACAAACCATAGCAATCGTACACATCACATAACTACAATTACCAAGGATAAAAAATTAAAATTTAATATGTAATCCATTATTTAATTACACTTGTTAATTTTGGGGTAATCATAGAAACTATATGGTCCTTGGGCATCCATTCATTAGTTTAATATACATGGTTTATCAATTTCCATATATTAGCGTTCAACAAAAACCAAGAAACATGAAATCCATAACCATTCAGGGTGAAAAAAAAAATATGTCAAATAGTCATGATTTTTAGTGGTTAGTTTGCCCATATAAATCACAATGTCAAATAAAATAACCACATAGCAACATCATGCATCATTTTTTTCCATCAGCTTGTATATTAGTCTTAATCGATTTTCTTATCTTTATTTAATTTAGAAACAAAAATCATTCAAATGAAAACAACTATATACCCTTATTTCATGATGAAAAAGATTTGAATGATTATGGAAAACTTAAATAGAAGAAATGATGATCAGCACTTCCTGGTTGTACAAAAATTGGGGCACTCATGTAGCAGGAAATCCTCTAGGGAAACCATGAACCAACTATTGAAAAATTCTACTCGACAACTACATGAAGAATGATTTGGGGAATCCCATATCTATAGAAGTAAATAAATAAGAACAAGGGTAAAGATATCTCACCTTTTGGAAGATTTGATCTGATCTACTGGTTTAGATATAGTTTTGATTTTCCATTAAAGGCATATCTGGTCTTGTCAACATAATTTGATCATTTCAAAACCTCCAACCCATTAAGTAATTAAATATAAAATTAAATTCATTTGAATAATTATTAAATACTATTAAATAAGGGATTAAAATCATTTTATGTTAATGTGAATTCAAAAGGGAAAAGTAGAAGAATGGGAAACACTATTCTTGAGGCACCATTAGATGAGGCATCACTCATAAGGAACCCCTTAGGAGGCACCACTGGTTAGGTGCTGTTAGGATGATCCACCATTCCACCTTCAGTGAATCACTACCATGTGAGATATTTATAGGTGAGACACCACCAAACGAGGCACCAATAGATGAGGCACCACTAGACAAGCGACCGCTAGCGAGCCACCACTAGTGATCCATCACTAGGCTGAGACACCACCAGACAACGCACTTCTTGATGAGGTACCACTGGATGAGTGACTCCCAGTGATACACTACCAATGAGAGACTACCAGGGTGAGTCACCATTTGTAAGATATAGTTGGGTGAGATAGAATTGGGTGAGACACCGTTGGGTGAGTCACTATTAGAAGACTTGGAAACCTGTGATTTTTTTCAAAATGTTGAAATGAGTCAATGTTTCCTGCCAGAACACCTCAAAAAAAATATTTTCACAATATAATGAATAGGAGTGGTACATTCCATTACATATCTCTCCATGATATCCAATGACATTCAAGAGATTTATTCTAGTTATACCCATGATCTCAATGAAAAATATTTTTACAATATTATGGTGCTTTACGATATTTGTTCATACATTCATGCTTCATGAGATCATTTCCAAAATCACACTCCACTAGATCAATTTAGAAATTACTGATCAATGATATTTGACATCTAATGCTCCATGAGATTATTCATCTTACTCTTCTGTATGATCATATATTTCCTCCCTTCAAGAGGTCATACATTTCGTTATTCTATAAGATAAAACATCTCTCTATCTATGAGATCACACTTATTTCCCTCTATACGATCATTCAACTAAACATCCATGATATCATACATATATCCCTCCATGAAATCATAAAAGACACCCTATGAGATATTAGACATCTCATTCACACTCATAATATATCCTTTAAAACCCAACCATCAGGAACAACCAGAAACCTTTTCAATAAACATGATCAACAAAAAATCACCACCAATAGGTATTTTTACAAAATGTTAACATAATTTATTTCAATTTATAGAAAATAAAATGATAAACTATACAGATTCCACATGAACGTAACATTATATTATAAATTATTTTATTATGTGTTTGTAATAATTGTTTTAAGGTATATAGTTGAATTGTTTAACCAATGTGTTCTCAATGAAATATTTGTATATAAATATAATATTATGATGATAACATTGAAACATTTCTAAATAGAAAACCTATGTTATTAAAATTATCAAATTTAATGTTATGATTTAAATTATTTGGAATAAAATTTTTAATGATTTGAACATAATTAATATTATTCCTATGTCTAATTATTTTTCAAGTATTCTTTATTTATAAATTATACTAATTAGATATTAGTGTGATTGATTTATAAAATAATCATATAGGGATGTGGTAGGAATTACATAAGATTTAATGATTTTAACAAAATAATAAAATTGAAGTGAACATAATGCCTCTATGATAGTCTCTCATATAAGATATGATTAGATTTGTTATTCTATATGGTTCTGTTAAAAATTTTAATTGATATTTGTAATTTAAATTGTATCATCTTAAACTAAGGTTAGTATAAATTTTATTATTCTTTTATTTTAGTTTGATAAGATTCATGAATGGAGATGAAAATTAACCCCTTGATATATGAATTTTAGTTATCCCATAGCAATGTTTATTTTGGAGTATTATAGGTTGCATTGAAACTATATATACTGCATTTCCATAGATATATGAAGGGTGTATCCATAACTCCATGGATTTTTTTTGATTAATTGTACCTATATATTATGAGTCAAACATTGGTACATATAAGGATTTTAGTTAATTTTTATAATGTTTTTGGTGATCCTATCTTACCTCCTTGACTTTTTATGAAATTGATGTTGATCCCTATGAGAAATAATATGATCAATGGGATTACAAAGTATATAATTCCATATAATAGTGGTGTAATAGAAACCATTAATTATAATTCCTTCCATTAGCCTGATTTTATATGTGCACATCCATTAGAAAATTTTTGGGGGGGTTGTTGGAAGCATATATTTCACAAGATCATAGATTTGTGATAGGCGAATAGTTAAAAAATCATTAACATTGGAGGATGAATTGTGGCTATGTATCAAAATTACCATATTGGGGCACGATAGGACTTTAAGAACATCATATAATAAGTTTTGGGTTCATCTAGATTCACAATGCCTTTTTCAGTAATTTCTAGTAAGACCTAATAAAAATTAATCAATGGGTTATGATACAAAATAAGATAATAAAATATAAATGTGAACCATTATTGATATCCACATCTCTAAATATCATTATATTATCCTAAAACTCATCAAATTATAATTTTTATTATATAGATCTAATTTCAAGGAAGTGTATCCTAATTCATTATTCTTTTCATTCATTCATAGAAAAATGTGTCTTAAGAATAATCCATATGTAGTGTCATGCTCAATGAATATATAATGAACTTATTTCAATTAAACATTTCATTATTCCGAGTGAACATCATTCTTATAACCATTTAGTAATTTCTTACTGATTTATTAAATCTCACTCTAAATATATTGAATTTATTAGCTATTAAAAAAACACCACACTCTTCATCATAATCCAATGTGCACTTTAATCTCATCTGATGGGTACTTTAATATCACCATTATACTTCAAGGATCTTCAATGAAAAAAACATGACTAAAAAATTAATTTTGAGCTCATTCCATAATATAAATGTAATTCTCAATTAATATATTACTGAATCATTCAACAGAAACAAAATATATTTCAAATTATTTCACCCACAACATATTTAGTAAAATATGATCAACTCAGCCGAATAAAGTATAACTTTATCACTATCCCAAATTTTCACCATCATACAAATTCAATTTGGAAGGTTCTCAAATCAACTTCTCCCCCCTTTAATAGGTAATATCTGAAAATTATATATAATGATTAATATTCCAATTAAATGAATTTCATTCATACATGTGATATATATCCTTTAATAATAGATCACACTTGAGATAGATCACTCTATAATAGAAAAACCACCCTATTGTAAAATTATCACTATACTCATCCATTGTTCCCTCCCATAAATCACCACAAAATCCAAGTATATAAAACCATAAAATTAATATAGTCATAATTTGCTTCATCCTTTTCTCATTACTAAGAGTAATATAGCTAATATAGTCTTATCAACCCATATTCTCCTTTTATTTTTCCCAAATCTTGTGAGAACTCTTCCTACCTATTATATTAACCTTTTATACATAAATCCCCTTAGGAATCATGGTCTACTTATATTTTTTAATATTATCATTCATTGAAATATTCTATTTCAAATATTCCAACATTATATATGAATTATCTAGTGATTATTTGATTTTCATCAATTTCGATTCTTATGTTATTATTAATTATATCTAATCACATATAGTGTTTCCATTCTATATTCTCCTCCAAGATAGCTTCCCAATTACTTGTGGTTCATATTTTTGGGACTTCTTATGAAATTAAAACAGCTCTTTATTATAATGGATGTCTTCCACCAAACCAATTATTTTTTTCTTTCATGTATTATTTCACTTAAATACTATTATATCATTATTCCATCAATATTGGAACCAGTGGATTTCTTGAAAGATGTTATTTTGTGTCATGTTCTTAAATATGAGTTGTATATTGTTTTATTCAGTGTAACACCATTCAAAACCATCATGGGTATTTTTTTAACTTTCATTTTAAATAAACCCCAAGTTCAAATCATATTATCTCCCTCTATGTTCAATCATCATAATTTATGGTATTATATCATAAAAACATGTGAATTATAATTTTATATTTTCAAAAATAATATCATCCTAACAATGGAATTTTTTATTAGGATATAAATAGAGATTTTTAAATTCTAAAATACTATCATATATGCATAAATTATTCACAATCATTTTTTGAGAATGTTTCCTAGACATAAAGTAATTTCTTATGGATTTAAATATGATCTCCCTTTTGAATTGAAATATTTAGAATTTTGGAATTGAAATAATATTCCATCAATTAAATTATTTCTTATGAAATATTTCACTACACCAATAATTGAAAAAACATGATTAATAAATGTGAATCAAATATTATTGATCCCCAATATATTTTTTATTCACAATAAAATTTATTTTTAGAACATTTTGGAGAACCAAATTTTCTAATATTTCTCACACCAACCCTAACTGTAGGGGTGGGTTTCACTTGATCATTCAATACCTATATTAGATTTTTTTTACTATACAATCCAATTAAGAAACATATTTAAAAATAAATTTTTCTAATGTAAGTATTAACTATTTATGTGATCATGTAGTAAATAGGTCAACAGATACTGTCTAATTTATTTTACGAGTAATTTAATATATTTTATTATAAATACACTTATTATATAATCATATAGAAGAATCTTATATCTCGATTAATTTGAAATAAAAAACTTTTTTCACATTCAGATTTCAAATTTTGTCCACTATTTTAAGATAATTCATTCTAATAATTCTTTTCTTAACCTCAACTAATTAGTCACTTTCATCTAATTATCTCAAAATCCTCTCAATATGATCTTAATTTATATTCAAATTTACAAATAATTAATTTCCAATCACATATTTCATCATTCAATTTATCTTATATTGGGAATTATTGAATTCAATATAATACTTCTATGTTATTTTCAATTCCTAGGTCCTCTCCTCAAAATTATTTTCATGTATCAATTTAGTGTTAAAAAATAATGAGAAATTTTACTTCATCACAGAAATATTTATATTTATAGAACCATTTAATATTATATTAGGATTCAACATAATTGATGAAATATTTTTCATTCTTACATACAATCAATCATTTCCTTCTGTAATGCATCTCTATCAAAATCTAGAAATTTTTTCTCTTACTTTTTAAATAGAATATGTGTTAAATAAATGTTCTGGAATACATAAATTATATCATGATGATGATAATATGTGATGATTAAAAAAGATGATGAATTTTTTATTGAATTTTTTATATCTCATTATAGTTCTATGTACTGGGTTTTTAGAGAATTTAAAAGATCTATGGGTTTTATAGAAGATTCAATACTGAAAGAGGCCAATATTTAAGGATAATTTAAATAGTTAAAATCATCTTTGTTTCAGAATGGCTTTTTTTAAGAAATCATGAATTAATAAATTAATTTTTGACTCCATTTATTGATATCAAAGTTGAAGTATTTCTTGTAAGGATAATTTTCTTGTTTCTAATATGTAGTTTTTAATTGGATCTATGATCCAATTTCATAGAACTTTAAATAATTCTAATAATTATAATTTCACATTTAATATAATATTTTTCTACTTTCAGTTTTTACATATTTTGGTTAAGTAAACAAGTGACATTTTCAAAAAATCTTGAGATGCTACATTCAGGAAGTGGCCTTTGGAGTGAATTTTATATTGTGAAATTATAAAGTGACTTTGAGGATGAGAGCTTCTGATGTTACCCTGAGTTAAGTCACTATTAGTGAAAACCTTGTGAATTATTAAAGTGAACCAGATTATTGTTACTATGAATGATTATTTGATAATGTATAGATGTGACCACGTGAATAAATTAAGGTTCTATATTAAGAAAAATTAAGTGAGTGCTTTGGAAAAATTGATGTGACCGCATTGAAAACAAAAAAAAAGGAGGCATGAATATAAATTTAGTGAAGAAAAGAATAAAATTGATATTGATATAAGTTGATATTTTAAAAAAAAGTATTGAACCAAATATGTGTCCAATAGTTACATAATAAATTTATTATATATTAGATCATAATATACTTTGTTTTATGTATAGTTTAATATTTTGAATTACTGTAACATTTTTTATTAAGTTTATCTAGATCTAATTATTCTTAAAATACTTACTAATTATTTCAATTATAAGTAATTTCTATTTTAATAATTAAAAAGATAATTAAATTCATATTATATGGGTTATATGATCACCTTGGTATATTGGAAAAATTGACTCTAAAATTTAATATTTTTGGAATTTTAGTAGTTTACGTTTTATAATGTATATGAGTTTTACAAGTAACTATAATATTAAATATAATTTTTTGGTGTAATATATTTATTATTATAATGTGTTTTCTCTATAAAAACTATATTTAAAATTAATTATTACAAAAGATACTAATGTGCCAATATTGTTCACATGAATTCAATAATGAAATCCCATTCTGAATTGAGAGTGATGAATTTCAATGAGTGTTATGATTTTAATTTTTTTATCATAGAATAAATCTATTAGAAATGCTTGAAAATAAAGATCAACAGTTGAGGATAAGGAAATTAATGAACTGTAAAATAATGACATAACTTTTTAATCAACTGTTTCTTAAGCCTAACAAGAATCATTTTACCCTTTATTTTTTCAGGTCTCCATGTTGGATCAACAGTCCTACATTAGGATTTTCATTTATATATTATTTTAATTAATTCATTTTAATATTTTTATCCTATGAATGAGTGGGTTATAATACCTTTAAAAATAATATATGTGTCTGTCATGGGATTCTCAATAAAAATAATGTTTGGTTTGGGCATCCAGTTGAAGTAGGCTGGAATGTTCCTGTTGTGCCTCAAAGGGAAAAAGGAAGTATTGTTCGGAATGATTCTCCATGTAGAAAAGGCATTTCATTATGGAGTTTAAGCCTCCAAAAGAAAATTTAATTCTAATTAGATTGTGAATATATGTGTTAAAAATTCATATTAACATTCCATAGTAAGTGGTTAATATGACTCTCTTAATTTGAGAGTGGTGAGGGGTATATTTGGATAAATTTGATCAGAGCTACTATAAATTTCTCACATTTTTATTTAATTTATATTTGATGCATTAAAATTAAAACTATGATATAATACATAACTTTATTTGAAATGGGAACTTCACCCCCCCCCCCCCCTCTTGAATATTCTACTATCTTCCCTTTCGGACCAACATGAATATCCAAATATCATTTTTTATGTATAAAAGTTTAAATATTGTAAAAATTATACTCATGGTTAATGATGAATCCTTAAATAGAATATGAGTGAAATAAAATGTATAGAGAGATAATAGTGTGACTACCCACATATAAAGAATATTTAGTTCAAAAAATGATTCCATAAATATTGGGATTTATAGACATATTTTCACACCTCGATATTTTTTAATTTAATTTATTTTTTATGGCATATACGAAAAGAAACACCATTCTTAAACCAACCATGAAATATTATTTTTGTAATATATACATTAGATACCAGCCATAAAATTTTTGAGCATGAATATGAATAATTATATTATAAATTATAAGAAAAGTTACCAATCAATAAAAATATATTAGTAAATTATTTGTAAATAATGACATAATTTTTTGTAATGTCCTTTTATGTTTCTATAATAACATATCTAAAATCATTTTCAATGATTCTTGTGAGGGAATATCATAATTAACTTTTTAAACTCTTAGAAATTTTAATTGATAAAAATGGTATCATTTTTTAAGTAATCATTTCAATATTTTTATAGGGTGAATTTTAGAGAACATTTTGAAATGTTTGATTTTTAAATGAATTTCCAAAATACTCATTTTTATTGAAAACATTCATTTATTTTCAAGTGTTTACAAGGAAAGATTTTATTTTAGATTTTTTTTAAATATAAATAAATCATTTGGATTAAAAATAAAAATATATTTTATTAGTATCTTCATTATAATTGATTATTTTATAAACACATTTTCATTCAAAGAATAATGTATTCTGAAAAACTATTTTTCGATGTGTTTTTTATATTAATTTTATATTAATATCCAACAAATATATGTATTAAATTTGGTAAAATATATTAAATTTATTTAATAATATTAATTTATTTTAGTTAATATGTTCATAATAATTTTTTTCTTAATTAATTGTAAAAATTTAAAGAATCAATTACCACTATTAATATTGAAATGGTTTTATTGTGCGTTAAACTAATGAAATATGGTATAAAATAACCTAAACACCATGTCAAAATCATATTAAAGGGTCATATATGGAACCTATCAAATACAATATTCTAAAATGGTTCTTTTTTATCAAATTTCTGTGTGTATGGATGTAATATATTTTAATAATTATGAAAAATTGAAAGTGTGTCATCTCCCCCACTATTAAAAAGACACCCCCTCAAGACTTCTTTACACACTTCATGAGCTTATTATATTGGATATTCTCAACCTAAATACATTCATAACATCTCCCACATCATTTAATTAGTTCTAAGTTAATCAAAATACCACCATAGGAAGGATTTTAGTATACACCTGATGTGGTTTTCTGATGAATATTTATAGTTCTTAAATGACCATATTTGATTTATTTTTTCTAATTCCTTATATAAATAATTTTTAACAATGATAAAATAATAAAATCAACATTTTATATTAGATTTTATGTTATTATGTTAAGGAAATAATCAATACTAATCTCGTCTTCTATAAAATAGGAAATGATTCCATTATTTTGGTGTATAGTGGACTACCGTCTCAACAATTGATGTAATTCATTTTCTATCATCACTACAAATGGCTAGTTAAAAATATGAATTTATTGTTTATATATGATTTTGATGACATTATTATCATTCTATAAAGATAATATGTTATATATTTTCTTACCTTTTCATCAATTGAAATATGATAATGTCATTCATGTGTACGTGTGGATTACCCCATCCATGATGCAATGTGGCTTGATTTTCACAACCAGATAACTTTTATAGTAAATATAATAATATTTATTGAGATAAAATTAAATTTATTATAAATTACTGGATATGGAATGATAAAATAATAGTTACCTTCTTCTCCGCTTTGTCATTCAAAATTAAAAAAAAATTACTCATGTAAAAGTATAGCATACCTTCTCCTCGATTATAATATAATTCATTCTGAATGCCAATATTTAATTTTTTTAATATTATTAATATATAAATATTATAAATATTTAATTATAATTATTATTTTGGAGATTAATAAATAATTAAATCATTGATTGTAGTCACTATTCTGAAGTCATTTTGAAATTATGAACCAAACATCATCAAATCACCAAATGGTATCTTAACCAATTCATAAATTTTTAATTACATTCAAATAAATTAAATTAGGGGATTAATGAAAAGTAATTAAAAATATAAAAACATCTTATTAAATAAAAAATTGATATAATTATATTAAATAGTTCTTAAAAGACTTGAATAGAATGTTTGGACTCGAGGTAAGGGATTTCATATCTACTTCTTTTCATAAGAATTGTGTTAATTTTATTCCAAAAACTTTTTTTTTGTGGTTTATATACATCCCAGTAAGATATTAAATTATTATTACTTCATACATCATGGTATATTATGATATAATTACCATTACTTTATTTATTGGGATTTGACTTTAAATTTAGCAAGTTATAAGGGGTTTATGAAATCAATTTCCATTTATTTTGTTTTACTTATATTTCAATGAAATTATTATTCCAAGATTATGTGTCAACGAATCTTTAAATATTGTATTTTTTATTTGAATTTTATTATCTGGATTTATAAATGTTCACATAATCACTTCATTTATTAATTATCACTTAAAATTTATGATCTTTGCAAAGACTTTATTTGTATGAGGCTCATTCTCCAAATACATGATTCATATAGTTATCCTTGATTTAATTATATGGTGTATATACTGAATCATGGAAGAATTGTTTTATTATATTTTTTAATTAATTGGATTTATAGAGCCATATCATACTCTTGGTTTTGATGACTTATTATTCGAATGTTACTAAAGAGGAAAATCATTTATGTTACGATCTCCTTTATTTTCCATATTTTTTATGTCCAAGTTTCCTTTGGGGAAGTCAAATGCTCTTATTTTATTGAACCACATATCTCATTATTATCCTCTGGTAATTTTTGAAACATTGAACATCCATTATTATTTTTCTCTCATTGTTACTCAAAATGGTTCCTTTTTTTTAATAAAACCCAAATATAAGGACCTAGAACCCAATATCCCAGAGATCGTGCTGAAATGTGCCATGTAATTTTTAGTATATAAATAAACTGAGTAATTATAAAACTCATTACAAAACATATGAACTTTACCAATATATATTTTCTATAATTAGATAGAACTATTACATTAAAAAATTAAATAAATAGGAAATTATTAAGTGCACTACCTCCACATAGAAAAATACATCACTAATAAATATACTAAATCTGTAAAAATGAATTTTATACATAGGTTGAGAATTTAAAATGCTCATTATGGGGTTATAAAACAATAATATATTCTTTTACAACATTCTATTGAAATAAATATACAAAATTAAAATTATATATTCATAAAATTTTAATTCTAAATAAATATATTTAGAAAACCATTAATTATTCAAAATAATTATAATTGAAAATATCATGGGATTTCTCCATTTAAAATAATAATTTTCAATGGTACATTTATCATAATTTGCAGATAATAATAAAACCATAAGTCTGCTAGTCATAACTCATATAGAAGTAATTTCCCTTAAGACTTTTGGGATCACTCCCTATAATGTCACATAACATACTAGTTCCAATTTTTTAAAACACTTTAAATGTAACTGTTTTTCTCAATCCCTACCCAAAAAAATTCAAATATACATATAAAATACTATTTTGTTTAAAAGAAAATATCCTTTCTTATCACATGTAATAATCATATTCTTGAGAGTTTCTAAAATATTTTTTAGGGTAAATTGATGCTTGAAATAACTATCATTATTTATAAATCATAAATAATATCAATATATACTTAAATTAATTCTTGATCTAAATATGCATGGGATGTCATTTATAATTTACACTACTAGAAAATAGGTTTATACCCACGGTTTTGTGCAGAACCGTGGGTATAGCCCCCCCCCCCCCCTATACCCTCATTTTTGGAAACCGTGGGTATAGGGATAGTATCGGGACCTATACCCACGGTTTTGGAGAACCATGGGTATAGGTCCCCTATACCAACGGTTCTTGGAAAAACCCTGTGTATAAGTTTTCTTTAGACCTATTCCCACGGTTTTTCCAAAAATGTGGGTAAAGGTTATGTTCTGCAGGCCTATACCCCCGGTTTTTGAAAACCATGGGTATAGGTGGTATTTTTTTCAAAGACCTGTACCCACGGTTTTTCAAACCCGTGGGTATATCGTTCCCGCATTATGGCGGGAACAAAAAATTCTGTGGGAGAGGAAATTTTTTTTGGTTATAAGACAATCATGAATAATATAATTTTATTGATACTAAATATTAAATCGTATAAAGAGTTTAGGTTGGTTGTCTTAGAACGCTGGTTTGCAAGAGGACAATCTGGGATCAAATGTAACAGCTACATTTTTTTTCAAATATATGTATAATATGAATATAAGTAAAAACATGTATATATATAAACCAATTATATTGTTAGGTTAGTTGGTCAGTCCGTGTTATCCCTCAGCACAGGTCATGGGTTCGAAAACTCATGGGTTCATATTTTTAGATTATATCAGTTATATTAATATATTAAAAAAAAGTATATTTACATATCAGTTTCCGAGTTAGCTCGGTTGGTCACTGTGACTTTGAGGGAAACGGGAGGCGCAGGTTCGAAACCCAGCGGCCTTTTATTTTTTATTATCTCTGTTATATAATATAATAAAATTAAATTATATATATAAATCAATAGCAGTGTTAGCCTAGTTGGTCTCTTAGTTGGGCGCGGGATTGAGGTGCTCCGTGAGGTTGGGGGTTCGAATCACCCCTGCCCCATACCGACGTTGTTCCAACCCACAGTTCCCAAAACCATGGGTAAAGGCTATACCCATGGTTTTGGGGGCTATAACCACAATTTTGAACTATGGGTATAGGTCTTTTTTTCAGTATTTTTAGATGATGTACATAACTAATTATTCATGACATACCAAGGTGTTCAAAAAAAAATTTAAATGTGAAATGATTGCTTATTTAGGATTATCATATAAATGATAACTATTATCATTTAAAAACTATAGTTAAATATAAACATAAGCCATAAATTGATAGATTTGGAATAAATTCTAAACATTTTATATATATTTGGAAATAAATTATTAACCCCTTTTATATATAAATTGATATTGATATCAATACACACAAACAAATATATATATATATATATAAGTATGTGAATCTTTGTAAACAACATAAATTGATCAATGATTGAATTAAAACCCTTTCAACCATAGGATTTAAAAAAATAAACAAAACGCATTTATCTTACATATATTTTGAAGATATATAGTTATACATACATACATATATATGTGTGTGTGTGTATTTGTGTGTGTGTGTTTGTATATATATCTATGTAAAATAAGATAAATTGATTGGATAAAAAATATACCCTTATGAAAAAAATTTGAAAATAAATAAAAAATATGTTACCAACCATAGTTTTTATAAACAAAAACCTTATTTCATATTTATTGAAAAAAATAGTTATATTTGTGTGTATATGCATATACACATATTAATGTAACCCTTTATAAAACAATAATAATTTCATAAACCCTTACATAAAAGTGTAATTTTAAAATAATTTAATCCCTTAACATGGTGTAGATCAATGAGGGACTGTGATCTGCAAAAATTTTGAGTAGGAAGAATATGAGAGTTAGGAAAGATGAAGGTCAAGTGTTCCTAGATGTGAAAAGTTGAGTTTTTATAAAATTTTCAAGCTAATAATAATTCCCCTATTTTGAAAATTGGCCATGTTCTTAGGCACATTGGGCCAATTGGATCGGTTCAAAAAAATTATAATTAGTATAAAATGTATAATTAAATCAATTATATATATAATCAAATATTGTGTTGGATGCCAATGAGGATAAACTTCAATTATGGTTCAATTTATTAAAATTAATATTATTCATGTCATTTTTTTGAAAATGATGTGGGTGCGGCTGTTGGGGAGAGTGACATCAACAGAGGAGAAGAGAGGAGGGAATGTGGTGTCTACCTATAGTAGGAGTAGGTATGGATTGATGAGGAATAAGGATATGTAAAATTTGGATGGTTCAGATTGAAGATGCCCTGATCAGATGACTAAAGAGGAAGTCCCGGCATTATACATGGAAGAGAGAGGAGGCTCGATCAGTATAATGTGAGGCGGAAAGTCAAGATCAATTGTGGTTGGAATGAGCAATCAACATTAGATCCTGTGTTTAAAAATGTATCCCACATTGAAACAAAATGGTTTCTGGGACCACCTTCTAAGGATGGGAGCAGGTGCCACTCTTCAAAATCCCCAACACACAGACACATAGATCCTTATACACGATATCCCACCCTGAGCTTTTGGGACAATGTACACAGTCTAGCTATAAAATGTCTGAGATATTCACTATACATGGTCTAGCCCTACTATTTCTCAAGATGAATTATGTTGTTCCCACTACTGAATATCAAGAGACTTTCCTTAAATGATTCTCTATGTTTTTGGGTGTACCTAACAAATATTTTGATAAAAAAAATTTAAACATAATAATGAAATATATATATATATATATTTGACACTTTAAAATTACTATTCCTTTATTATTAAATAAATAAAAAATTAATATTATTACATCTTATGGCTTTAATATCCCATTAATAATTAAAATATTACATTTTGTTAATTTTATTACTTGCAATTATTATTTTAAATTAATTTTAAATTTTTTATAGCACCCTATGGATAAATGAAAGTCCAACATTTATAAACACCGATGGTTGCTAAAAAAATAATTAAAATGGATATTCTATTTTACAATGGTAACCAAAAAGAGTATAAATACACATGTCTATGGGTACTCAATGACACAATAACATCTTATTTATTTTCTTTCTTACACAATGGTTTTGTTCATTCCTCTTATTCTCAGCATTTCCATTATTCTTCTTGAAATTTATTTTCTTATCATGGTAGATCCAAGGGATAAGGCTAGAAAATTGGTTTTATTATGTTTATGGGAGGCGTTTTAGTAGTGTTACTCAAGCATGAAATGAGTTTTCTAGAGTAGTTAAGTTCATTGTAATATTGTAATGTTTTAGTGTTTTATTAAATAAAAGGTTTCTCATATATTCTTATTTAATTTATTCATATGAACTATATTCTTTTATTTGTATAAAATAATTATATAAATAACAAAAATACTAATTATATTCTTACACCATGGGTTTGGGGTGTTACGCCAACCTTTTTTATCCTCGTTTGGTAGGAAAACATTTTATTCCATATCCACATTTTCAAAAAAAATAATGTATATTTTTTTATATTCATAAATTATTTTGGAAATTAATTTTTACTCATGTTTGAATTTTTTAAAAATATTTAAAAATAAACTATTTCCCATTTTCATAACAAGTTACTTTTTACTAAGTCATTAAACAGAATCTCTATATTGTTGAATTTTTTATAAGATATATTGAAATTGGAAAGTATATTTTCATTAAGAATTTTTTTAGTTATGTTTTTTAGTATTCCTATTCATAAATGAAAAAAATAATTGATTTTATTTATTTTCCATTGGGAAATGATATAATTACATCAATATTATTATTTTTCGTGTTGAATTATGATAGTTTTAAAGAGAATTCTAGGTAAATTGTTTATTTTCCATAGGTAAATATTGTTATGAAAGAACAGTGGTAACTGTTATGGTTATAAAATCTAATATTTATCATGTTATGTTTATTCTATGGTTCTTGGAAATTATTTATGATGATGGTTGTTCCTGATATTTCTCACAATGTAGTGTGTGATAGATTTAACACTATGATGCACTGAGAAAATATAGGTATTTAATCAAATATATTATTTTAATTTACCTTGTGGGTAATTATATTAATTCTAGTGATAGTAATAGTGGTAGGAAAATTATGTCACAACATAAAAAGATATTTTATTTATTCTTGCATCATGTTATAATGGATCCTTTTAGTTTTCTTCATAAGGGTCATCATTGATGAATTATATGGATCATGTCTTATGTAACATATATATTCCATGCCACAAGTATTATGATCCAGGATTTGATGGGTATTAATTCTCTTATGTTTTACTCATGAATTCTTATTATGTTAGCATAACCTTATATTCATATTATACCCACTGATGACATTCAATTTGCAATAATTATATATAACCATATTGAGAATTTGACCCACCCTTATCGTGATTATTTTTTCACAATTTATGATGAATGGATTTCAATTTTGTATTCCTGTGATATTTATTGTATGTGATTATCACAATTTGAGATTTTATATATTTTCATGAACCATTTTTTTAGTCGTCAAATTTTTTATGCAGTATTTTGAACTAATTATTAAAAATAGTAAACAAAAAAGTTCCTTAGGTATATAAGTGATCTTATCACACTCTGACTTGGATAATTAATTGTTTTAATTACTTTATTTATTATTTTGAGTTTTAGAAACATTTCACCATTGTGCGGTCAGACCGCACATTTAAGAGTAATTATGTGGTGCCCGTGCGGATTCCTGAGTGGGTAGGATTTATGGTGTGCGACTTGTGAGCAATTTATAAAACTTCACGACAAGCACACAACTTGACCATGTAAGCGGCCAGTGCTAGGTAGCACTATTCAAAAGTAGTCTTCTCAAGTATGTGGTTGACCGTAGGTGAACTGTGCGGCTATTTGATATTCAGAATAAATAAATTAATTAATCTAATGGTATGTGAAATAATATAATGAAATAGAAATTTGATAAAATAGAATTTTTGAAAAAGGTTAATATTAATAATATTATTTTAAATTTTAATAATATTATTATTATTATTTCTTATAATTTTAATAATTATAATAATAATGGTTATTATTATTATGATTATTTTATTAATATTATTATTGTAATTATTATTATTATTATTATTATTATTTTATTTTTATTAGCATTATTAAGTTTATTATTAACATTATGTTATTATCAATAAAATTATTAATAGTAGTATTATTATGTTATTATAATTATTATTAACAATTTATTTTTAATTGTATAGTTAATGGGAAAACCCCCTAAATAATCGAACCCCCAATCTCCCTTCGTGCCCCATCTGAATTCCCCTGACCTCCCCTCTCTATCACATCGATCGGTCCCCCTTCTCCCTTCCCTTAACCTGGAAAACCTGACCCCCAGCTCTGGACACCATCTGGACTACTCCAGCGGTCGCTCCACCCTACTCTGGTGAAATCGACCCCTAGATCCAACCATCATTCATCTTTCCTCCGTAGTCATTCTACCCTTCTCTAGTGGGCCTACCCTTTTTCAACCACCCTATACTTGTGCCTCTCACCCCCTCTCTAGCGGTCATTGCTTCGGCCACACCTCCCTCACTAGTAACCTCTTCATCTGACAAAGTTTCATTCCAAATTTTGGGTTTTTTCCTTTCAGTTTGGTGAAATCCTAATCATAGGGTTTGATGGTGCATTTTTCTCAATTTTAGGGTGTGAAAAGGGACTAAATACATCAGTTATTCTTTCTGCTGAAGTGGCGTCACATTCGGACGCCATAGTGGTAGGTTTTTTCAATTTTTTCCTTTCTGGAACTCTCTATAGGGACTTTCATGTTTTAATGAATTTTTAAATTTCATTCACACCTCTATAATACCCATAGTTATGTTCATATTATATATTATCATTGATATAATTTTTTAAGAATAGGTTTTAGTGATCTTCATGTGACATGCTTAGTTCTCAAATGGTTTTTTCTTTTTTTCTTGTGAAATTGGGTGTTTTTGTGAAATTTTTATCCCATGTGATGTGGTTTGGATTTTCATTTGTTGTGCATTTGGTTTGGTGTACATTTTTGTAATTCTATTTGTTTGTTTGTGAAATTGGACTAGTGTTTATGGTTTAGTAATATATTTTCTTGGATTTTGTTAATTTTTTTTAAATGGTTTTATGGTTTTAAAAGGGTTTATTCATGTTTATCAAATGATATGGATGGTTGGGTTTGGTTTTGAAGATATTAGTTTTTATGTAGAAGTGATTTTATGGGCTCTTTAAGTGCTTTGGTGTGCCAAAGCATGTTGGCACTTTCATGGGTGCACTAATTGCACAAAAGTGTGTGTTTTCAACTAAATATGGTATTTCAAAAAGGGTTTATTTTAAAACCATGGTCTCTTAAATGGATCTTTGGTTCCTAAGTGGTGTTGGTCCCTCTAGGTTAATTAATTAAATCTTTGGAGGCTTTTTGGTTGTCTGTAAACATGAATACATAGGTACATATATGTATGTGTATATATATCTTCCTTTCACTTGTTCCCTTATGGAATGGGTAATATTTACATTGGATTGTTTTTATTTAAATATATATGTATGAGATTTTATGTGTGTGTTGGTGTGGGTGATTTTCTTCAAAACCATCAAGATCCAAAGTGTCTTAGCTTGTCCTACTTCCTTTTGTGGTAGGTTCTCTATGCCCATTCCTTTAATGTTAATTTAATGATTTCATATAATTTTTTAAAAAAATTATGTTTCTTTATTCATTTGGTATTTATATATGTATATATGTATATGTGTTTGGTGAAATTGATTTCTCCTCATGGAGAGTTTTTTCCACTAATTTTCATAACTTGTGTAATCATATTTATAAATTGTTTTTAATAATGAAGGTGTCCTATGTGTTTCAGAATAGTTGACTAAATGTTTCCTAGTTGTGAATTTTATTTTGTGAAACAAAAAGTCTTTGGTTATATGTGTTTAAAACCATAATATTTTTCCACCTTAATGTGTTGTTTGACAATCCAATGACATGAAGGACCGTTTTTCACTTTTTAAGTTTGTTTTATGTTTCTAAATTGGTATTGGAAATGGATTTGTGAAGTGAATTTGGTTTGGAATATTTTTTATGGTATATTGTAATGATGTTATTAAAGTCTTTGTTGGAAACTTAAAGTGCTATGTGAAATGGATTAAAAGTTCATGCGACATGACGGCCCTGTTGGAAACCTAGTTGATGTGGTGTGTACATGTTTATACTTATATATATATATATATATATATCTAGTGGGAACCTCTATAGAAGAGATATCCATTTATGTATTATCATATAGGGTGTTTGTGTTTTAGGTAGGCAAGTGTTGTCATGGAAGGTAAGGTGAGTCACATGTGTTAGGGCCTCCTACTTACACAACATTACTATTAGTACCACAGGTTCCTTAGTGTCTTTTAGAGGGCCGAGTAACGGCTGCTGATCAACCCAAATTAGACTGGTTGGTACCCCTAGATTTTTTGTTAGGATAGGTAGAATGTTCAACTAGTGAGGTCAATTTAGGGAAGTCAGCTGATTATTAACTTAGGGGCTTCACCATACGCCAATATGTGGTTCCGAACCAAGTACGTAAAGGGATCACTTTAGGGGTTTTTAGGAAATTTGCATGGTTTCATACTTGTAAATTCCTTCTTTATCTTATGGAAACATTGTTTATTTGATCTCATGACACTTTTACTTTTCATTTTTATAATTAAGAACATATTTTTGTATCAGTTTTCTTTTAAAATAATTCATTGTAATGAATTATATGATTTGGTAATTGATTTAGAAAAATGAAATGAAGAAAAGGGTTCTTCAAAAAAGTAAAATCTTATTACCTGTTTTGTTAAATGAGAGGAAACCCATACCTTCATATATCCTATGTTCAAATTTTCAATAAATGATTTCATTTTAGAGGTGTGGCATCGGGCGTGGTTTATTTTGTAATTCCTACTATGAATCGTGGTTCCCACTCCAACTCTATCATTTCAGATACTAGTTTGACTTTTTGTTTGTGGTTCATTTAGTGCTAGATCATTGTCTGAGTAAACATGGTTTCTGAGTTGGGTGGTGACCTAGTACGTCGGGTGGAGGTATGTGGAGTTTATCCTTTTTCTATTTTCACTTCTATTTTTCTTTTTATTTTAAATATGTGTTTATTTCCTTGTGTTTTATTTATGGGAAAAAATATTCCCACATGTTATTTTTGATTCCCAACACTAGTTGCTAGCCTGTGGGGATCTATAACTCCCTTTGGTCCATGTCACATACCATCTTGGGTGAATTTTTCAGGTTTGACCAAAGTTGGTTAGTTAAAAAATGGTATTAGAGGTAGCCCTAGATATTTGGGGTGTCGTGTAGAAGGAGATTAGGACCATCGGGCCTCAGGAGCTAGTTATGTGAAGGGTGTTATCACTCCTTTCTCATTCTGAACCTCGATTCACTAGGGGTAGTCTGAGAATTTGGTCATTGTCTTGTTATGGTTTTTTTTAGATTAAGGGATGATAATGGAGACAAGCTATTGTCATGTTGTGATTTATCATGGAGTAGTTTCCTGTGTGATATCCATGTTCTCAGTTCAACTACTTAGGGAATGGCTCACTACCATGCCACCATGTTGGGCATAGACACTAGTCCCTATATCTAATAGTTTTGATATTAGTGGTGTTTTTTCTTGGATTTGGTTGGTGTAAATTTGTTTTTTAAAATGAAAAGGGATTTTTGAAGTGATGATGATTTCATTTAAATGGTTTTGGGATTTGTAAAAAATTGAATGAAAAAATGTTTTTGTGGACAATTTAGTAATTGTTTTAGATTTGTAATGAAATGGAATGGATGGACACATATATTGCAGTTCATGGGATTTCATTGGTTTTTATTTAAAATTAAAGGCTTGAACTTGTTTTATGAAGGTGGTTTTTTAAAGGTATGTTTTGGATATGTTTATATTTTTTTGTTATTTGATCCGGGTTTTTTTGAATGAAGGTGCTTTCATTAATGCTGCTTTAGTTTAATATATTTTTTTGGATTTTTGTTTTATATGTTGTTCAGAAAATGTTACCTAGAAAGGTCCCTATGTTTCAAATAAGTCATGCCCAGTTATTGGTTCTTCTCATACATTTCCTATCCTTCACAGTGATTATGTTCTGTTAGAGGTGGCTAAGTGGCTTGAATATGTTGATCACATCTTCAAGGTATTAATAACTCCTAAAGCTGTCAGAGAGCGTGTTGTTTTGGGTCTATTTAAAAGACCATCACTGGAAGAATGGGAGTTGTTCTCTCCATTTTCAATGAAAGTTGGGATGATGTGTAATGTCTTTAAATTCATCATTATCTGATGGTTCACACCTAAAGAGTTGAAGATGATGCAAAGGGAGAAGGTCATGTGTATTCAACAAGGACAACAAATAGTGTAGGAATATGTTGACCATTTCAAGTAACCTGTGTCATTTTCATCGGAGGTAGCATCACAGGACATGATGAATAAATCTATCTTCATTGGGGGTCTTTTTCAAGAGATCAACGAGTAGTTCCTTCCTTCTAAGAACTATCCTTTCATGAAGTGGGTGGATGAAGTGTTCCTAGGTGAGTTGGTCTTCCGAGCACATATGATTGGTGATCTGTAATATCTAGTTGCTTGTGAATGTTCCCCATATAGTGATTAGAGTGTGCTAGAGGGACCTATTTTTGAAAGATCTCCTTCATCGATTTTGTATTCAAGTTTTTCAGGTCATCATTGTGTGTTCCACTACTGTGACTGGTTTGGGAACTCAAATTCATCTTGTCATATCCCTCTGATGATGTTCCATCATTGCAGCTATTTGGGTCATCTGGAGATGTTTTGTAGAAAAAATAACCTAATAAAGACATTCTGATTGGGGGATTCTAGTGACTGACTGTGAGACAGGACATGTTTCAGGTATCGAATCCCCATCCATAGGTCTCTTGGTGAAGCTCATTTGTAGTAAGGAGTTATCAAGGGTTTGAATCCTTGGTTTGGATTTTTTGTTCCATGTTGGAAGTGGAACATTTAAACTCTTTTCATTATTGTTTTTCTTTTGTTAAAGTTTTGTCTTTGATGTAAGTTCATTGTTTTATCATGAATTTATGATGGAAATGTTCTATTATAATCCAATCATTCATATTTTTGTGGTTTTGGTTTTCTGAATTGTTTGTTTTTCTTAAAAGTGTGTTTGGCCCTTATATGGACTGATCTAGTTTTATCTGTGTTTGTTTGGAGACATAAGTACATATGGAGGAATAAATGCTTGAAGTTGTGTTTGGATTCACTATTTAGTTCAACTTCTTTTCATGAGTATCCATTTCTCATTGGGGGTGTTTTCAGTTAGTGTGAAAAGAAAGAGAAGGGGTTTCATTATTTCTTTTGTTGTGGTGTCCCAGTTTTCCAGGTTCCCTTCTAGTTGGTTTCCTATTTATGTCTTGGTGGTATTTTTTGGTTGTGTGAGGAAATTGAAAGATTTTGGGTTGGGAGTTCCCCAGTTCTCAGTTGTGGTGGTGTTGTTTTTGGGTTTTGAAACTCTAGTGCTAGTTGATTCCTTGTTGTGGGTAGAACCCCCTCGTGTTCCTCCCTTAATTTGGGCTATAGTTTCATCATGATTAGTTGAGAGTCATTTGGTGGGAAATAAATAGTCACCGCAAAAATTCATTGTTTCTTTTGGTTATGTTTGGGAATGGACTCAAATATTGACCTACATTCTGGTTGTTGACTTTCTGAAAGTAGAATTATTCGTGGTTGGGAGAATTGTTACATCCCAACCGTGTTAATTTATTTCATTAATTACTTTAATTATTACATTGAGTTTTGGACACTTTTTACAACTATGCGGTAATCCAACATGCTTCGGTGTAACCATGTAGTGCTTGCACAGATTCCTGAGTGGGTCAGAGTTATGGTGTATAACTTGCGTGCGTTTTATAAACCACGTGATAATCTCACAGCTTGACACTGCAAGACGGTAGTACCGGGTGGCACGGTTCGAGAGTAGTTTTCTCAATCACATGTTTGACTACAAGAGAACCACGTGGTTTCCTGGTATTTGGAATAAATAAATAAATTAATTAAATGAAAAGTGAAATAAAATAAAGTAATAGAACCTAAATAATATAGAAAATAAAAAAAGGTTAATTATAATAATAATATTAATGTGATTTTTATTATTATAATGATAATAATTATTATAATTATTGTAAGAATAATTATTATTATTATTATGTAATTAATATGACTATAATAATAATAATTATTTTTATTTTCATTATTAAATTTATTATTAATATTATGTTATTATCAATATAATTATTAATAGTAGTCTTATTATTTTGTTGTAAATATTATTATAAAATTATTTTTAATGTGATTTTTAACATAAAAATTCATAAAAAGCCTACCCCCCTTTCTCTCTTGGTGCACCAGCCACATTCCCTAGCCCTCCCCTCTCCATCATGCCAGTAAGCTACCCTTGCACCCTTCATTTATTCTAGGGAAGTCGACAACTAGCTCCAGCCTCCATCCGACCTAATCCAGTGGCCGCTCCACCCTGGTCCGGTGAACCAAACCCCCAGCTCCAGCCTCCATCTAACTTGCTCTAGTGGTCACTTTACCCTGTACTAGTGGCCTGAACCTCCTCGCATGACCCTCTACCAGCGCCCCTCCCCTCCTCTCTGATAGTCGTCTCTCTGGTCGTGCCTCCTTCCCTAGTAACCTATTCCTCCAGGGACTTTCCATTCAAAAAAATTTGGGTTTTTCCATTCAATTTGGCCAAACCCTAATCAAAGGGTTTTTTGGTCCTTTTATCTTAGTTTTAGGGTGTGTTAAGGGACCACAAACCTCATTTATTCCTTTTATTTAAGTGGTGATGTGATTTCATTCTATTGAAGTGGGAATTTCCAATTTTTTCCTTTTCATAACTTTCCATAGTCACTTGTATCTGTTTAATTAATTTTTAAATGTCATTCGCACCTATATTATTCACAAAGGTAGGTGAAAATTGTGTTTTCTTGTTGATAGAATTTGTTAAAAATAGGTTTTAATGATCTTCATGTGAAATTATTATTTCTCAATTGGTGTTTTCTTTTGTTTCTTGTAGAATTGGGGGTTTTTGGTGAAAATTTTAACCTATGTGATGTTGTGTGGATATTTGTTTATTGTGCATTTGGTTTGGTGTACATGTTTTAATATAATTTTTTTATTTGTGAAATTGTCCTAGTGTGTATCGTTTAGTAATGTCATATCTTGGATTTTATTGAAAATTTTTCTAAAAAGAGTTTTATAATATTAAAAGGGTTTGTTCATCTTTTATAAATGATATGAAATTTTGGAATTGGTTTTGAAGAAATCATTGTTTATGTAAGGTCTCTTTAGATTTTTTATTGTTTCATTTCTTGTTGGCACACCCATGATTTCACTGTGTGCACACATCAGTTTGTTTTCAAATAAAGATGATATTTTTAAATTGTGTTCTTTTAAATGCATGGTCTTTTAAATGGTTCTTTGGTTTCTAAATGGTGTGGTACCTATAGGTTAAATAATTAATACTTTGGTGGATCCTTAGTGGTGCGCACACAAACATACATTGGTATGTATGTGTATGTGTATATATATCTTCCGTACACATATACCCTCATGATTCTAGGAATGTGTACATTGCATTAAGGGAATATATATGTGTGTGTGTGAGAATGTATGTGTGTGCTGGTGTGGGTGATTTTTGTCAAAAGCTTCAAGAGATGAAGTGTCTCAACTTGGTCAAATTCCTTTTGAGGTATGTTCTCTATTCTTGTGCCTTTAATTTGAATTCCATGATTGCTAAGAATTTTTTTAAATGTGTTTTTACATTTTCATGTGGTATTTATATATGTTGATATGTATAAGTGTTTGGTGAAATGGATTTCACCAATAAAATAATGGATTCCCACTAATTTTCATAACGTGTCTAAACCTGTTTACAAATTGTTTTTAATTATGAAGGATTCCTAATTGTTTTAGAATAGTTTACTAAAAGTTTCCAATTTGTGAAGTGTATTTTGTGAAAAAAATTGATTTTCTTAAAAATTTTGTTTAAAACCAGACTTGTTTGGAACCTTGATCTATGGATTGAAAATTCAGTGACATGAAGGCCCATTTGGAATGTTTTAAGTGATTTTTGTGTTTTTAACCTGGAATTGAAAATGGATTTATGAGTTGATTTTGGTTTGGAATAATTTTTATGCTATATTGGAATGATGGAATTAACGACCCGATTGGCAGCTTAATGTGCTTTGTGAAATTGTTTAAAAGTTCATGTGACCTGATAGCCTGATAGGTACCCTAGTTGATATGGAATGTACATGTTTAAACTTATATATATATATATATATCTAGTGGTACCTCTATTAGAGGGATATCCCTTTATGGGATATCGTATAGGGTGCTCTTGTTTGGGGTTGGCAAGTGCGGTGATGATAAGTAAGGTGAGTCAAGTGTTGGAGGACCTCCTACATACAAAACATTATTATTATCAACATGGGTTTCTAGGTATCTTTTAGAGGTTCGAGTGACGGTTGTTGATCAACCTTGATTAAACGGGTTGGTACCCCCCTGGATTTGTTGTTAAGTGAGGTGGGTTGTGCCGCTAGTGAGGCTAGTTTTGGGAAACTAGTTGGTTATTGACATAGGGGCTTCACTACACACCAATAGGTATATACGAACCTAGTATGTCTAGGGATATCTCTAGGGATGTTTAGGAAATTTCCATCGTTACATACTTGTATTTTCCTACTTTCTTTTATAATACTTTTGGTAATTTGATCTCATGAGAATATTACAATTTTTTTATAACAATAATCTTGTTTTGGTACTAGTTTTCTTTTAAAATAATTAATTTCAATGACTTATATGCATTGGTAATTGATTCAGAAAATTCAAATAAAAAATTGTTTTTCTTAAAAGTACATTCTTGTTACCTTTTTTGGTAAAGGAGTGGATTATCATACTTTCATATATCCTATGTCTAAATTAGCAAGAAAGGATTTCATTTTAGAGGTGGGTCATTAGGCATGGTTTATTTTGGCATTCCTACTAAGCATCATAGTCCTCACTCCTATTATATCTTTCCATATGCTGATTTAACATTCAATTTCTACTTCAGTTAGTGTTGGATATCTCTTGAAATGTACTTGGTTCCGAGTTGGGTGGTGACTTAACAGGTCACATGGAGGTATGTGTAGTTTATCCTTTTTATCTTTTCACTGCTAGTTTTCTTTTTATTTTCAGTCCTTTTTTATTTACTTGTGTTTTATTTATTGGCCAAATCCTTCCCACATGTTATTTTATATGTATGAAACTAGTTTACATCTCATGGTGATCGGGAAAGCCCTTCGGGCATTGCCGTAGACTGGATCGAGTGACCGGTTCATGGTCGACCTCCATTGGTTTCTGACATATCCAATATATTAATTTGATGGTATATTTTTTGAAGGTTTTAAATTGTTTCACAATTATTTATATCTAAACTAGAAATGTAGGGAATATGTTTTATCACTAGATATCGGATTACAGATTTAGGTTTATTATAGTTGGTATCAGATAATATGTTTAGGTAAAATTATTTACTATGATTATTTCATGAGGGTTTAATATAAAAGTTATTGATATGGTCATGGGATTAAATGTTTATGTTTTTTATGTGTTTAAATGGATTGGAACTATATTTTTCATTTTAGGTTATAAGACTATAATGTGATTAACAATTTCAAGGGATAAATTTTATTATTATTGAGGTATAAATAACCATTACATTTAACAAGATGGTTTAATTCAAAAGGAAATTATTATATTATTGGGGATATATATTTAATGTTATGATATAATCATTATAGTTAAACATTATTTAATGATAAGGATATTTATGATATTTTCTATAAAGTGTTTTTAAATTTTATTAATGACATATATATAGCCTTTGGTGTAATTCTATAAATGTAAATGATAAATGTATTATTTATTTATATACTGATTTTTACATTTTTTATATTATCTTACCTTATTCTACCCATTTTATTTTTAGTTAATATCTAAATATAAAAGTAATATCTTGTTATCTTTTTTGGTTTATGGGATCCATTTGAAGGATATTTTAATGCTCCTTACTTGAAACAAATATCTTGAAAACACATATTTTGGATAAGAAGATGATATTTTAGAGGAAATTGATTAATGAAAGAAATTATACTATTCAAGTAAGTATATTAACATATGTTCTTATTCAAAATGTTAATGCAATTTCTTATATCATGGAAATAGATATTCAAATAAATATGTAATCAAATTAAATTCATTTCAGATGAATTGATGTTCTTTTTCACACTTCATTGATTTACTGTTTTTTGGTAATTAGCTTTTTTCATGATCATTCAAATTATTTTGATTAGTGTTCTCTATTATTATCGATAATTACTTGGAAATTAATTTGTTTTTCTATGTTTATATCTTCTCATCCCACTAATTTTCACCATTTTTTAAACCTAGTTATGTGTTATAATGAGGTCCTAATCAAGACAAATTTACTACTAAATTGTTAGTAAATTATTAGTTAATATTTTGGAAAATCATTTTATTATTAATAAAAATATTTTCTTCATATATTATTGTCACTAATTTTTATGAATAAATATTATATTTAATTTAAAAAAATTTAAAAACAATATTTGATAAAAAGGAATTGTTTTTTAAATTATCATGCAATTATTCCCCAAGATGAATTTTGTAGAATTTTTTTAATTGTTGATTTTTTAATCAATACCAAAAAATAATTATTTTTATTTATAATTTTATTTTCATTTCAAGTACTTAAAATATAATACTATATTATTTATTAGTATTAAAATTAATTTAGTTATTTATCAATAAAAATAATCCAATAAATTTTATTAGATTAATTATAAACTTGAATTTGGTATAAAAAATTTTATATAGATATGAAATTTTTTCTGAAAGAACTAAATTTATTCGCATTTTTTGGGTTTGGTATTAAATTAATTTCCCTCAATTATGAGAATTGGATTCTAAAAAATGGATTCCTTATTAGTATTAAGAATAATTAATATTAGTTAATGAGTTCAATATAATTAACGTTCATAATGAATAGTAAAATCTGTAGAAAATCAATGGTTTAGGTTGGAACATATTTCATAGGGGGTATAAATAAAGAGATAAGGGTTAAAATTACATAAAAAAATATAACCTATTTTATGAAATATTTTTACCATATATCATCATAAATTTAAGAATTATCTGTTTTGGAGAATTTTTTTTCTAAGAATCTAATATATTTTAATTTCAAAAAAAATTTACAATTGTTCCCTCCCCCAAAAATATAAAATTATAGAACCTTTAAACTCCTCTTCAAAAATTATTTATATACCGTAAAATAGTGGAATGAATCATGATTTAATTTCTTTGAAAAATAGGCCTTTCACCTTTAATAGTTCAAAGGCCATCCTTACATTATGAAATAAAATTATTCCGATACAATGATTTATCAATCCTAAAATAACTATCATAGAGATTTATATTCATAAAAAATGTTATTTCATTTTTAAATTTTTTTAAAAAATAATTGAATCCCTATTAATTCAATATGAGAAACCATCCTGGATATCCTCCTCATTTTTCACCTTCACATACTGAATTATTACACAATGCATTAAAGAGCTATATTAGGATCAACAAATTTATAAAGATATATCAGGATCACCTATCATCATCTATAATTCCCAAGTATTATGTCATGAAAACACCTTTTTAATATTATATTTTTTTCATCAAAAAATCCTTGAAAATGTGATTTTAACTCATAATAAAATATCATTCCATTATAAAATTAAATATTGGAGAAATGTTCATTTCTTCTGAAAACACTTCCATATGAATCTTTACTGAAAAATTTTATAATTAAAAGTACTGTAAAAATAATATTAAAAATTAATATATTGGTGTATAAAAATTATATAATGTTTGTAAATTCTTCTCATGATGTATTCATTAAAAAAATACCTTAAGATTCAGAAGTGAAACATACTAAAAATATTAAAAATGTTCTTTTTTACTATTTAAAAAAATAGTAGTTGAAAATTAATTTAAGATAATTTTAAGTAATAATAATTAAATTATTTATATATTTTATAGAATAAGTATATAGAGGAAAGTATTATAATTTAAGGCTCTAATATTAGGTTATAATGAAAAAACCCCATACATCTTTTGCAGCATTTGAAATATAAGATTGTTGAAGGAGAGAAAAAGAAAAATATTATTAGAACACATTACTTTCAATAAATTAATGGTAAAATTAAATAATAATAAATTTAATATACAACACAATGAAAAATATGTGTTGAAAATTTAATATGTATCGATGAATGGAAATTTAGTTAAGAAATATCTTACAAATAGTCTCGACATGGAACATATGTTATTCCAATCATGTATAATGAATAAATTATTATTATTAACCATATTAATAAAATTTTCGGTATTTTTTACATATCATAAAAACATATATTTCATTTATTATTTATCTTATTTAGTCAGAAAATTAATTATTTCGAAGTTTTATGTTTTGAGGATGTTCGGTTCAAAATCCATAAAAAACATTGGTTGGTTGAAAAAGGTCAATGGATTTTATATTCTATCATCTCTATAGTTTTAATAAATAAATAATTATAATTTTTATACATTGAATATAATTATAAATTCATACATAGAATGTTTACCTGAAAAATAAGTCACATCGCATGATTGATGTGGTATTCCACATGTAAGCATGAGAGATGTTATCATTTTTGAATGGGTAGAATGGTAAGAAGGTATGTAATATATTATATTTCTAGAATAATAATTATTTTATCATTTTAAAATATTTTTGTTTAATTTATCATTATTGCTTTTTTTGAGGTGGTGATGAGAAATGAACCATATCACTTTGCATATGTGGTAGTCCACAGGTACAAAAAAATTGTTTTCTTTCTGTATATAATGGAAAATAAATATGTATAAGGGTTTTACAATAAAAATAATAAAAATAATTTGTGTTTTATACACATATATTATTATATTATTTAGAGGTTTTAATTTATTAAATAGTTATACAATGAAATAATCATGAAATGATCGGTAAATAACTGTACCTATTTTTTGAAAAAATACAAATGGATTACCCCAAAATGATAGATAAGTTAGATTATTCTGGAGATTATATATTCTAGGAATTGGGGAATATGGAGGTGAAGAATAATTTTATATTTTATATGAAATAGTGATGAAACTTTGTGGGGAATATATGATAGGTGAGTCACTTTTATATGTGAGTAGATGACACGTGTTGAATTATTTGAAATATTTAAAAAAATATTGAAATCATTAAATTTGGGGAAAATGGACACAATATAGATTGTAGGAAATTTTTAAGTCGAAACACCATCAACTAATAATATTTGGACAATTCTATGTTACATTTTAGACCATATCATTTAGTTTAACACTCTCATTATATGTTATTAAACTTAATTATGGTAACAAATTTTTAAGCCATTAAGGGTAATAAATTTTGTTATAAGGTGTCAAGTGACTCAAAAATACCCCATGGATTAAATTTTCAAACATTTAAATCCAACATTTCCCTTTAAAAATCTTTTTCTTAAATTTTATAAAAAAATATTTTCTAACCAAAAATATCATTTAGGTAATTTTTTAGGTTTTTAATTTAATTTGACACTAAATTCATAGAGAATAAAATTTATTTATAATATAAAACACGTAACACCATTTATAACATATAATTTCTTATTAAATTCAATTATAAACACCATTCATCGAAAAAATATGAATTTTACTATTTTTTTAAATCATTTACCCTGATTTTCCTACTTATTACTTAGGCATTGTATTGGAGTTATGTAAACGTTTGAGGTAATAATATCATTTCTAAAAAATTAAAATGAAATAATATAATAAAAATATTATTTATTTTCAAAATAATTTTTGATATTCATTAATAAATTATTTTAATCCCTATAAAAATTCCAATGTCAAGTCAAAATCATAAAAGTGATATTTTGAATTTATTATTTTCTAAAAATAATATTCCTATATTAATAAAATGAACGTATCAAGAAATTATAATATCATGTTATATATTATGGATTTATTTTTAAAAATTCCAATAAGTTAATTTAAAGTTTTATATAGATTTCAAAGCCTTACCATATAGTTTTAAAACTAATTTAACCTTACTAAAGTGACATATATTTACCATGGTTACTATTTATAATGATAAAAAATAAAATAGAAATATTTAAAACAAATCCCCACATGTTTACAAATATTGAATCCATTTTTTACGATTTCATTTCTTGATGTCGATGATATTTAAATTATAATAAAAATTCAAAAAATTCAACCAAAGTCAATTTTTGAATGATTTCATTTTGAAACAAAAAAATGAACTTATATTAAAATAAAATATAATATTGAACCCTATGGAATAATTTAGATTATGGTCAATAAAATATAACTAATTTTAATTTGAAATATAATTCAAAACTATATAGTACTTTTAGATAAATTTATTTAAGGAAATGAAATTACATTTTTACAAAAAATACTATATTTTTTAGTAATCACTAAAAAATAAATATTTTTTAAAATAAATCCTAAAAAATCATCTCAATAACATTATGAAATAACTATTTATGAAATTATATCTTCTTTCATATATAATTTATTAAATTTTTAGAAATTATTTATAATATTCTTGCCCAAAATTTAATGATATCCATTTTTAAAGACAATGTATTTTTAAATCAAAAATTACTTTATTATCATTACTTGTCTAAAAAATAATAAAATTACTATGAATTTATTTAAATGGAGATATAATATATTTATTATATTAATTTATTTATTATTATTACTTTAATCTATTAATGAAAAAATACATTACATAGATAAATATTGTTTTATGAAAAATATGTCTTTTACTTTTAAGATATTTTATCTTCAATTACAACCAATTAATAATCAATGTATGATTGATTATATATTATATACTGTAATAAATTTCAATATATATGTAATAATACATTAATTACTATTAATACATCCCAAACCATGGGATAGGTCATAATGATCATATTTAAAAAAAAAATTAGAGTATTTTGAAATTTATTCTGAGCATCGTATTGTGTATAAAACATGCTATAGAATATATTACATAAAAAATTTATATCATAAAATAATGAGTTGTTTCATTATTCTCCCATTAAATAAAATTCTTCCTCCAATATTTGTCTCATATGCAATATAATTGGTTTAAATCATTTTTTGACATCATTTCAAGGCGTGGGAGATAAAATATATGATCAAAACAGAAAAAGACTTATTAATATTAAAAAATACATTTCAATAAAATCTAAATCTAAAAAATAAATAATGAAATATCATTTTAAAAAAATATAACATAAATATAAAGGTAACCAACAATAATGCATATTCATGTTCCCACATAAGGAGGCATTGGTGGAACTCAAACTATAGAGTTAAAGGGGAAAAATAATTTCCATGGAATAAAATAGAGTGATAGTGAAAATGATAATTGGAATGTTGATTACAAAAAATATATATATCAATAATGGATAAAGGATACATTAAATTAATCATAAATTAAGGTAAAAGGATAATTTTTTCCAATATCATTTTAAATTAGTTTATGAATTATTTTACTATTTTAAAATGAAAATTATAAAATATAATAACTTAATTTGGTTCCATTTCATAATAATGATTTTAATCATTGGTTATTATTTTACAATTTTAAATACTTCTATATCATTCCCTAGTCTATTAAATTAATACATATGATGAAATATTTATTTATAGTGGACTAATATCAATTTATAATGATCACATGAGCTTTAAAATCCTACAAAATATTCCTCTAGCCTTTAAAGAGTAACAAAAACCAAAATAGTTAGTACATGGTAAGAAAATATCCAATATAATGAAATTATATCTCAATATAAAAATTCCTAAAAATGAGACCCAAAGTTCAATATAAATCATTCAATAAATTACTAACTATAAATAACCTCAAAATACACATGTCCATGTAAAACTATACAGTATGGTTTTATTGTCATAAATGTGTTTGAAAATATCCATAATAATTTTAAATACCCATTATATAAAATACTAATGGATATATCTATACCTTTATAATGTTGATCAAAATTTTGTTTACGTGAAAATGATATTATCTAAAAATCCTAAATGATACTCATCTAAATATTCCTAGCATTTATTTTTCACTAATATTTTCCATTAATATTAAATATAATTCATGATATCCTAACCAATTCACAAGCACCTGAAATATAATAAGGGTTTCACTTTTTTACATTTCATAGATCGATTCGATTTATATTTTTATATAATTTTCTAAAAAAAATACATTTTTTTAATTTTGATATAGTATCAAATTTTCCTGGAAAAAATAGTTTATTAAAAAGTGAAATATTCATTGTTCATGGTAACTATAATAATCTATAACTCTGATATTATTAACCTTTCTAATTATACTTCACCCATTTGACAAATAATTTCAAAACATTATATGAGAAAATAGAATATCATTTAGGGATTAAAAAATAATCCAATTATTATGGTGAAAAACATGAAAACCTATTTAAGTATTACCTTTTGACAACAATGTTTTTAGATAATAAATAAAATATTTTGACAAGTGAAGAAAAATCATTGCTCAAAGAACTCTTTTTAATATATTTAGAGATCATAGGAAAAATAATTAATAAACCATGCAATAATTTCATTGATAAATAGTCATTTTAACATTAAAAGATCACAATAATAATTTTATTATAAAATCAAAAATAATTCAATAAAAACCTTGACAAATCATTATATAAGTATCTAGAAAAATCATATTCCTAAATCATGTTCACTTGTGTTTAAACCTTTTTAGAATTAATTTTATTCTATTTAATTCCATAGGATTAAAAATTCTTGAAATATCTATTATTTGTTTCATTCAACGACTAAATCATTACCCAGTGGACTCGAGATCTATATATGTCCCACCCATCTCTATGAGTTATATTAGGCTCACCCACCATCAAAAGTAAATCACAATATCTATATAATGAACATAATTATTCAAAACCTACACTATTTCATCATAAAACCATTGAAAAACTTATCAGAACCCATAATTAAAGAACTTTAAATTTTCATATATAATAAGGATAAATATCCCACTTTGGGGAAAATGCCTTGAAATAAAATAAATTTCACTATTATAATTGGAATTGATTTTACATTGTAAAAACCTGAATAAATAATTATTAATATTTATGAAAAATGGATTCCATGAACATAAATTCCACTCCTAGAAAATACATTAAAAACATTCTTTCTTAAAATTGGTAAAAATATTCAAAAGTGGCTATTGAAAAGATATTAAAAACAATCCTTTTTAACTCATTGTGAATAATGAAAAAATTAGAAGAAAATGAATTTTAGAATACTTATAATTATAAATAATAAAATTAGGGAATCATTTTATAGATCATGGATATGGAGGAAAAATATTTCAATTTAAAAATTATAACAACCTTTTAAAGGAAAATCCCTTGTGGAATTCATAACATTTTGAAACATAGTTTTTTGATAAAGCATCAAATAAAATGTAGTTAACAAAAAAAATTAAAATTCAAGATAAAATAAACTAAAAAAATAAATCATATGCCGAGAAAATGTATTTATATGGTAAAAATGGAATAAGTCTTTATGAAATGAAATAAATTTGTGAATTCCCATACGAAATGACAAGACAAGCCACATAAAATCTTCAACTACTATATAGAAAAATTATATTAATAATTTACATTAAAAATAATTTTTTTTAGGATTATTCCCTTTTCATAATATATTTTAATTCATTTTTAAATATGTCTTATATATTAAATTAATCTATTAACATCAAGTATGGCACTTTGAGGATGTATGATTCCTAATCACCGAAACAAATTTGATATGTTGACAATGGTAAAAGGGTTAATTTTTAAAAAATATCCATAATATTATTCAAAAAATAATTATAACTTATATAAATTAAATATATTTTTATAACCATTTATTAAACATGGATGTGAAAAATTAATCACTTTTCCTCATGGAGGTTGTATTTCACACATACACATGAGTCACATTATCATTTTTATGGACTGAAGGTTTTGAAGGTAAGTAATATATTTTTTTGTGGAATAAAAATTATTTCATAAATATCATATATATCTATTAAATCCATCATAATATCCATCCTTTTTAAGGTGGTGATGAAAAAAAATACACAGATCTTTGTGTTGGTGGTGTTCTTCACTTAAATACAAATGATGTTTTCCTCATATAATGGAAATGGAGATAAATAAGGGTTTCACCATACAAATAATACAATTAACATTTTTTTATATTAATGATAATATATCATATTTGTTTTTGCAGGGTTAAGAATATATAATCATGAAAGACTTGTTAAATTATTATTCAACTTTTTTGTATAGGCTTTATAGTTCTAAAAAATAAACATTCCCAAGTTGGTATTTTTGTGAGACTAAAACCTATAAGACATGGGAGGGAATTTGAGGATATATTTATGAATGTAATGGAATATCAAGAGTAATCCAAATAGTTGAAGAATATAGGAAAGGATATTAAATTTATAAGTGGGGATAGGTTACACTTGGAATTACTTAAATTATTTTATTATAATTTATATCATAATAATGAATGTGAAACAAATTAACCATAAATATGATTGTATGAAATTATATGGTTAATATCCTTTAAAAAGGTATAATTTATTCATAATTATGTTAGATTTTAAACCCTCTATTTTGTTTTAAACCCGTCATTAACCCTTTTTATCATTAATTGTGGTAATACGTTTTTTAAACTTGGTGGCCATAAATTTATAATTGTGGTCAAAAGTAACTGAAAAAAGGTCCTTGAATGAAATTTTCATCCATTCATAATCCCACCCATCCAATCTTAATATTTTATTTTATTTTTCAATCATGTAATAAATTATTTATTACTATAATATATCATTAAATAAATTTTTGGGAATATTCATTTAATTTTACTTCCAATACAATAATATTTCAATGGAATTAGAGTATAAAAAATATCCATAATTTACTAAAAAAATTTAATATTAAATTATATTAAAACTATAATTCCAAAACATATTAAATATATATTTTAAAATCACTTAACATGAATTTTCTACTACTTTCCAAAGAACTATAATATTGTTGTGTTAGAATTTAAGGTAATTATATCCACACTAATAATTAAAAATCAATTAATATCTTAAAAATAATTTATCTCTATTAAAAAACCTTATGTGTTCATTAATAATATATTTTTATCTCCATGAAAAAATATTTGAATAATTAAAATCACGAATGTGAAATTTTATATTTATCATTTTATTAAAATAATATAAATGTTATAATCACATGAAATTGGGAATAAATATTCATATATTCATATTTAGTATGAATTTTTTTTATCACACCATATCCAATAGGACAAAATAAAGTCTTAGAGAGATTATACACCCTTAGCATACAATTTTAACCATATTTTAACATTACTGAGGTGGAAAATATTTTCCACTATTACTATTCAATATGATTAAAAAAATAGAACTATTTATAAAATAAATACACAATTATTCCAAATGATGAATGCATTTCCCAAAATTTATTTTCTGAAAGTGGAAAATTTCAATCTTACTATAAATGTTTAAAACACAATGAAAAATATTATTTTTAGAAGATTTTGTTTTATGCATATAATAAATCATATATGAATATAAATCATAACAATGATTCGTAAGAAATTAGTTAGAATATTTTTAATAGGAAGGATAATATATCAATTTAAAATAAATTAAAAAATATAATGGTTCTTTTAAATTACTTGATTAAGATAAAAGAAATAACATTTTACAAATATCTCAATTATTCAATATTTAAGGAAAATTAATATTTTTACAAAAAATCCCAAATATTCATCAAAATAATATTATTATATGATGATTTGAAAAATGATAACCTTTTTTCAAATAAAATTTCTGAAATTAGAAAAACAAATTATAAAATATGGGATAAAAATTAAATAAAAAATGAATAAAATATTTTTTTGAAAAAATAAAATAAAGTTACTCATAATAAATATTTTATAAAAATAATTAAATTTTATAATTAATTAAATTTTAAATATAAAATAATTTTTATAATAGTTTGTAAATAATAATAAAATTCATCTATAAAGATCATAATGCATTGAAAAATTGAAATAGTTTTAAGAAAAATATCTATTTTAGATTTAAAATATTTTATAGTCATTTACTATCAATTAATAATAAACGTATTATTTATTATTAATTTTATTAAGGTGAATAATTCTATATATGGTTCATAAAATGGTTATTCCATTGTACCACTATGCAATTTTATGTTATGATCCATATTGGGCCCCATACCACACTATAATTGGCCACATCATGAGGATTAAACATGGAATCAAAATTCTTCTACACTGTATGACCACATGAAATGAAATTTCCCATGTCATATAAGGTATTATTCCACCTCCCTTGTAACTCCATCTTGAGACCTCTAGCATAATAGTCCCCCAAGGTTCATTACATGTACCAAGGAGTTGTTGTCCTAGTTTTACTTGTAATTCTCCTTGTTGGACTCTTATGCTAGAGGTCCTTAGTTTTAGTTACATGGGAGGTGTAATAAAACCTCGGATGACATGGGATAGTTGCTACCATGTCCCTGTAAAGTGGAGTGGCATTTCTCTACCACGTGTAAGCATGACGACATGGAATATTGCATATATAATGATCATTAGTGGGCCCCACACCACACATTAATCATCCAGGTAAGTATCCTTACACAAGGTGGTCAAACACATCTCTAGTGTATTTCCATGTGGTAAAAACTATTCCCTACCATCCGGTGTTTTATTTCCCCTCCCTCATAACTCGAACTTCTGGCCTCTCGTATAACAGTCAACCAAAGAACACTATGAGAACCACCGAGTTGTAGTCCCATTGGTACTTGTGATTATGTTGGGCAGACTATTATGCTAGAGGTCTAGAGTTCAAGTTATGAGGTATCCAGAATAAACCCCTATATTGCATGGGACGGTTCTTTCCATGTTACCCTATAGTGGAGAGGTGTTCAGCCTTGATGCCTCACAAAAAATCACCCACATGATCTAGCTTACACGTGGTTACCAAATGCCACTCCACTATACTTATACATGGAAATAACTATCCCCTTTCATCTAAGGATTTTATATTTCCTCCCCTATCACTAGAAAATTGGACCACTGTCATAAGTTTCCACCCAAGAGAATTATCGATACTCATTGGCCAACAACTTAGTGGTACTCGTAATGCTCCAAGGTGGATTCTTATTTGAGAGGTACCGAGTACATGGTATGGGGAGGTGGAATAAAAAATCCCAAATGGAAAGGCATTATTCTTTTCACATGGTTGTATAGTGGAGTGGAACTTGGCATCTACTTGTAACCCTAATGACATTGCCGATTGCACTATCACTTCAGGCCGACAGAGGTTCGTCACATAAAATGGTGCCTTCTTTATGTAATGATTAGAAGTGGGTCCCAAACCTCACCATAATCGTTCACATCATCATACATACATCTGGAATACATACTTTAATCCATTGTAAAACTATTGGGATGGAACTATCCACTTTAATCATGGGTTTTATTCTCCCTCACCCATAACTCAAACTCGTGACCTCTAGTAAAATAGTCCACCTAGAATCATTATGATTACCATTGAGATATTGGCATTGTGGTACTTGTAATTCTCCTTAGTGGAATCTTATGAAAATAGTCTAGAGTTTTAATTATGAGGGAGGTGAAATAATACCTTGAAGTGAAGGGGAAAATTCCTCCCACATGGATATATAGTGGAGAGTTTTTTAACCGACACATGTAAGACTCATGAAGTGGTTGATTGTGGTGTGGCGTGGGACCACTGAGGACAGTCACATAGAAAGACCCCTTTTCTGTAATGATCTTTAGTGGGCACCAAGACAAAACTAAATTGGCCTCATCATCATGATAATTGTTTTTGTCTGAACACCTATCTACTATAAATACATGTGGGAGAAACTCTCCCCTATCATTCGGGGTTTTTTCAGATCCCACGTAACATGATCATGTGACCACTAGAATAAGATCCCACTAATTATCCTTACATATAGCACTAATATATTCACCCAGTGGTAATCATAATTCTCTTGGGTGGACTCTTATGACAAATGTTCTGATTTTGAGTTACTAAGGAGGTGGAATAAAAACTTTGTATGGAAAGGGATAGTTCCTTCCTTGTGAATGTACAGTGGACCAGTGTTTGGCCACCATGTTTAAACTAAATGATGAATACTATTTTGGCATTTTGTGGGACCTTACAAGGATCATTACATATATATTTTTTGTAATAATACCCGGTTTTCCCCAAGTCACACCTTAATCGGGAACATCATCAAGATTACATGTAGTAGCTAAACACCTCTCCATAGTACACCCACATTGCATGAAATATTCCCTGCCATTTGAGGTATTATTCCTCTTCCCCCATAAGTCAAACTTGGGGCCTAATGAATTAGAGTACTCTAAGGAGAATTATGAGTACCACTGAGCTATTTTCCTGGTGGTACTATTAATGCTCATTGGTTGAATCTTATGTTAGATTTCATGAGATCGAGTTATGGTGGATGGGGAATAAAACTCTGGATGAAAGGAGATAGTTCCTTCCACATGGTTTTACACTAGAGAGGTGTTTGGTGGTAACATATAATACAGATAATGTTCCCAATTATGGTTTTTTTGTGGGGACCACCTCAGATCATTCTATTAGTAGGATCCTTTTATGTAACGTTCCTTAGGGGGCCTTATGCAAGATATTAATCGGCCACAACATCAAGCATATACGTTGTAAAAAAACCTCTCTAGTATATAGCCACATGGAAGGAACTCTCCCCTGCCATATGGGGTTTTATTTTGCCTCCCCCTTTAACTCAAATTGGGACTTCTAGTATAATATTCCACCAAGTAATATTACGAGTACCACTTGGAAAACATCTCAGTGATACTTCTAAATCTCTTTAGTGTACTCTTATCTAGTAGATCCCAAATTTGAGTTATAAGAAAGGTAGAATAGAACCCTAGATTGAAGGGGATAGTTATTTCTATAAGGTTTTACAATGGAGATCCATTTGTTCAGAAATTATACTCTTGATGTCGTGGCTGATTAAGTTGTTTCATGGGGCCCACTGGGGATATATACAT
Source organism: Viscum album (assembly GCA_963277665.1). Classification (NCBI taxonomy): domain Eukaryota; kingdom Viridiplantae; phylum Streptophyta; class Magnoliopsida; order Santalales; family Viscaceae; genus Viscum; species Viscum album. The sequence continues at coordinate 852,471 of CAUJRU010000208.1, forward strand.
AAGAAATCAACCAAAAAAACATATTTACATGTGGTAGTCAAATACCACTCCACTATACAATCATCTAGTTAGAAAAATCACCTGCCATTTGGTATTTTATTCAGCCTCCCCCATAACTTGAAATTGGGACCTCTAGAATAAGTTTCCCCCCAAGATAATTACAAGTACAACTATCCCAACAAATCATTTTTCTTTATAATGCTCTTAGGTGAACTCTTATGTGAGAGGTCCAGAGTTCATGTTATGGGGGATTAAAAATAAAATCCTCAGATGGAATGGGAGAGTTTCTATGTGGATGAATAGTGGAGAGGCATTTGGCTACAACATGTATTACTGATGAGGTGTACGATTGTGGTATATAATGGGCCATACTGAGGATCATTACATAAAAGTCGCATTTTTATGTAATAATCTTCAGTGGGTCCTACATGACACTATAGTCGGCAGGTCATCAGGATTACATGTGGCGTCCCTATGCCTCTCCACTACATAACCATGTGGTAGTAAATATCCACTTCCATCAAGTGTTTTATTTCACCTACCTTGTAAATAAATATTAGGAACTCTATCATAAGAGTCAAATAAGGAGAATAATGAGTACCATTGTGCTATTGGCCTAGTGGTACTTGTAACATTCCTTTTGGACTCTTATTCAAGAGATCACCAATTATAGTTATGTGTATGGTGAAATAAAACCCTAGATGGTTGGGGATAGTTCCTGCTACGTGGCTATATAGTGGAGAGGCATTTGGAATAGACAACTAAATCTGTTGATGTGGCCGATTGTGGTGTGTAGTATGACCCACCAATTATTTGTACACAATGGATATTTCGTAATAGTCATATATAAATAAATATATTTAAAATTTTATAACATTTTTTATTATTGGTATTTCATATACAACATGATTTCGATTATATTATATAAATAAAATGAATTCTTAAATTATAGGGTTTTATAAATGATACCATAAAACAAATTTATGATATAGTTGTAAAATTTTGAAGGAGTTTTATTTTTAAAAATTTATATCATTTGTGTGTCATACTAATCAAGTGAATAGAAAAGAAATATCAATGCCTGATTGGGAGAATTTGAAGTGCCTCATAGTAGAAATCCCAAATATGTTGTTATAATAAAATAATTACATGTATGGTTTTGTACCATGTGAGATGACCAAATCATAATGGACATATATTATACATCATATTCATAATTTAAAAATTTTGTCCCAAATATTCACTCAAAATCATAGAACTGACATGTTTATTGTTTTTGGAGGTCAGATACAAGATCATAAAATTTCATATTAATTCATAAAAATATTCCAAAAGATTTTCCACACATTCTATACTAATATATATTTCATTTATAATAATATTCTTCCTTTGTTAGGAAATGGATACATTAGAAAAGGGTGATCACAACATAATATTTTAGGATAAATATAAGTTATAATAACTGGAGATCATAACAAATCATAAGTAAAACTTGTAGGTATGATAATATAATCAATGTGTTTGGATATATAATAAGTGAATAATAACCAATAATAATTATATCATAAATCATGATTCACGTTATCTAGATTTGGGAATAACATAAGACATGAGTCATATTAGTGAATAAATGGAAAATTATCCATGAACCATGAAGCATAACATAATAAAATTAAAATGTGTTTTGAAATAAAAATAAGAACTTATTTCATGGTTAACAAAAAATTAATTCATCACATAATGGAAATGATTAACCACCTACTGATAATATAGTACATAAAGTATAACAATCCAAAAGCCCTTTATGATTTGGATTCTACACATATTGACTTTTGGGCATGGTCTACTACTCATATAACCATTTAGGATTGGACTACAACTTATGTAATGTTTTAGGATTGATATACCTAAATATTCTTGGGCTATAAACTATGTACCCTTTAGTCTTTGGCTACTTCCCATGTATACTTTTGAGCTTATGAGATATAAATATTTTTCTGATTCACTGAAGGGAAATATCGTACCCACACATCAAATAATTACAAACAATAATTAAGTGTACAATAAGGATATAAAAACATTTATAATTTTACCACATGTTTATAAACATTTTGAAATAAAATGATATTCATAAACAATTATAAATAATTTTCTTAATCCATACAAAAAAATTAATATAGATTCTATTATTAGGTATCATGACCAGTAAGTGATAATAAACATTATGTGACGCTGAAATAGAACAAAATATTTTCAAAATAGAATTATAAAATTTATTTTAAAAATAATATGAAAAATAATTTTATTTTGATAACTTTTTATTTAAAAAATATTTTATAAATTCAAGATAAATTAAATAAATTTTAAAAAACAAGAAAATTTAGGGAATAATTTTCCTAAATTAAATTATCATTGACTGTTTGAAAATGATTTCATATGAAAATTTTTTTCATAAGAGAATATTTTCACACATTTTTTAAAGAAATTAAATGCATTATGAGAATATATTGTGTGGAAAATATTAAAAATATTTCATCCAATTTTGATAGAAATAAGTCAAAAAATTATAATGATCCCATATAAATTCATTCAAATTTAGAGGAAGTAATCCCTTATGAAATATAATGGATATTTTTATAGATGATAAATATTATCAACCAACAGTAAGAGATATGGTTGACTTTACATAAAACAAACCTATTGATAAAATTGTGAACCAAAGGAAAAATGGTCATAGGGTATGTAAAACCCCAAATATAACTATGGGATAATAAATTTGATTGTTATTCAGAGGTAATGATATATTATTTCCTCCAAATTCATGTTCAGACATATATAATCATTATTTGAATATTAGATTAGAAGGAAATGCTTATGGATTTGGTAACAGTTATATAAAAATCAATTAAATGTGAAAGCATGATATGTGATTCTAAATTAATGGAATTTAATGAAATGGTGAATGACATATATCCTAGTTGTGGTATGTACACCATAAAAATATTATTTTTTTTGAATGTTTCATATCACTAAATGAATGATAATCAATGTGAGAATACCCTTAACTCTACACCTAACATCCATGAATGTGATTTAAATTTAGGTATAATAAATATGAAACTCTTAATAAGTTATTTTAGAAACTTGTTAGTATATATTAATTTTTTTACTATTTGATTTGGGTTATTCATTATACATATATTTTTTACTTATTGTATATTATCATCATCGAATATTAGTAATTTTGAACATTCACATATGTCTTGTAATGATGATGTAGATCCTAATTTTTGAATATTTTGTTCATCATCCACCAATTATTTAGGGTACATTAAGTTAATTTTAATGATTATTTATTTAGTTCCATGTTTATTTAATGGGTTTGTATGCATGAAATTCCATGATGAAATCCATAATATACTTGTTTCAATAATTTTAGCAAATAGGTAATAGTATATTTATAATGAGTTGAATATTAATAATATAACTCAAGAACAAAAGAAAAAACATTATTTAATTATTAATATAAAATCTTACCAGTATTAATTTCATTAAACATGTTAATTTTGGAGATGGTGAATATAGTATATCATCATTCATATATGTTGTTCAACAAACCCAAAGAGATCATGTTTTACTAATAAATGAGAAATACTATGAGTTATATAATAATAATACAATTTTTACTAAGCATGATGATTTTATTATAAAATAATTATTATATAAAATGTGATTTATAATGAGTGGATACAATGAATTAGATAAAATGGAATTAATAAGAACTCATTACCGACATTGATGAAATATACCATTCTCATGATAAACTCCTTTATAATAAAGAACATAGGACTGTTTATTGGAAATAGTGGCATACAAATGTGGGGAGGGAATTTAGGAGAGAAAAAATATGAATTTTTTTATTTTGGATTATGGATATGACCGGCCTTTAGTTGTTATATAGGAGCTACATTTGTAGATGAAATTTAGTAGAGTTTCCCAATATACATATGTTAGGTGGGGGTAAAAATGGATTCACATGGGAGTTAATATATTTTGGTGATGAAATATTAGTGGGAAATTTAGGTATTACTCCTGCCATTAAGAAAGAAATAATATAATTCAATAATTGAATATTAATTAAAAAATAATTCTTGATATATTTCCACATTTTACAACCTTTTAACATTGTTTTTAATTCTTATAATGGTACTAATATTTTTACTAAAAATATAATATATCCCATCAATATCAATTTAGACATGATAAAGAAAATAATTTAATATATTAAATCTAATTAAAGTTATAAATATTTGATATTTTAATTTTAAATTAATATATAAAATATATAGAAAGAGTATCTTGTTCATAAAAATGACACAATAAAAATTATTCTTTCTTAATATTCATTCATATTAATTAATACATAAATGATTATCAATATATTGGATTAAAAATTGAAATAGTAAATTAGATTTCTAAATTAATAATGATACTTTGTTTTACATATTAATAAAAGCACAACACTTTAAAAAGGGTTCTTTAAAAAATATAATTTTTTAAATTAAATAATTTAAAACATATCCAATTAAAATTATTTATTTATCTTCTATAAATTTAAAATTTATCAATAAATTTTATTATAATAAATATTTAAATTGTATAAATACATCAAATAATTCTTGATTCATAATAGAAATAATAATATATAACATTGAAATATATTTTTATAAGAAAATATTTTAATAAAATATTTATTTCATTATTTAATATTTATGAGTTATATTATTTTTAATTTGTTACTATATATTAGAAAACATAAATTTACATATTTCATACATGTCTAGGAAAAGACCTTAAATACATGTAAAATATTTAAAATGGTTATATTTCAAATGAAGTTATATCAAAGAAAAATATATTCAATGGGTATATTTTATTCATATATATAAATTCACATACCTTCATTGAATCTGTATCCTATTAATTTGATTCGTTCTCATTATCTATAGTATATTTATAATGACATTCCATCTTTCTATAGATGAAATTTGGGTTTCAATATTTTTGAAAAAACCTGATGATAATGATTTTATATTGGTTTTACTTTTGTTTACTTTTGGATTTATTAAACTTTTACAATTCTTAATAATGTATATTATTTTATTCTAATATTTTTTTAATTTTTTTCATTAGTTCTAATATTTTATCACAATAAAATGTATTGTTTTTTTATTTTTTTGTTGAATTCGACATATGTTATTCAGCACTATATTTTTATAAAGGGGGATTCGAAATAATATCTTATGATGTTACATTTTACCATCATGAATAAATTTGCACCTAAAAATTTTAAATATCTCTCACTAATTTAAATAAATGTGGGAAACCAAAAGATATACATGATTCAAAATTTAATTTCTTATGAGATATTAACACCGTTAACATACATTGGACTCAAAACCCAATATTTTACCTCATCGTAGGAATATCCATAATATTGAGTTCCTCCCCCATATATTTTTTTCCTAAATTAACCACATTATTGTGTATTAATACCTATATAATTGAAGTAATTTTAATATGGGTTTCAAATTAATTCTTGAATTGATAGTGATCATTGGTTTATCTAGGATATAAAAATTGAATCCCTATCCTAGATGCTTATATGAAATCTATGTGAAGATAGTCCAGACCCAAAATAAGATAATCTATAACTAAATCAAGAATCATATAAATTTTAAGAAACATACTCCCAAAAACATCTATTAAAATTTATTTATATAATTAGGATGAAATTATGTAATGGCTCGGAACTCTTTGGTCCTTCACTTTGTTGAAATCTGGTGTTTGAGGTGTTCTTAGAGGTCAAGGTGACTTATTTCCAAGACTTTTCAAAATTTCATGTTCTGTGAACATAGTCATCAGTAGGTATTATCGGTAGTTTATCTGTCAGTAGGTCTTGTCAGTAGGTCATGTTCGTAGGTTTTCTATCGATAGGTCTTCCCTATAGGTCTTATCAGTAGGTTATCAGTCGATAGGCTCTATTGGTAGGTCATGTTAGTAGGTTGTATGTTGGTAGGTACTATCAGAAGGTACTATCAGTAGGTTGTATGTCAATAGGTCATCTATCTATATGTACTATCAGTAGGTCGTGTATGTAGGTCATCTATCAGTAGTTCTTCAATCGGTATGCCTTTTTGGCAGCTCCTATTATTAGGTCATTTCTTAGTAGTACTTATGTCGGTATGTTTTGTTAGTAGGTCATGTCGGTTGGTCATCCTTCGGTAGGTCATGTCGGTAGGTTTTCTATCAGTAGTTCATGTTGATAGGTCCTATAGATATGTTATTTGTTAGTAGGTCATCTGTCGATGAGTCATCTGTCGGAAATTCATCTATTGGTGAGATATCTTTCAGTGAGTCATCTATCTGTGAGTCATCTATTGGTGAGTCATCTATTGGTGATTCATTTTCGGGTGAAAAATATTTGAATAGTTTCATTTGTGAGATGGATGTGAATAGGGTTTATAGCTTCCTAAATTGTCACCACATTGACATTAAGCACATTCAAAGACTAATTTTAAATGATTAATGCTAACTAAATTCCCATAACTCCTATCTTAATATTTCTCAGCGTTTAGGTGCCTTTACTCAGTCGAACTGCATAGTCTTGAAAAGATCTTCCTTTAATGGAATATTAGAACAACTGATCCATTTAGATTTTCAGAAGGTTGAGATACTTTCTTCATTGTTCTTTATTCTCATTCAAATTGATACTAGGTGACCATGACCTTTCTTTCCTAAGGAGACACGCGATTTTGTTATAGCCTTAGACTATAGGTTTCCTAGCCTGTGGCCCCCGATGCAAGAAAGAAGTGTTGATCCATATTTGTTATAAGGTATGTTCTATATCTATTATTATGGGTTATTCGATCAATTTCATCATGTTTATCCTTTTTATGTGATGTAATGTGTTCTCCATCTTTCTAATTTTGCTTTCTTTGGTGGTCGTTGATACGATTGTGTTGTGATTTCCTCGCGCGGATGAAGTCATTGCCGAAGAGGTGATCATGATCTGTTGTGTTAGTTATTCTCATACAAAGAATGTCAGAAACATTATGAGGTTGGGGATTTGTGGATTTTATATTCTCTTTACGTGATTTCATACTTTTATTAAAATATATACATTGGGATATAATGAAATTGTAATAATATATATTGAAATGGAGTACAGAATTGGTGTCGATCATATGTTGTTGCTTTATACAGTGATAATGGTTTGCCTCATGATTTTATAGAAAGTGTGATATCTATGCCTTTATTGTTTATCATGCTATTCTTGAAGTAAATTGGTAAATAATTAAGTTCCAATATTAATTGTAAATTAATTTTCCAAAGATAAAGAGGAATATTAATGAATTTATTTGTATTTGTTGTTCTTGGTGATAAATCAAATTAATGCAATTATGCATGTTTAATTAAAATGGTTAATTCAATATAGAATAAAGGAATTTTTGTTTGATAAAGATAATTTCATGAAGGGTTCTGGGTTACCCTTTTTATTTTAAAGGCCACATTCAAAATTCATTGGTGTTGTGAGTGATCATTATTTGTGAAGGTTGAATTACTTATTTAGGACTAAGAGTCTAGTTGTTCTGTTATTTGATTCTTATTACTTGTGTTGTGGTCTTTGCCTAGGATAGTTTATCCTGGAGGGTTGTAGTGGTATGTGGGCATAGGGAGGATTGCTGGTTGTGGTGATAGCAGTTGACGCCTAGAGCAGAGAGATTCATCTGTTTATGCATGTGGGTGTTGAGGAGGACACCAGAGCTGATGAAACATGTTGGATGTGAATATTTGATGGTTATTAAATCTTTTTGTTTGTTTAAATACATTAAATTCCCCACTGCATGAGGTAGGTATTCTTGCTTAACCTCCTTAAAAAAGAGTCGATGATGCCTGGGGTATTCCACATTCTTTCTGTGTTTAGCTTCTCAAGGATGGATGGGCCTACACTACAACTATTGGTGCAAAAGACTTGATGAGTAGGTCATAAACACATTGTGTTGACCCCTTGTGTTTGGAAGCATAAAATATTTTTTTCAAGAATACATGGAATTATAGAAAAGTGATAATTATGATAATAAATTATTAAATAAATGTTGTTATCCCATGGGGTTGGAGATTCTCTGGGATGAAATAATGAGGTTACAATTTAAAGGAAATGTGGACTTGGTTTGGTTATACCTGGAGGGCATGGATCTTGGTCGGAATGATACTAAAATGTAATGTGGTAAATGTTAATGGTTAATTACTAGTTAAATAATTAATAAATGTAAATTTAAATTAATTAAAATTGATAGGATTATTTAATAACTCTATTTAAAAGGTTGTGTGATTATAGGAAAACTATTCTATGTAGTGGCATCTAGGAGTCCAATATACATTAGTTATAGTTGAGTCTAAGACTACATTATTTCATGTGGTTGTGAGATATATTTTATTTTTTTCTTTTTGTGTTTCTATAGATACACCACACTGTAGGTTAGGAAAACTGACACCCTAGGGATTTTCAACCTTGAGGGTGTTTTCCCCAGCATCTTGATGGGAGGATAGATGGCTGACTACACCTTTTGGCCCCACTCTCTTCTCATGGTAGTAACATTTACCAGTAGACACAACATTATGTTTTCCCAAAATATGTGTTTAGAGTGTTGTAATGGCTTGTGGTTATTCACCCACATATATTCTAGATATAGTTTCATATGTGCTACTATAGGTATAACATGTGTAGGATGTGATGGCTTAAGGATCCTTACTTAGTGTATGGGCTATAGTGTCTTGAGGTATAACAACCAATGTTCAATACAAATTATATGGGATGTGGTGGATCTAGTAATATAGTTGGAGACATTGGTTACGTGTATATGGTGGTTGTGTTTCATGAGCTGTATGTTGTGGTACTTTTCCCATGTGTCCTCGGGAAAGACTTTTTGGAGAGAGATACTAAGGGCATGCAATGTTGGGGAATATAGGAAAACCAATATGGAAGTGGTGGTGGGGAACCCTTTATATTATTTATTATATTATATACTATTGTAATCATTACTTGGTTAGAGTATCCATGGTGAGGATGAGAACATATTATACATCTTCAGGTGAAAAGTTAGTTTCACTTACTGTTCACTTTTCTTTAGCATGCATTCTTAACTTTTGAAAGAGAGGCTCTAGGGAGGATCCTACTGAGTATACTGTTATACTCACCCTATGTATATATAAACTGTTTTACATGTAAGTTGGAGAAGAGTGGATATTAGGCTGGTTACTACTTTCATGGGGTTGCGGGATCTGTTCGGGCTCTGTGGTCATTTTCATTTTACATTCTTTTGGTACTTGTAGTTTTCCCATACAGTTGTAGTAGTTCTTGTATGGAATTACCTATGTTTACTTGGGTTTTGTTTATATTGTAGTTTTAGTAGGATTTTGTTGGTGTCTGTCTTTTATCTCTCTTTCACATGTGTTCTCTTAGAGGATAATGACTCCCATTTTTGGGTTTACTATATCCTTGACACAAGTTTCCAACCTAGGGCTAACTAAAGGCGGGACTGAGGTTTAATTATCTCTCTTCTCACGTTGCTGGCCTGGGATGGGTAAATGTTGTGGGGAGGTGGCCATGATAGAGTGGTATCAAAGGTCTGGTTGAGGGATAGGATGGATTTTGGAGTTAGGAATAAGTAAGGTTTCATGGGTCAGTAGGGCCATAGTGACATCTATATTTAGGAAGCACTATAAACATTGGATATCGGTTGAGACATAGGAATTTAGGGACCTTTGTGATGTTATTCATGGAACATTATGTTTAAAGTGGATAATAAATGTAGTGATACTAGTTTTAGGTTTGATGCTTATGAAAGGATCATTCGTTATTCTTATTTTCACCTATGTTTGAATGGGTAGACCTTGGGATAGGTTAACCTAAAATGAGTTATAGAAACAAATTAATTAATTAATGTTGAGTCTTACATATTCCATTTCTAGGGTATCTAACTATTTTATCATTTACAGGTATGTCTCCATGTCAACATATTCATTAGGTTCACACATAACATGTTCAATAGGTTGTTCAAGTAGATCACCATAGAGTAGAGGCTGACGAAGATGACACAAGGATGAGGACACTCTAAGAGTTTTAGTGCCAAAGTCTGTAGAATTATGAGGGCACTGTTTTAGATGTATTCATGTAATACTGGTTAGAGGAGGTTGAGATGGATTTCAACTCAATCTGTTCTTGGAAGGATCTCCAGGTTTATTTTGTTGTGATTTTGTTTTGTGGAGTAGAAAGGCATTGGTGGTTTTTGTTCCTTGGGGATCGCAAGGAGTTGGAAATACCATAGGAGGAGTTCCTAGACAAGTTCATAGTCGAGTTTATTTTTTGGATTGTGAAGGAAGTTATTTTCCAAAAGTTTCTTACACTTCAACATGGGAGCTCCATTCTGTGAGATTTTGGAATTTATTTCAAGAACCTTTAATGATATCCATAGGAACTATTTCCAAATGAGGAGGCTCGAGTGAGGAATTTTGAGGAGGATTTTCGTCTATAGATCCGATGTTAGGTCACCCCATTTATGATTAAGATATATATTGAGGTGATAAGGAGGGAAGAGTAAATTTAGAGGATATTGGGTAGAACTGGATCGTCATGAGTCAAGAGTCGTCAGGATTCCACCCGAAGTAGAACTCTGGTCTAGGGTTCTTGATTTTCAGGTCATAAAAGTTTCTATTCAGGTGGGGGTAGGTCCTAGAACATAGTTTCTCATTTATATGGGGGTTTAGGATCTCAAACATATTCCAATGGATCAAGTGCTTGTTTTTATTATGGATTCTAAGGTTATTAGTAGATATAGTTCCTAACCATTCTAAGAAGTCAGTGTGTTCCAAGTGTGTCACTTTAAGCTCCTTCATTGTGGCAGTTTAAGTTGAGTCAACAGCATCAGGTTGACCCTTATTTGGATTAGTATAGAGTATATTGGGTAGGTAGAGAATATCCCTAGGATAATCCCTATCCTCAAAAAGCATAGAGAGTCCATGGTGGTGCTCATCATCATGGCCATAGAGGTTGTGGAGATGGTCGTGGCCAGCTTCATGCATTAGCGTTGTCAGCACCAGGTGAGCAAGATGTTATTTGACGAACCCTTTTCTTGTTTTATACTTGGGTGTATTCCTTGTTTGATTCATTAGAGAATCACTCCTTCATATAACCTATTGTTTTCAATTCCTCGAGAATTGAGGTAGAGAGTCTTCTAGTGCCCTTTGCATTGACTACACCAGTTAGAGGTCGAGCTTAATTGTTTGAAGTATGTAGAGAATGTGATCTAATGTTGGGGTAGTACCACTCTTGGGGATATTTACTATGATTATGGATACAACCATATGATTTAATCCTCATCATGGATTAGTTTTATTTGATTTAGGATATCTTATATTTCTTCAGGTTGAAGGTGGTGTTCTTCGATTATGATAGATAGCTAGTGGTGTTTTTTGGTGAGAAAGGCCCTCAGATGGGTCATATGAATTTTTTTTCCTTGAAATCGTTAATGGATGAGCTTATGACGATTTCATCGGAGGTCAAGTGGTTGGAGTTTCTATGGGTGGTGTAAGAGTACAATGATGTCTTTCCAAAAGAGGTTGTAGAGTCACCCCCTCAATGAGAGATTGAGTTTGGGATCAAGGTACATCCAGGAGAATCTCCTATATCGTTTTCTCCATATAGGATGGATTTTTTTTAGCTTTAGAAACTCTATATATAGCTCAATGGTGTGTTACATTGTGGTTTTGTTTGTCCAAGTGTATCACAATGGGGCACATTGGTTTTTTTTTTCATGAACAAGGCTGATGGAAGTTTGTGGTTGTGTATCGATTATCATTGCTTGAACTAGGGGACAGTGAAGAATTGCTATCAAATTCCATGGATAGATGGTATATTCAAGAAACTAAACGGTTCAAGTTGGTTCTCGAAGATTGAATTCTGTCCAAGATATCATTAGATGCATGTGAAGGGTGAGGATATCCTTAGGACTACTTTCTAATTTCTTCATTGGCATTATGAGTTTTTTGTAATTTTGTTTGGTGTGACGAATGATCCAGCTAGGTTCATGGTGTTGATGAACCCTATTTTCCAAGATTTCCTGGTTATGTTTTTGGTGGTCTTCATCGATCACATATGTGTATACTCCATATACGAGGAGAAGCATGAAAAGAAAATGCATGACGATTTGTGAGTTATTCATCGATAGTAGTTGTTTGGGAAGTTTTCAAAGTGTGAGTTTTGGGATCGAGAAATTCATTCCATGGGGCATGTTGTATCCTAGTATGGAGTTTCTATGGATCTGTAAAAGATAGAAGCAGTTGCGTCTTGAGAAGCCCCCAAGATAGTGGCAGAGGTGAGAAGTTTACTTGTTCTTGAAGGATATTACAATAGGGTTTTATATGATTTCTATTGGGTTGAAAAAATTATGACACCATTGACCAAAAATGATCAGGTGTTCATGTGGACTGATTAGTGGAAGGAAGCTTTTGAGTATCTAAAGGAGAATTTGTTCAGTGCTCTAGTTCTTTTTCTTCCAATAGAAGGAGTTCATATTATAATTCTCTATGATTATTCACATCTGGGGTTAGGGTGTGTGCTGATGTAACCATGATCTATCATTTATTATGGTTCTTGATAGTTACATCCCCGTGTGAGTAACTATGCCACCCATGATCTTAAGTTGGTAGTAGTAGTGTTTTCCCTAAAGCTTTGAAGATATTACCTCATCGGAGAGTTTGTTTCAATATTCACTGATCATAAAATCCTGAGATATGTTTTCTTTCGATGTGACTTGATCTTGCGATAACATTAGTGGATGGATTTCTTACAGGATTGTGAAATCAAAATATTGTATAGACTTGGTAAGGAAAATTTCGTAGCTAATGCACTGAACTATAATTCACATAGTGATGCATGGTGTGAATTAGGTGATTCATGGAGGGTAATGGATCAACATTCAGCATTACATCTCAATATGGGATAAGTTGGGGGAATAGGTTTTCATTTTCATATAATGCTGCAGTCAACTTTGGTGAATTAGGTAGACGATTCCTAGTTGGGGGATCTTATGTTGGAGGTTTGGAGAGATAGAGTTGTTCCTAGTGAGGCCCCTTATGGTTGTTCAGAGGATTAACAACAACATGTGTTGTTTCTAGGATGGTTTTTCATTCCTTTAAAGATGCTTGAAATGGTTCCCAGAGAGTTACATAGTTACCCCTTAGTGGTAACTCCTAGCATAAAAATGATGTACTGAGATTTTAGGAGTCATTTTTGGTGTCTTGGGTTTAAGTGTGTAGTTGTGGTGTTTGTGTCTCTATGTTTGGCCTACCAGAAGGTGATGTTCGATCACCCTTTTCCCAGTGGTTTTCTCCAGCTATTAGATGTTCCTCAGTTGAAGTGGGAGGACATGTTAATGGAATTTTTTAATCGTTTACCTCAATATCGGGGATTCTATTATGATAAATGGTTGTTAGTTTATTGTTTGAAGAAACCATCCCAATTCATAGCAATCAATAAGTCAAGGACATTGGATGTTTTGTCATGGCATAATCTGGAGGAGTTTGTGAGACTTCACAGGGTCCCTAGGATGATCATTTCTAATTGAGATCCTCACTATACCTCCATGGTGTAGAGAGGTCTCCAACATGATTTTGGTTCTCATCTATGTTTGGTACATATTTTCATTGAAGATGGATGATCAGATATAGAAAACCATCCCGACTCTTAAAGACATGTTGCGCTCTTATGTCATGTATTTTGGAGGATCGTGGATGAGGAACTGATCCTTGGTAGAGCCCTCCTACAATAATATTTTCCACTCCACCATCGATATGGTTCCATTTCAAGGATTTTATGGATGACCATTCCATTATCCATTTTGATGAACTATGGTTGGAGTGTCATCGATTCTTGGGCTGGAACTGGTATAGAACTTGACAAAGATGGTTCAGGTGATTCATAATCGAATGAAGGCAACACAAGATCATCAGAAATTCTATGTTGATTATAGGAATAGACCTTTGGAGTTTTATCTTGGGCATAATCTGTTTTTGAAGGTGATTACCTATCATGGGAAATGAATTTTTAGTCATGGGATTAATCTATCTCCCCAGTTTGTTGGGCCTTTGAAGGTGTTAGTTCATGTTAGAGCTGTGGAAAATCGAATAGCACATGCCCTGCAGATGATCAGGATACATGATGTTTTTCACATGTCAATTCTCTTTTGTTATCTTCATGATGACTCTCATTTCATTGATTGGGGTTAGATCAATGTTGATTATGATGTAACCTTCACGAAGCGGCCTGTCGAGATCCTGGACTGCAAGGAGAAGGTTTTGAACGAGATTTTTATACCCTTAGTTCATGTATTCTGGAAACACAGTGGAATAGAGGAGAGTACATGTGAACGTGGGTTATAGATATGTGCTCACTACCCTGATATGTTTATTTTTTAACTCTTTTCTTCTATAATTGTTTTTCTTTTGGTTGTAGAAATTTCCTGTTTATGATATGGATTCTCTTTCTTCTTGTTGTGTTTAGCTCTCATTTGAGTGGTATCTTCCCCAGGAGTGTAGTTAGGAGATTATTGTAGTTTTCACATGGTTTTATATTGTTCCATTAATGAAGTGGTTTAACTCATTGGGTGGGGAGATCCTAGAGAGTTATATCGAAGGGTGGTTATTCAGACCCTTTTTTGTTTCCTCTGTAGGATAGTTTTGGATTCATGAGGAGGACAATGTTTTAAGAGGTATCTGATGTAATGGAATATACCTCTCTGGTCCATTACATTTCTAAAATTTGGTGTCTGAGATGTTCTAGAAGTTCAAGGTGACTTATACCAAAAACAAATTCAAATTTCTAGTTTTTTGAATACAATCATCAGTAGGTCCTATTAGTAGGTCCTGTCGATAGGTGATTTGTTAGCAGGTCATGAAGGCAGGTCATGTCATTAGGTCATCTATCAGCAGTTCATGTCGCTGGATCCTATCAGTATGTTGTTTGTTAGTAGGTCATTCTGGTTGGTTAGTTAAGTAGGTTATATCAATAGTTTTTCTATCGATAGTTCATGTAAATAGGTTATATTGGTTGGTCGTTTGTCGGTTGGTCATCTCTAGGTAGGTTATGTCGGAAGGTCTTGTCAGTAGTTCATATGTCAGTAGATATTTTTGGTAGGTCCCATTTGTAGGTCTTGTAGGTAGGTCATCTGTCAGTAGGTTTTCTATCAGTAGGTCCTATTAGTAGGTCTTTCCAGTAGGTCATCCATTAGTAGGACATATCAGTTTCTTGTCTGTCAGTAGGTCATGTCGGTAGGTCATCTATCAGTAGCTCATCTATCAGGGAGTCCTCTGTCGGTATGTCATATATCGATGAGTCATCAATAGTTGAATAGTCTGTCAGTAATTCAACTATCACTGAGTCATATATTAGTGATTCATCTATTGGTGAGTCATCTGTTGGTGAGTTATCTGTCAGTGGGACATATGTGAATAGTGTATTTGGTTAGATAGGTGTGGACATTATTTCCAACTTCATATAGTTTCACCCCCATTGACATTTTCTTTAAAATTAAATGCATTAACAACCTCATTTTTAGGGATTTAAGGCTAATAAAAATCCCATAAATCCTATATTATTATTCCAAAGTGTCTGATCTCCTTTACTCAGTCCAACTGTATAGTCTTAATGAGATATTACTTTAATGGAAAATCTAAACCACTGATTTGTTTAGATTTTCAAAATGCTGATATACTTTTCACCTTGTTCTTTATTATCCTTCCTCTTGGTACGAGGTGCCCAAAACCTTCCCCTCCTGAGGAGATGTGCGATTTTGGTCTAGCCATAGACCATTTTTTCCTACATGTGCACCCTAATTCAAGAAGGAAGTGTCGATCTATCATCGATATAAGGTGTGTTCTATCTCTACTATTGTAGGTTTTTTGATCCATTTCATATCATTTCTCTTTTACATGTGATAACATGTGTCCTCAACATTTATAATAGATCCTTCTTGGGTGTTGGTGGATACAGTTGTGCTGCGACATCCTCGAGTGGATGCAAACGTTGTGGGAGAGGTGATCGTGATCCATTGTGTCTGTCATTCTCTTGGAAAATCATCGGAAACCTTTTGAGGTAGGGATTCATGGATTTAATATTATATTTACATATATTCATAGAGTTAGTATGATTTATCCACTATACCTCAATGAAATTTCCATAATAAATATTGAACCAGAGTACAAAATTTGTATCGATCGTATATTGTTGCTTTATACCGTGAAAATGGTTTGACTCTTGATTTTCTAGATAGATTTATATCTATGAATTTCTTGTTTATAATGTCATTATTGATGTAAATTGGTATATAACATAAAATCAAGATTAATTATAAATTTATTTGGCCAAAGACAAGGAGGAATGTTAATGAATCTGATTGTTGTTTTTATGCTTGGTGATAAATCAAATGGATGCAGTTATGCATTTATAATTGAATAGAATAATTAAATATTGAATAAAGGAATGGTTGTGAAATAAATATAATGCATTTAATGGTTATGAGTTACACTATTTCTTTTAAAATACATGTTCTATATTCATTAAAGATGTGATTTCTCAATGTGTTTAAAGGATGAATTCCTTATTTAAGGCTAAGAGCCTAATTTTTATGTTATTTATTTTCTACGGCTTGTGTTATCGTATGAGCCTGAGATGGCCGAGCCTGGAGGGTTGTTTTGGAATGTGGGGTCAGGGAGGCCCAGTAGTTGTAGTGGAAGCATTGGATGCCTATGGTGGAGAGATGCATAAGTTTATGCATGTGGGTGTTGATGAGGACACCAGATATGATGAAATACATTGGATGTGAATGTTAGATGCTTGTTGAATCTTGTTGTTTGATTATTTTCTTTACATTTCACACTACTTGAGGTAGATTTTCTTGATTACCCTCCTTCTAAAATAGGAGAATATGCAAGTGATATTCTACATTCTATTCCTGTTGAGCTTCTCAAGGATGGATGTTCATATACTCTAGATATAGGTGGAAAATACTTGATGGGTAGTTCATCTACTGATTGTGTTGAACCCTTTATGTTTGTAAGATTAGAATGTTTATTTATAGAATTACTAAAATTGTGTGAATGTGATAATGCTATTAATAAATTATTGAATAAATGATGTTAACCCCTGGGGATGGAGCTTGCTGGGATGCAATTCTAGAGTTATAATTTAAAGGAACAGTGGACTTGTTTTGGTTATCCCTGGAGGGCATGGACCAGGGATGGAATGGTAATGAAATGTAATGTGGTAATGTTAATGGTTAATTAATGGATAAATAATTAATCAAAATAAAGTTAAAATAATTAAAAGGGAGAAGATGATTTCATAAATCTATTTAAATGGTTGTGTGCTTATAGGATATCTAGTCTTATTAGTGGAATCCAGGAATCTGAGAGACGTTAGCTATAGTTGAGTCTAAGAAAATTTTATGTCCATAGTGTGGTTCTATGCTATATTATATTATGTACATTTTTTTCTATAAGATACTCAACCTTTTTGGTTTGGGAAACTGACAACCAGAGGATTCTGAGCCATGGGCGTGTTTTCTCCAACATCCCAATGGGAGGATGGATGGCTGACTACCCCCTTTGGCTCCGCTCTCTTCTATTGGTAGTTACTTGTGCTAGTAGACACAATAGTTAGTTTTCTCCATATATGTGTGTATAGGGATGTAATGGCATGTGGTTATTCATGAAAATATATTCTGGATACAGTTTCTAATGTGCTACTATAGGTATAACATGTATAGGATGTGATGGCTTGAGGATCCTTACCCGGTGTATGGACTATAGTGGCTTGAGTTATAATATCAGACATTCAATATACGTTATGTAGGTTGTGGTGTCTCCCAAAAACTACCTGGATACATTGTTTATGTGGATATGGTGGTTTTCTTACACGAGGTGTATGTTGTGTTGCTTTGCCCAGGTGTCTGTGGACAAGCCTTTTTTAGGGATAGATGCTTACAATGTGCGATATTATGGAAAAAAGAAAAACTAGAGGAGAAGTGGTAGTGTGGTACCCTTGATATTATTTTTTATATTATATACTCTTGTATGTGATACATGGAGAGATTATCCATAGTGAGGTTGGAAAAATAGTATACATGTTTAGGTGATGAGTTAGTTTCAGTTATTATTCACTATGTATTAGCATTCTTTCTTAACTTTTTCACAAGTGGGAATGACGAGGATCCTACTAAGTATATTGTTATAATCACCCTATGTATATATAAACCTTTTTTTGGGTCATTAGGAGAATGATATCATTCTGGTTACTACTAGATTGGGGATTTTGGAGTTGTTCAGGTTTTGTGGTCGCTACCATTTTACTTTCTTTTATTACTTGTACTTTCCCCTTTCAGTTGTACTAGTTATTGAATGACATTACATATGTGCACCTAGTCATATTTTATATTGTATCCTTATCAGTAGTTGGTTGGTGTTTGTATTATATCTCTCTTTTTCATGTGTTCTCTTAGATGGAAACACCTCCCATTTGTGTGTTTACTATACCCTCGGTGCTAGTTGTCATATTCGGACCTACTGGAGGTGTGACTCAGGGGTCAATATATCTCTTCTCACATCGTCGGCCTAGGAGATGTACTCTTTTTTAGAGGGTTTCATAACAAATTATTACACAATAAATAATTTTAATTGATAATTTGATATCTAATTATTGATTTTATTATAAAATTTTATACATATTAATATGGGGGTAAAACAAGAATCTAATTGGAAATTTTTTGTTCCAGAGTAGATGATGATCATACGATACATAGATTATTTCTCATGAACCACTTTACTAGTTGTGATTGAATATCATTTCCCTTATCCAATTGGAATATGAGGATGTTTATTTCTATATTCATCCCAACCCCTTTGATTTGTGAAATATTTCATTGTATAGAAAATACTACATAATTTCATGAATGGTATTTTAGGTTGTACATGAGGTAATAAACTTACTCTATCTATTTGATTATACGGGAACTCTATAAAAAATCATCATTCATGTACTTGATTCCTTTCTATTCCATTATTAGATAATTCTCTCATTCCATTTTGCAAATTAGTCAAGTGATTCTTCTAACATTTTAGTAATATAGGTGATATAATATTCATTAATTCATGTGACATGATATGGAAACTCATGTAAGAAAAAAATAAATGATTCAAAAAAGAATAAGAAAATCAAAAAATTATAAAATTACAATAATATCATGAGGTAGAAATGTCATCATCCATGGGGATGAAGAACTAACACTGTGTTCAAGAGAATAATAACAAATAAATAAATGATATTTTTATACACACTAGAAACCTATCTTGAATAATATTATAAAGAAGATGGTGAAAAAAGTTACAAAAACCACATAGTAAGATCAATGTGTTAAAGGGATGGGTGGCTAGTGGTCCCCAAATGAACAACAAAACATTATCTAATGTTTGAATCACTACAAATACAATGTCAATGTCCACACTATTATAGTGACATTTTATTGTATTTGGTTATGTATACAACATTTGTTCATAGTTTGGAAGTTCCCAATGTTTTGTTTTTTGTGGAACTTTGGCCCCTGAACCCCTGATTAGGCATGTGCTTTCTCATAAAACCATAGAATCCTTATTTTAGGAGTAATATCCAAGTGTGTATTATGGTATTCTAGAAATTATCCAATCATTATCTAATGATCTGGATACAAGATGAAAACAATAATTATCATTAGAGTTTCAATAAACTCAATATCCATTTTCTACCTATAAAATCCTTTTCCAAACTGAGATTCACCCATTTCCATTTCCACCATATGTTCACGGAAAATGATTTCTACCCAGTTAAAAAAATACCTAGTAGACAATACATTTTGAATATCTAGTTTTGGAAAAAAATGGAATCACCAATGTCTCTTTCAGGGTCAATGAAATACTAGATGTTAACCTTTATTATCTTCTAAGGTTGTCTTCAAATATTTCATTAGATTAATTTTCCTTTCTCTCTAGCTCAAGGAAGTATATATCAATTTTAGTGTGACTGGCTGAAGGGAAATAATAATTGAAAAATACCCAATTGAAATATTTATATTTCATGGAGTGTATTTCCTTATTGGAAACTTCTTATTTATCATATATCTCCATTATTCATCCTCACATTCCAAACAAAAAATAGATAAAACAACATTTTCATGGTTAAAGCATCAAAGGATAGAAAATATATATTTAAATATCACTATATATTTCATAAAAATTAGTAGAATATAAGACACATAGAAGTATATTGGGTGTATTCATATAAAGGTCCCAATTTCATGTTTCTCCTCTAATAACATTCTTAGTAGATCAAAATGATTTTGGGTACTATTCATAAGCTATAAGTGCATATCCATGAATTTTTTTTATTCTATATTCATTCTTATTTGGTTACCCATTTGGAAACTTAGTGAACTATAAATCCCACTCATTATTTACATGATTCCTCATCATTCCATCTAATTTTTAATATCAAATGAGTTAGTGTGATTATTATGTAATAATGATTATATTAAGGGATCATATAATTAGCGAAATCAACCCTATGATATCCTGATTTATGAAAATTGTGAAATTTGTTTACCATATATATATATGTTGGTTCGTCATAGTTTTTTTTATATTGGGATATGTTATATTTCATAAGTAAAAATCTAAAAATAACTAAACCACATTATAATACAATCTGAATCGCCTCATACTTGTGATCCAAAATTTGATGCCAAAGTGAAAACATTACAAATATCAATTAACACTAAATGAGATGAAATGATAATAGAACACAAATATTATAAATATTTTTAATAATTTAGTAATTATGTATCACAATTTCAAAAATAATCCTAGAACCCAATGGTTTGATGTATTTATATATTAGCTTTAGGATCTTATTTATGAAACAATTTTAAAATATTACCTCAAGATTCCGTATAAATGTTATAATTTTAGAAATTTAATACCTAATGAAATTATTATTTTCATATACAATTGGAATATATGAAAATGGAGAGATCATATCATTAGTAATTTAATAAAAAGATAGAAGGTATAGATCCTAAGTTTTCATAATACAAACCATCAGGTTCAGTAACATTATTATGGTGTGTATAAAAAATATAATAGAATTATTCCTAATAAGTAATATATTATAATTAAAGAGTCATGGAATAAGTATTTTGAAATAATATAATAAAATATTTAAAATAATGACATAATAGAAGATATTCAAGATCCATAAAATCATAACTTAATAACAAAAAAATTTCACAATAAATAGAACTAATTTCATAAGTCAAGTTTATCCAGGGTGATATCACTCAAAAAAATGGACTAGGTTAACCTCCTATCCATAAAATAGTAAACATGGGATAACCGACCATGTACAATTATGATCTTGGGATACTTATTGTGTACCCTTTTGTTTATTGGTTGTGACCAATTTCCACTTTTTTGGATTTGGCTAATACTTTGGTAACCTTTGGGATCGGCTACTACCTATATAACCTTTTTAGCTTGGGCTAATACACATGTACACTTTTATGATCTACATACTACTAGTACACCCTTTTGTTATAATGATTCTACTCATGTACCTTTTAGTATTAGGATACTACCCATGTACCCATTTTATATTTGTATACTACATGTGCACCCTTTTAGGATTATCCTGCTTCTCATACACCCTTTTCAACATATGGTACTACCCATATACCCTTTTGTGCTCTTGAGATATAAAACATTACCCAATGAATTTGAGGGTAATATCATTCCCACCCATCGCATAATAATAAATCATAAATAATTGTTACCTAAGTATATAATAACATTCATAATTCCACCATATCATAATTAATACTTTATAAGGAAACATGTTTCATGATAACATCCATAAGATATTATCATACTCTAATCAATAAAAGAAGGATGGTTATATTAGTAGATAATATACATAGTAAAGAATAAGTTTCATTAAAACATGTTAACATGGATTAAAAACACTGTTGAAAGAGAATTTGAATTTTATTTCAAAAGTATGAAGAAATAACATTTTCTTTTGATATATTTAGCATTAAAAAGAAATAATTTATAAAAATTGGAATTGAAATTACATTAAAAAACATAAAAACATAGAAAAAATTCCACTAAAATTAAACTAACAATGATTTTTGAAAACGAAACAGTACAAATTGTTTTTGAAAATATATTCCTTTCACACTTTTGTAAATAATGAAATCATTACAAACTATGTAATGATGAAAATTTTTAAAATATTAATTTAAAAAATTGTAAAATATTTCAAAAAATACTGATTCCGACCTTTATATATCATTGAAATATTGATAGGTAAAAATGTAAAAGAAACAAAGAACATGCTCATGAAGGAGGGAGATTCTCATCTGATATATGTAGGCCTGTTAGTTTCCACATTCAAGGGGATTTATTTTCGAATGTTCTACCAATTAATGATAAAATTTTAATAGGACATGTAAATTAAAGAAATAAAAATGGGAGAAGATAATATATGGTTTTTAATGGATAAATAATAAACATTATCTCTAAATACGTGTTATTAAATATACTTACTAAAAATTAAATACTTTTATTTCTATAATGCTTTATTTTTAGGGTTGGGTGAGAACCAAAACTGAACAAATAGAAAGAATAGAGTTTAAGCTTCATATGAAATCAATGCATCATTATTTAACATTATAATAAGTTAGTGGGATGAACCCATTTCAAACTCTTGTAAATATAAAAAAAATTATCGTTGTCTCATATTTAATAATTATGATAAATTAATTGTAAATATTTACACTATATTTATATTTTGTTCTTTGTTAATAATTTCTATAATTGAAGTCATTGAAATTATAATATCCTGAGTGTTGATCCATGATATATGTTCCCAATTTTATCAACAAGTTTCATTCTATCTAATATATTTTAGAGTAATCAAATGATGAATTTATATTCTATACATCTACCTCCATATTTTCCAAGACATATATTATTATATCTAAATCTAATACAATAATGTAGAACCTTTTCTTTTCTTTTACAACTACATCTCCATAATTATGTTAAAACATACTAATAAATGCACATATAAGGACCTGACACAAAATGGGAAGGTCTTTACATTCTTCATTTTCAGGAGTTTTTTACTCGATACTAGTATTACTTTTATATTATATTTTCATTGCTACATCCAGTAACATTCCAATATTATCTTCCAGTACTATTATTCATTTTCTTATTGACTCCATTAGTTTATCAAACACTTTGTGCTGATATTTGTCTCACAACTATGAACTAGGGTTTTTTCTCACAAATCTAGTGACCATTGGTTTAGTTATGTTGGAATAATCCTACTTTTTCCATGTTTTTCTCATTTTTCACACTGAATAACATCCCAAATGAAATTATATAGTTATATATTTTTTTCTTCATGAATAGAAAATATAATTAGCATACATATTTGATCCATATTTTGAACCATCCTTTGAGGGATTCATTTTACATTGATTATCATATTAAGCAGAACCAATACTATTGCTACTCTATATTCCCTCAATATCTAGACTCTTTCCATGATTTGATTTCATATTCTAGTTTTTCTAACATTATTTCCATCCATTAGAGAAATCATTGTAAAAATTATTTTCACTATAACCCATGATTATTTTTTGAATCCAGCCTTATTGAAAATCATAATCATACCCAAAAAGTTTGATGGAGAATTTCATTACACTAGACTAACTTCTACCTCTCTCAACTACCCCTTAATATCTAGACAGAGTGATGTTGATTTTCAATGAAATACATTGTTATAATATGTTTTATTAGGAATTAATTTACCAACAATATAAAGACAATCATCCATTTTTAGTCACATTATATCTTATTTCACAATCGAAACATAATCTATGGTCCCATACCCCAACAATGTAACATTACATCTGAGACCTTCACATCCATATTGAATCTATGTTCCATGAGATTTATATACCATTAGGCCATTAGAATACATAGATAGACTCACCCTGATTTATTATAGTTGTAAATGTATTACTTGGTTTCTATTATAGACAACTTCTTTATTTAATATTTAAAACCATTTATAGAATTTATAGATGTATACATTATTATTTTGAGAGTATTCCACCATATCATCTCACTAACATGGAAACAAATCACTGGAATATTCCATAAAATTTAGATATATTATAAAGACCCGAACTTATTACATACATAATCTTGAGTTTATTCAAGAAAACACTACCTTTTACATTGAGGATATTTTCAATTTTAGAGATTTAGATAATGAAGACAAAACATTCATAACATTACACATTGTTAAATAGTGGATACCATAAAATCAGTTTCCATTTTCCTCAGAATATAATACATTAAAACTTAAAACAAGACTCCTTGACAATTCTTCAACATTTAACATGTCTTCCTTGTATTACTCATCCATTAACCTGTGAAAAATCATTTAAAAACTTGGGATGAGCACAAAAGTTTAGTAAGGTACAAAAAAGAAGGAAAAATCACATTAATCCATGAATACGCATGACGTATGAAAACATATTCAAAAGACATTATTTCCACCCATAAATACTTACTTTGTGT
This sequence comes from Viscum album, assembly GCA_963277665.1. Taxonomy (NCBI): domain Eukaryota; kingdom Viridiplantae; phylum Streptophyta; class Magnoliopsida; order Santalales; family Viscaceae; genus Viscum; species Viscum album. The sequence continues at coordinate 877,272 of CAUJRU010000208.1, forward strand.
AAAATGTGATTTAAAAAAGATCCACACAAACATAAATTTAATCATAGAGGTATCTTGGGGAATTACATACATAATCTGGTAACCATCTTGGCTACCTTAAAATTTTTAACCCTCACGGCTACCTTACTTTGTGTAACCATCACAGTTACACTTGGAGTAACCATACGGCCAACCTCCAACTTACTCATACCCAATGCATTGGAGGGAAATATAGGTCCCAAAATTCATCATAAACAATGCCCAATAACCAAAAAATAATCATACAACATAAACAATAGAATAAAAACATTTCCTTTGAATCTTATAAAACAGAATTTTAAAGAGGATTTTAGAAGAAAAGTCCCTTATAAACATCATATACTTGAATTGAGACTTAATAGAGTTGATGGAATATGTATATACTCTGTAAATACACATAATTAAACATAATATAAACAGAACCCATCACACAAACAATTTAAATAGCACATAAATTATAAAGTAGAAGGTTAACCCAAAGAATGGAAATCAGGTTAAGAATTCCCTTACCTTAGGCTTTTCTTACATAAAAATTGTTTAAACCTCCTTTATAATGGTTAAAAGAGTGTTATTAGTATTTTAAAGAAACATTTTAATGTTTATAACATCTTATATGGTCATTTCATAACCTCATTTTACCCCTTAATTATTAGTATTTTTTTCCTTGCATTATTTTGGGTGAGTTCTTTTGTGATTTTCACAATCGGTTCATGATGAATCGTTCTTGTTGATTGGAAGTGAAACTCCAGAATTGGAATGGAGTAGTATTTACATATTTCCAGTACCATAATTTATACCATTTATTACTTTGATTCTATATATGATAATGACTTATAAGTTAAAACATTAATTATGTTCGTTTAGATCATTTAAGTGGTTCTTTGATAATAACAACCTCATTTAGTCTTATAAATTAGAACCATGAGTACAAAAGAATTACAGAACCATATATGAGTTATAAAACATATATTATAACCTGGTTCAACCATATAAATGGTTTCATGACCAGACTTGAAATAAATAATGGAATGTGAAATTACATCGTCCACGATGTCGGTAATTCAACACATCACGGACAATGTTTTTATTCCTTAAATAAGTGAGAGAGGAGAAGAATAGTGATTTGTAATTTTTCATAAACATGAAAACATCCAGAATATACATGATTCTGGAGATATCATGCCTCTTGGATAAGAGGGGGTTAAGAAAGAAGACAAAGGAATCATGAAATAAAGAAAACATGAGAAATTTCTTACGAAAATTCGGCAGCCTAACGATGTCTCTTAAAATTTCATAAAAACAATATTTATGAGAGGAATGGAATATATCATCATTCATACAAAATTTGGACAGTAAGGGGAAATATTTAATGAAATATCCCAACAAAATACAAAGGGAAATGAATAGAATAACATAAAATGGAAGAAAAGAATGAAAATGAAAGAGGATGTTTACCTCTTGATCTCTTCTCCTTGAGATCCTTCTTCAGGGCTTTGATTTTGGTCTTTTGGTGAGACCAACAGCTCTAGGACGTGGGGAAGAAGATTGGGGAGGTAATTTGGCATAAATTAGACAATGATCAAGGCTTTAGAGGTGTGGGAGGAAGAGGGGAGTGAGGGTGATATATATAGTGGAGGAGGGGAGGTATTTTAGATTATTTTAATTATTATTATAATATTTTTATCAAGACTATGAATAATCTCAAATCAAGTGGCCTTAAATAGTGAAATTATCAAGTGAGTTCGAAGCAAGTGGCCTTGAATCACTTATTATGTCATAAATAGTTCATTTTTACTAATAAATTGATTATACGGTATTTTATCGTATTTCACTATTTACCGAAAATTCAAGAGTTTTAGAAAAATACCAAAAATTTACCCCAACCATTTTTCGACGTATAGAATTCAAAAATGAACTCCATTTTTCAAAAATAATTTTCTAAATATTATTAATTTAATTTTTAAATAAGGTCACAGTTAATTCGAAAAATAACAATATTGAAGTGCAATTAGTTTTATGTGACATTGGAAAATTAATTAAGATCCCATTATCCTATTGCCATGGGAAAATAAAATAGTATTATTATTTACTATTCATGAGGTCATATTACTATTCATATTACTATTCATAAGGGCATATTACTATTCACTAAAAAACATGTTTGTTTCATCAGACTCTAAATAACATACTGAACACAATTGTAGATGACAGTTTCTTGAAATTCAAAACATAGAAGAAATAAAATAATGTTTAACAGATACTTATAAATATATACCTTAAACAAAATTTCAAGCATTTTCAATTTATTTTTAGAAAACCTTGGGAAGTTACATATATGGATTAATAAGATCCTTATAAGAACCCTCATGTCTATAGTCCATGTCCTTTTCAATAAATGCACACAAATGCATGGGGTAAAAATAGTCTTGTTAAAGGTGTAAAAATAAGAAAGATGATGAACAATGGTTGAACTATGACACAAAAATCACTATATAATGAAATCCAAATTCATCACAAACCTTGACTAAAACATAATATACCAGTATCATGAATACTTCTACATCCACTCATATACATTGACTTAATTGGTGACACAAGGACCTCGATCTTATATAAAAATCAATAAGTATTCCAATAAGGTAACCTAGAATTCATAGAATTTTAGGATTTTAAAAATAAAAGGGAAATCCTAAAAATAATTGATATTAACATGGAGGGTAATTACACATAATATGGAAACCATAGACACTTTAGAATAAGTAAAACTAGACTATTCTAATAAAATGATATTCCATTTTGAACTATTAGAATTGAGATCATCAACCACCAAAATGAAATTTCAAAATTAAGGATGATGCAACAACCAAATTAGAGTGTTATCTATCAACAAACAAGATCCATATTGAATCTATCAATAAAATCAACCAAATATTATCTCTATCCAAATTGGGTATCAAGGTAGGGACCCTAAAGAGTCAATTCCTTGTAGAATACATAAAGTGTGAGAGGAATCTTTGGGGCCCCAAACTGTAGTGATGAGACATTTGGAATATGGTATATGAGGGGAAATCTAGTAGAGAAATATGGATGGTGATGGTGGAGATTATTTCCTCTATTTTAAGGAATAAAATGTATCCCACCACCCAAATATTGGATGTATTTTGAGTTTTTCAACCATTGCCACTCGATGAGTCATTTTCATCGTAAAATCCATAAAAATTGCATATATATACAATATTAAATTGCATGTGAGATTATAATTAAACACATAAGGATTTAGTAACATTAAAAATTAAAATACATTATAATAGAAAACATAATATGTGATTATAAATCACTATAATTTCAAGAAACTTATATTAATAAAACTCCATGGGGTATTATATACACTACAGAAACAATAATGGTGGTGAATATGGAAAATATCTCCAAGAAGGAAAATTGATAGTGGAGATCCCGTATATTAACTCCAGGTATTAATAAAATAAATGAAGTCTTCTATAAAATAAATTTTACTGTCCTAATAACTTATTAGAGAACCTTATTTATATTTATTACATTTTATAATGTTCCCTTATAATTATTCATTGAAAATATATTTATTAATTATTTTTTACTTTTGGAATTATATTATATTAAATTATATTCTTTAATATAAGTCACATAATAATAATTTCAATCCACATTCTATGATACCAAGTTCATCATTCTCAAATTCTTCATTATATGAGAATATAATATCCATAATGATTTATTAATTTCAATGTTAACTCCATTGTTTTATAGAACGGTTTTCCAAGAAAAAATATATAATTCACTTGTTTTGACAATTTTTATGAATAAAAGATGGATTATTTATAATAATTTTCATAAAAATAATACTATTCTATTACAAAATATATTTCATTTTCTACCATATATTACTAGTATTAGTGCCTTGATACTCATTTATGTTGTAGATGTTGAAAATTGTGTAGCATCGTTTTAGTAGGTGGTAAAACTGACCCAAACAAGGACATGTTTTATTAACGAATGACACATAAAATATAGTAATATAATTGTCATTTTTGGACCCACTTGTTTGAATCAAGGTGTGATGTATAATAAGAACCACCCCTTATATATTGTCTCATGATGAACAAAAACTCTCTTCTATTTTCTTCAAAAAGATAATTATACATGGATAAATAAAATCATGCAAGAGACACAATAATTTTACATGGTTCACCCTAATCAACATAGCATAATGAGAATATAAAGGATGAGTGACAATGTAAAAAAACCACTATACCACACTGTTTCTATGATTTTTGAAGATGAATCGTTGTTCCCATCTAGAATAGAAACATTAGAAATTTGAAATCTTATATATCTCCCTTTAGTAAAGTGAACACACTACCCCTTCATAGAATTATTAATATGACCTGGGTAATCTACGAAGTGGTTTAAACCAATGGAATTATATCATGACGCTCTATTTTTACATGGTAGATAAAACCAATTGTTTTTGTTTGATTTTCTCTATAAGAAGCTACTTCACTAGATATTCTTCTAATTATATACAATATTGTTCACTATAATATAAATCACCATACTTTCCTCCATTTGATACCTCTATATTATCTCCCCTTGTACTATTCACAAGATACCCCCACATAGTTTCCACATATAATTCCTCATATTATCTACCCTACCCCTTCCTTATTTTACATACTATCTTTTGTGGTCCTTATTCACCACATAGTTCCATGTGGGGACTAATTACACATACTCACCTTAAAATAATGTTCTCAAAATACCATTCAATATTAAGAGAAACACCCAAAAAACAAATACTCTATTAAATAATGATCAATTCTTAATAAATTTATTAACATGTACTTTTATAGGAAATGCGATACAAAAAAAATGATAATCAATTTTTTTTGTTATATACAATTAGAAATAAATATATTCATGGTACCCTCATAGTATACAATTTTTACCAACATATAACCCTAAAAAATAAGTTTCTTGCGTAGTTTAAAACCAATATTTATAAAATATTCCATGCAGCCATCCAAAATCATCATCAAATCACCACAAGAGATATGTTCCTCAAAAAGTAATGATATCCTCTTTCAAAGTAGAATAATAATATGTGTATATAATAAACTTATTATGTAGTTATTATAATTATTATGTCGGCCAAATAGTTATTATTTTTAAATTTACCATTTGATATTTTTATTAATTTAATGAAAAATTTAACACTAAAAAAATTTATATACTGGGAATGATCGTCATTATCGTCTCCTTCTTCCAAGAACCCGTTATGACTTTAACAACTAGAAATGTAAAAAATCATAGTAGAAAATAAATATTGAAAAGGAATATAGGGGTATTTTTATAAATATCCCCTTTTAATATTATTGAAAATACTAGAACCCTTGATACCACTTCAACACACTTATTTTGTAAATCTTGAACACCTAATTCTTCAACAATCATTAAAATCATACAACTTTAGATATTTATCTTAGATTTAATCAATACATACCCTAAGTCCACATGAGAAATGATCAATATGAGAAGAAAGAGTAAAAATTTAATTTCAAAAATGAATAAAATAACTCTTGATCCCATCTATTAAAACTTTCTTGATAAAAATTATTGAATTAATTATAATAGATATATTGTATCTATAATGATGAAATATTCCTAAAAAAATCCTTGTAAAATCTTTTCTTAAAAACCATAGATTCATCTTTCAACATAAGTCATTAATGAAAAAAGAGCTTCATCATCACCATATATAAAAACTCCACCAACATCCCTATTTCACATGCTTCAACATAGATGTTTGCTCCCACATTTATTGATTTACTCATCCACATATAATTATTGAGAAAACTATTCCATTTTTCTGAAAAATATTTCTCCCGATTTTCCAATGAACCCAATGGTCACTCTATTTTATTCTATAAAAATAAAATTAATATTTATTATCCCAAATGAGATTTTATAACAGAATTCATTGAGTGGGGTTATATAGAAAAATATTTCAAGTGTGGAAGGTTTTATAGAATCTGAGATCTCATCCACTCATTTTAATAAAGTGATATATGATTTTGAAGTTCTTAGACTATGAGTGAAAGAATGTTTTTTTTCTAATGTGGAAAGAATAAATATTATAACTATTAATTTAGAACATTTTTTTATATTTAACTACCATGTCTTCAATCTACTTATTTATCCCTAATAATTGTGTACATTCTTGTGTCTTAACAATCTATTCATCCTCTTTTTTTGTTAGTTAATTTCAGTATAATTTCATACAATTCCAATAAATTCAAAAACCAGTAAGAATGAATTAAAATATTTATGTATAATTTCAATCTACCTATGAACTGTCACAATATGTATCTATATATCCCAATAACTCATTCAATGATTTCTTGTTTTGATATTAACTAAAATCCATTATTCCTATGATACATCGTAGTATTCTTTTCAATATAATTATGTTCTTTTATTTGGGATTTCATTGATACTTTGTAACATAAAATGTAGAAAATAAAATTTCAACATATTTTTTGTCAAGTACATTGTTATTCCAATGATCTTTCTATATTTTATGACCTTGAACATTATTCAATTTCAATTTATGGAAAATGTTGTCTAATTAGTAAACAAAGTTTTCATATCCTTAGGATCCTTCATTCCAAATCTTATCAATGCCTCATTGGAATATTTATATTGAGATATAAATGTACCATTCCATACTTTCACCACCAACAAACCAATTGAAAAAATCATCTCTCCAATCATTAATATTTCTTACTTGAAATTCATGGATTCTGTATGTTATTCTCTATGAACATCATTTAATCAACAAAAAATTATGTCATCAATATACACTAGCACCTCATCCTTAAATTATTCCCCTTATTTATATATATATTTCAATAAAATCCACCATGATAGAAACTAACCATTATAATGTATTGGTCTGATCCTAAATACCATTCTCTTGGTGAGTACTTCAAACCATAAAAATCCTTCTTAACATTGAAACAATTATTCTCATGATCATGAATGAATGAACTATCCATAAAAACTGAATTTAAATTTCACTTCTGTAGTTTGGAATATTTTAATTACCACCAACCTTTCCATATGTGTAAATATATTATCAAAATTGGTTCACTAAATTTGGGGGCATACCTTTCACACCAATCATGCTTTATTTTGATTCATCATTTCATCTACATTTATATTTGTATAAAAGACTAACTTTTAAATTATTACATTCTTATATATTTAAATTTTAATTGGCACCTAGGTCTTGTTCTTATGTATTTAATCAATATATTAATTCATCTCCTTAATCCAGATATCAAATTTAGTATTTTCCTCAAAAACAATATTGTCTAAAAGTATGATTGAAATAATGTATACAATAGATATATCATTCTTCACATTTTTACAACCATTACTAATCAATGAAGATTTTATACCTATCATTTTCATCTCATAACGTCTTATTATTTGTAGGTGTAGATCAAACATGATAATTATCATCATCATTATCTTCTTCTAAGTAGGGATCAACCTCATTTTTTCACCCTAATATACTAACCACATCATCACTCTGATCAAGAAACTACTCATTGTGTTATTGAATATTTTGGTCATTCCCCAATATACATACATCATTGTTTTCAAAAAGAATTACTAGAAACTTATGAATATTTTATAATATTTTCATATACATGGGTATATATGGGATATATCTTCATCTATCTTAGATTCAATCATTATTTATTTACCATAATTATAATGAAAAAACATATTTTCAAATATTCTAATGTATTTCAATGTTATCATATTTCAATACCACTACTCATGTATAGTATTTTCTATTTCAAAAACAAGAAATCTCATTTAAAAATATAAACTAATTGAAAAAATACTTCCTTCAAATACATGTCTTGTAAGTCCATCCGATAGTGAATCATACTAGACATTTTGTTTATTATTAAATTTATACTATCATCTAGACCATTTTGGTGATGATTTATTACTATTGATACATGGTGACTCATCCCATGTTTTTTCACCATAATTTTCCACCTGGTTATTAGTAAACATCATTCCATTATTTGATTGGAACTTCAGAATATAGTATCCAAACTTATTTTCAAACTTCCTTGGATACTGTGTAATATGTATAAACACCATATATTTTTTATTGATGATATAATACCATCATATCTTATTGAAGTTAGTTGTAAAGACGTATATTTTTACAACATATCTAACTTTTTTATGTCTTTTGATGATTCAAAAAATACTTAATTTTATTCAAATTAGTTAATTTTATGTGTTTCATTATATATATTCTTATAATAATTAAGTTATTTATTTATAATGAATTTATTGTATTTGAATATAACGTCATATAGTATGGAAGATCATAGTAGTCTTAATTATCTTACATTGTGTGATTATCTTACATGTAACATGTTTATCTTATAGTGAAAAATTAGTTTCTTCTTTAAAAAAAATCTAAAAAAATGTATTTTATATTATGGATGTTGATATTTATCTTATTTTTATTATAATTTAGTAAGCACCATTGTAAAAACGTTATAGGAAGCCTTTTTTGTTAAAAAAATTAACATTTATAAAATTTTCAACTAAAGAAAATAAATGGATGGCCTGGAAATAAATTTTCTTACTATAGTAAGAATTTATCATACGAGGATAAATTATCATATAAAAATAGAATAATTTTACTCAGAAATAATTTATCTTATGAAATAGTCAAATTGTGTAATTCTACACATTTTAAGATATGAAGTGTTTTTACCTTATGAGGATGCCTAGAAATTTTACTTTTGAGGACAAACCTATTATATTTTTATATTATAGAGTGTAAGATATTATGTTGATCATTATGATTACATAGATTCTTTTTTGAATAATCATCTAAAATTTCGTTTCATGACTTTAAGAATATAAAAAATAATTTTTCTAAATAAATAATGATCAATTTTTAAAAATTATAATTTTTCTATTAAAAGAATTATCTGAAGAATAATATTTTTAACACTATTGCCACTGTATCTTATTCAATATTTTGAAAATAAGGAAAATTTCATCTAAGAACCTTTCTTATAAACTTTTGAAATGAATTTTCTTCATAAAATTATTAATATCTATTATTCATAAGTTCAAAATCAAAGGGGGTATAAATAGAATAGTTTTGGAATTCATGAAATAGAGATAGCTATATACATATATATGAACACTCTGATAATACAAAGAAAAAAATTGGAAATGAAATAGAACTTCAAAAAATATGTTTGAAACCTTAAAATGGATGAAGGGGAAATAATTTCCCAGATGAATATAATACTCAATGGTATTGTTAATAATTTCATATATTTTGTAATTCCAATTACTAAGCCTGATCTGGATCATAAATCTTTATGAGTTTTACCAGCTTTTTGGAGTAGAATGATAGATTCCATGAGACACACTATAGAGGAAATAAATTTCAAAATAAAATATCATATTATAACTCTTATGATATATAAGAAAAAATGGGAACTAAAGCTATATGATTTAAAAAAATAAAAACAAAATGATACTTTGATGGTTATTATGTATAAATATGAAAAAAAAAACTGTAAATATATATCTGAAACATATGAATAAGAATATTCCTAAAAAAATTCTGTAATAGATAATTAACATGAATATTTTTTTTCAAAATAGTAAAATAGTTTATAATAATATAATTTGATTCAAAAGACCAATAAATAGGTGAAAACCCATGGTGGAAATTATAAAGAAGTAAGAATTTAGGAGTTAAAAAATCTTGGAAACATAAATCCATATTACCCTCAATTCCATGATACTAAAAAGTATGAATTTTTTTTCAAGAAGTCTGGATATAATGTGTAATTATTTAAAGATATGAAATCTATATAAAGCTATTATGATTACATTAGTGATTATTTATCTTCATAATCAGATGCTAAAATCACTAATCACAATACCATCATGTGTTTTATGGAATAATTAGATGAGGTGCACTATTATTATTCATATGAGTATGTATTTGAGTCCAAACATGAAAATGTCTCATGTGAAGAATCAAATGTTTATTGGTCCATATTAAAAAATATGTAAGAAATCTTGAAAAATAAAAATAAATATCTAACAAAGTCATACAATTTATTAATTAAGATTAAATCATGAGTAAAACTTTTATATTTTAAAATGAAATTCGAAATGTCAAATTCATCATGTAATGAACATACTATAATAATTTAGAACCTATATATATATGTTCAAAACATAAAATATGTTATACATGGTTTAACTAATTTTTTATTACCTAAAAATATTTGTAGTCCAAACCAATCTAAATGAGAAAATTTTGGAATATGAAGTGAATCTAAAAAGCCCAAATTTTATAAAAACATTTTCTTCCCTAGTTTTAAAAATAAAAATCAATATATGTTACTTTTTCAATATAAAAATGTATAATATTATACCAATATATTTCATTTGAAAAATTTTCAGATTTTTGGAATCAAAAATTCATTTCTTATATAAAGTTTTTAAATGGACACTATTGGATTTATATGACAACACAAATAGATTTATATTTCCATGTATTTTGTAGGAAACATATTAGTTCCCCATAGTATTTGAATAAAAAAATAATTTATTTTTCATTGTATGGAACTATTTATATGATAATAATGATTTTTTTCATGGAAAGTTTATATTCAAGACACAAGAGTGAGAATTTCTCTATCATTCACTCACTATCCAAGATCTATGGATGTTATTGCACATTTTGTGATAATGGAAAAAAATAGTTGGTATTTGCTCTATTGGAAATCAATAATAATTACTCATTAATAGAGTAAATTATTTGGAACTCTATAAGTACAAAATAATAAGTATTTTTCAGATTTAATAATATGTCTATTTAGTTTATTTTTATAACACTTCCTTCTTAGTTATCAAAGAAAATTATCTCAACTGTACATCACTAAGAAAAGATAATATCTACATTTTATTACATAATTACTTGTATAAAAAAATTGAATTATTTTAATGCTAATGTAAATGAAGCATGGATATTATACATAAGGCTCGGGCATTGTAATGTTTATTCTTTGAAAATGATATCAAAGTGATATTTGATTTATGATTTTCATAATATTAAATTGGATAAAAACAATGTGATGATTTTAAAATGGGAAAGAAACCTACGCCATATTTTGACCTAATTAAAGAATGTTATACTTATAGACCAAGAGACATTATATATATGGACTTTTCTAGACATACTAGAATAACAAGACTTTATGGAAAATCATTTTTTATGTGTTTATTAATAATATTTTTAGATTTACCTATATTTCTTTCCTAAAATTTAAGATTGAAGAGTAATTTTTCGTTAATAATTTTTTTAACCTTGTCATAATTGAAAAGGGAATCAAAATTATATATTTAGTAAGTGATCATTGGGTATATTTTGATAATAATGAAATTAATTCCTTATAGAGATGCATTTGGCGGCCACGTTTAATAATGATGATGTTCTCGATTAAGGTGTTATATGGGGCCCACCTCATATTGTAACATAAATATGAGCCTTTTATGTAATGTTCCTCGATGGGTCCCATGCCACACCTTAATCATCCACTTCATCAAGCATACATGTGGTGACTGAAACTCTCTCTAATATATAGCCACAAGGTAGGAACTATCCCCTACCATATGAGGTTTTATTCAACCTATTGTCGTAACACAAACTTGATACCACCATCATAAGAGTCCTCCAAGGAGTATTAATAGTACCACTTCGCTAACAGATCAGTGTTACTTGTAAATCTCTTTGGTGGAATCTTATCTCATAGGTCCCAAACTGAAGTTATAAGGGAGGTAGAATAAAACCCATGATGGGAGGGGAGAGTTCTTACCACATTAGTGTACAATGTAGAGGATTTTGGTTGGAACGTGTACTGTTGTTGTCATAGATGATCGAGTTGTGGAATGGGGCCCAATGAGGATAAATACAGAAGAAAAAAACACCATAATCATGTTCACACATGGTGGTTGAATGCCAATCCACTATATAGCCATGTGGTATTAACATTCCCTTATCATCCGATATTTTATACACCATACCCCATAACTCGAACTTGGGAACTATAGAATAGGAGTCCACCAAGGAGTATTAAGAGTACCATTAGGCTAACAAATCAGTTGTAATCATAATTCTCCTTGGTGGACTCTTATACAAGAGTTCTCGAGTTTATGTTATGGGGGGAATAAAAACCTCATATGGAATTGGAGAGTACCTTCTACATTGGTGAATAGTGGAGAGGCATTTGGATGCAATGTGTAAGCCTGGTGGGGTGGAAGATTGTGGTCTATAATGGAAGATACTATGTTTTGGTACATAAAAGTCTTATTTTTTATATAATGAGCCGCAGTGGGCCCCACGCCACACCATAATCAAAAAGTTTATCGAGATTACATGTAGTGATCAGAGGCCTCTCCACTGTACAGCCATGTGGAAGTAATTGTCCCCGAACATAGGGAATTTTATTTCACCTCCTATATAACATGAACTTGATAACTCTTTAATAAGAGTCCGCCAAAGATAATTATGAGTACCTATAAGATGTTGGTCCAATGGTACTTGTAATTTTCCTTTATGGACTCCAATTCAAGAGCTCTCTAGTTCTAGTTATGGGTGAGGTGGAATAAAACCTCAAAAATTATTGGAGAGTTTCTTCCATGTGGATATATAGTAAAGAGGAATTTAGCCTTGACGTTTAAGGCTGATGAGGTGGCTAATTGCGCTATGGCGCGAGGCCCGTCAAGGATATTGAAACAATGTCCAGGTCATAATGTTCATATTTAAATAAAAATATTTTAATAGTTTATCACAATTTTATTCTTGGTATTATATATACAACATGATATCAAATATATTATATAAAGAAAATAAATTCTATAAATATATGGTTTTACATAGGATACCACTAGATACATTTGTTATACATTTATGATATTTTGAATAATTTCTATTCTAAAATTTTTTTTATCATTTGTGGGTCCTATTAATGAAGTGAATATAAAAGGAATATCAAATTTTGATTGGGATAATTAAATGTGACTCATACTAGAACATTTAAATATAGTGCTATAATAAAAACATTACTGGTATAATTTGATGCCATGTAAGATTACCATATCATAGTGGACATATATTATACATAATATTCTTAATTTAATCATTATATCTAAAAAATTCAATCAAAATATTAGAAACCAAATGTTTAGTAATTTTAGAGGTTAGATAAAATATCATAATATTTTGTAATAAGTCATTACCATTTCCCCAAAGATATTCAAAATATTCTATCCTAATATAATTTTCACTTCTAAAACACTTATTTACTTATTTTGAAATGGATACACAAGAAAAGGGTAGGAAAAAAATAATATGTAAGGATAAATATAAGAAATAATAATTGAAGATCCTAATTGATCAAAATTCAAACATGTAGGTATAGGAATATATAAATTGTGTTTAGAAATAGAATAAGAGACTAATAACCAATAAGAAATATATCATAAATCATGATTCATGTCATCTATATTTTTGAAAAACATGAGACACGAGTCATATTAGTGAAAAAATGAATCATTAGTTATGATCCATGAACCATAATATAATATAATAAAAATATGTTTTGAAATGAAACTAATAACCTATGTCGTGGTTAACAAAAAATTAATTCATCACATAATTGAAATAATTACCCACATACCAATAATGTAGCAAATTATGGATAAAAATTCATGAACCCTTTAATGATTGGGCTTCCACACATCTATCCTTTTCGTATTGGTCTAGTACCCGTATAGCCTTTTAGGATTGGACTACAACTAATGTACCGTTTAAGGATTTAAATACCACATGGGACCACTTTAGTTTTGGGATAAAACTCATGTACAATTTTTGACTTAGGCTACTACCATTGTACCCTTTTTTGTCTTGGGATACTATTCATATACCTGAATAGTATTGGTCTACTGACCATGTACCCTTTGAGATATAACTACTGCCCTTGTAACCTTTTGATCTCATGATATATAAATATTTATCCAATTCTTTGCAGGGATATATCATACCCACCAATCAAAAAATTACAATCAAAAGTTAAGTGTACATTATGAATATAAAAACATTTATAATTTTACAACATGTTAATTAACATATGGAAATAAAATTAGATTCATAAACCATTATAAAAAATTATCATAATCAATCTAGAAACATAAAATGGATTGTATCATTAGGGAACATGACCGCTAAATCATAATAAACATTATGTGATGTTAACACAGAAGAAAAATATTTCTATAAGAGCATACTAAAATATATTTTAAAAATAAGATTAAAAATAATTTTCTTTTGATAAGTTTTGATTTAAAATATAATTTATACAATCATTATGAAATAATTATATTTTAAAAATCATGAAAATTTAGGGAGTAATTTTATTCAATAAAATTTTCATCGAATGTGTGAAAATTCTTTCATATGGAAAATGTTTTCAAAATAGAATATATTCACACCTTTTGTAAAGAAATTCAATTTACCATGAGAATATATTGTGTGGAAAATATAAAAAATATTTAATCCCATTATATTAGAAATAAGTCAAAAAATTATAATGTGACCTTATAAATTCATTGAAATATATAGAAGGGAATCCATAATGAAATATAATGTATAGTGTCATAGAGGATAAAGATTTGTATCCCATAATAAGAGATATGGTCGACTCTACTTACTAGAAACCTATTGATGAATTATAAACCAAAGATGAAATAGAAATATGATATGTAAAACCCAATAAAAAACTATTGGGAAATAAAATAAATTTTTCTTAATAGGTAATGAAAAATTATTTCCTCCAAATTGTTGTTCATACGTATATAGTCATTATTTGAATATGATATTACAAGGAAATGCTTATGGATTTGGTAACAGTTATATAAAAACCCATTAAAATAGAATGAATGATAGGGTATTATAAATTAATTGAATTTAATAAAATGTTTAATGATCTATATCCTAGTTTTCTATATACACTATAAAAATAATAAGGTTGGTGAATATCGCATATCACTCAATGAATGGAAATCAAGGTGAGAAGATCATTAACTCTACTCCAGACATCTAGGAATGTGATTTAAATTCATATATAATAAATATAAAAATATTAATAAATTATTTTTGAGACTTATTAATATATATATATATATTAATGTTTTTACTCTTATATTTGGGTTATTCATTATACATATATTTGTTACTTATTATTTTATTTCAACATTGAAAATTATTAATTTTTAATATTTCCCATATGTCTTCTAATAGAGATGTAGATCCAAAAACATTTATACTATTTTCGTCATCCACCAATTATTCTAGGTAAATTAATTAAATTTTAATGATGTAATATTAATTTTCATGTTTATTTAATGGTTTTTTTGGGCATGATTTCCATGATTAAATCCATAATATACATGTTTCGGTAATTTGAACAAAAAGGTAATTTTATATTTATAATGAGTTGAATATTAATAATATAATTCAAGTACCAAAGACAAAAAATTATTTCATTAGTAATATTAGATATTACTAGTGTCATTTCCTTGATACTTATTAATTATGGAGATAGTGAATATAGTATAGAATCATTCATATATATTCTTTAAAAGA
Source organism: Viscum album (assembly GCA_963277665.1). Taxonomy (NCBI): domain Eukaryota; kingdom Viridiplantae; phylum Streptophyta; class Magnoliopsida; order Santalales; family Viscaceae; genus Viscum; species Viscum album. The sequence continues at coordinate 893,110 of CAUJRU010000208.1, forward strand.
ACCAAAACATAGCATGTTTTGCTAATAAATCAGAAACACTGAGTTATATAATAATAATATATTTTTTTCCTAAACACAATGATTTTATTATAAAATAATGATACTAAATAATGGGATTTATTATGATTGGATATAAGAAATTATATAAAAAAGAATTAATAGGAACTCGTTACCGACATTGATGAAATATACCATTCTCACAATAAAATCCATTATAATAATGAACATGGGAGTGTTTATTCTAAATAAAGGATTACATATGTGGAAAGGGAATTTAATAGATAGAAAATATAATTTTTTTCTTTAGTGGCGCAAGGATATGATAGGTCTGGACTGGTAATAGGGGGAAATGTTTGTAGATAAAAATTAATAGAGTTTCCATATATGCTTAAGTATGGTGAGGGTTCAAAATGGATTCAAATGGGAGTTAGGAGAGTTTTGTGATGAAATTTAGTGATAAATATAGGTATTACTTCAAACATTAAAAAAAATAATTATATAATTCATTAATAGGATATTAATTAAAAAATAATTTTTGATATTTTTCCTCTTTTTACCACCTATTTGAATTGTTTATTAATTTTAAAATTGTTGTAATATTTTTACTAAAAATATATGATATACCATCATAATAAATTAAAAATTATATATAAAGTTATTGAATATATTAAATTTAATTAAATTTTTAAATATTTGAAATTTTATTTTTCAATTAATATATAACATATATAAGAAAATATTCTTCTATAGAAAAATGACATCATAAATATTATGTTATATTAATATTCCTTCACATCAATTAACGATTAAATGATTGATAATTGTTGGGAAAAAATCCCGCAAGGTATCATTGAATCATTTTTGAGGTGATTGTGTTTGTTTACAAAGTGGAAATATGTTTGGTGTTTGTTGACAAAGTAAAAAAATTACATAAAAATTTGTTGACAAAGGGGATTTCATGGTCGAATGTCAAGTTCAAGAGTTGTGGTCAGCGATCTATGTTTGACTCAAGAATGTTGACAAAGGAATGGATGATCTGTAGGTGGTACAAAAAGAGCAGATAAAAGGACTTACCGTTTTCCATTGTTTGCCAAATTTTTGGGCCTGAAAATCGAAAAAAGGAGAAAAATGGTTTTGGAAAAGAGACTTGCACACCATATACTTTAAGGAGAGGAAACTTGCACACCTAATGTTTTTCAGGACTAGAAGGTGAAAATATGGAAAAGGAAAATGGTCGTGCAGGTATTGGTGTGGTCGCGCAGGCGACTTGCGCGCCGAGGGGAGACATGTGTGCCATCGCGCAGGGTGACCAAATGCCTATAAATACAGGACCACCCCTCCTCATTTTCAACGGAGTTCATCACCTAGAAAAATAAGAGCTCCCATCGCGCAGTTGTGGAAGTCGTGCAAGTGGTGTGTGGTCGTGCAAGTGGACTTGTGCGCCAGTGTTTGAAGTTGCGCGTTGATTGGTAGTTGTGCGCCAATATTGTCTTGGGCGTAAAAGGGATTGAGTCGCACAGGTTTGTAGGAGTAGAGGTTTGTGTCATGTAGGTAGTTTAGCTGGACCTATGCGCCAGTTGTGACCTGCACGCCGATACTTATGCACCGGGTTAGACCTGCGCGCCAAGTAAGGTTGATTCCCTGGCAGTGTTTTTGGGTTGCGTGGAAGCTGGAATTTTTCCTGATACCTTCAGTGCAAAGTGAGATTCACCTACAGGTGAAAGTTGGACTGCAACAGAGCATCTACATACAGAGGAAGATTCATTCTTTTATGAAAATGAATAGACTTACAGTTCTATAAACTGTGAGTGTATCCTTTCTGGAGTAGTGATGAAAGTAAGAGAAAGAAGGTGATCCTCTCCACTGGCAGTGATCCAGAGATAGAGAAACAGGAGTGACCCTTTGAAAAGTAGTGACCTGACCCTAAACCCTGAAGAGGCAGTGAGCCTGGGACAGAGTGACTGTGCCTGAACCTTGTAATCCACAGCTAGTGAAGTTTAGTGGAATTTGGTATGACCGACAACTTGTCGGTATATGCTCCTTGGATATAGCCCTTAGTGGTGAACCAAGAAAAAATTTATGTGTCCTATAGTTGCTTTACTTTTTTTGTTTTGTGCAATAGGAAAGAGAGAGAAGAGTGTTTTGCTTAACAGCGAAACAATATTAGAATGGGCTTTAATTTTAAATTAGTAATACTCTGATCCCCCCCCCCTCTCAGGGTATTCAACCTTGTGGAACTAACAATTCGTATCATAGGGAAAGGTTGATATTAGTTCTTCTCTCAATGGAGGTCACGAATCAAAAAGGAATTCTGATCTTCCACAGGAAAAAATTTCAGCTATGGAAGAATCAGATGCAACACTACTTCCAATCTTTGGTAATGGGTGTATTCACAGAATCAATGCATGGTATAACAGCAGACATCAATAGTGGTGCATTATCAAAAGCTGAGCATAGAGAGTTTGATGCTGATTCTAAAGCAATCAATGCCTTACGGGGGTCCCTATCCAATCCTATATATACAAAGGTGATGTCTTTCAAAACATCACCTGCCATGAGGGAAAAATTATTGAATATATATGAAGGGGATACAAAAGTCCGAGATGCAAAGCTGTAAGTGTTGTGGAACAAGTATGAAGATTTGCGAATGAACTCGAATGATTCTGTTGATTCATTCTTCGACAGGGTAAATGTTGTAGTGGAAGACATGCGAGGTCTTGGAGATGTTATTGAAGACATAAAAATTGTGAAACGCATCTTGAGGAAACTTCCACCTCGGTTCAATCTGAAAGTTTCTGTGCTAGAAGTTAAAGATCCAAAACATCAGACATTGGATAACCTACACAGCACTCTTGTTTCATATGAAATGAGAAATGATGATAATGATGTTGTAGAAAAGGGGAAATCCAAAGAGGTGGCATTAAAGGCCTTGAAAAGCTAACCATTGAAGACTCTCAAGAAGAAGAAGAGACAGATGAGGTAATGTCATTCCTCTCCTCAAATCTTCAAAGAGGAAAAGGAAAGTTCAAAGGGAAAATAACTCTTGCATGCTTTAGATGTGGAAAGGTTGGACATCTCGCAGCAAGATGCACCAAAAAGTTTAAAGAAGAAAATTATGAAGATGATGTTGAAATTCCCAAGAAGAAATCTTCAGCCTATGTGAAAGGGAAGAAGAAGTTCAAGAGAAATTTCTTCAAGAATAAGAATCTTATTTAACAAGAAATAGATAGTTAATATGAGTCTGAGGTTGAAGAGGTTGAGGAAATATATTACTGTAAAGATCAAGGAGAAAATGATATGGTGTTTGTCGTCGGTATTTCTTAGGAAAAGGAAGAAACTGACGCTGGAGAAGAAGAATAAGAAGTTGAAGGAAGAGTTGATATGGAAGCTGAGTTGGAAGAATCTCTTGAGGAGATAGATGTTTGGAGAGCCAAAACAAAGAAATCCAATAAAGTTGTTCATGATGCCAAAATCTATATGAAGCAGCAGGAAAATGAGAAGTCTGAGTTGTTGGAAGAAATTTGAAAACCCAAGTCATCAACACAAGAGAACTCAGAATCAGTTAGTGAGTGTAAGCTCAAGATTGAAGAATAGAAAATGGAGATCGATGGCCTGAACAGAAAATTGAAAGATCACGCCAAGCATATCGAAGAGCTTGAAGAAGAAGTTGACGGTCTACGGAGGAAAGTTAAAGACCAGGAAAAACCCTTGATTCCCAATACATTCTTGGGAAAGCAGGTTATTCCAAAGATTGAAAATATGAAAGAGGAGCCTAGTAGTTCAGCAGGAAAGAATCAGCAATTGAGTTCAAATGTTAAGGCTGATTCAGGGCTTGATTAGAAGAAACAGTCTATGGCAATTGAAGTCATGCCGCAAGCACCCGTCTCGAGATTGAAGGTTGATCTGGGTACAAAGAAGAATCAGAATATTCAGAGATCCTAAGGTGAAACTCGTAGTGTTGAAGTAACACAAAGGAATGCACCATATACCAGGTTTTATTGTTGTGGAAAGATGTTACACTCACAATATGTGTGTTCCATATCCAAGAGATACTGAAGGGAATAGGAACAGAGGTGGTAGCCAAATAGAGAACGGTTTTCTAGAACATATTTTGAAGTACACTATTTTTGGTGTGGAGGATTCGGGCACATGGCTAGGTACTGAACTTTGTCCATGTAGAGAAATGTTCCAAAGTATAATCAAAACGTATGCAAGAAGAAAATCAATAAACCAATAGGTGAGTTAAAAATGTAGAATAGATTTACGGCTCTATAAGATGAAGTTGGTCGATCATACTCTGATAAAGAACAGAAGCATCAATCCATGCTGATTATGAAGGAAAAAGTATGGACCAAGAAGAAGAAAAATGAGAAGGCTATGGTGATAGAGACTTACCTTAAAGAATCAGATCGCTCTGGTGTGTGGATCCTTGATAGTGGTTGCACATATCACATGATGGGTAATAAGGATCTTGTTACAGGCATAAAATATGAAAAAGAAGGAGTTGTCAAATTTGTAAATGATAAAGTCCTAAATATTGTTAGATTAGGGGAATCCAATTTTGGGGGCAAAGAAATGAGACGTGATGATGTCTTGGTAGTAGAGGGTCTTAGTCATAACTTGCACAGTGTCAGTCAACAATGTGACTCTGGGAATTCTATCCAATTTACCAAGAAGATGTGTGTTGTGAAAGGAAAAGATGGAGGAGTTGTTCTGGAAGGAAAAAGGACAAAGGAAAATCTTTACCTTGTAGGTGGGGAAGAAGATACATGCCTTTTATCCAAAGAGAAAGAAAACCAACTATGGTATAAGAAACTTGGTCATCTATGCCAGCCATCTATGTAAGATCTGGTAAAGTGTGATGATGTTATGGACCTTCCCAAACTATCTCGTGATCGCACTCATACGTGTGATGCTTGCCAACAAGGGAAGATCATCAGAAATACATACAAGCCAAAGGAACATAAATCAACTAGAGTGCTCGAATTGGTGCATGCTGATGTGTGTGGACCTATCTCACCGCGAGCTATAAATAGGAAAAGGTACTATGTTCTTTTCATTGATGATTATAGAAGAATGGACTGGGTATTTTTCAGTACCCATAAGATAGAGGTGTTCAGTTGCGTAAAGCAGTATAGGAGGGAATCAGAAAAGATTCTTGGGTAGAAAATTCAGAAGTTTCATAGTAATAACGGTACATAATTCACAAATAGTAAAGTTGAAAACTATCTCAAGAAACATGGAATAAGTCATCAAGTTTCATCGGTGAGAACTCCCCCAACAAAATGGAGTGGTTGAGAGTAGAAATCATATCATCAACAACATGGACAAAATGATGCTTATTGAAAAGGACCTACTAGAGAAATTTTGGAAGGAAGCAGTTTTGACATTGGTCTATATTTCGAATAGGTCTCTGTTGTGTCCGAATGAAGGAAAGACTCCGTATAAAATGTGGCACGGAAAGAAGCCAACGTTGAAATACTTTTGAATCTTTGGGAGTAAGTGTTTCATACTTAACAAAGAAAATCAGAGGAATTTTGAGTCAAGAGGAAATGAGGGGATATTCCTTGGCTACTCAGGGAAAAGAAAATCATATAAATGCTTCAACAAAAGGCTGGGAAAATTATTGAGAGCAATTATGTCACTATAGTTGAAAATGAACAGAATGCTCAACGACCCAGTGAATAGTTTCTGGATGAAATTGATTATGAGGTAAGAAACACAGGGGGAGTAGAAGTGGTAGAGGCTGACTCAATATAAGATACTGATGATGAACAAGAAAATGTCAAGTCTGTGTCTGCAAGGAAGTTAAAGAGTCTAGCTGAAATTGATAGGCAAAATATCATTGGTGATCAGACAGCTCCAGTTCATACTCGATGATTGAAATCATTACACCAAACATCGTTTTTATCTCAGATGGAGCAGAAATGTTTTTCCGATACAGCTGAAGATAAAAACTGGGTTCATGCTATGAATGAAGAGCTTGATCATATTGAGAAAAACCAGACATGGGAGATTGTTTCAAAGCCAGCAGATAAAAATGTCATCGGGACTAAATGGGTCTATCACAACAAGATGAATGAAGATGGCATAGTGATTCGGAAAAAAGCACGGCTAGTGTGAAAGGGATAGTCCCAGATAGAGGGAATAGATGTTGATGAGATATTTTCACCGGTTGCAAGGCTGGAGACAATCAGATTATTTTTTTCCACAGCAGTGCAAATAAAGGTCAAAGTGTTTCAGATGGATGTCAAATCTTCATTCTTGAATGGAGTTCTGGAAGAGGAGGTGTATATTGAGTAGCTATATGTTTTTCTTATTCATGAGGATGAGAACAAAGTTTGTAGGCTGATGAAGGTTTTGTCTGGGCTGAAACAAGCACCAATAGCATGGTACTCAAGGCTTTATCAGTACTTGAAGAATCTTGGTTTCCAGTATAGGGGAGTTGATTACAATCTCTATTTTAGAGACAATAGTAATAAAAGGATTACGGTGATGGTTTATGTCGATGACATAATATTTGGTGGATCAGATGAATCTCAGTGCAGACAGTTCTCCAAATTCCTGAAAAATGAGGTTGAAATTCCAATTATTGGAGAGATAACATTTTTCCTTGGTTTATAGGTGACACAAGGAAGTAATGGAACTTTCATTTCTCAATCCAAATATTCCAACAAGGATCTAAGAAGTTTTGGAATAGATAATTCCAAGAAGATGAAGACTTTAGTTGCCACCCGGAAGAAATTATCAAAAGATGAGGATGGTGAGGCAGTTAATATAATAGAATACAGGCAAATTATTGGAAGTTTTATATACTTTACCATAACAAGGCCTGACATTTTTTTCCACTTTCTGAGAAGAAAGATATCAGAGTTGTCCCAAGTGGATACACATGCTCGTAATGAAAATAATACTTTGGTATATCAAAGGTACTATGGATTTTGGTCTGATGTATAATGACAAATCTCAATCAGTGTTATTGGGTTACACAGATGCAGATTGGGCCGGATCAACAGAAGACCAAAAATCAACGTCAGGAGGTGCATTATATCTTGGTGGATTATGTATTTCATAGATAAGAAAAAAAGAAAGATTTAATTTCATTGAGAACTGCAGAGGATGAGTATATTGTGGCCACTCAAGCATGCATATAGTTACTGTGGATGAAGCAGCAGCTTGAAGATATGGGAGTTGAGGTGAAGTCTCTGATCAGAATCCAGTGCGATAACTCAAGTGCTGTCAATCTTATAAAAAATCTCGTCCGTCACTCAAGGACAAAGCACATTGAGATAAAGTATCATTTTATCAAGGAGAAGGTTGAGCAGGGAATCGTGAAGTTGGAGTATGTGCCTACAGAGCTACAGTTTACAGACATTCTAACAGAGTCCTTACCCAAGGAAGATTTTGAGAGGCATCAACTGGCTCTGGGAGTTTATTCGACTCCCTGCACTTAAAAGAGTGTGGATGTGGAACCCCCCCTCCCCTCTCCCTGAGGTATGATGTGTTTTTTCCTAATGCGCTTATATGTGTTCTCTACTCTGTTACAGACTACAAAGGAATAACCTTTGGGTTTGTTGAAAAAGGGGGAGAAAATAGTGATTGTTCAAGGGGGTACAGTGTTTCTATTTGAGAAATAATGATAGATACGGGGATAAGCTGGCAGGTGAAGCAGTGAGATAGGGGGAGCAATGAGAAAGGGGGAGCGTATTAAATCTGATGATGCTAGAATTGATCGATCAATGAATGGATATCATGACAGCTGAGGATCGTGATGAAAGCAGAAGAGTGGTGTTGAGATATGGTAAGAATATTTCCAAAAAATTGGTTTAATTTTGGTGTCAATGGTGAGTGTTAGAGTTAATGTGATTCAATGATGAACTTTTCATTTACTTTTGTTTCTCACATTGAGCATTGCTTATGTGGGCTTAGAGTATGTGTTGATTAAATCATTGATCGCTATCAAAATCGCAATGAGGTGAATGGTGGATGAAGAATCAATGATATATCTTTTTATGGAAGAGTTGTCAACAAAACCAAAGGGGGAGATTGTTGGGAAAAAATCCCTCAAGGTATCATTGAATCATTTTTTAAGTGATTGTGTTTGTTGACAAAGTGGACATCTGTATGGTGTTTGTTGACAAATCAAATCAATGACATAAAAATCTGTTGACAAAGGGGATTTCATGGTGGAATGTCGAGTTCAAGATTTGTGGTCAGCGATCTATGTTTGATTCATGAACTTCGACAAAGTAATGGATGATCTGGAGGCATTGCAAAAGAGCATATAATAGGTCGCATTGTTTTCCCATGTTTGCCAAATTTTTTGGCCTGAAAATCAACAAAAGGAGAAAAGTGGTTTTGGAAAAGAGACTTGTGTTCCATGTACTTTAAGGATAGCAAAATTTCATGCCTAATGCTTTTCAGGATCAGAAGGTCAAAATATGTCAAAGGAAAGAGGGTTATGTAGGTATTGGTGTGGTCGCGCAGGTGACTTGGGCGCCGAGGGGAGACTTGTGTGCCATCGCGTAGGGAGACCAAATGCCTCTAAATACAGAACCATCCTTCCTCATTTTCAATGGATTTAATCACTTAGAAAAATCAGAGCTCTCGTTGCGCAGGTGTGGAAGTCACACAAGTGGTGTGTGGTCGCACAAGTGGACTTGCGCGCCAGTGTTTGAAGTTGTGCATTTATTGGTAGTTGTGTGCCAATATTGGTTTGGGCGTAAAAGGGATTGAGTCGTACATGTCTGGAGGAGCAGAGGTTTGTGTCACAGAGGTAGTTGAGCTGGACCTGTGCGCCAGTTGTGACATGTGCGCCGATACTTTCACGCCGGGTTAGACATGTACGCCAGGGAAGGTTGATTCCCTAGCAGTGTTTTCAGGCTACGTGAAAGCTGGAAGTTTGCCCGATACCTTCGGTGAAAAGTGAGATTCATCTACAGGTGAAATTTATACTTCAACAGAGCATCTACATATAGAGGAAGATGAATTCTTTCATGAAAATGAAGGGACCTACACGTCTATAAACTGTGAATGGATCCTTTCGAGAGTAGTGAGCAAAGGAAGAGGAAGAAGGTGATCCTCTACACCGGTATTGAGCTAGAGAGATAGAAACAGGGAGTGAACCTTGGGAAAGCAGTGAGATGACCCTAAACCATGTAAAGGCAGTGAGCTTGGGACAGAGTTAATGTGCCTGAACCTTGTAATCCACAGCTAGTGAAGTTTAGTGGAATTTGGTATGACCGACAACCTGTCGACGTATGCTCTTTGGACGTAGCCCTTAGCGGTGAACAAAGTAAAAATTGTTGTGTCGTGTGCTTGCTTTACTTTCTGTTTATATTGTGCAATAGGAAAGAGAGAGAATAGTGTTTTTCTTAACAGTGAAACAAGATCAGATTGGGCTTTAATTTTAAATTATTCATACCCTGATTCACCCCCCCCCCTTCTCAGGGTATTCATCCTTGTGGACCTAACAATAATATATTGGATTAAATATTGAAATAGTATATTAAATTCATCATTTAAAAATGATAATTTAATCCACATATAAAAGGTTTTGTGTCGTGTGCTTGCTTTACTTTCTGTTTATATTGCCTAGGGTGTGGTATGATATGATTGAAATTATCCCAATATTATCCAATGATCAGGATACATAAGTCCAAAAATAATTATAATTATAGTTTCAATAATACTCTATATTCATTTTCATTCAACAAAATCCATTACCAAACTAGGATTCACTAATTTCCAATTCCACCATAAGTTTTATAAAAACAATTTCTTCCCAACATGTAAAGTACCTTATAGAAAAAGAATTTTCACTAGCTAGTTTTAGGACACTAATGGTATGACCAATTTTTATTTCATGATCAATGAAAGAATAGATTATAACCTTTAATGTCTTCTGAGGTTGTCTTAACTGTTCTCCTTATATTCATTTTCCTTTTTCTTTAGATCAAGAAAATATATATCAATTTTAGTGTGACTAGATTAAAGAAAATATTTATTCAAAAATACCCAATTTAACTCTTTATATTTCATGGATTGGATTTCATTATTGGAAAATTCTTCTTTTTCAAGGATCACTATTTTTCATCCTCACATTCCAAAAAAACAATTTCTAAAACAATATTTTCATGGTTAATGTTTCAAATAATAGAAAATATATCTTCCAATTTCACTATATATTTCATGAAAATTATTTGAATAGAATACACATAAATTTATAGTGGGTTATTTCATATAAAGATCAAAATTTCATGTTTCTCCTCTTATAGCATTCTAAATATCTCAACAATATTTTGGTAACTATTAATAAGTTGTAAGTTAATTTCTATGAATTTTTTAGTCCATATTCTATCATATATGGTTCCCCATTTGGAAAATAAATTCATTTTCTATTCCACTCATTATTTACATGATTCCATTTTTTTACTAAAACTGAATGATTTAATGTGAGTATTATGAAATAATTATCATAGTAAGGGATAATATAATTAGGGAAATAAACCCTATGATATCCTGATATATTAAAATTATAACATTTTTGGTTTAACCTATATATATTTTGATTCATCATTGTTTGTATAATATTATGGTATGTTATATTTCTTAACTCAAAATCCAAATATAGATAAACCACATTCTGATACCATTTAAATCACGACATACTTGTACTCCAAAATATGGTGCCAAAGAAAAAACATTATACAAAATAATTAACACTAACTAAGATGCAATGAGAATAAAACAAATATATTAGAAATATTTTCCATAATTTACACATTTTTTATCACAAATTCAAACATAATCATATAACCAAATGGTTATATGTCTTTTCATATTATATTAATGATATTATTTTTGAATTAATTTTAAAATATTCCCTCAAGATTCCATATAAATGTTATCATTCTAGAAATTTAAACCCTAATACACTTCATAATTTTTTAAGGAATTTGAACATAATAAAATGGTGATATCATATCCTTAGTAAGGGTAAAAAATATAGAAGGTATAGATCATAAGTATTAATAATTCAAACAAGTGGTATCACAATCATAGTTATGGTGTGTAGACAAAATATAATAGAATTACTCAAAATAAAGAACATATAATAATTCATGATTCATGCCCAAAGGATTTTTCCATAACATAATACAAGAGTTAAAAGAATAAAATAGTAAGAAATAATAAAGATAAATAAAATCATAACATAATGACATAAAAATTTCACAAGAAATATAAATAAATACATAAGTCAAGGATATAAACAATCATATCCATCACAAAATGGACTAGTTTAACCTCATACCCATAACATTGTATTCTTGGGCTAACAACCCATGTCCACTTTTGTTCTAGGAATACTATTTGTGAACCATTTTGGTATTTGGCTATGTCCAATTTACACTTTCAATATTGGGATAATACTTATTTACCCTTTTGGGATATGCTACTATGTATATACCCTTTTTCATTGGGCTACAACACTTGTACCCTTTCAATCATTACCTACTACCAGTATACCCTTTTGGGATTTTTCTACTACTCATGAACATTTTGGTATTAGGATAATACCCATGTACCCCATTGTGATTTGTGTACTACATGTGTACCCTTTAGGCTTAGGTTACTGCTCATATACCCTTTTTAACATATGGTACTATGCATATACCCTTTTGTGATTTTGAGTTATAAAATATTACCCAATGAATTAGAGGTTAATCTCATACCCACCTAGCACATCATATTAAATCATAGATAAGTTTTCCATGAGAATATAATAACATTAATAATTCCACCATATCATAATTAATCCTTTGTAAGGAAACAAGTTTCACAATAATATCCACAAGACATTATTATAAAATAATAAAATAAAGATAGATGATGATATTAGTAGAGAATTTACATTGTAAATAATAAGTATCATTAAAAGAAGATAACATGGATTAAAAATACTTTTATAAGTGAATTTTAATATTTCATTAATAAAGATTACGAAATATCATTTTCTTTTGATATCCATAGCATTAAAAATAACTTATATGATAAAAAAATGGGAATTAAAATTACATTAAAATACATAAAAACATAGAAAGGATTCCTCTAAAATAAAACAAAAAATTATTGTAGAAAAAATGAGACAGTAGAAAAATATTTTTAAAAATAGATTCCTTTTACACTTTTATAAATGGAAAAAATTAATTAAAAAATTATTAGTGAAGAAAATGTTGAAAATATTACATAAAAATTATAAAATAAGTCAAAAAATATTGAATTTGACCTTTATATATCATTGAACTGTAGATAAAAATATAAGAAACATGTCCATGGAGGAGGAAGATTATCATCTAATATGTAGATATATGTTAGGCTCTATATTCTAGAGGATTTATATATGAAATTTCTACCGATAAAAGGTGAAATCGTAATGAGACAAGTAAATGAAATAAATAACAAGGGGAGAATAAAATAGATGGGATTTAATGGATAAGGAATTAATATTATCACGAAATTGGAGTTTAGAAAAATATATACTAAAAATTAAATAATTTTATTTTTATAATATTACATTTTTATAGCAGGGTGAGAACCAAAACTAAAAAAAACACATAAAAAGAGTTTATGATTCATAAGATATCAATGCATCATTCATAAATATTATAATAAGTTAGTGTCATTAACCATAATGTAAACTATAGTGAATAAGAAAATACTTTATCTCTGTATTATATTTAATAATCTCCTCGAAATATTAGGTAATGTTTTCACTTTATTGATATTCTCTTCCTTGTTAACCATTTACTTAATTGAAGTAATCGACATTATAAGATCATGAGTGTTGATCCATGATATATGTTCCCAATTTTTTTAACTTCCTAAATTATTTAATGTATATTTTAGATTCCTTTAATGATTAATTTAAATTCTATACATCGACCTCCATATTTTCGTATTCTTTTATTATTATCTCAAAATTAGATTCAAGAATTCCTACCCATTCCATTTATTTTAAAACTTCCTCCCCATATTTATGATAACACTTAACAATAGAGGCGCATATAATAAACTAAATCAAAATGTGAAGGTCCTTTCATTCCTCTATTTTAGGTGCTTTTCACTTGGTACTAGCCTTACTTTTCTATTATATATTCATTACTACTTCCTCTAACCTTCCTATATCAGCTTATAATACTATTATAATTTTTCTCATTGACACTGTTAGTTGAAAAAACAATTTACTGTGATATTTATATCACAACTATGAACCATTGTTTTTTCTCACTAATCTAGTGACCATTGGTCTGGGTACGTTAGAATAATCCTTATTTTTTCATGTTTTTCTCCTTTTACACATTGAATAAATTCCAAAATCAAATCCTATAATTTTCACTTCTTTGCACATTAACAGAAAAAATCATCAACATAAATATTTGATTCATAGTTTTAATCATTATATAAGGGATTTATTTCCCCTTGATTATCATATTCAGTAGAACCACCACAATTTCAATTCTATATTACCTTAACATTTAAACTCTTACCAAGAGTCTATTTCATATTCTATTTTTTATTACATTAAATCCATCTAGTAGAAAAATCATTTAAAACATAATTATCACTATAACCATTGAATATTTTTGTCATCAATACTTATGGAAAATAATAATCATTCCCAAAAGTTATGATTGAGAATTCCATTACGCTAGAACAACTTATTTCTCTCTCAGCTACACCTTAATAGCTAGACGAAGTGATGTTGGGTTTCAATGAACAATATTATTATAAGATGTTATATTAGTCCATGCATTACCATCCATCTAAACACAATGATCTATTTTGTCACACCATATCCTCTTTCACAATAAGAATATATTCTCTAGTCACATACCCCTATAATGGAACATTACATCTAAGACCTTCACATCTAGACTGAATCTCATTTCCATTAGATTTATATATCATTAGGACATTGCAATCCATGGATAGAATCACCATGTCTTTATTATAGTTTTGAATTTTTTTCCCTGGTTTTATAATAGATACAACTTATTCATTTAATATTTACAACCATTTATATAATAAATAATGTATACCTAACTAGTTTGACAATATTCCACTATGCTATTTAACTAAAATGAAAAAACCTCCCAAGTACATTCAATACAATTCATAGATTGATTAATAAGAACCTTACAATAACCCTCATATATAAAGTGTGAGAAATTTTCAATAAATTCACATGTCATTATAGGGTGACAACATTATTGGTTAAGGTGTCAAAATCAAAATCATGATGAACAATGGTTGAACTATGATACAAACATCACTATATATTGAAATCCAAATTCCCAATGTACCTTGATCGAAATAGAATATACTATTATCATGCATAATTTTACATCCTATCACATATATTGTACTAATTAGTGACACTAATACCTCAATCTATTACAAAAATCTATAAATATTATAACTAGGTAAACCCAAATGCATAGAATTTTAGGATTTTAATAAGGAAATGGAATGTCCTAAAAAATAACTGATATTAACATGGAGTGCGATCACACATAATATGGAAACCATATCCACTTTAGAAAAAGGAAAATTTGACTCTTATGATAAAATTTTATTCCATTTTTAAATACTAAAATTGATGTCATCTACCATCTCAATGAAATTTATAAAATGAGGATGATACAACAACCCAATTAGAGTGTTCTCCCTCATCACCCAGGATCCATTGATGAAGCCATCAAAAAAATAAACTGAGGGGTATCCCTTTCCATTTTTTGGTATCATGGGAGAGAGCATGAAGATTCGATCCCTTATATAACACCAAAAGTGTTAGAGGAATATTTGGATCCCCAAAGTGAAGTAATGAGGAATTTTTAATAAGGTATATCAGGGGAATTCTAGAATATAAATATGGATGGTGAAGGGGGGTTTTACTCCAAAGAATAACATGAAACCCACCACCCCAATAGAGGATGAATATTGAGATGTGAAACCATCACCACTCAATGCTAATTTTCCATATAAAATCATCAAAATTAAAAACATATACCATATTTAATTTAATGTGTGATTAGAATTAAACCAATAAAAATTTTCTAACATTAAAAATAAAAATCCCTTACAATATAAAACATAATATGTGATTCTAAATCACTATAAGTTCATGAAACATATAATAAAACAATTAAATGGGGGTATTATATACACCATAAGAATAAGAATGGTGGTGAATATGGAATATGTCTCAAAGAAGGGAAATTGAGATAGGAAATCCCCAAAATTTACTCTTGGTATCCATAAAATAAATTTAGTCTTCTATATAATAAATATAAATATCTTAATAACTTATTCAAGAACAATATTTATATTTATTACCTTTTATATGATTCCATTATATTAATTCACTGAAAATGTTCTTATTAATTATATTTTACATTTAGCATTAGATGTTAGTAAATTATATTCCTCCGTATAAGTCACATTATGTCAATTTAAATCCTCAATATTTGATACAAAGTTCATGATTCTCATATTTTTCATTATATTATAATATAAGATCCATAATTTGTTTTGAATTTCTGTGTTAACACCAAGGTTTTATAGAAAATTTCTCTAATAAAAAATGAATAATTCACTTGTTTTGTTTTTTTTTTGAATAAAATATTGAGTATTTATAATAATTTTAATAAAAATAATACTATTATAAAACAACAAAAATATTTCCTTTACTATAATATATTACCAATATTAATTCATTGATACTCATTTATGTTGGAGGTGTTGAATTTTGAATACCATCATTTATGTATGTGGTAAAACTAACCGAGACAAGGACATGTTATACTAATGAATGAACTCTGCTATAGAGTAATATAATAGTCATATTTTTCTGACTAGTGTGAATCAAGGTTTGATATATAATAAGAACCACCCCTTTGATATTTTTTCATTATGAAGAAAAACTCTCCTTAATTTTCTTATAAAAGGAAAATATATAAAATGAAATGAAATCATGCAGGAGACATAATAATTTTACATGGTTTTCCCTAATCGGGTTAGCCTAAGTAAAATATAAAGTAGGTGTGGAAATGTATCAAAATATACGATACCACACTATTTCTATGATTTTTGAAGTGGATTAACTATTACCATCTAGTATAGAAATATTCACAATTTGAAATCTCACATTTCTCCCTTTAGTAATGTGAACACACTATCCCTTCATAGGATTATTCATATTAAATTTTTATTATGTGGTCCTTCCTTATTTTAAAATTTGTATAATGTGGTCCTTATTCACCACATAATTCTTTTTGGGGACTAATTACACACACTCTAAAAACCCTTCCAATATTTATTGAAACCCCCAAAAAAATACTCTATTAAATCATGATCTATGCTTATTAAATTTATTAACGTGTCCTTATATAGATAATGGGATCCATAAAAATATAATAATCTAAAAATTATTGTTATATACATTTCTAAATCCTCATATTCTTGATACCCTAATAGTATACAATAGTTACCACCGTATAACCCTAAAAATAATCTTCTTGTATGGTTAGAAAATGAACATTTATATAATTTTCCATGCGGTCATCTAAAACCACCATCAAATCACCTCAAGAGACCACATCCTCACATAATAGTGTGATCCTTTTAAATATTAGTGTGATCCTACTAGTATATCATGAACTTATCGTGGGGTTGGAATAGTTATTATTTGGCCCAAATATTTATTATTTGGAAATTCTCCATTTGAAATTTTTAATAATTTCACAAAAAAATTTACTCCTAAAAATTGTAAACACTAGTAAAGATCGTCATTATCGTCTCCATCTTCCATGAAACGATTATGAATTTAACAGTATAAAATTTCAAAAATCTTAATGGACAAAAATATTGAAAATGAATTGAGGGGTATTTTTAAAAATTTCTACCCCTTTAAGATTATTTAAAATACTTCAACCCTTGATACCACTTCAAAAAACTTATTTTATAAAACCTGAAATCCTACTTCTTGAACAACCACTCAAATCATACAACATGATATAGTTATCATAGATTTACTCACTACCTATTCTAATCTAACATGGGAAATGATCAGCATGAGAAACAATAGAAGAAAGTTGATTTCATTAATGAATAATAGAAATCTTGATCCCATTTATAATACCTTTCTCGATAAAAATTGTTAAATTAATTAAAATAGATATATTATATATATCATGAGAACATATTACTCAAAAATTCATTTTAAAATCATTCTATCAGAACCATAGATTCAACTTTCGTAATATTTCATCAATGACCAAAGAGAATCCTCATATCCATATTTAAAAACTACACCTACATCATTGTTTCACCTAATTTAATATAGAAATTATCTCCCACTTTTATATATTTACTTATCCCCTCATATTGATTGAGAAAAATATTTCCCTTTTCCGAAAAAAAATTATCCCTATTTTTCCTTGACCCCAATGGCCACAATTTTTTATTATATCATAAATAAAAGAAAATTTATCATCCAAAATGAGATTTTATATCAAAATTCATGGTGTGGTGTTATATATGAAATATTTTATAGTGTGTTATGTATGATAGAATATATATTATCTAGTACATTACTTTTAATAAAGTAATATATGAAATTGATGTTATTTTTCCATGAGTGAAAGAATGGTTTTTCTCTAATATTGATAGAATAATAATTATAACTACTCATTTAGATCAAGTATTTCTATTCCACTACCATGTCTTCAATCTAATTCATTATCCATGATAATTTGTTTCAATATTTTGTGTGAACAATCATATCACTATTTCTTGTTGTAAGTTAATTTTAGTAATATTTATTACAATGCCCATAAATTTTAAAGCCACTAAGAATGAATTTAAATCTTTATGTATACTTTTAATCTACTTATGAACCATCATAATATGTATTTATATATCCCAATAACTCATTCACTAATTTATCAATTTGAAGTTAACTAAAATCAACTAAGCTTTCAATATAAAATATTATTATTTTCACTATATGTATGTGTATTTATTTTGGATTTCATTGATAACATGTCACATGAAATATAGTAAATAAAATGTTAACAAATTTTGTTGTTAGGTACATTATGATTCCAATTATCTTCATATATTTTATAACATTGAACATTTTTCCTTTTTCATCCCTTGAAAATTTCATCCATTTAGTAACCTATGTTTTCATATCATTAAAATCCTTCATTCCAAATATTCTCAATAGCTTATTAAAATGTTTATATTGAGATATAAATGTACCATTATTTTCCTTTTTCACCTATAAAATAATAAAAAATAGAATATCTGCAATCATTATTATTTTCAACTCGCAATTTAGGGATTCTATAGGATTTTTCCTTACACATCATCCACTCAACAAAAAAATTATTTCATAAATATACAGTAGCACCATCATAATTTTAATATTCCATATTATTAATATAAATATTTTAATAAAATCCACTATGATTGAAACTAGCCTTTACCATGTACTTATCAAGTCCTAAATACAATTCTCTTGGTGCTTACTTCATTACATAAAAATCATTCTTCACATAGAAAACATTGTTCCCATCATCCTAAATGAAAGAACTATCCATTAATACTAAATTTACATTTTAGTACTATGGTTTGGAATATTTTATTTAACTCGATCCTCTCCACATGTGTAAATATTTTACCAATATTGGATCACTATATTTGGTGTACCCATTTCACACCAATCATGCTTCATTTTCAGTCGTCGTGTCACCTTCATTTATATTGGTTTAGAAGACTGATTTGGAATTTATTACATTCTTTTCTGTTGAAATTGTAATAGTATCCTAGTTTATATTCATATGTATTTGATCAATATCTTCATCCATACCCTCAATCCAAATCTGAAATTTTGTAGTTTCATTAAAAAAAATAGTCTCAAACTATGATTCAAATAATTTATACAGTAAATACTTCATTCATCACATTTCTACTTAAATTATCTAATAAGTAAAGTTATTCTATCTATAATTTTATTCTTATAACATTATACTCTATATAGGCATAGATTAAGCATCGTCATACTCATCATCATTATCTTCATCGAAAAAGGAATAAAACTCATGTTTTCACCCTAATATACTTACCACATCAACTCTATGATCAAGAAACTTCTCATTATGTTATTGAATATTCTATTCATTCCCCACTACACAAACATCGATATTTTCAAAAACATTTTCTAGAAACTTGTGAAAATTTTATAGTCTTTTTTTCTACTAAAATATGTATGGAATAACCCTTTATCTATATTGGATTCAATCATTAAGTATTTATCTTTTTTGGGAATGAAACGCTTATTTGAAAATATTCAAATGTATTTCAATGTTATCTTATTTATATACCACTACTCGTGTATAGTATTTTCTTATTTTAAAGAAAAAAATCTCATTTATAATTATTAACTAATTTCAAACATACTTCCTAAAAATACATTTCATATATGTCCTTTCCAATATAAATCATTCTAGAAATTTTGTTTATTATTCAATTTATACTCTCATTCAAAACATTTTGGTGAGGATTTATTAATACTGATATGTGGTCCCTTATCCCATGTTTTTCATGATAATATTCCACCTGGCTATTGGAAAACATCATTCCATTATTAATTTGAAATGTAAGAATCTACTATCCAAACATAATTTCAAACTGATTTGGTTATTTTGTAATGTATCTAAGAACATTAGATTTTTGATTGATGATAGAAACCCATAATAACCTATTGAAATTGGTTGGAAATTCGTATATTTTTTCAACATATATAACTTGATTGGGTGTTTTAAATATTCAAAAAAATACCTTTTATTATTTAAATGAGTATATTTTAAGTGGTTCATTTTATATATTCTAATATTAATTGATTTATTTATTTCTTGATTATTTATTGTATGTGAATATAAATTCATCTAGTATGGTGGATCTTAGTAGTCTAATTTTCCTTACACTGATTGATTATCTTACAGGTAACATGTTTTTCTTATAGTGAAAAATCAGTTTCTTCTTTAAAACTTTTAGTCTTCAACAATTTATTTTATATTATAGATGAATAAATTTACCTTCTTTTTATTATAATTTAGTAATAACTTTTTGAAGTAAGTCATGTAAATCCTTTAAACATTAAAAAAAATAACCTTCTTAAATCAATTAACTTATAAAAATAAAATAAAATCCTGAAAATAATATGTCTTATGTAGTTAGAAATTATCTTATTCAGATGAATTCTCATATAAAAATTGAATTAGTTGACTTAGAAATAATTTATCTTAACTAATTGTCATATAATTTAATTTGACACAGTGTAATATATGAAGTGTTTTTATCTTATGATAATTCTCAAAAATTTAACTTACAAGGATAGTTCTATTATATTTTTATCATATAGAGTGTATGTTATTGTGATTATAATCATGATTACCAATTTTCATGTCAAAATAATCTACTAAAATGTCTATTCATGATTTTAATCATAAAAATGAGTTTTCTATGTAAATAATGATCAGTTTGATAAAATTATCATTTTTTCATTAATATAATGATATTAAGAATAAGTTTTCTAACACTGTTTCCACTATATCTTATTCAATATTTTGAAAATATGGAAAAGTTCATTAAAAACCTTACATATAAACGTTTCAGACAAATTTTCATTAAACCTTTCTAATTACTTATTATACTTAAGTTCAAAATCAAAGGGGAATATAAATAAAATAGTTATCCACTACATGAATGTGATATAGCTACATACATATATATGAAAAATTGGATAATATAAAGGAAATATTCATGTACATAGAAAAAATCTCATAAATATATTGCATGTTGTGATTAAAAGTTTGTTTGTTGCAATCAACGAACCTATAAATCTATTCTTTTAAGGTCTTCATCTTTTAAAGAAGTCTCATTATCTGTAGTCATTTTCTACTTTCAACAGTGTGCTATAATTTTCCTTCAAACATAATTCTATCTATTATATCTTAATTATTTATAACTTATAATGTTATGTCCGAGGTTGGGTCTTGTAAATAGGTATCCTAGTTAAAATCACTTAGAACATTGTAAAAATAAATAGTTCCCTACAGTCGTTTAGAGCCCCTAGAAAAATGGGTTGTCTTAGTAATAATCATATGACCCATAGAGAAACTTTTTGGTGGAGTCTACTAGGGTATTTGTATTCCCCAAAACATTATAAATATATATATATTTAATTATCCTCTGAACCTTTATATTTTCATTTCCTTATTTTGTTAGGTAAAATAATGGATCTTATATACCTAGAAGAGGGTAATTTTACAGGTTGTTAATTTTGAGGAACTAAATCAAACCCCTCACCCCCTTGAGTTTTCATTTATCCATTATCTCAGAAAACAATTGGTATTAATGATTATGAATATGTAGTTCACATATATCATAGGTTGAAGTATCAAGTTATTTGTTCAAATCGATTTTCTGGTAGATAATAATGATGGTATTTCCATGGTACGATATCGTTATTTTGATAGATAAAATTATGATTCATAGAATATTATAATGACTATATATTTTAAGAACAATGGATAAATGGTTTATATCAAAGTAGTAAAGCATTTTGAAATTCAAAAGACATACTCAAAAACATTGGATGCTAATGCTAAATCATGTTATGACCATATTTCTAAGGTTTTGAATGGTATAATATATGGACAAGGTCCATATGAGTTTAACAGAGTTTTTAAATGTCATAAAACTCATGAAACATAGACCACTATAATTGGTTCCTATATAGATACATACATTGTGAAGGCCTTTTGAAATTCCACTTCTAAACTTAAGTTTCAAACCGCCAAAATGGATGGAGGGGAAAGAATTACTTAGTTGAATAGAATTCTCAATGTGACAATGAATAATTTCATATATATTGGAATTCTAAATATTACGATCAATGAAGAGCTTAAATATTTAAGTGTTTTACCATCATTGTGTAGTGTAATTTCACCTATTATAAGAAAATATAAATTTGACATGAATTTTATAAAAAATATCATATTATAACTCTTATGATGTATGAGGAGGAAATGGGAGCTGAAGCTAGAGAATTAAAAATTATAGAAAAAAATTTTACATTGATGATTTCTATTTTTAAATATAACAAAATGAAAAAGGGTATAAAGATCTCTGAAACATATGAAGAAGAATATTACTCATTAAATTCAATATCAGATAATGATCTTAAATATATTTCTCAAAAGATAAAAATGTTTTATAATAATAGAAAAGGATTCAGAAGACCAATAAATAGGTATAAAAAACATTCTGGAAACTATAAATAAGTAATAATATATGATTTATGGAATCATAAAAACATAAATCCAAATTACCCTCAATTTCATGATAATAATAATTCAGATAATTTTTTTTTCAAGAATTATGGATATAAGTTGAAATTATTAAAAGATATGAAATCCATTTAGATTACTTCTAGATACACTAGTGATAATTTATCTTTTGAAATAGGAGCTGAAATATCTAGTCATAATACCAACATGTGTTTCATGGAACAATCAGATGAGGTAAAATATAATTATTTATCTGAGGAAGATTTTGAGTAAGAAAATGAAAATTTTTCATGTGAAGAATCAAATGAGTATTGGTATATGTTAAAAAATGTAAGAATTAAGGAAAAATAAAAACTAATATCTCATAAAGTCCTACAAAAATATTTCAATGAAGATTAAAACATGATTATAAATTTTTTATCTAAAAACCAATTTGAAATGTCAAATAAAAAATATAATTAACATAATATAATAATTTTGAACCTATATAAATATGTTCAAAACATAAAATATGTTATAAGTGTTTTAACTAATGTTGTATTACATACACAAAATTCTCAGTCCAAACCTGCCTAACAGGGAAAAATTTGGAATTTGAATTGAAGCTGAAACAACCAAATTTTATAAATACTATTTTGTAAGTAATTTTACAAACAAAAAAATATAATTTTACAATATTTAATATCCACATGTACAATATTATACAAATATATGTACTTTTATAAATCATTAGTTTTATGGAATCAAAATGAATTTCTTATATAATTTTTTTAAATAGTCACAATATGATTTTAATGAAAACATAAATAGATTTTTATTTACAGGTTTTTGTTTCTAACATATGTAGTCCCAAAAGTATTTGGAAACAAAAATATAATTTTTATTGATTTTTCTTTAATGTAACTATCCATTTAAAAAAATGAAATGTATTTTCATGGAAATTATATAATCAAGACACATGAGTGGATATTTCTCTATCATTAACTCACTATCAAATATCTATGGAGGTTTTGTTTCATTTGATGATAATGGGAAAGAAAAAATAGTTGGTATTGGATCTGTTGGAAATCCATAATCATTACTCATTAACCAAGTAAATTATTTTGAAAACTTGAATCACAACATAATAAATATTTTTCAGACTTGTGACGATGGATGTCTAGTTTAGTTTTATAAAAATGCCTTCTTATTTTTTAAAGAAAAGGATATCAAAATTATATCACCCTTAATAGATATTTTCCACAATTTATTTCCAAATTATTTGTATCAAAAAAGTAAATTGTTTTAATGATAAAGTAAATGAAGAATGTATATTTTAACTTTTTCCAAAGTGAAATTGATATAAAATTATGTATATAATATGTTTCCATGGATTATAATTTGATAATAATTAAATTAATTAATTTTGATCGAAATATGGAATTAGAAAACATCTTTTTCTATCACTTGGACACCTCAACAGAATGGGGTTCTTGAAAGGATGAATGTGATATTGCAAAAAATTATAGACCAAAGTTATATGAATATAATGTGAATATATATTATTGGGTTAAAGTTGTTAACATAGTGTTTCATTTAATTAAAATAGTTATAATAAGCTTTTCCTTTATAAAACCCCCCAACATTTATGGAATAATAGAAATCCAAAAGTTGGATACTTGATTGTGTTTAAATTTAATGTTTATATTCTAAACACTAAGGACAAAGTTGGTAAATTTGATCCAAAATACGATGAATGTATCTTCCTATTTTACTCTAATAGTTCCAAATTTTATAGTTTTTTAATAAAATAACATGGATTTTTGAAGATTCAACTCATGTGAATATTAATTAAAATTTTACTTTAGATAAGAAAATAATTGGAGCTGATGAAATTAGTAATTCTCTTAAGGACACGATACTTGAAAATATTTTCAAAAATAAAATGGTTTATGATTTGAAATTGATGTTTAGTGAATCTAATCATATTATGGATGATACTATTGAACTAGAAAGTTTCTCACTAAGATAACCTGGAATCCTTATGGACCATTTTCTAGATATAGTTATATTAAATTTTGATGAAGTAGTTTGGACCAGAAGAAATAAAGTAATCCATGTTCAATTCCATACTTTTATCCCATTATATCTTATGATAGTTGGGTTATATAAATTCAAGAATAATTAAACTAGTTCATGAGAAACAATTTACGATAATTAGTCAATTTACCATCTAACAATCATGTCATTGGATATCGCTTAACAATTGTTTGAAGAAGATGGTTATTGATGAGTATATCTCATACCACATTGATATCTCATGTTCAAATATAGAATATTATTAATTATTATGAATAAATGAGGCATTCATGACAAGAATAAGTAGTTCAACACGATTTAGAAGTATTACTCATTGGAACAGTTTCATGATCCCCAGAGAATAAAAATATAGAAAAAGTAAATTGAATGAGAAGGGATAAGTGGTAATGAAAAATACCAGGTGAATATGGAAAATTTGTTATCGAGAAGAAGTATTTAATTTTTATGGGATTGTTAGAGCAAATTAATGGTTTCAAAGCATTAAAAATTTTCATTTTTTCATTTCGCGATATAGACATAGTATATTTCAATTTGATTTCATGTTGTAAATTATCAATAAAAATTTTGAGGAAGAATTAAATATTAAGAAACCTTGTTTTTTTAAATTAGATATGATAAAATATGTGTTTGAATATTTAGGAAGTATTTTTATGGTTTGAATAAATCCCTAAGGCATTTGCATTCAAATCTAGATACATTTTTTATGTCTCTATAATACAAAGTTGAAATAGTGGACACTAACTTATCCATTTGAAAAATCATAAATAAATCATTCTTCATCATTGTCTATATCAATGATATCATTTTGTTAAATGAATATTGTTTTTTAATGAAATTTGATATATATATATATATATACAATATAGTTAATTCATATTTTTATGTGTAGTGAAATTAAATATTTCATTTTTCATGAAATCTTTCATGTGAAGATTATTAGAGAACATTTCAATAGGATTATAATAAAAGAATAAAATGTTCTATTTTCTCTAATTGAAGTTTTAGATAATATATTTAATGATGACTGATGAAATATTCTCAATAAATGGAACTTCATAAAACATTTTTTTTACTCAATTTCATGAATTGAAAAACCAGAATTTTCTATATTGTTATGTTATTTTATAGATATCAAATTGAACAAAAGGTTTACCAGTTAATTCCATCAAAGTGGATCCAAAGGTATTTCAAAGAAAATATAATTTTTTTATTAGTTATTAAAATTAAATTGAATATATGTAATTATATACGTTTCAATGTGGATTGATATGGAATAATTGATAATCAAAAGTATTATTATGTGGGAGTTTCCTTATTTTCCAAACAATTAATGGAACGAAACATTAAAAAGAAAAAATTATTTTTATTTTACTATGGATGGTGAATTTTATGTCATTGTGAAACAAGAAATAAAATTTTCTTGGATGAGCACCCAACTAGAAGATATAATGGATGAGGTGAATTTATACCTATTTTGTTCTATTATATTCAATGTATAATAAATATTATATTAAATTTAGTGTAATATTATTTATTTAATTATATTTATATAAACTATTGTATAGAACAATGATTATAGATACAATTGTTAAGATGTTGGAGTTTTTTTTCAAAAAAGTCGTTAACGGTATCCATTTTTAAAAAAACATTTTTAATGCCTTTGGTTTTTTAGGATGCATGATCTTTCTATAACCAATATGTTTGAAAATATAAATTAGTTTTCATATTTTCGAAAAGGATATGAAATATATTAATTAATATTCCATATAAGATAGGAATTCAACTAACAAAACTATATTTATTCATAGTAAAAAATTACAACAATAGAATATGAAATTAATTATTATAAAAATGGATTATTAATCACTATAGATTATTAAATTCATTAAAATTACATAATTTTAATGTTTAAAATAATTTGAAAATTATAAAATCATTAACACAAGGATATATTCTAAATCGTTTTAACCATTTGGGATCACCAATAGCCAAATAAAACCTATGATGAGGATAAAAACAATAAATGATAAATAATTTTTTCAGATCTAAAAATAAAATTCAATGTGTTACAAAAGAAGTGTGGATGGAATAAATGATTTATCTAAGGCTATATATTAGAATTAAATGTGTTCATTACTAATATAAATGTTGGAAATATGGTCATTAAGAATGTGTTAATTGATATAGATACACCCATGGGTATAATTTAATTTTTTATTATATAATTTAACTATAAAAAAATAAAAAAAAATTAATAATAAAGTATTAGTTAAATTATATTTTGAGAATAAATAAATAATTTTTACATTATTTTTTTGAATCATTGTTTGTGTAAAAGAAAAAAAATCAAATAATTATTTTATAAATTTTTGTTTCCTATATCCCAATAAATTAAATTCACCGCTTTTAAATTGTTATAATAAATGTATTAATATATAATTTTCTTTTAATGTGGAAATTTGTATGAAATAATTCAATGAAAACATGTTTTTTTAAACATCATTTTACAATAAAATCTATTTTTATTTGTACATTTTTTTCATGTTATATATAAATTTAGAAATCTATCAATTTAAATGTTAAAAAATGAACATAATTTTCATAATTAGAATAAAAATAAAATATTAGGGTAATACATAGTTATTTTTATAAAATAGTCTTTTTTTATGTGAATAGTGATGATTTTATTTTTTTCAAAATTGTAACATTATAAATCTATAAGAAATGGGTATAATTTTATAAAATTTATAATTGATCAATTATTTCTTTAAGGTGTAAATTTATAAATTTTATAAATAAAATTTTTAATTTAGAAAACATATGGTATACATTTTAATGATGTTTATAATATTTTAAAACAAAAACTTTTTTTGGGAATTTCATTTAATAAAATTTTAATTTAGAAAAAAATTTATTTGGATTGATTTTAAGAAACCATAAATTTTAGTTTTCGTATTATAGGCTATTTTATATTAAAATATTGAGACACATCGACAATATTACACTACCCATAAATTATAATATTAAAAGTACACTTTTTCTAAAAAAATTGTCTTTACGCATCAAATGTTGTAATGTAAAAATAAAATTTTTTTAGCCATAAATTTTATATGATAAAATAGACTTTTGATTTGGAATTAATAATTAAAAATTATGTAATAAATTCCATTTCATTTATAGGTATTAATGTTATATTACTTAAGTAAAAAAGTATTTACTAAGGTAAAATAAAAAATATTAAAAGTGAAACATCTAAGAGTAATGACATAAAAACATAAATAAAAAATTTAGGATAATTAATGATTCAAATAATATAATGATTATCGCATCACACATTCCATTAGTGGTCTTTCTGAGTCTTAATTAAATGTGAAACATGTTTCCTCTTTATATTATGTTTGAATATTTATAGAAATTTCATTCTCACCACTTATAAAAGTGGACTCTCACAACCCCTTCAAGGCCTCCCTTAATTTTTTACCCCTGAATCTCTAAATTTATTTATTCTATTAGAAACATATTCCATTTCAATGAGAATATAGAAACATTATATTTCCTTAATAAATCAGTTTTCAAATAGTCTTCCAAGGGAAAAATAATGTCCTTGACATGAGTATTTTTTCATAACATCATGTCATTTATATCTTACATTCTATAATATAATTTTATAACCCCTATATAACAAATATATTTTTATAATTAACATTGTTTTTCTATTTGAATAGATATTAACAACTTTTCTCATTTTCTATTAAAAAAAATGAAAATTGCATTCTTGCATTGTGCGGACTACTACCTTCATGAAGAACCATCTTGGATGTTTCACTAACTCCTATCTTAATCGGTTATAAGGATGGAATCAGATAAATATGTGACATATATATATATAATATTATTATTAATATAAAAATTATAATTCATTTTATTTCCCTAGTATTATTTAAGAAATGTAAATGTTTATCATGTATTGTGCGGACTACCGCCTCCATGAAGTAACACATTTATTTTTTCATCAAGTATCACTATTATTTATTAATCTCCATTAAAATAGGATTATAATTTTTTTTAATTCTTATAAATATAATCAATATTCTTATTTATTAATGATATTATTTCAAAATACAAGACTTTCATAATGATAACCATCCATTAATTATGGTGTGTTCTAGATTACGGCAGTCTAAACAAATAATTAAACTATATAATAAAATAATATCATGGATGATAATGGGAAAAAATATTGATAATATATTCTATAAATAAAAAATGATGATATTATTTTAGTTCATGAATAGTGAAATCAAAATTAAAATAATTTTTATGATTTCCAATTATGTTTTTTAAAAATCAATGAAACATTCACATGACTGATTTCAATTTTAAGGATAATAAAAAAAACTCTCGTATAATGAAATTTAAATGATATAAACAAACATGAAGATTAAATTATATTACCTTTATGGAACTGGTTATAAAGAACATTGGGAAATTAATGAAGAACAACACTTCTATTAAAAAAAGTGGTCAAAATTATCATGATTACTCACACCCAATATTGAAAATATATAATAACATACAAATATTAATGTTGATAAAAAATTTATATTATTTTCATAAAGGGTTATATATATTAATAAGGTTCATAAATATTTTATTAAGGTAGTAATTTTTTTACAATGTGGATTCTGGTTCATAAATCGAAGTTTGGAATTACCTTAAGGATTTATTGCTCATTTTTTAACCACTTAAGAAGTGTGTCTCATATTATACGCCTTTATTTCTAAATAAGATTCTATATAATTAAAATTTAACAATATTTTATCATTATATTCTAATTATTCATGGAATTTATTGTTTAATTATTAATTACATCCTTCAAGTAGTTTTGAATCAAATGTTTCTATGGTTGGAAAGGATTATTTGTCCAAAAATTATATTTCTTAAGAATTTTTTGATACTAACCCCATAATTACTTTTTATGGTGTCTTCATTGCCCCTTTTCCTTTATGTATAATTATATTTTTATCTCGTGATATTTTAATTCCAATTTAATAATTACTCTATCTCATTCTCGTTTGATTTATATATTACCATCAACATAAGTGTTTTTTAACTCAACTCCTAATATGGTTTCAAGATAATTCATCTAATACATCTTTCCTCAAATATTGGATTTATCAAATCTAAAATTTTATTAATTTATAATTTCTATTATTATGTCTTATAAAATTTCATTTTAATTAAAAAAATTATTTGATAAAATATCATTCTCAAAACCACATAATATTTCAAAATAATTAACATCGTCGTTAACAAAATCCCCTACCAATATTCATACTTGCCGCTAATGTTCTCTTTAATATTTGTAAATTTAATTATTTGTTATTTCAAGTGACCTCTAAATTTACCATGTTGTCTGTTAAAATTTTTGTTTTCTATTAATTCTATGATTTGGTTTTTCAAAAACGATATTTAAAAACATTATAATATTTGTATATCCTTTCAGTATAAAATATTTTATCATCCTCCCTGTATTTATTTTTAAAAAATCTTGAGTGGATGTTTGATTAGGACTGTAATATTTTTATTTAATGGAAAATAAGGAAATTTAATTGAAAAAAAATCCAAAGGGGTATATTTAAAATACCATGTGAATGATTTAAGAGTTTGGTTTCAATTTTTTTTCAATATATAATAAGTAATCATGGCCAGGTTTTGATGAATTCCATGGTGATTAGTGATTCATAATGAAAATAAAAAGATGGAATTACCTTATGAATTATTAAAAAACAAGTTATGATGCATGAAAAATTGTTATTGATTAACTAAATTTCATTTTATTCCATGTTTGAGAAATTATTCTTATTTTTTTTTACAATTGAAGAGCCACACTTAATGTACAAGGCATGTAAAAATATGTGAAAATTGAATACAACATTTCAAAGGTCAATATGATATATGGAAGAAGGTCATTTAAATTTATAATTTTCTCCAAAATAAAAGAATTAAAAGATTAGATGATTCTATTCCATGATTATCATATATTCATGGAATTTTATAGAGTGGTTTTGAATACAATACTTTGTAAAGATAATTTATATTATCATAAAGAATATTACAATCATGAGAAATATCATCTTTCTTGGTTATGAATTTGAGATATGTCTTTGAAATATATATATATATATAAAGTAATTATTTCTTTAAGTTAAATGGAATTGAAATTTATAATTGAATTCCTAAATATAAGGAAAGTAATAATTTTGAATATTATCTATTCTATGATGCATCTAATTGAATGAAGTTTGATGAAGATAAATGAAATCCAAGAAATATTTTACTATTGAATGTGGATTTATTAAGAATACAATGAGTTGATATTGAAAATATTAATTTTCTCCTAGAATTTTTTTAAAGGAAATGGAAAAATAAAAAATATATTTATTTATTTTCATGAATATTATTTTTAAATAATTTTAAAGCGTATTCTAAATTTAATACTTAAAATTTTTAATTATAAAAGGTATAAGGGGTGTTAATAAAAAAATTTCCAAACATAGGCCAACCAAGGACCCCCTCAACCTATCATGTGGTATCTAAGGTTCATCAATGTGGGGTAGGGTTATCCCAGCTTTCCATAGTAGATTTTTTGTGAGCGTTAGTATGGGTTGGCTGGTAGTTTTGTGCTAGTAGAAGAAAAGTGCATGCAGTGTTCCTATGGTGGTGCAAAGTGGGATAGGTGGGTCAACCAATCCCATATGTGTGTG
Organism: Viscum album; assembly: GCA_963277665.1. Taxonomy (NCBI): domain Eukaryota; kingdom Viridiplantae; phylum Streptophyta; class Magnoliopsida; order Santalales; family Viscaceae; genus Viscum; species Viscum album. Next base: position 924,377 of record CAUJRU010000208.1, read on the forward strand.
AGCGGATTGTATATATGTTCCTAACCCTTTTATCAATTATAAGTTTATAGGTAATGGATTATTTTAGTAAGGATAACTATAGGTAATGGAAAAATTATTTTGAAGAAGGTGACATTGACTAATGTTTATACACATTAAAAAATAAATAAATAGGCATTAGAGTCCAATTCATTTTATTCAATATGTTTGATCAATCCAACTGTAATCTCTTAGACCTTTATATTTTCAAGTAATCTGCATGCCACCTAAGTACATGGATAAATAGTTATTTATTTAAAAAAATCTCCTGCCTATGATAAAGATGGTAAAATTTTATTTAAATATTATTCATATTCATAAACCGAATTCAGGGATGCATTTATTTTAATAATTTGGTATTCTGTCGAATAAAAATGAGGTTTTAGAGGATTTATAGTGATAAAAAACACATTGAGGAGTCTATGATTTTAAAAATACTTTATCATTTATTTATCATCACATGCATGGGATATGTATTAAAAAAATTAAAATTAAATCACGAAGGATAATACACCATGAATATTGATTCCATCATGTGATAAAAATGAAACTGCATTCAAAAAATATAAAATACCGAGGACTTTTTTCATTAATATTATTCATTGACAAGGTACTTTTATTGGGTATTTATTCCCATGAATCTCATATGGGAGGTTTTGGAGTACTCACTATTAAAAATTTAGAGTCTGAATCCAATTATCCTTGCTGCCGAAGGAAGAAGATGCACTCCATTTTTTGAATAAAAATAGAGAACTATGATCTATTTTTTAATCAAAAACTAGGAGATCCTATAACCTATTTAATATCTCCTCTCGTAGTATTGATTTTTTTATAAACTAATATGTCAATATTACATTTTTTTTATATGATGATTAGGATCTCATGTACACTTATGAGAAGATATATCAGTATTTCATGTGCTTATGTACATTGTGAATAAAAGTATATACATATAACACTATAAATTATGTTTCTGAACCATTCCATGAGCCACCATAGTAGGATTTTTTTAAGGAATAATGTGATCTCATGAAACTTCTTTTTATCCTGATATATTTTGTTATGTGAAGGAAGTGTTCTTAAAGTATAGAGATATCATACTAACAAATTTCATGAATAAGATAGGAGATATGTTCCATGCAATACATGCATGCATTCTATAAAATGTCAGTTCTTACATTAAAATGGTCTATTAATTTCATGAATACATAAATGGATGATCCCTTGAGAATATAACCAAATTAGAATAAAAACATCCATTGATAACATAAAATAATAAAGTAATATTTATAATGTTTTGGTTTTGTGTATTTGAGTTTGGAATTATAGAAGAATAATTTTAGGTTGTTCAAGATTTTTCTTATGAAAAAATACCATTGAAATTTTTTGTATCACATGGCCACATATGAATTGAGCATAATAATTTGATATCTATAAAGATAAAATTTTCTCTTTATCATTTTACATTTTATGAATATGGTAAATTTCACAAAATTACAAATCCTTCTGTTGACTATTATGAGAAATCATTGAATTGGAGTACAATATTTATCTTCCAATTATTAATGACTATTATATGCAGTTCATATAATATTATTGGTATAGTAGATATTGAAGATATATTTTTAAGGAACAGTATTATTCAGAAAATAAAAATAAATCCATTTTATTAGACATATCGTGTTTCTAATTTTATTTAATGGAATATTTGAGGAACTAGTGCTTCTAGTATAAACAATGTCATTGATGAACTACTAGTGTAGTATAAATAACACCAATCGTATAGGAAGATGGATTATTTCATTCCCAAACATTGTTTTCTAATACTAGTGTTATGTAATCACTCTAAATACATAGTGATAATAATATCCATGAAACAACCACTGGTTGATCACATCAAGGTGTAAGAAATCTCATTGATACTGAACCTTGTAAAAATATTTATGTGCTTCTATTTACTTTTTATATTAATTACATATGTATTTAATTTTTTAGAGAACACAACAACTCCATTATTCATAACTGAGATAAATCCTTGAGAGTATAATGGGGTAATTGAAAAGAATTTATGAACTCATTAATTATTGGGGAACATTTTTCACCCTCACCCCACTCTCATTGTCAATGTATGATCCATCTGGGAATTATAAGTTGTTTCAATGTGATGGTTATCCTCTAATAGGTTAAATGGTTTTACCCAAATTTGATTTTATATGATTTATATTAAGTGATTATTTGAAGTAGATTTTGATGTACCTCAATTTGAATACTTTGTCTCCACTCCTATTTAGTATGACATGAAGGATTCTTATAATACTCAAAAAAATATGAATAAAGAAGAAAAAAGATTTTCAAAAATATCAAAGAAAAAAATAATTAGTATTGATATCTATCAAATATGTTGATGGTGATACATTTGAAGAAACTAACTCATGTTTTAGTGTGTGTGAGTAATAAGGTACTACCAAAATAATTGAATACTTCTTCACATAATTATAAATATATATAAATCATTTTATTAAAAAAAATTAGATGTATTATTTTTCCCAAGAGTATATTAATGATAAAGCATGGATTAAAAAGGAAACTATTGAAAAAAAATGACACACTTAGTATAAAATTAAGAATATAAAATACTATCAAAGATGTCATTGAGTCGAAAGAATATTATGTGAAAACTTCCAACAAAAATATTTTATTGGTTGAAAAATAATAAAAATTCTATGTTTATGAGTTTATTATGAGTAAAAATGTATATGGTGAATTAATCCTTAAACATGAAACACTGATAAATGTTCCCATTAATTTAAGAGTTTCTTATTTTAAAGACAAGACTTTTATATTCAAATATATTAACACATTAGTGGAAAAAAATTAATGTTCCAGGAATATTATATTGTGAATATCCATATAGTTGAATAATGATAGAAATTTACCATCATTATTAAGGAATACCAATTGGAAATTAATTCCATAAGAATCAAAGACTGTGACAACACATTGAAAGAAGCTAGTAGATATCATTGACATTAGATTAATAAAATGAGAATTGAATGATAAGGTTTCATGACATAAGTTCTAAAAGTCACTTTCCATCGTAATGATATGTATTGAAATAAAGGTTAAATTTTTAAATTTAAAGGAGAAACATGATGGAACATCGCATGATGTTGAGAAGAATATTTCTTCTATCCAATTACATAGAAAAATTTAATACCCAAAGAGTAATGAAGATGTCCAAAATATTTATTTGAGTCATTAGAATCATATTTGTGTTATCAGAAGCTCAATATCATCTCTTGATCAAACTTCTACATTCTCATGTAAAACAGTAACTCATATCCTAAATAATTTTGTTTCCACTAATGGAATCTCATCCTCTAGTGCATGTTATATCCAAAAAATGATTGAATATGTAGGTAGATAAAAATCCTAATACATCCACTAAAATGCTAAGTATCAATACAAGAAAGATGAAGATAAATAACTGAAAATGATTCAATGAAGATGTAAAATCAAACTTTTAACTAACAAGGTACTAAATATTGTCAGATTTTTACTTCATAAAAAATAAAATGATTCATTTTATACTATTGGTTCTTCTGGAAGAGTGGGCATCGAGATGCTGGGTTTTTTAACAATATAAAAATGGTTAAATATTACAAAATACCTAAATTTAAAAGACTCATGTTTTAAGAAATAATGAAACCTACTAAACAAATGAATATTCTATTTAAGAGAATGAATCTATATAGTAAAATATAAGGAATTATTTTGAATATTTTTGTGAGTACTGAAACATTTTTCGTCATATAGAAGAAGAGTGTTGGTATACACTATTTATGTACAACTCCAATTCTAATGTGAATATAAGCCTATAACCTAGATATAAGAAGGTCAGAAATAAATGAGAACTAAATTCCTTGGGAGATAATTAGGTGAATAATGATATTTAATAGAAAAAATAACTAAACCAATGACACCTATGAATATTGTGAAGATGGATGACAAGAATGTCATCTCATCAAAGTAAATATAGTTATATGGGTTAAATAGTAGTCATTCCATGGACTACTGAAAAATAGAACATGGTCATTATAATTAATGTAAGCATTATAAAATAATTAAATTAATCAATAAATGAGAGGAACGTTAATATATTACTGATAGAAGACATTATAAAAGAATATTTTGATTAGTAAACCAAGAAATGTAACTCAAAACATTGAAGTATGCTAATGAATATAGAGACTGTGATTTTTCTTACATTAAAATTATATCATTTTAATGATAAAAATCATAAATAACTAACATGGTGAGGATCTAATGGTTTACAGTCTTAAGAAAATTAGTACCATACATAAAATTTTTAAAATAAAACATAAATAGTCATTTAATTCCTTCATATCTAGCTTCTTATTGGCCATTGAAATATCCTTATAACTTGTAGTCACCAAAGGATATACATAAAAAGGGGTGACCTAAAATTCTAGTAGGAGTATATATGAGAACATGAAACAATATAACATCGTGTGATCCTAATCATATAACCATCATCATAATCATGATAGGAATCATTAGATGAAGGCATGGAATGTGGCCATGCATAAAAATTAAACATCATGTCTTACTGGGTAACAAACACACATAGATTTGAACCAATCTAGCATCATGTTCACACATAATTCACAATACTCATGAGATAAATCATATTACCCAATTCATTTTATTGTTATATAATTATAGGTGCACCTGTCACATCATAATATTATCTTACGCTCTATAATTCTCGGTACACCCATCACATCATAACATTTACATTATAATGCATAACACATAGAATATATATATATATTGAACATCAATAACCGATGTAAATTAAGGGGTTTCATTTCATTAGAATAAATTCTTAAACATTGTGATCCCACATGAAATAAGGAATAAATTACTTGAATCATCAACCTTGAGTTAAGAAGAACCAATCTCGAGACATAAAAGTAATGTTTTTTCAAAGAAATGTTCTAGAAATACTTATTTCTTCCTGAATTTGTCATTATAAAAATTTTATTATTATATATATGTGATTTTATGTGATTTATACTATATGAAATTACAATAATAAGGGTGGAATACCATTGATTAATGATTGGTTCATTACATTATTCCCCTCTTTTTAAATATCACCATTAAATTTTCATTTTATATAAAATAGTAGGGGTACTTCTCCTTCATAACCTCCTCTGGATCCAATGTTTCTTCTCCATACTTATAGTTCCTCCACAACACTTTGAAAAGGTGGGTTGTCTTGTTGTATAGAACCATATCCCTCTAGTCCATAATCTTTACTGGCTACTCCTCAAATGAAAGATCATCTTTCAGTTGTACCACCAATGATTTTAGAATATGTGAGGAATCTGGTATGTACTTACTTAGGAATGATATGTGGAACACATCATGAACTTGGGTCATATTTGGTGTAACTTTAGATTGATAGGACATAGCTTCGATGTGATCAGGGATCTCAAAGGGGCCAATGTACCTTGGGATTAATTTCCATTTATTTCCAAACTAGATATCCCTCTTCCATGGTAATATTTGAAGGAAGAATTTATCTCCAATGTCAAACTCTGAGCCCCGTCAAGGGTTGTTATCATAAATATTTTGCCGGCTCTAAGAAGCTTTGATATGTTTCTTTATTTATTTAACCTTTTTTATAATCTCTTGTACATGGTCAGGTCCAGGTAGCTTTCATTCACCAACTTCATCCTAAAAGGTTGGATTTCTACATCGATTTACCTATACAGCTTCATATAGAGCCATCTGAATACCCGAGTGGAGGCTATTGTTGTATGAGAACTCAACCAATGGGAGATGATGATCCCATCAACCTTTGAATTATAAAGTGAATTCCTTTAGAATATCATCAAGGGTTTGAATAGTCCTTTCAGATTGTCCATCAGTTTGGGGGTGATAGGTCGTGCTAAAATTTAACTCGGTACTAAAAGCACGTTGAAGACTCCTCACGAATTTAGATGTACACCTAGGATTAAGATCATAGTCAATCGATTATGGAATTCCATTCATACTTTCCACATCCCAAACATATATATTTGAATTTTTTCGAGAGATAGATCTTTCCAAATAGCGATAAAGTCTTCAGTCTTGGTGATGCAATCCATTAAAACCAATATCACATTATTTCCTTTGAATGTCTTTGGGATACCCATGAAAAATCCCATAGTCACATTCTCCCATTTCCACATGGGTATAAGAAATGGTTTCATCATTCCTTTCTACTTTTGTTACTCTTTCTTAACTTACTAATATATCAAAAACCTTGAGATATATTCTGTAATCCCATTCTTCATGTTGTCCCACTAGAAGTGTTCTTGGAGATCACTGTACATCTTGGTAATCCCAATATAGATATATAATGTTGAGTTCTGTGCATTTTCCAAAAGTTCATTCTTTATCACAGGTGATGAAATCACACAAAGCCTCATTCCAAACCAAATTACATCCATATTATAGATATGTAACTCTTGTATCTTCTATCGATTGACATCATTCACCTTATTTTGTAACTCTAGATCATCCCGTTGTACCTCTTTAATCATCTCTTGGATAGATGGTTGGAAAATAATTTGGGAAAGGTAGGATGTATTTTATATCATAATTATTTCTGAATCCATCATTTTCATATCCATGAAGGTGGGGTCTTTCTCGATCAAAGCATGGATAGAGTAGCAGGATATTTCATGATAAGAGAATTAGGTACCTTGTTTTTTCTAAGATGATAAGGAATAGATAAATACTAGTCATTGATTTTCTCTGACCATCTCCATTGACACATGTTGATCTCATTTTATGTGAATATGTTATTTATTCTTTTTCAATTGGTATATATGTCACACTACTCACCATATAGGTAGTGTCACTATATTTTCAATCAAAAAATGATAGATGCTAACTCCAGATCTTGTGTTGGGTAGTTTTGCTCATGGATATTCAATGATTGTGAGGCGTAGGGAATCACATTATCATTTTTCATGAGTATACACACCAAGACTTTCATGGAAGCATCACTGTATATCAAAAACATTCTCCACTTTATTGAAATGTGAGTACAGGTGTAGTGATCAGCCTATTCTTTAGATCCTTGAAGCTTTACTCAAATTTATCCATCCGGACATACTTGACCCCTTTCCTTTTTATCCTAGTTAGTTGGAAAGATAATGGGTGAAATTTCTCAAAAATCATTGGTATTACTATGCTAATCCAAGAAAAAATAAGGATTTCCATGACACTAGAGGGTATATTTTATTCCACAATCACCTTTATTTTTGAAGGGTCCACAAAAATTCCCTAACTTGTGATCACATGTCCTAAAAATGAGACTTCTTGCATCCAAAATTCTCACTTTATGAACTTGATGTACAACTTATCCTTCCTAAACATTTCAAAAACAAGCCTTATTTGTTTTTAATATTCATCCTTTATCTTGGAGTAGATGATAATATCATTAATAAACACTAATAAAAAAATTGAGGTAGTGTCTAAAAACTCTATTCAACAAATCCATAAAGATCACAGGGGAATTAGTATATCTGAAGGGAATCACCAAAAACTCATATTGCCCATAGCTTGTATAGAAGGAAGTATTCTGAATATCTTCCTTCTTCGACATTAGCTATTTATATCTAGAATGAAGATCCACCTTTGAGAAGTACCGAACTCCTTGTAACTGAGGAAACAAGTCACCAATCCTTGGAAGAGGATACTTTTTATTTATGGTGATTTTGTTGAGTTACAGATAATCAATAAAAAACCACATCAATCCATCCTTCTTCTTGACCAAGAGAAATAGTGCACCCCAATGTGATGCACTAGGACATTTGAACCTCTTACCTAAATTCTCTTATAGATACTTCTTTAAATCATCTAGTTCGATAGGGTCCATACTATAGGGACACTTTGAGATAGGAGTATATCTTGGTATGAGTTATGTTGTTAACTCTACCTCGGGGTCTGGGAGTTGTCTAAGAAACTCTTTAGGAAATACATCACTATATTCCCTCACAATGGTAATTTCCCCTAAGATGGTAATTTCCTCTAACTCAACCATTTGAGCAGGGTATGCTTCTTCACAGGGAATCAACACCCACACTGTTGAAGGATTTTTCAAAGTAGATTCATGATCTTCTTTACATTTATATAGTAGTTAGGGATGGATCGGAATATAAAAAGATACTTCTTTTTCCTGACAGTTGATATGTTCTCTATATAATGAGATCCAATTCATTCATAGTATATCATTGAATTACACCAAGGTATGTATTACAATATTATCTGGAATAGTCATCCCACATGAACCATTAGAAAGGGATTAAAACACTTGGGTTGACATGATTTCACCATTGGGTGTTTTTTCAAATATCTATACTTCAAGGTTTCAGGGATTTGATTCAATAGGTATCGAAAACTTGAATGATATTAAGGAATGTCTAGAACCAGAATCAAGTAAGACATTTTCCATTCTTGAGTGAATAGGAAGTGTAACTTGTGAAACTTCATTTTCCTAATCCATATCAGTGGTAGGGATGGAATAATCCCTGCTATTATATTTTTTCTTTGGTGGCTTCTGATATAGATTAACCTTGAGGACTCGAGGTTTAGTGCACTAGCTTGCAGAGTGCCCTTTATCCCTACAGTTTTAGCATTTGACCATGGGTGGTGCACTCCTTTACTCCACTACAGTGTCCAACCTTTTCATCTCTTTTATACATTCATAATCTTGGTGTTCTTATCTTCCACACATGAAGAATATACCACTCTCTTTGAGGAAATTCTGATGATGCTTCTTCGTAAATTATGGACATGTGGGTGATTGAGTTTTCATTCCACCTTTTTCATGAGATCCTTCAGTATGAAACTCCATATTTCATTTCTTATCACCATAACCGTGAATATTCATATTTCACATCATACAAATTCTTCATAACTCCCAAAGTCTCGAATTACAAGATCCTTTCAAAGTTTTGGTTGTCAACCGATAAATAATCTATGATTTTTTCTATCATTTTTTATAACAAAACCCAAAGAATACCATGAAGGCATTCTGAAATTTTATTCATTGGATGGGATAGATTATCCTTCCTTTTTCTTGATATTTATGAATTATCTCTCCATATTTTTATGAAGATTTCAAGGGAAATACTTGTTATTAAGCATTATCTCAATGTCTTCCCACTCCATATCATCAATTTTGTCCCTCAACTTGGTGTTCGTAAACAAAACCCAGAATTGATAGGACTCTCCATCTAAACAACAAATGTCTAGATTCAGCTACTCAATCATAGAATAATGAATAACATATGAGATTTTATCCATTGAGTTGACCCACTATTCCACAACTATTGGATCATAAGATCTACTAAACATCGGTGGTTGTTGCTGCATAAAAAACATGATATCCAGTAGGAACATCTTAGGTGAAGGCAGTCGTTACACATTATTCAGGTTACAGTTCATAACCAGATATAGTTGGGTAATAATTGACATGAAAATTTTTGAACTCAACCTCCCAAATAATTGCCAATTTCTTTCAGGAAATCACTGCATTATCCCTCACACAGTTTGTTGGCCTGGTTTCACCTTGTTCCCATAATTTTATAAAATAAAAAAGTCTAGAAGAATAATTAAGTCAATAAATAATAAATAAATAATTTACTAATATTTTTAATTAAGTCTAAATTCATATCTTTTGGGATCCATATGTTTAGAATTTTCTAAAACAAAGATCCTTGCGTTATCACTTATATTTAGTCTCATACTAGGTGTTTTCACTAAGTTTCTCTAATCCTAATTAACAAATTAACTAAAATGTCTTATGATACCAACTATAACAACCCTTCATTTTCATACATTACCATTACATAATTTTAATGATAAAAAAACATAAAACAGTTATACAATGAGGTTCCAATGGTTTAGTGTCTTCATAAAATTAGGACCATAAAAAACATTTTCAAAATAAAACATAAACATTATTTTAATTATTTATTCTCTAGCTTCATATTGGACCTTGAATTATTTTTAGTACATGTATTCACCTAATGATATACATAAAAAATTTGTGATATATAATCCAAGAAATAGGATAGATAAGAATCAAAAACAATATACCATGAGTTGAGCCTAATCATAACATCATAATCATAATCCTGAGAGGAAGCATTAGATAAAGGTGTGGAATGTAGAAATACATAAAAATGAAACATCATGTCTTAGGGGATAAGAACCACACGTATTTGTAAAAAAAATAGAATTGGGTTTAAACATACTTCGTCTAACTCATGAGATACATCACATCACCCAATGCATTGGAGTTCCATATAATTTTAGGCTCACCTATCACATAATAACATATACATTATCATGTATGCCACATAGAACATGTATCAACCATGAACATAAATAAAACATGCAAAGAAATAGTTTTCATTTCATAATCATTCATTCATAAACTTTGGGTTCCCAAATTAAAGAGGGAATAACTTACTTGAATCTTCAACCCTGAGTGAAGAAGAAACAATCTCGAGAAGTAAAATGTGTGTTTGTTTAAAAAATATTTTTCTGGAAAACATTGTGTTTTTCATAAACTCTTATAAAAACATGTATATTCCATAAAAGGTAAGATAATTATTAATTAATTATTTTTAATTACTAATGATACTGAAAATGGAGTGATACGGGGAAAACCTAAAGAAAGAAGTTGGGTTTCAGAATTCTCGTTACCTTGTGTCGGAATGCATTCTTGACTTTAATATCCTATATAATCACATAATATTCCTTAATCAATAGTTAAATAACATTTTATACCAGAATATAATTCATTATGGTTTTATTAGGTTGGTTTATGGTCCTTTAGATGAGTTATAGAGTTTAATTTCATCATTCAAGAGTGGTCATTTTCTTAATTTTCATGATCAGTTCATTGGTATATATAAATGGAAGTTTGTTTAAAAGGAGTGTGAACATACTGAATTTTTATTATTTTTTATTAATGATCCTATATATTCTTAAATGATATTTAAAATTGGTTGGTTATATACCATGGGGATTATTCATTAGATAAAAGTTGATGATCGTTTTAGGTTAATTTTGGTGGTTTCTGAACACAATGAATTCGTTTTATTTTATCATTTAGTCTTATGAGTATAGATTATTTATAAAACACTAAAACGGTTATAAAATAAACAAAAAAAATCTATTTTCAACCATTTATTGGTTTTCTTAACATCCTTTATGGTGTTAAAATAAGATTAAAGTGCATCACCCATGATGTCGGTAAATTGGCATATCATCGGTGATGATTTCCTTACTAGAATAAAGCTGGGAGAGGGGAGTATAATGATGGATTTTTGATTAACATGATATAATTCCAATATCTATATGGTATTTCAGTTATCATTCCATTTGTATGAAGGTATGTGATTATACAATACGAAAATAAATTGAAAATGAAATTAAAATATGATAGAGGATTTACCTCTTGAATTCTCCTCTTGGGATCCTCCTTAAGGCACCAAGGCTTGGTCTTTTGATGTATAAAGGAGCTCCTAGATATTGGGAATGGGATATGGAAGAGTATTTCATAGAATTTAGGCAAGGATAAATTCTTTAGAGGTGTGAGGAGAATGTATGATGAGTGGTATTTATACTGGAGGAGAGGGGTGTTTCCTCAATATTTTAATAATTTGTTTATTATTTTGGCTCAAGACTATGAATAGTTTAAGAATTGTTATCAAATATTTTTAAATAATGAACAAGAGTTCGATATATAGGTTTTTAATTATGTGATGTCTTATTTAATACAACATTTATCTTGTCATTTATATATACTGTAAATTATCGTATATTACTATTCACAAAAATTATAGTATTTTCGAAAAATCTCAAAAACAATCACCCAAACCATTTTTTTGATGTGTATAATTAGAAAATGAAATCAATTTTAGGAAAATAATTTTGAAAATAGGAGTAATTTAATTTTCAATTAAAATATACATATTACTTGGAAAATACAAATTTTAAAATTTTAACTTATTTTATAACACTTGGAAAAATTACTTAAGGTATAATAAAATTATATTAAAATAACAATATAAAAAATGTTAATATTTGGATTTATTTCAAGAAAATATATTTTTCTTTAAATCATAAAATAAATTATTAAATTTTAATTAAATTTTTATAACATACAAAATTACCAAACACTTAATTAATAATTTTTAAAATGGTTATTTGCATAGAATATGATATAAATATACCATTATTGTATTTATATGATTTTTAAATTTAATTGACACTTTCATGGGTGATGTTACAATTCATTTGGACAATTTACTATTCATAAGGGTCATATTACTATTCATAAGGTTAGGTTATTATTTCATCGGTATTGGTTCCTTACCATCTAGAAATACTTCTTATTTTATTAATTCAACATTATAAACCTGTTAGTACTATTTATAAGTGATTTTATGTGATTTATAATATATGACATTACAATAATATGGAAGAAATTATATTTATTAATGATTGAGATATTACAATGTATACTCTATTTTTTAAAATTCTATAAAGGATTACCAAATTATTTTCCCATATAAAATGAAAAACTATAGAAAAATGAAAAAATATAAATATTTATCACTAGATAGAGAAAAGTCAAATGTAAAACATGTGGTTTTAAATTAATATCAATTTAAATTTTATGAATGTTTATAAGTATAGGAAAATCAAGTGTCTCAAAAAATAGTGTGGAAGGTATAAGAAGACCGAATATAATGAAATAGGTTTTATGATTCTTCTATATACTCAAAATAACATATTGATGATATAAAACATGAATTAGGGGAAGTTATTACAATACTAGTATATGTGAATACAAATAGTCATTAGACTATAGACATGAATGAATGTAAATATTCTACGATATCAAATAAATGTTATATAGTTAAATTTAATGAAAACACAATCATGAATAGTACCAGTAAAATTATAGTTATAAGAAAAAGAGTACCATGGTTGAGAGAAAACACTCAATCATGTGTCACTTATTAAGTATCTCCTAAGTGTTCCACCATATTCCATTAATTTTAATATATTATTTTTGTTATCAAATTTTTGGGAATAGATGGAGAACATCATTCTTAGTAATAGAACTAAGTAAAAAAAGTGGAAAACTACAAGTTGGAATGATTATTCAATATTTGAAAAAAAAATGAATTGTTTCATAATGGTGGATCATTAATATAAAATCTTGAATTATTTCTAATGAACCTATACAAAATGTAAATTGAAGGTATTTCACCCCTTGAGGGGGAGATAATATAAATTATATTCAAGAGAGTCATGTTCCATGAATATTTGTAGGATCATTTTATCTATACAGTAGGTGATGATAAAGATAATCCAATGACTCTACATTCAATTGTTTTGATTATACAAAATATTTGAATAAAGGGAGAGCGTTGGTTAATGAGTAATATCATAGAAAAGGGGAGTAAATTTTTCATATAATTAAAATTTATGATTACTTTGTTTAAGTGTCCAAAAGAATATGTTTCTTGAGAAATATTTTTATACAGTCTTTATGTCATAAATATGCATGTTTGGAGCACTATATCACATTGATCGTACTTAAATGATAACATGTCCATCATTGGTTGTGTCTATCCTATTTTATACATTAGTATGGCCCATGTTTAATTATAGTATACCAATTAAAGGATCCATGATAAGAGAACCATGTGATACCATCCTTTTTCAGAAAAATGGAGAATAGAATTTCAAATTACATTAAATAATGAAAAATAAATTAGAAACCCACTAAATTATTCCTTTTTATTTTTTTTAATAATGGGGAGACGTTTCAATGACTTTATTTAAGGAAATCCTATTGAAAACAATGTCATATGGGGGTAATTTAAAGGCTTATATGGAAGGTTCATGATTGTTTTCTTATTTTATATCAATATGTAATAAGGAAATGTTACTGATAACAAATCCAAATTGGTAGATTTAAAGGACCATGTTGATGGTTGATTATTATGGTTATATTTTTTTTCCAAAAATAATTAGGAATCAAAGTAAATATATAATGAAGTCTTCTATATTTAGTGATAATAATTGAAATATAGATATGGAAAGAAAATGAGAATTATTATATAAGGCTAGTGATGATTCATAATTAATTTTTATAGATTCATGAAATAGTTTTGGATTTTAGGCATAATAAATTCTCCATTTATTTAGTGATGATTGCTAATTTGTACATAATTTTCAAAAAATGTGAAAAATATGTGCACATTGCTTAAAAATTTGAATGTTCAATATGATTTGTGGATGATGATATTTAGAACTTATAACTAAATTAAAAGATAAAACAATGAACATATCCCATGATGTTGGACCTTTATTCACATATATTCATTTATGGATTATTTTTTAAAGGTATACCATGCATTGATAATTTATATTTGAATGAGGAATTTTAATACCATACAAAATTTCATCTTCTACTATGATGAATTGGATATTTCATATTTGGAATGCATAAGAAATAACTTAAACCTTATTTGAACTTTAATGGGTTTGTAATTTATAATTGAATTTAAATATAAAATAAATAGTATAATTTTGAAGATGATCAATCCAATGGTGTTTATGGTTGGATGAAATTTGAGGATGTTAAATGAAATTCATTCAATATTAAATTATTCTATCTGGAGTTTTTAATAATACCATTAGAAGAACATGAATATATTTATTTTCATGTAGAGGAGTATTGAAGACCAAGAAAAATAATATTATATATATATATATATATATATATTTACATGATAAATCAATTTTAACAAGGTTGATGTGCTTTGAAATTTAATTCTTAACAATGAAATTACACTAAGTATATACAATGTTAAAAAAATGGGCTAACTATAGGCCATCAAAAGAGCCCTCCATACACACATGTGTGACCCAATGGTTGACCCTATGGGTTAGGATTATCCTAGATATCAATGGAGTCAAGGGTGTGAGAGCCAAAATGGGTATGCATGTAGATGTTTGTAAGTAGGTGTAAAGCACCCGTAGTGGCCATGTGATGGTCCATAAGGGGACAGGTGTATCTGACCATCCCATATGTCTTTGTGAATACTATTTCTATAGGTTGAGTATAGTGTCAACTAAAAATTTTATAGGGTACTTATTTTATTATTAGGATAACCAAATCTAAAATTGAATCAATGTGGTATAAGAAGATGTTGTGTATTTCTCATCCTATTTGAAAAAAATATGTAAATAAGAATCACAATCATAATCATCTTATCTAATGGATTCAATCGAGAAGTAATGTTTTCTTCTACCTTAGGATTTATGTAGGATATACAATACCCCAGAGTACATGGAAAATATTTCATGATCAAACCAAGAACATTCCTTTGTTGAACATGATACAATTTGATGAAGATATGTGTCAGATTCATAAACTGAATTCATAGATGCGTTTACCTGAATAATTGGATATTTTGAAAAATGAAAATTATTATGTTGAATGTGTTCATGTATCAACAATGAAAGGATTATTGTGATATTATAATAATGTATCATTTTTTATCAATTCATGCACATTAAAATTCATCAAAATAGAAAATGTTTATCATGAAGTAGAATATGCGAAACATTTGGGTGATGTTATGTGATAAAAATGAAACTTCTTTTCATAAAACTCAATATATCAAGATCTTCATTAATTAAAAATCATTAATTAATAAAGAATTAATATTGTGAATTAATGTTTTTAAATCTCTGGTGATAGGTGTTAGATTCCATGACTATAATTACGAAGGGACCGAGATTTGTTATTCTTAATGTCAATTTAAGAATAGCCTCTCAATTTTCTAAAAAATAAATAACACAATGAATAATTTTACATTCACAAGAGATGAGGTCATGTAACCTATTTAAATTCACATTTTGTACTTTAGATTTTAAGAAGAAAATATCCATGTATAAAACTATATATGAGGATTCTGATACATTATACGAGCCACCATACTTGAAATTCATGAAGGATGAAAGTCATCTCTTGACACTGATTGTGATCCTTTTATACTATTTGTTACGTGAATGAAGTTTTCTTGAATAAGACGTGTCCTTCTATTATCACATACACGAATAATATGGGAGATATGTTCATATATTCTATACATCAGGAGTGAATGAATTATAATGGTATAGAATTTTCTTCCAAACATAAATTCATAAGACCTGAATAATATAAATTTAATAGAATAAAAACTTCTAGAGATAACATAAAAAAATAATGTAACATTTAATTATCAATGGTTTGGCATATTTCAGCTGATAATTCAACATGATTAATTTGAGAGTGTGAATGATTATTCTTGCATAAAATAATACCAAAGAATTTTTGTGCATCACTTGAACACATTTAATTTGAGGCTAGGAATTTCATTAACAAATGTATAACTTTTTTATTGATTAATTGATAGTTGAGGGATAATACATCCTAAAAAATATTATAGATCCTTCAATTTTTTATTTTGAGAATGTAGTGAGTTGGAGTGGAAGTTGTATCTTTCAATTATTAAAGAATAAAAGGGTGGAGTCCATATAAAAATTTAAATATAGTAGAACTCAAAAGAATATAGTTTAAGAAAAAGGTTTTCTACTTGATGCAAAAACATCCAATATAGAGAGTTATTTTCTGAAAGTTGATTAAATGAATTACAAGGAATTTTTGGTTCTAGTATAAAAATTCCATTAAATAATTAGTGTCTCTAATACAAATAATTCCATGCACATAGGAAGATTTATTATTTCATAATCCAATAATTTGATCCAATTCTATGTTTTTTAAATAACTATAAACTTATAATGATAATAAAATCCATGAAATGACCTTATGTGGATCATGATAAGAATAAGGTTCTTACAATAAAATTGAACCATGTAAAATTATTTTCTGAAAATATTTATTTTATTATCTAAATTACATGTGGAAATGATTATTGGGTACACAAAAAAATCCATTATTCATAAATTTGTTATAGGATCAATGGTAATAATTTCTAATTTTAAACAAAGTATAATCATGATAATTATTGGGTACATTGATCCACATGCACCACACCCTCTTTATATCCCTACACAATCCTTTTAGAATCTAAAATTCTGATAACCGTTATGTATTTTTAAGGATATATTGATGAGTTATCTTTCTTAGATGTAATGTTTTTCAATTTTTTACATGGAGTTATTAAAAAAAATCTGAAAGTAACCCATAACATCATCATTATATGATAATTTTAAAAATGTTTTCTTAATACTCACCTTATGTTTTTCTTCCATGTGAAAATATTTATTTTCATCTTCCCCATTTTACATGACACACTACTATTTATAATTCATGGAATCTATAAGAAATAGTTTTTATTCTTGATTTTTGAAATATATATTTTAAAATTATTTCAAAATATCATGTGAATTTATTATGTCTTACGTAATTTTTTATAAAACTACTAGAAAGTGTTTTTTAATTCATTGAAAACTGATATATCCTACGTTTGATCCTAAATATTCATCAAATTTATCCACCCACATTGGAATATGTAACATTATTTTATATCAATGATATCATAAATAAATTCCTTTTTTCTTCCTAACCATCCACCATGAATAAGAATAATTTTTCATCTAATTCCATTCTTATATCGATACACTATTTTTAATTTCTTTGATTTATGGTTGTTTATCTAGATTATATGAATCAATTTATTGAAGAAATTATTTTCTTAAATGTATACCATTTATAGATACAATGCAAAAACAATATAATTTATTAAAGAATATTTACCTATAATGTTTCTAGTTATCCTAATTTATTTTCCAGTGGTTATCATGTTTTGATTATTAATGAAATTATGAATGATTTCTTTGTGTGATTTCATTTTAAAAAGATATGAAAACCATTTAATTCCATTAGTTATTTGTGATGTGGTTAATGAAGCCCATTTTCATTCCTTAGGTTCATTAATATGTGAGAAATAAGTTTTATTTTTCACCTCAAGGTTTACTAATGATATGGTGATTGGTTTTTTTCATGTGGAACATGTAAGTATGGATGAAGTATTGGTGGTATCCAATATATACCTCTAATTAATTGTTTAACATTTCATAACTCATGATATATGTATTCATGAGTATGTTTTTGGTCTTCATAAGAATGTGAACAGATGTGGTGGATGATGAATGTAATGTTCAATATATTATTTTTTCTTATATTTCTCAAATATATTATGCATTTTTATCTAATTATATCTTAGATTATGTTTATTGACTATTTTTTCACACTCATTTGTCTAATTTCTTCTATAATAACAACACTTATTCCTTTAATTTTAAGCTTCTTTTAGGTAAATGTTTCTTTTCTTATCATGATTTCTGAGGACCATCCAAGATTTCTCAAATATTTGGAACTTAAGTCAGTCTAGACATAGCTAGAAGGGTGATCTTGATCCCCACAGGTTGAAAACGAGTGTTTAGGAATCAATAACTACCTTTAGGAATAATTTCTCCAAAAAATAAAATAAAAAATTATAACATAAATAAAAAGAATGTTGGTATTATAATATAAATAATTATAATAAATGTGATGATGGTTAGGAAATATAGGCTTGAAAATCACAAACTGAACCCATGTATATAAGAATATCAAAAACCAAATAGTTCATGAGACATAGTCACCAATATAATCCCACACCCTTCTAAATAATATACCTACCACCACCCTATGGAATGTTTCCTTAACGTTTTTAGATAAAACATGATCTACATACTCCAAATGTTATATGCAAGGAGTTAGAAAGAAAACCCAGTAGGGTCCCACCAAGTGCTTTATAAGAAGACAATACAATATAAACCAATTATCATCATGAAAATAAATAAAAGGTAATTGATAAAATTTTAAACTATTTAATATAAAACATAGAAATACACCATTTTCACTACTGGTAAAACATTTCCCATTAAACTAGTTTCAAACCAATTCCATACACATATCAAAGAAATTGATCCCTTAGTGTAACATTATGTCGATTTCATTGAGGATCCTCACCCAATATCTATGATTAGTATTCCACCAAGTATGCACATTACCCTAAATAAACAAGCCATATCGGTTAGGTATCACTCCCAAAATTGGATCTTTATCACACAGTAGGCCACCAGGTTAATACATTTCATTAGAACAAGATGCATATGGTGTAAGTGTCCAACCCTCATAATAGATCCATACCTCGCCAATGGTCATCAATGGCCTTACCATATTAAAATCATTAGTAATGAATTAAAAATGTAGGTAATAACCTAAAAAATAAATCTATATAATATATTAATTAATATCATATTAATTAATAATAATAATGGTGTAAATCCATTTTTTAGTCAATTTAAAAAAATTATACTTTAAAAAATTTTTGTTTTAAAACATTTTGAATCAATTTTCATGATAAATCCATAAATAATAATTTATTACAACTTAAGGGTCCAATTTATAAGATAAAGTATCCATGGTTTGTATAATCATTCAATTATTTGAAACAAACTACCCCAAAAAACATGGAATTCAACTATCTGACATAATCAAAAATCTGTGAGGAGGGAAGGATCCACGAAGAAAGAGAATGTTCTATAGATTCACAATTCTCTATTAAAAATCAGTATCTAATGAATTACCATGGTTAACATGGTTCATGAAAATCAATAAAATTGTGCATAACAATTAAGAAGAATGTATATGACTAAATTATAGTTAAAACCACCAAAATATAGTCATAGATTTGATCGACGCTTCAATCATCTAAGTATTCAAGTTGGAATAGAAAATATAATTTAATTAGAGTCCTTGGGTTTAATTAGGATGAGTATAGGTCAATGGAAGATAATTTTGAAATAAAATAGGGGATCTGTGGTTAAAATAAAAAAAGTACACTTACTTTTATTGACCTTGTTGGTGTCACTAACATGTCTGCGGTCATCCAACGGTGGACTAGTAGTCCTCCAAAGTGTTTTTCGAGATCCATAAACCATTTGGTTTATATAGTATAATGTTTTACTCAGTATCAATCCCACCAACTAGTTGGTAGAGACCCACTAGCTAGAATGAGTACATATAAGAGGTGTTGTGGTGAATTTCAAGCCCACCAGATAGCCAGTGGCTCTCAACAAATAGCAATTGGACCTCCACATAGCTTCATTAGATGAAGGTTCATATCTAACTCTAAAAACTCCATGAGTAAAACCTCTATACCATTTTAAAAAACAAAAAACCACAAATGATATGGGAGAAAAAAATGAGGAATAAATTAAAACAATTAGATAGTAGTACCTAGATATCATAGTGGGATGTGACATTGATTTTACACATATTATAATCATATGGTTACCTATGATCTCTAATTATTATCCATGACCTTACACTTACTGATCATTTTAGCTCACCCCTATCTTGTTTTTACATTTCCCTAGGGTTCCATGATGAGTATTAAATATAAGAACTATAAAATGGAGTCTATTATGTCTCAATAATGGAGGTATTTTCACAAAATTTGTAAAATAATTTTCTTATATAGCTAATCATTTTAGACACTAAACCTTAAATTCATGATATTATAAGGTTATTTTTTGATATATGATGTTTACCTTTTGGAAGTTTTTTAAAATAATAATATTATTATATTTTATTTCTATACATTCTATCAAATCATTTTTTAGTAATTTTTTAGGACAAGATTAATTTTTTGGGGGGAATAAGATTAGATAACATTACTAAACACCATTAGAATAAATATAAATGTTGGATAACATCGCAAATATTTAAAAAGTATGTATTGTGTAGTTTCCATATCAATTAAATCCTTATCTAGATACTAAAAAATATATTTAATTATGGAACAGATTCACATTTTGGTGATCACACCAAAAAAACTAGTTGAGTATCAAATCAACCTTCACATTGGTGAGTGATGATAAAAACTAATATTTCACCCTTGTATGAAAACTCTTATGGGAAATAATTTGGTTAATCACAATGATATTACAATCCATTATGAATGATTTATATCAAAATTTAGTTTAGAACTATAATAGAATTAAACTTATGGTAACCTCATCTAAACTAAGAGAATTAAGGGATAAACCAATTGTGGTCAAGTTGAAATGAACATAACATAGGTTAAAATTAAGGTGTCATTGTATGAGACATTTTAGGATTGATCTTTAATATTCATATGATAATTTACTTTGATTATATTATAAATTATCTTAATCATTTTGGTTTTCATATTTTCTTTGAAATAGGATCTTAAAAATGAATTACTTTATGGTATGTCTCTAAAAATACCTATGAAATAATGATAGAGGAATTTTTTTAATAAAGTGTTAAGAATCATGATATATTCCAATTATATAGTATAAAATATGTTATATAGACTTCACTATGATAGAAGTTTTTATATCTCATAGATGTTATATCTTGAGTCATGATTATCTTTAGATAATCATAATTATATTTATTAGTGAGTGGTAATTAAAATTATAAGTATACAATTTATTTTAGGGGGAGAATATAACACAGATCTTTTTAGGATGAATATTCATTCCATAAACTAAATTATTATAATTCTGAACTATTTTTTTGTTTTCTCAAATAAATTGAAATAAATTGGATATTAAGTAATAAAATATATGAAATAAACTAACATCACATTATTCATTTATAGTAATAAATTACAACCAGAGAATATGAAACTATATATTATTCACCGTAGATTATTACTTACCTTGGATTATTACATCCCTCGAAAGTTCATAAATTAAATGGGGACAATAATTAGAAAAGTATAAAATATTCAACACTGGTAGAACACTAAGATCATATTCACCCTTGAGGATCATAAATAGATAATTAAATGATATAATTGGGAAGAGAATTATGAAATGAAAAGTAATAATGTTTTTTCTAAAATTAAATTTAAATGTTTGACTTAAGATATGTCATTGGAATAAATGAGTTTCATAAGGATATATATAGGAATGAAATGTGATCGTTATAAATATAGTCATTTAAAATATAGTAATGGGAATATGCTTATTGAAAATATGGTCAATGTATATACATATCCAATATTTAAACTGATTTTTTCGTTATTAGAAATTGTGAATAAGATAACTCAGAAAGAAATAAAAATATAATATAAAATTATAATAATTATATGTGTGTGTGTGTGTTATTTATTGATATTCATTAAATTATTAAAATATGATAAGCTGTGAGTATAAAATTTAAAAAAGGTTTTAATGTCAAGGGATTAGAAGAATTAAAATTTAGATTCAAAATAATTAGTTTTAATAGACTTTTGTTAAAGTATATTTATTATAAAGGTAATATATTTTTTTCAAAGAACTATATCTTTATGTGATTATTGTTTTATACCAATAAATTAAATTTTATAAAATTAAAATATTATTATATATTAAGTAATATATTATTATCATTAAAATTTTAAATTAATATGAAATCATATTAAGAAAAAAAATGTTTAAAACCATCATTTTTCAAATTAAGCTCCATTTCTTTATATAATATATTTTAACCTGAAAGATAAATTTTAAATTTTTTAAATTTAATGTTAAAAATTTAACATAATTTTTTGGAATTGAATCATATTATGAGCATAGAAAAAAATCTATTTTCTAAAATGGTCGATTTTTATATGATTAGTGAAAATATCATATTTACCAAAACTATAACACTATATTATATAAGAAATTATTATCAATATATAAAGACATTAATTGATCGAATATGTTTTTATGGAGTAAAAAAAATTAAATATATTATATTTATTATATAAAACATGTGATTATTATTTTAAAGACTTATGTAATATTTTCAATTATATACTATTTGTTGTCTTTTCTTTAAATTAAATATTATTTTTCTTAAATTTTGTTTTGGCCATCATTGAAATTCACAAAGAAAATTGCAACAAATAAATTTATATTAACAAAATAAAATACATTTTTATTTTTAGCATACATATATATTTTAATATTAAAAATACACTTTTTTCCAAAAATAGTTTTTATATGTTACAATCACTAATGTAAAAATAATTTTTTCTTAAATATAAAAACATTATATGAAATATAATCTAATGTTTTTAGTAATATGGTATAAATTATGTAATATGTTAAATTTTATTGTTTTTTATTAAAATTAAATTTCATAAGTAAAAACTATTTTCTATGGTAAAATAAAAATGGTAAAAGTCACACATATTTGACTAATAAACATAAAAACATGGTTAAACATGTATAAAATTGAATGGTTTCATGATTATATACCTTATCTCATCCACCAATCCATTAATGTAACATGTTATCTATTTTTATTGGGTTTAGGTGTTTTCCTCACATATGAAACATGTTATCTAATTTTATTCATATTAAATATTTATAAAATGTCATTCTCAACTCAAATAGAAGGACCCTTTCACTACCAATTCAAAAACACCCTGAAAATTAGGTTTCCTATTGAAACTATACCATATTTCCTTACCTTATAATCATATTCCTATTTATTGAGCCTCTGGTCTCTTTAGATACTCAAATGACCATCATTTCCACGAACGCATTTTCTTTAGCGCTCCAAGTTCAATAGTTTTATTTTCAAAAAGATCATTTTTATGGGTTAAATGAGAACCCTCACAAATTACCACCATCCCAAGACAGGAGATAAATTCCGCATAAAAAATATCAAAAATTCAAATCCCCCACACGCCATAAATCAAAACAGCCAAAAACAAATAAAATTTCAAAAGTGCAAACCCGCAACATGATCAGCTAACCTTGATCCCATATATTCTGAAACACCTCGATTCACATGAAAGACACCTTGATCCATGTGAATCAACAAACCAATTTTTAAATTTGAAATCACACAATGAGACCATGCCCTCACATCGTGCAAGGCCGCACACTACCCGAGACCACCTGTTAGCGCACACCACTCGACGTCGCATGCCACCCAAGACCACCTCGTCACTGTTGTTCGTCGAACACCATGAGATGCATTCAACATAAATTCAATGTCCATAACATGATTATATTTTTCTTCCTAATATATTTTCATTTTATTCTTAATTTATTTAATATAATTATATTGTTCTTGAATAATTAAATGACTATTTGAATATAATTAATTTTATTATTATAATGGAATAACATCTAACCAAATGTATCCTTTTATATTAACTGAAACTTTAAAGGCATTCCTATTATGGGTGGACTACCGACTCCACATAGTTGCGTCTTAAATTTTCTAAATTTTCAATATTCACTAGATATAAGTATATAAAAATTTTAAAATTTTGGTACAACCGTGAAAGAGGCACAAGACACAAGAAAGAAAATTACATTAAATCGCAAGCCCAGGGACTTGACCCCGCGACCTGCCCCTCAACCCCCCCAAACCCTTACCACCCCACCACCAATGGTGGGGCTATAAAATATTATTATGATTATGAAAATTATAATCCTATTTTTTTCAAACTCATTCAACACTAAATGAAAATATGAACAGTGTGTTGTGGGGAATACTACCTTTGCAATGTTATGTAAATTATTTTTTCATCTATATTATTTTATATTTATTAATATATATTAAAATTACACTCATACGCATTAAAGTTTCTAAATAATATGAATATTATTCTCTAATAAGGATATTATTCCGTAATAATCCACATATGTAATCATAATCACCCATTAATTACGTTATGTTCAGTTTTGGTTATGTCTAACCACATAGTTAATAAATGTTATAAAATTATATCATTAATGAATATGAGAACATAATTAAATATAATATGTGATATATAAATTAATATTTTTATTTTTTATGCATTTGTATCATTAATATTACACTAATTAATTAAAATACCAATGTTTTTTCATTAAAATTTGCAAAAACATTCTCATAAATAAGATCATATTTAAATATCATAACCAAATTCCCAACGAAATTAAATTAAATGAATATAAATAATTATAATGGAGACATTCATGATAAATTTTTAATATGTTAATGATGATCTTTTGGAGAATATAAAATTACAACCTCACTATTACAAAACTTGTTCATAATTATCATGATTAATCACACCTGATATTGAAAATAGATTATTAATAACTAATTTATATTTCAGTACTAATTATGAATAAATTTTATAAAATTATATAGATATGAATAAGGATCATAAATATAATTTTAATATATTAATTTTTTATGTTGGATATTTAAGTGGTTTAGTGGAAGTTGGGAATTAAGTATTGGTTTTTTTCTCAAATTTTCACCCCATGAGATACGTATTTCTATTTCTATAGAATTATTTATAAGGAATAATTTATATTATAACATTTATTTTTTTTATCATGATCACATCACTTTTCATGGGATTTAATATTTCTTTTGGAATCATATCATTCCAGGGATTTTGATTCGAATTTTGATGAGATATTAAGAGATTTATTGTTTAAAATTTATAGTTCTTAAGGCATGTTTGATATTACTCCACAAAATTTATTTGTATGGTATATTAACTACCCTAATTCCTTAAATTATAATAATAATATTTCATATCTTGATATTTTAATATCATCTTAATGGAAACTCGTGTATTTTATTCTTATGTTATGAATACTAAAATGGTTTTCATGAATTTCCCTCAATTCAATGAGTTAAAAAAATTATTATAATTATATATTCCAAGATTGGATTAATATATGAAAATATTGAATTTAATTATATAGTCTCTAACACTATAGTGTAAAATTATATTTTTATTTAAATCTATTTCCTTGATAAATTTTCATTCTATAAAGTATATCATTGTTGAGAATAATTATCATCCTCGTTAATAAAGGTATCCCATTAATGTCCATATTTTCCTTTAAAACATATGTTATCCATAATAATTGGAAACCAAATTATGTGTTCTCTCATGGGACCTCTACATTTCCCATCTCCACTTTTAACAATGATGTTTTTTTTTCTTATGTTCATTTTAAACTAACATATTTCAAAATATTAGAATCATTTTACATCCTTTAAAAATAGAATATTTAATATATACCCCAACATTAATTTGATAATCTTTATTCATTTTTAAATATAAATTAATGTTGATTATTATAAACTGTAAATGTTTTTGATTATTTTTATTCACCATTTTGAAAATTACTTTTCAATTTTGGCCATGTCTTCTTTCGTTGAATGATAATGTAAAACTACTTTCTAAAGAATTCATTTATGTTTTTCTTCTATATGAACCAATATTTTTTATTCCTTTTTGTTTCATTTGAAGTGTTCTATATTTTTTTCTATATTTAGAAAATAATTTATTTTTATAATAGATTTATAAAATAATTATTTTAAACTGATTTCAAAATATCAAGGATATTTCTTATATCCAAAGTGTTCTTTCTTCTAAAACTAAAAAAATATTTGTTTTGACTAAGTCATTATACATTAACATATCATATTCCTAATAAATAATATTATTCAATTGAAACCATAAATATTCATTCTCTTTCTGACTTACGTATCATTATTTTCTATAAATCATATGATCCATCACTTCCTTCATCCTGTATAACCATCCAATGTTAAGATTCATAATTTTTCAAAAACTAACTTACCTCTATGATTACCCTATTTTTTATTCCACTTATTGGAAGGTTTTCTCCTTGACTTTAATCATTGATTGATTAAGTAAATTATTAACTTCACCAAATACCCTTTATCTATCCATTGTAAATACCATATTATTTTTTAAGGGTATTTACTAAAAATGTTATTTGATATCATTAGATACATAATGATTTTTATAGAGTTCTCATGTTTTTATTTTTAGAATAATTATGAAATATTTCTTTATGGGAATCCATTTTAAATAGATTTGAAACCCATTTCTTTTACTTTTTCCAATTTTTATGGATTAATAAATCCTAGTTTTTTCATATGTTATTTTTTTATGTGATAAAATGAAACCATTTTTCAATACATGGGTTCTTTATGATATGAGGAATGATTGTTTTGAAGTGTCCTATGTAAATATGGGTGAGTATTGGGTTGCGTCCTATATCTCACACCAATAAATTATTAAGAAAATTAACTCATGTGATAAATATTCATAATTAAATTGTAGTTTATTGTAATTTAGGTCACTAATGGAGTGAAAAATGATATTAATGAACCTTTAACAACTTTTTGTACCATATTTGGATGATTTTATTCATCCATGTCTTAGGTTTTTAGAGATCATGTTTTTTCACTCATGTTTCCATGCAATTTCAATCATATTTAATTTTTTTCATGTCTTATAAAATTCCTTATGATATATCCTTTATTGGGTATAAGGTTTATTATTATCTTGATTATAAAAAAATGCCTATCATGTGAAATCTTATTATCTTTTACTTTTATCACTTATATTTACTCTTCTTGAATGCTTGAGATTACCCCTTTATTATATTCCATTTCCCCAACTTATAAATATCATTATAACATATAAGAAGTATATAAGGGAGTATAAAGTAACTAATTATAGTAAAATGTTCATTGGGGTTGTCAAATATGATTCTTATCTTTTTGGTCCTCAGAGATATTAAATTTTTCATCCATGGGATTCTAATATGTAATTTTTACCTTATTGAAATATTTCAAAATAAATGATTTTTTTCCTAGGTCACTACATCAAGTGTTAGAGTATCTTTTATTAATTTACTATAATTAGTTTATTTATTTTTTCATATTAGGATTAGATATTGTTAGAGAAAATCCAAACGATGATCCTGAGTGTAAGATATGAAACTAATGATTTGGTAAATTAGTTATTATGTGGTTTATATTATATTGGAATCCATGTCTCGATGTTGAAATGTGGATGTTTCCCTAGAACAAATTCACCTAGGTTATATCACCCTAAAAGGGGATAAATCAATATTAAATAAATCTTCACTATGGAATATGATGAGTGGGTATAAGACTACAAACATTATATAATATAATAGGGGATATTCTTTGGTTAATCCTATTTTTGTTTTCATGCCATTATAAAGAACACATTGTCTAATTACATTAAGGTATTATGTTAAGAAATCTGAGAGAACCAAATTTAATGTCAACTAGCATTAACCAATAGAGTTATATGATGAAACAAGTGTAAATTAGTTGATGTGAAAGTATTATAGGTTGAAATGAATTTATCATTTGAGAATAAATCATAGTATTGTGATTTCTTATTCATTTGATCATTTACTCTAAGTTTTTTGGATATTATCATAATCATTATTTAATATTTGGATGGAAATAATGTATTGATAATTTATTTATGCACTATATGTCTATATAAAATCCTAAGACATACCTATAGAGCCATATTTACAATACATGATTAAGAATCCAATTATATGCCTATTATAGGAGAAAAATATGTTATCTAGGCTTCCTTAAGATAAAAATGTTTGTATATAATTAAATATATATCTTGAGTCATAGTTATATTTGATACTGTTATGTATTATTTTTAGTAAGTGATAATTAAAATTATGAGGAAGAAATTTATTTAAGGGTGTAATGTAATTCCCATAGTGTTTTTAGAGGAAAATTATTTCCATAAACTATACTTTTATAGTTCTAAAATATTTTTTTCAATTATTCCAATATAATTGAAATATATTAGGTAATAATAAATGATATATATGAATTAAACTATAAACACTTTAGTCATTCATAATAAAATACTACAACCAGATCATATGAAACAATGTATTACACACCATGAATTATTACTCTCCATAGATTATTACATCTTCTAAAATTGTATAAACCAAATGGGGAAAATAAATAGAAAATAATAAAATCGTAAACACTATGAGATCTTCTATATCATCTTCACCCTTGAGGATCAAGAATATCCCAATAAACTATATAATGAGGATGATGATTGTGAAAGTAGGAGGCATATTTTCAGATATGAAATGTAAATGATAAGTGTGACATTAGAAATGCCAATCAAATAAATGATGTTAGTAATGAAATATATAGGAATGAAATCAAGTCATTATAAAAAAAGTTCATCAGAAATATTTTTGTTTATAATATGGTCATTGGACATAAATTTATTTAAGAGATATAATGATTTTTTGTATTTTTATTAGTAAAATAAAATATTATAACACGTAGTGAAATAAAAATATAATATTAAAATATTACAAATATAAATATATTTATGTATTATGTATAAATATTATTATTATTATCATTAGAATTTTATTTTATTCATTTATAAAATTAAATGAAATATTTTACTATCAATATATTAGACTAATGTTAATAAATATTATTAATAATTAATTTTAATTGTAGTTTGCCAAATTGTTTTTCGTATAAAGTAATATTATTTTCAATGACCTGTTTTATTAATTGTTGAATAATTTATCCCAATATATAAAATTTAAAGAAATAAGAATATTATTTTATATAAACTAATATATTAATAACATTTAAATTATAAATTGATATTTATAAATATTAAAAACACTTGATTTTTAAAAATGTTTTTTTAATAAGAGTGGCTTATCTTAATATACTTACATTTGATGGGTAAATTATATTAATTTTTTAATTTAAATGTAACAAAAGTAAAATAAGATTTTTATTTATAATAACCATATGATCCTAGGTAAACATTTTTTTATTTTCCTGAAATACTAATAAATTATGTAACGAGTGATATTTTCATTTTAAAAAAAATTCTATATTATTATTATATAATAAATACATATAATTTTTTTTATTTATAATTTATCAGATAATTTTTAAAAAAATTTAATGTATAATTTAAAAATAATTTGTTCAATTTAGAAAACCTATTATTAACATTTTATAGACATAAGTATTATGTTCCAATAAAAAGGTATTTTTGTATTTTCTTTTATTGAAATACTATTTTCCTAACATATTTTCCTATAATATGAAAGACAGAGAAATTTTATTCTTTTAAAATAATGAATTATATATCATCAAAATCAAATACATTGAAAATGATTGGTTTAGGGATTTATGACTTTATATTTTCCCCTACTCTCTTATTATACATTTTATATCTTATTGACTTGTAGAAGATGTTCTCTCTCTATATTAATTTGAAATATTGTAAAACATGACATTCCATTCAAATATAAAAGTGGACACTAACCACCTATTTAAGGAAAAAATAAAAATTAATTTTCCTTATTAAAATATACCATTTTTTCTTCACTAATTATCATATTCAATTTATTTATTTCTATGGTCACACTAGATTGTCTTAATAACTCAATTTATAATTAATCTTTCAATTAGAACCTCGGGTCATCGATATGATTAATTTTTTCCTAAAATCATTTATTTATTTATTACATTCTCTAATATAATTTGACAATCCCTATATAATTATATCTATAATTTTGGAATATTCATTGTTATTAGAATAATGGAATAACTATTAACCAACATTCCAATTTACTACTATGAAAAATTAAAATGGAATTCATGGGTTGTACAGACTACCACCCCCATAAAGCAATGTCTTGTGTTTTACATCACCACATCTATTCACAGGTCAAAAGTATGAATTAGTAGAAATAAAATTAATATATAAAATATTATTATGTAGAAAAAAATTATAATCCGCTGGATTTACCTCTCATTCATCGAGAAATGAAAACATTAACCATACGTAGTGCAAATTACAGCCACCATGAAGTATTATATCTCAATTTTGATATAATTTGATTCATATCTATTAAACCTATTAAAATTTTAATCACTAATTTTTTATTTTCTAAATAAAATCATTAATACTATATAATAATGATATTATTCCAAAATAAACCATATTCATAATCAAAATGATCGATTAATTATGGTATCTTCATGTTTAGATCTGCCTAAGAGACTACATGCACATTCGAATAAATTAATAAAATTGAACACTATGAGAATATAATTACTAAAAATATAAGATACAAATAAAAAATGATGTTTGTATTTATTTTTGAATGATAACATTGATATTAAATAAAATTATTAATATACAAATGTCTTCTCATTAGAAATTAATGTCACGACCCGTCCTTGGGGCCCATGCCGTGACTACCCCAAGCCCGCCTTCTATAGGCCAGGGGCTGGTAACTAACACCAAAGGCGAATTCGTGATAAAAAGGGAAGGAATTTCCTTTAAACCTGTAACACACATAGTCTGAACACAAGCAGTAGAAGCAACAATTACTAATATAGAAAAGAAAGGTGTGCTGAAAGTAAGTGGGCCTGTATACAAACCCAACTGAACAACAAGTACAAGTACAAGTAAAAAGGGAAAACAGCTCTAGGATCGTCCACTGGGGAATCCTACCTGAAGGGTAGGTATAGATCTTGAACAACTTTTCCCTGAGTTATGTCATGTATAGTCTAGCTCTGAGCAGCCTCCCATCCATATCCCTTAGCCACGATCACTGCTGACCGTCGTCTTCACAGAACACAACAAGGTGCGGGCGAAGCCCGTGCAGGGGTGCGTATAACAATACTCAGTAGGGGACCCCGAGAACCCCGAAGGTATCCCAGAATCCTCTAAGGATAAACAACAATAGAAAGATACAATCACGAAGTATCAACCAACCCTACTTTGGTATATGCACATACATATACCTAAGTTACCAATCACAGTCTGGCTCCAACTCTCGAGCAGAAGCACAACCCATTCCACAAAGGAGGTTATGTCAATCACCTCGATGATAATGACTGAAAGAAAATACTCAGCTCACAAAGGTATAAAACTCGTGTAGAGGGGTAGAGATGATTATATGTAGACACTAAATCATATCTTCTATCAAACCCACGTAGGATCCTGGAATAGTATCAGTGTTGTCAAATCCACAGAGGATCCTGGTATAGAAATCATCATTTTCAAACCCATAGAGGATCCTGGTCCAGTACCATCGATGTCGAACCCATGGAGGATCCTGGTACAGTATCGTCACTATTGAACCCACAGAGGATCCTAGTAAAGTATCATCACTGTCAAACCCACAGAGGATCTTATCATCTCAGTCGCATCCAGCCATAGGGTTCCGACACACAGCACGCTCGATTATGATAGGGTCCTCTCCTCAAGCCAAGTTTCATTACATCAACTACCATGAAGTATCGAGTTGATATATCTCGTAGTTCTGTATCATCATAAGGATTCCAACGCGACAGATGGCACATTAATCGAACTCTCAGTCTGTGAGATATTGGCATTTCTCTTCCTGGGGCCTGGTTGGTTTTTAGGTTCAAACCAACCCGACCGTACCCCAACTGTGTCCAAACCTCAAGTGGGGTATTCCAAAAGAATTTTCCTTCTATAAGCCTTTCATCGTCGTAGATGGTTCATTGTTCAGACACCCGTAGCCCAAAATATGTGCGGAAAGGTGAAAACTGACCATAGTGGGTCTGGGTCCGGTCTGACCCAGTCGGAGCGACCCGACCCCACCCGGTCCGGACCGCGGTCTGACCCGGTCTGAGGGTCTGACCCGGTTCAAGGAAGTGGCCCTGACCAAGATGGCGGCCTGACCCGAAGGGGCGACCTGGCCTGAGGGCGGCCCGGCCGAGGGTGGCCCGGCGGTGGCTGGCCCGGCCGTGGGCGGCCCGGCCATGGGTGGCCTGATCGAGGGCTGCCCGGCCGAAGGAGGGGTCGGCGGCCCACCCTAGTCGCGCCCAGGGGGGAGGCACGTACCCCCTAGAACCCGAATAGTTGAACCATTTTGGTGGAACCGAACCAGCGTCAGGTGGCGCCGGTCCAGCATACGGGGGACCTGACAGGGTCCCGCTTCTCCTAGATGGCTGAGCGGCCAGCCGCTCCGGCTCCACAGTGGTCGGTCACCCCGGCACCTCCACCGCGGTGCGATGGCGATGCGGTCCTATTGCCCTCCGCACGGCGCAATGGCGTCGCGCCACCACTTCCGCGACCCGACCTGGTTGTGGCCCCCTTGTCCTCTGCACGGCATGACAGCTCTGCGCCTCCCCCGCCACGGCCCGGTTTGACCGCAGCCCTCAGCTCCCCCATGTGGAACAATGGTGTCGCGCCTTTCCAGCAGCCTTGCGCCGCCGGTTTCCTTCGCGGCCGGCCCGACGTAGTTCGTGTTGCTCCGCCGCGGTTCTTCCTTCCGACGGTGCCATTGCACCGCCGCCATCACTAACAAATGTGATCAAACAAAGGGGGAGGTTCGGGTTGTGTTTGCACGGTCTGATCCCTCCTCTTTATTGTGATAACAATCGGTGATTATCATACTTTAATTTGAACTACAAAGAACGGAAATAATTTCAACTCAAACCCCTGCCTCGATTTCGGTGATCATTGGCGGAGTGGCAGGACGGCGGATGTCATTCCATAAATGTTGGAGGAGGAAGATCTCGGAGAAGACAATTTGAGATGATGTCGTCAGCGTTCTTCGTGGGCGGTGATGCTTCCCTTTCTTGTCCCGATTGAAGAAGGAAGAAAATGGTGTTCGTCGTTCTTCAGTGGCGGAAGAGACGTTCTTCATGTTCTTCATGGGGAGAATGAAGTTCTCCAAAATTTCTCCAAGGCTCCACAAAAAAAGAGAGAGTTACCAACCCAAAAATAAAATAATAGCTTTGTCTATTATTATATTGATGACATGAATTCAAAAGAATTCAAAATATTTCAAAAAAAATTAATTATTTGAAGCCATTAATTAATTTTTGGGTGAATTGGCACCATTTTGGGGAAGTTCAAGAGTTCTCCTATTTATGGGGAGTTCAAGGGGTTTATGCCCATGTGGGCCCCACCACTTTGATTGCAAGAGGTGTTAAACCTCGGGTGGGTCCCACTAAAATAAAATCCTCCCAAGGGACGTTATGTGCAGGTGGGCTCCGCCCACCTCTAACCTCCACTTGGAGGTTTTAACCACCCAACAAATAAAAATAAGTTACACTAATTTTTATTTAATTTTATTTAAAAACCCCAGAAAATTAACTTCCATTCTCGTTAGAATGCAACTGCGGTGAAGGTCTCCTTAAGCAAATATCAGTGCTGCGAGTTCAACGGTGCCCTCGGATTTCAATTCCGATCACCGGTTCAAAAGATATAAAATCCCACTCATACGTTTACATAATGTACCTGAACAAAACTTCATAATTTGATTCTAGTCACACCGGGACTCGGAATAAAGTGCCTTCAGAAACTGCAGAATCGTAAAATTCCCATGAATTTAAGAAAACAACTTTTCAAGGAATTTTCAGGTCTTTAAATTCTCCCCACCTCAAGGATTTACTTCCCCGTAAGATACAAATTACACTAAGGAAACAAATGGGGGTACTGAGAAAACATTTAATCATCCCGCTCCCATGTTCTCTCCTGGAGGTTCTCGTGCTACCAGCGAACGCGCACTAGAGGTATCGACCATCCACATAGGACCTGCTCCTGTTAATCCTCAATCTCCATTGGAACCTCCATTAAAGTCACCCTGTCATCAATTTCCAACACCCCATGGTCAATGATGTGAGAAGGGTCATGCACGTATCTCCTCAGTTGAGATACGTGGAACACGTCGTGCACCCGGTGCAACTGAGGTGGAAGAGCCAAGTGGTAAGCCACCTCGCTTACCCTACTGATGACCTAGAAAGGTCCAATAAATCGCAGAGATAATTTGCCGCCTCAGCCAAATCTCTATAGACCACATCGAGGTGAGACCCGTAGAAAGACATGGTCTCCATCCTCGAACTCCAGTGGTCTCCGTATCCTGTCAGCATAGGACTCCTGCCTGCTCTGTGCAGTCTTCATCCGCTCCTAGATGATCTGCACCTTCACCGTCATAGCCTACACCATCTCTGGTCCCATAAGTGCTGACTCCTTTGGGTCAGTCCAGCAAAGAGGCGATCTGCAAGGTTGGCTGTAAAGTGCCTTGAAAGGTTCCATCATGAAGGTGGAGTGGTAGTTGTTGTTATACGCAAACTCTACCAAGGTTAAATGATCATCCTAGCTACGACCTAAGTTGGGGATGCATGCACGAAGCATGTCCTCAAGAGTCTAAATGGTCCTCTTAGTCTGACCATCTATCTGAGGATGGAAGGCAGTTCTCAAGCGAAGTTGTATCCCTAAATCCTCCTGCAACCCCTTCCATAGCCAGGAAGTGAAATGAGCATCTCGATTAGAGATGATCATCGATGGCCCACCATGAAGCCGTATGATCTCCCATATGCAGAGGCGTCTGAGGCTCTCTACTTAACCCTTCTCTCTGATCGGTAAGAAGTGGGCCGACATTGTGAGTCGGTCGACAATCACCCAGATAGAGTCGTGTCCTATGGATGTACATGGAAGCCCCGTCACTAAATCCATGGATATCACATACCACTTCCACTCTGGGACCTCTAATGTTTGAACCAAGCCTGCTAGAAACTGGTGCTCCACCTTCACTTGCTAACAAGTGAGACATCGTGAGACAAACTCTGCTACTTCCTTCTTCATACCTAGCCACCAGTGTTGTCGTCGGAGGTCCTGATATATATTCTTCACTACTGGATGTACCGCTAAAGGAGATGTGTGAAACTCCCTCAACACTTCCTCCTGAAGTGCAACTGGTGCCATGGTACATCCTTTGAAGATAATGACGTGCTCCCCTCCTTTAGAAAATCCATCAGGTGACTACCCTATGGATATCTGATCATGTTGTGTCTCATAGTCAACGTCCCCATGTTGTGCCTCCTTGACTCACTGATGAAGTGGGGGAGTGACTGTGAGAGATTGTAGAAAGGCTGCTCCATCCCGACCCACAAAGGATAACTGCAACGCGGCCAGCTTCTCTGTCGCCTCTCCTAGTAGATGAATGCCTAATCTCCTACTGAGAGAATCTGCTACAAAATTTTCCTTCCCAGGAGTATAGACTATCAAAAATTCATAGTCCTGGAGTAACTCAAGACAACGTTGTTGTCTCAGGTTCAGGTCCTTCTGGGAGAAGATACACCTGAGACTCTAGTGGTCAAAGTAGACTGTAAAACGCTCGCCCATCAGATATTGCCACCACATATTCAAGGAAAAGACCACACCTTCTAACTCCAGGTCATGGGTAGCGTAGTTATACTAATGTTGTCTCAACTTCCAAGAACCATACACGATCACTACTCGCTCCTGCATCAGGACACACCCGAGTCTAGTCCCTGATGCATCGTAGTAAACTACGTACCCAACTCCATCCTTCGGTAGCCTCAATATGGGCACACTAGTCAACCTTTGCCTCAGCTTCTAAAATCTCTATTGGAATCTCTTTGAGCACACGAAGTGTTTCCCCTTCTTCATCAATGCTGAAATTGGTGCTGCAACTCTGGAGAAGTCTAGCACAAATATTCGATAGTACCCAGCCAGTCCCAGAAAACTCCATACCTCTGTCACACTCTTGGGTGGCTCCCAAGAAAGTACTTCCTTGATCTTCACTCGATCCACTGCAACTCCAGCCTCTGAGATGACATGTCCCAGAAAGTGTACCACTCGGATCCAGAACTGTAACTTCGAGAGTTTACCATAAAGCCAGTGCTCTTGGAGTGTGTCTAGTACTACCTGCAAATGGTAGGCATGCTTCTCCTCGGCAGCTGAGTAGATCAGAATATCATGGATGAAGACAACCACAAAGCGATCAAGGTATGGATGAAAGATCCTGTTCATGAGTCACATGAACACTGATGGTGCGTTGGTTATTCCAAATGGCATAACCAAGAACTCGTAGTAGCCATACCGGCATCTAAAGGCCATCTTCTACACATCCTCATCCTATAATCTGAGCTAGTGATAACCCGATAAAATATCTATCTTCGATAAGCAACGGGCTCCCTTTAGCTGATCAAAGAGGTCATCAATCCTCAAGAGTGGGTACTTGTTCTTCACAGTCACCTGGTTCAGGCTATGGTAGTCGACACATAGACACAAACTACCATCTACCTTCTTGGCGAACAAAATTGGGGTTACCTAGGGTGAAACACTAGGTCAAATAAATCCCTTCCCCTGCAAGTCCTCTAACTGTACTCGTAGCTCACGAAGCTCCACGGGATCCATCCGATATGTTGGAGTGGATATCGGTGTCGTCCCGGTGTACAAGTAAATGTAAAAGTCTACCTCTCTGTGAGGAGGTAGTCCTAGAACGTCATCAGGGAAGATATATGCATACTGATCCACCACAATAGGAAAACTCTAACTATGCACAGCAATAACTCCGAGAATGATGCTAACCAACTGATGTGTGATCGGCTTCCCCCTCCTCTGTGTAAGTCCATCCTGTGCTTCAAAGTCTCCCTTCTCGCCAGTGAAGGTAAACCTCATCCCATCCTTGTGGACACACCGCATTTTCTTCCTAATACAGTCAATCTGAGCATGAACTGTGGATAACCAATCTATACCCAAGATGAGGTCGTAAGGCCTCGACGCTGCTACGAGGAGATCCCAGTCGAAGATCTTGCTTCCTAGAGTAATCTAACAATGTCGACACCAGTGCCTAATAATCTAGTCTAATCCCTTAGGAGTCTCTATCCGTAAGGATCGATCCAACGGCTCCATCGGAATCTCCGAGCTCCGAACGAGGGTAGCGGAAATAAAAGAATAAATTGCACCAATTACTATAAGTACTGCAGCAAGGGTGGAGTAGACACAGATAGTACCTCGAATCATCTCAGGTGCACTGTGGTCATAGGCCTTGACTTCCTAGAGCTGATCCCACCCCTATCTGCCATCTCCCTGTGGTCGGAATGGACCTCCTGGTGGCAATGGTGGTAGGGCGTCGAAACATCGTCCACCACCTACTGCTTGGCCAGATCATATGCCACATATTCCTGCTCCTAGCGGACGACCATGGTCGAACCTCTTCCTCTACCTGCGAGGTCCCTCTACTGGATGTTGCTCATCTGCATGGCAGGTCAGGCAGTCACGAGCCATGTGACCCTGCCCGCCACATGCATAGCACTGCCTGCTCCTCGTATGGTTGGCTCTGTCTCGTGTGTCCTGCACAACCGAACCTATATCCTGGGGTCTCCCACCTGATTGCCTAGTCCTCTTGGACCTCTACGACATCTGTCTACTGTCGGCTGCAGAAGACTCCACTACATGTCGCCCTGTGGTGGGTCTCGCTACTGGTGACTACATAGTAAGAAAACTCTCCACAAGAAGGGCTCGCTCCAGCACCCCTGCCTGCGTCGGGGTGATGAGGGAGATCATCAAATCCCTAATCTCATGTTCGAGTCCATGCGAGAAGGTCTAGGCCCTGAAGAATGGGTCATGTACCATATCTGTGGAATAGCGCAAGAGGTCAGTGAACCTCACTGAGTACTGAGCTACCGTCATGCTACCCTATTGTAGATGCAGTAACTCATGTATCCGCACGGCATGAAGGGTGGATAGAACAAACTCTCACCGGAAGATATTCTCGAAGTCTTCCCATAGTAGTGATGCCTCGTCATGCACCTGGAGCATCAGGCTCTACCATCTACCTACTTCTGTATGCAGGAGACTCACGGTAAAGATTACTATGAGGTTGATGGTGTCCCTACCAAACTGAAAACTCTCACAACAGCCTCCAGCCAATCCTCAGCTGCTTGTGGGTCTGTCTCTCCCCTGAACCTAGGTGGCCTCTGGTGCTAGAACTCATGCAATGCACTTAGATGGAATGCACTCTCTGCTGCTAGAGCTAGTGGTATCGGTGGCCCAGCGGGTAGTGGTTATGTTGGTACCTCTGCTGTGATGGGGCCCTGCACCGAGGCCTCATCGCTCAGTGGGATACCATCTCGTACGAAACATAGAACCCTTGTTAGCTCCCTACATGGGGCCATCCTAATAAAGAAATAGGTGTGTCATCGTCAAAACAATATACCTGGTGAGATGACACAAAGTAATCACGAAGAAAACATTTCAAAGGAAACACACATGCAATCAGTGTTTTCGTGCACTAAGTCGAAAATCAGAAGTCAGAGTCCTGGTGTATGGATACGTCGGCCACCGCACCAACACCAGTTTCCCAAAACTAATAACCACACCCAAAACACTTAACATTATTGCCATTAAAAGAATCAGAGTCCAAGTTCTACGGTAGAACTGACTCCTCTGATACCAATTTGTCATGACCCATCCTCGGGGCACGTGCCCTGACTACCCCAAACCCGCCTACCACAGGCCAGGGGCTGGCGACTAGCACCAAAGGAGAATCCCCAATAAAAAGGGAAGTCATTTCCTTTAAACTTGTAACACACACAGTCTGAAAAAAAGTAGTAGAAGCAACAAGTACTAATATAGAAATGAAAGGTGTGTTGAATTTAATTGGGCCAGTATACAAACCCAACTGAACAACAAAAACAAGTACAAGTAAAAAATGGAAAACATCTCCTGGATCGTCCACCGGAGAATCCTACCTGAAGGTTAGGTACAGATCTTGAACAAATCGTTGCTGAGGTTCATTTGGTCTAGTCCAGCTCCAATCAGCCTCCCATCCATCTCCCTCAGCCTCGATCACTGATGATTGTCGTCTGCACAGAACACAACAATGTACGGGCAAAGCCCATACAGGAGTGAGTATAACAATACTCAGTAGGGGACCCTAAGACCCCCGAAGGTCTCCCCGAATCCACTAAGGATAAAAATCAATAGAAAGATACAATCATGGAGTATCAACCAACCCTACTTAGGTATATGCCCATACATATACCTAAGATACCAATCACAGTCTGGCTCCAACTCTCGATCCCAATCACAACCCATTCTACAAAGGAAGTAAAGTCAATCACCTCGATGATAACGACTGAAAGACAAGACTCAGCTCACATAGGTATACAACTCATGTAGAGGGGTAGAGATGATTATATTTAGACACTGAATCATCTCTTCTGTCGAACCCACGTAGGATCTCAGAATAGTATCAGTATTGTCGAACCCACAGAGGTTCCTGGTACAGAAGTCATCGCTATCGAACCCACGGAGGATCCCAGTCTAGTACCATTGTTGTCGAACCCATGGAGGATCCTGGTATATTATCATCATTATCGAACCCATGGAAGATTCTAGTACAGTATCGTCACTGTTGAACCCACGGAGGATCCTATCATCTCAGTCGCAGTTAGCCATAGGGTTGTTGCACACAACACGCTCGATTCCGGGAGGGTCCGCTCCTTGAGCCATGTGCTGATACATCAACTACCATGAAGTCTCAAGTAGATGTATCTCATAGTTCCATATCATCATAAGGATTCCAATGCGACAGAGCATGCATCAATTGGACGCTCAGTCTATGAGTTATTGGCATTTCCGTTCGAGGGGCCCAGTTGGTTTTCAGGTTCAAACCAACCTGACCATACCCCAACTATGTCCAAACCTCAAGTGGGGTATGAAAAAAGAATATTACTGCTCTAAGCCTTCCATATCCACAAACGGTTCATTGTTCGGACACCCATATCCCAAAATATGGGCGGAAAGGTGAAAACTAGCCATAGTGGGTCCGAGTTCGGTCTCACCCAGTCGGAGCGACTCGGCCCGTCCCGGTCTGGATTAGGGTCTGACCCGGTCTGAGGGTCTGACTCATTCGGAGGAAGTGTCTCGGCCCTAGAGGGTGGCCCAGCATGAGAGTGGCCCGGCCCAAGGGTGACCTAGCTCGAGGGCGGCCCGGCCGACTGCAGCCCGGCCGAAGGGGTGGCCCAGCCCGAGGGTGGCCCGACCGATGGTGACCTGGCCTGAGGGCGGCCCAGCCATGGGCGGCTCGGCCGAGGGCGTCCTGGCCGAAGGATGGGTGGGCGGCCCACCCTATTCACGCCCAGGGGGGAGGCGCGCAACCCCTGGAACCCGAACAGTTGAACCGTTCAGGTGGACCAAATCGGTGCCAGGTGGTGCCGGTCCAGCATATGCAGGACCCGGCGGTGTCCCGCTCCTCTCGAATGGCCAAGCAGCCAGCCGCTACGGCTCCACGACGGCCGTCCGCCACTGCACCTCCACCTCTGCGTGACGGCGCCGCGGTCCTACTGCCCTCCGCCCGACGCGACGGCGTCGCGCCCCCACTGCCACGGCCCTGCCTGGCCACAGCCCCAGGTCCTCCGCATGGTGCGACGACGTCACTCCTCCTCCGTCGCGCCCCAGTTTGGTCGTGGCCCTCGGCTCCTCCATGGGGCACGACAGTGTCGTGCCTTTCTAGCAGCTTTGATCCGCCAGTTTCCTTTGCGGTCGGCCCGACGCCGGTTGTGTTGCTCTATCGCGGTTCTTCCTTCCGGCAGCGCCGTTGTGCGCCGACGTTGCCAAAAAATGTGATCAAACAAAGGAGTAGGGATGGGCCATGTTTAAGCAGTCTGATCCCTCCTCATTATTGTGATAACAATCGGAAATTCTCATACCATAATTTGAATGACGATGAACGGAAATAATTTCAACTCAAACCCCTACCTCGAGTTCGGTAATCATTGACAGAGTCGCGGGAAGTCGGACGTCGTTCTGTCAATGTTGGAGGAGGAAGAGATCAGAGAATATGAGACGAGATGACTTCGTCGTCGTTCTTTGTTGGCGGCGATGCTTCGCTTTCTTTCCCCAGTTGAAGAAGGAAGAAAATGGTGATCGTCATTCTTCAGTGGCAGAAGAGACGTTCTTCATGTTCTTCATGGGGAGAATGAAGTTCTCCCAAGTTTCTCTAAGACCCCACCAAAAAAGAGAGAGTTACCAACCCAAAAATAAAATAATATCTTTGTCTATTATTTTATTGATGACATGAATTCAAAAGAATTCAAAATATTTCAAAAAAAATTAATTAATTAAATCCATTAATTAATTTTAGGTTGAATTGGCACCATTATGGGGAGGTTCAACAGTTC
This sequence comes from Viscum album, assembly GCA_963277665.1. Classification (NCBI taxonomy): domain Eukaryota; kingdom Viridiplantae; phylum Streptophyta; class Magnoliopsida; order Santalales; family Viscaceae; genus Viscum; species Viscum album. Next base: position 966,468 of record CAUJRU010000208.1, read on the forward strand.
CCCCATTTATGGGGAGTTCAAGGGGTTTATGTTCGTGTGGTCCCCACCACTTTGATTGCAAGAGGTGTTAAACCTCGGGTGGGTCCCACTAAAATAAAATCCTCCCAAGGGAGGTTATGTGTGGGTAGGCCCTGCCCACCTCTAACCTCTACTTGAAGGTTTTAACCACCCAACAAATAAAAATAAGTTACAATTATTTTTATTTAATTTTATTTAAAAACCCGAAAAAATTAACTTCCATTATCGTTAGAACGCAACTGTGGTAAAGGTCTCTTTAAGCGAATACCGGCGATGCGAGTTCAATGGTGCCCTCGTATTTCAATTCTGAGCACCAGTTAAAAAGATATAAAATATCACTCGTACGTTTACTGAAGGTACTCGAAAAAAATTTCAGAATTTGATTTCGGGCACATCGGGCCTCGGAATCAAGCTCCTTTAGAAACTACGGACTTGTAAAATTCCCATGAATTTAAGAAAAAAAATTCTGCGGAATTTCTGGGTCTTTACAATTAAGTAACAATGATAATCGCTGATATCATATTTAAGAATCAAAACAAAAAATCCAATATAATGAAATTAAAACAATATAAAAAAATTATAAATAATCCATTATATTAAATTATATGATATTTTAATGATGAAATTTTGAATAATATTGGTGAACAACATCCCTATTATGAAACTAGTTTAAAACGATCAAGATTACTCACACTCGATATTAAAAATAGATAGTGACATTCTCATAAACATGTTTGGAATAATTACAATTATTTTTTATAAAAGAACTTACATTTGAATATTGTTCTCAAATATTTGATTATGAATGTTACTTTTGGGACATTGAGTATTCAAGATCCTTAGTGGATGTCATGAATTAATGTAACATCCCAGGTAAATAAAGAATTATACATTCTCATATTTATTAATATTTACGAATTAAATATTAATTTTACTTTTAAGGGGTTTCTATGTTCGATAGCGTACCCGATATGCAACAAAGAGTTTCTTTGAAATCTTACGTTGCACACAAGTAATAAAATAATATTATTTTAAATGGTAGTTAACACGTAGCCTTTGTATTGGCGGGAATGAATAGAAACAACTCAAATATGATTATATAATTTTTTTAAATGTTTTTACATTTATCCAATAAAATATTGAGGCTTGAAATACGAAAAGAATTCAATTTTAGGCATAGATGCTCTAATATTCACTAAAAGGTCGAACTATCGCCTTTTGATGGAGAACCCTCTTTAAATATAGTTTTGGTCACTCTTATACATTCCATTGGACCAAATAAAATTCTTCTTTAGAATCAGGACATCAAAATTTAATTTGTGTAAATTTTTGGTATTTTTTCGATAAACTTCATTTTTTAATGAATAGTGAAAAATGTTGTATTTTAATTCAAAACCCCTTTTTAATATAATTTATTTAAATGATTAGATTATATTTTGAATTGGTTATAAAGTGAAATTAGAGTATATTTTTACCATTTAATCAAATATTGGTCATTGGAATTAATTTCACTTTGAAATTGGACTTAAACTAGTGTCAATCTTTTGATATATATTGTTTCATAAAAACTCGCTATTTGTTCTGAAAGTGAAAATTAATTAATAAATTAATTAATGTAACTTATATGTTTTTGAATTTTGTAAAATAGACATAATTTTTTAATTCGGAATATCAAATATAGCTTAGGGTGAAGTTTTGGTATTTTTCTGAAAAACTTCAATTTTTGATGAATAGTGAAACCACTAAGTGGTACTTAAAAAACTGATTTTTCGTTTAAATGAAATTTTACCACCTCTCGGTTTTGAATTTAAAAAATTCAACATACATGGTTTTCATTAATAAGTTAAATGTGGTTCAATGGGATTAAAATAATTTTTTGGTGAATAGTAACTTTTAAGTTTTTAATCACGATTATAGGTAATTAGTGTAATTTAAGGCAAAAATAATGTTATAATAATATGAAATTACCTTGAAACATGTCCTACCCTTATTTTATGTGTCATGGATGACCAAAACAATCCATGGGTCAACTTAGGGACCCCATGGAGCCACTTGGGTAAGAAAATGACATTATTAACTTTTTATTTAAAGTTAAAATAAAAATGTCACAAACATGGGTTGTTTTACTAAAAAAACTTTACATAGGGTTATACAAGTCATAATTTTGACTATAAATATTCATTGGAAAGATAAAACGATTTAATACATCATAGTAGTTTTTTTATAATTTTTAGACATTAAATAAATTAAATTATTTATGACACAATGATGATGCAGTGATTACCTCATTATTTAATGATTTAAATAAAATGAAAGGATAATGTAAAATCTAAGACCTACACTTGTCAAAAACCTATTGTATGTGTGGATTTCAAACTCTTATCACCTTATACTCGAAATATATAATTGTGGGACCTTTAAATACCAAAACTCATTTTATAATAAAGTAACATTTTATAACTTTCCAAGAGTGCCCCTCCTCTCCCCTAATAAAAGGACCCCACCTCTACCACCTTACCCACACCTCTAAAGCATTTGGATCGACCGATCTCTGATCATTTTATCTCTCCACATTTCTCTCCTCATCCTAGAAGCCTTACCTTAGGCAGAAAGCTCTTCAAGAAACCCTTTTGGTTCAAACCAAAGGGATTTACCCGATTTAAAGGTAATGTCTTCACTTGTGTTCTTTTGTTTTATTTTGCTTATCCAACCCCCTAAAATCTTTTTATTATTTTCTTTTGTAACAACAAAAGTATCATCAATATACTAGGATGTTGTTATTTGAAGGATTAGAGCTACACTTACACACGCCTTTGTCTAATGGTTAAAGAACATAATGTTTTTGTGGATGGAGAATTTCTGCCTCACGAAACGATGATTGTTCAATATTATTTTAACACCATTCATGGTGGCCATTAAGATGTCACTGTATTTATATATGATATATATTATGTTTATGTTTTCCTTATGCATCTATATTTTTCATTTATGGCATAACTTTATGGTTTCCATTATAGGTAAACGCGATAATTTCATTTTAGGAAGTGCGGACTACAGCCCCCTCAAAGTGATTTGATTCGTTAATGCCATATGTGGCATGTATAAAGGATGAAGATAATGATATTATATATGATATTATACTGGAATTATAATATACCTTTATATCATTATGATTTCACTCCATTAAATACGAAATAGAAATGAAAGTACCGTTCATGCGTATGTACGACTTACCGTCTCCATGAACGGTGCATTTCATTTCTTACCTCCAAATGTTATGTACCATTATAAATACATGTATATGATGGATATATATGATATATATGATATCCAAATCATGAATATCATTCTGGATATAATGAAACTTTGACCACGTGAACAACATGTAATTGTAAGAAGTCCATTTTTGACTTAAGTACCAAATATCAACAACATGAGCATTATTAAATTAAATGATTACATAACATTTATAACATGGAAATAAGTTATATAAATGGAATAATAAACTTGAAAAATGTTCTTAAGTAAGTATAAATTAACTTTAGTTTATTATTCAGGATATTAAAGAGCAATCGAGTCACATCGGACACGAGGTAAGGGACTTCGTCTCAATCTCCTTTCATTGAAGCATATTTTGTGTAATACAAAACTTTATTTTATATGGTGTATAAACCCCATTGACTTTTAATTATATACAAAAGGAATCTTTTTCTACAAAGCGTTTTACAAAACGACAAAAAGGTATGTTTCTTTTAACGTACGCGGTGATAACGACATTTTCCGTCGCCGCGAGTATTATTTGGTCATTGGCTTCCTCAACAAGCCGTAATGTTTTTAAAATGAAATAAATACCATATACTCTTTTATGTATTTTGGTATTGAAAATGGTTTTTATGATGAACTTGTTATGTCAATATATTTAAGTTATATATTTTGATCGAAATGTGGAAATGTTTTCTCTCCATTATATTTATTTTATGTCTTATGATTTTATAATGGTACTTGTACATTTGAGAGGTGGTTACATGATAAACCATATGATGGGTGGGGCCGTAAATACCAGGATGGGTGGTTACGTTATAACCTCCAATTCATTGGGTATAAAATTCGGTCGTATGGTTATTCCATTAAGTGATATGTGTGGAAGTCGACCGTATGGTTATTCCATTTAAGTATGTTTATGTCCCAAGTTACCTTTATACGTTATGTGTTCTTTATATGGGTTTTATGGTAATATTTTGATTACAAAAGGGTAAGTAATGATATTTTATTCAGTGAAGAGTTTTTACTACTTTTTAAAGGTGAAAAGTATTACATTGATAAATTATTCTTGGTTTACTGGTTGTTTTGAAAAACAAACAGTTTTCCTTCTTTGTGTATCCCTTACTGAGCTTTTTATGCTCACCCCAAGTTTTTTGAAATGTTTTTCAGAGGACTTAATGTGGAATAGGGTCAAGGATGGGATCAAGGAAAAGTCATGCTATCTAAAACATGGAACTAGACATGTTTCTTTTTAAGAGTTTTTATTTTATGGAAACTTAGTAGAAGTGTCTACTTTGTAATCTTTTGAGATGTAATAGTTATGATCTAATTCTCTAAAACTCTAAACTTGAAAATATATTCAATATGAATTATTCATTTAATTCAATATTAAATATTGTTTAAGGTTGGTGCCTTATAGTTGGCATCAAAGCTCGGTTTAGATAACTTTAGGAGTTAGGAAATTGTTAAATTATAAATTAATATATGGTATGATTGAAATGATATAGCATTTAAAGATTACCATGTTGCTTCACCTAAGATATTTCTGTGTTCATAATTTTTTTCCATAGAGGAAACAAGGTAGCTCTATTGGGACGACATTAGGAGGAAGACAACCTTCCAAATCAGAAACCTGAGATGGTCAGAATTGGAACAGAACAGTTTGTTGTAGTGATGGAATAGTTGACTCAGGCTATAAATGGTGGTGGTATCCATGCACGAGATCAGCCAGATCAATCACATAGGAACATGTTAGTGGTGGAACATTTCATGAGGCAACATCCCCCATCATTCAGAGGATCATCTGACCATGTGCTAGCTGAAGGGTGGATTAAAGCACTGGAGAATATTTTTGATGTCATGCGGTGTTCAGAACATCAAAAGGTTAGTCTTCTTGTTTACCATTTTGAAGGTGAAGAAGATCAGTGGTGGTCGATGATGAAAAATATCAGGGATAGTGATGAGATTGATGATCTTCACTGGGACGAATTCAATGGTATGTTTCTTGAGAAATATTTTCCTAAGGTGGTTTGTCTTAGGATGGAAAAAACAATTCCTATAATTGAGGTAGGAGGATGACTCAGTGGCTGCTTATGAAGAAAAGTTCACTCGACTGGCAAGGTATGCTCCAAACTTCATACGAGATCTTGATATAAAAATCAACCATTTTTACTCAGGGTTAAATGTAACACCCCGACCCCAGTTACCCATAGTCGGTGCATTATTACATAACATTGGCATGATCACAAGAAAGATCATGTCTCGAAAGACCAATTAGTTTAGTAGCCTTGGAAACACTAGATACATTCATAAAGTTTTACATTACATCAAAAAAACATCTTTTCTTCATATCCCCTCATACTATCCCTGCAGGTCATTCATAAATTACTTCTTCATAATCCTGGGAAAAATAAAAAAAAATGAAAGGGGTGAGCTCAGATGCTCAGTAAGGATAACATTATAGCATATGCTTTCATAAATAAGCATAAACACTTAAGGCAATTTATAATTAAAACAAAAGCCTTTTAAACTAGAACTTCAACATAAAATGGAAAAGATAAAATGAAATAATTCCATTTACTTATTCAAATTGATATTCTACTAGTAGAATGATCACATGAAATATCAATAACCACTTTCATACTGATGGAATGCATAATGCCAGACTATCATAACCACATAGCCAAGGCCTCGTGCCAAGACTACAAATAAGATTTTGCCAAGGCCTTGTGCCAAGACACTAGTTTGTCTCATGAGACATACCGATGCATCGAGGATCTATAGCGGGCTCCACCCATCACTTATTAAGTCCAATGCATTCCTCATATGAATAGGTTTAAACATAACATAAACATTCGTATTAAAACTAGCATACGAAATGTCAATACTTTAACCACAAACCATGAATGGTATAAAAATAGCACATCCACAGTCAAACATAACACATTCGATACAATATGGAAGATTGTATTGTATCACATTATCCTCAATCAAGAATAATTAAGGATGTTGACATAGATGAAAATAATTATCAAAAATATTTGAGAGAAATATCCCCCTTTTTCTTGAAATCATTTAAAAGTCACACTATTTGTCAAGAAGCCATTTAGAAATATATTTTTTAATCAAAGTATCCCATACCACTTTGAAACTTTTTAAAATGAGTTTTAATTTTAAAACTTTAATGTCCATATAAATAAATCCTTAAAACCATTTTTAAAACATGGACATTAATTTGCAAGATTTAGAAGAATAAGTCTTTAAAACATTTAAAAAAATGGTATTTTAGTTAGAGATTCTAACCAAAAGAGAGAAACTTGAATACAAATAATTGAGGTAATCAAAAATTTGTAATATCATGATAATAAAGGGATTCATGATATACTATGTCAAAATACATTATATACACCACATAAAAGTGATTTGGTGTATAACAACAAAGAAGTCTCAATGGAATTTAAGTTGAGATGAAATCTCTCATAAAGGCCGTATCCTTAGGTTAAGGATAAATCAAAGACATAATTATGTGTGAAAAATATAAATACACTAAATATGATTGGATATTAAGTGTAAAACAATCAAATTATATTCACTCATAATCTTGTAAAAACAACACCAACGATTTGGATGTTTAACTCAACAAATGGAGAATGATTTAAAATTAATCTTATCAAATTCATATCGATGACTTGAGAAATTATCAATGGAGTGATTATGTGTATCAAAATTATATCCACAGAAAAGGGGAGTGGAAATTATGACATAAGCAAATGAATAGTTATTCCACACATAATCTCGGAGTAAAATAATCAATGAAGTTTGCGCAAAGCCGAATAAATGGAAATTGAAATTTTGAATTCCCTTATCGATTAGGTAACATACGAAACATACACCCATGAAAGAAGGATCATAAAATGATGATGTAAATACCCATAAATTAATTTATATTACACAATGAATACAATCATGGGCAGTACACATACACCACATGCAATAATTAAGTGGTGAACAATGGAATTCTCATGAAATTAAGAGTGAGATAAGAAACCTCTTACCCTGTACTTTTCCTTGGTTGGGGGTAGGTTAACCTCCTGTATAATGTTGAAATAATTGTTATTAAATTATTAATTAATCATATACATTAATATTATATCATATATTATCTTTTAACATTGCTTTGTTAATAATATCTTAGAATTATCGTCATTTCGGGTGTTAACTTACTCATTTTCTTTTATATGTTTTGTTACGTAAGCCATGTTTGTCATGGATAGGTTGTATCTTATTCATATCCAGAATGATATCAAGTCCTTAAACATTATTTTTAAATAATAAAATGATAATTATACTTGAATGGATACGATAGAGAATGAATCTCATCACGTTCATGGAGACGGTAGTCCGTACGTACACACGAGCGACAATATCATTCTTTTGGTATTAAAATAATATATAATTGGATGGTATATCATATATACAGAATCATTATCAGGTAATATTTATTATTTTTATGAGTTACACATCATTATTATACCCACCCAAATAATAATATATTGAATAACAATTACACCACAACGTGGAGACGGTAAGCCGTACGTATGCACGTATGGTGACATGTTATTCAAAGGGTGGATAGAATACTGAATATGGTTGTACCATATTTATAATAACATCATAGTATATATAAGATACTAGAGTTATTATTTTATAATGGTAATAACAAAGAAAGAAGAAGTGGAAGAAGAAAGGAACTTGAAAAGGGGTGGTGAAAACATTACCTCTTCTTCGGGTTCTTCCTTTTGATTTGATCAAAAGGGCTCCTTAGGGTGGCTTTCCAATCAAACTAAGGCCTATAAGTTGAATTTAGGGAAGTTTAGAGAGTATTTGGGCAGTGTTTGGTCGAACCAAAAGGCTTTGAAGGTGTGAATAAATGAGAAGGAGGAGTGCCCTTTTATAAGAGGGGTGAGGTGCACCTTTGGAAAAGCTAGAAATATTAATTTATAATAAATTCATATTCGGTTTCTAATGGATCCAAAATTTATTATTCAAAATTTAAGGTTGGGATAGGTCAAAAAACATTCAACCAATTGAATTTAGACAGGTTTGGGTTATTATATTAACCTTATCTTTTAGTTTTAACTCTTAGTTAATTAGTTTGACATTTACCATGTCACTTTGTATTTTTATATTATATAGTTAATAAACATACTATATACATCCAAGTGACCCCCAAGTGGTCCATTAATGATACACCTATCATGATATAAGTCTCTTGGCCGAACCTTAGATTTTTAGAAATTTAATATCAATTAATAATATAATATTTGTTTTAAAAACTCTTTTATGTCAATTTTGACACTATTCAATAGTTGATTTTTGTAAAACTCATAAAAGAATTATTACTTCGAAAAAAGTTAATTAAATCATTACTAACATGTCATATTAACCTATAAAATTAGTGTAATTCATTAAAAGTCTCAAATTATATTTAATTGGGTAAATATAATATCAATTATTTTAATTTTTCACTATTATGGTAATTACTGCATCATCATTATTTCATTAATAAATTAACTTATTTAATGTCTAAAAATTATAAATAAAATACCATTATGTAGGAAATCTTTTTATATTTCTAATGAATATTTACAATCTAATTGATCTTATGTATAACCCTATATTAAAAAAAATTTAGTAAATAAACTTTGATTTTAACTCTTTTAACTCTTCTTTGAATTAAATATTAATAAATGTCCTAATCTAATCCAAGTGGACCTAAATGATAATATTTTATTCCTAAGGTTGTTTTTGGTCGAGATACACTTGTCCAATAGAATTAGGAAATGTGTTAGGGTAATATTAATATCATTTTTACCCTTAATTACCATATTTACTTTTAACCGTGGTAAATAAAAGTAAAAAAGTTATTATTCACCAAAAATTATTTTCATCTCATTGAACCACATTTTACTTCTTGATATTAACTGTGTCTTTCGGATTTTTGAAATTCCATTCACAGAAGCGATAAAATTAAGTTTTATGAAAAATTCAGTTTTTTAACTACCACTTAGTAGTTTCACTATTCATCAAAAATTGAAGTTTTTCAGAACAATGCCAAAATTTCACCCTAAGCTATAATTGATATTCCTAATTAAAAAATGATGTATATTTTAAAAAATTCCAAACATATAAGTTTCATTAATTAATTTTATAATTAATTCCCACTGTCACAATAAATAGCGTGTTTTTAAGAAACAATATATATCAAAAGATTGACAATTGTTTAGGTCTAATTTCAAAGTGAAATTAATTATAATGAACACCATTGGATAAAATGGTAAAAATATAATCTAATTATACTTTAAAACCACTCAATAATATAATTTATCACTATAAATTATTTTTATTTAAAAAGTTGTTTTTAATTAAAATTTATTAATTTTCACTATTCATCAAAATATAAGTGTTATCCGAAAAGTTCCAAAATTTCACCCTAGGATAAATTAGATATTCCGAATCCAAAAATGAAGTCCATTTTGAGAGAGAGAATTTATAAAATTTCATAAATTAGGTATTATTATTCATAACGGCTAGTTTGATTGGTTGTGGTGTGTTAGAATCTCGAAGTTGCGTACAATGCACGCCATTGCATTATTCGAAGGGAAACGTACCGTGGAATCTTGGGGTGTTACATTAAATCCAAAGTTTCGAATGTATTTAGCTTCACATGAGTTCAAAAGTTATGAAAAACTTTTTCGATGTGCGGAGAAGGTGGAAATGGAGTTTTCCGATGATCAGGTGTTCTTTGACAAACAACAGAATAAGAGGTCCAGTTGGCACGCAAAGGGGAAGAACTCATCAAAGAAACAAGGAGGTAAGAAAACCAAATATCCATCCTGTGAAAAGTGTGGTAAAATGCATCCTGGAGAATGTTTATCCATGTCTAGAAAGTTCTTTCTATGTGGTAAGTCTGGTCATATTGCTCGTAACTCTAAGAAAGATGATCAAGCAGGCAATGAAAATCCAGTGGTAAGATGTTTTAAGTGTAATGGAATGAGTCATTATGAAAATTAGTGTCTAACGAAGAACTCAACTAGGGTAAAGCAGCAAGACTACAAGCCGAAAGGGGTGGTGAAATCCTTTGCAACTACTTCAGCAGATGTTGGGCCATTGAATGAAGTAGTATCAGGTACAGTGTTTGTTTGTTCAGATTATGACAATGTATTGTTTGATTCAGGGTCTACACATTCTTTAATTTCTGAGAAGTTTTCTAGTAAATTGGGAATTCCACCTCAAGATATGAATCCTGAACTTATGGTAAAAACACCCGGAGGTAACGTTGAGACAAAAAGAAATTATAAGAACCTTTCAATCCTTGTGTGCAGAAATAATCTACCTGAAAACATTATTGTTTTCCCTCTAGTAGAGTTTGATGTTATTTTGGGCATAGATTGGATTTCTTTTTATCATGCTAAGATTGACTTCAGAGCTAAAATGGTTTCTTTTCATAATGATTTTCAGTTTGTGTACAAGAATGAACCCTTGATTTTGATAACATATTAGGAATTTGAGAAACTAGTAAAAGATGTAAATGAATGTTACCTTGCGCATATTGTTTAAAATAAAGGAACTGTTCAGATTAATGATGTGTCAGTGGTAAATGAGTATCTTGATGTTTTTCCTGATGAGTTGTGTGGTATTATTCATGATTGGGAAGTTGAATTTATTGTTGACTTAGTTCCTAATTCTAAGACAATTTCAAAACCCCCTTATCGAATGGCTCAAGTTGAAATTTTAGAGTTAATGAAACAATTGCAAGAGTTATTAGATAAAGGTTTCATTCGACCTAGCACATCACCATGGGGTGCTCCGGTCTTGTTTGTTAAAAAGAAAGATGGTTCAATGAGACTTTGCATTGATTATAGAGCCTTGAATAATATCACCGTTAAGAACAAGTATCCTTTGCCTGATATCGATGATTTGTTTGATCAGCTCCAGGGAGCTTAGTATTTTTCAAAGATTGACTTGAGGTCGGGGTACCATCAGTTGAAAGTAAAAGAAGCAGACGTTCCGAAGACTGCATTTCGTACTAGATATGGCCATTATGAATTCGTAGTTATGCCTTTTGGGTTAACCAATGCACCTGCTATATTCATGGACCATATTAATAGAATTTTCCATTAGTTCTTGGATAAGTTTGTGGTTGTTTTCATTGATGATATTTTGGTGTTTTCTAAAAGTAAAGAGGAGCATGAAAGTCATTTAAGGGTTATCTTTCAAACCTTAAAATAAAAGAAACTGTATGGAAAATTCAGAAAGTGTGAGTTTTGGTTACAAAAAATTTTATTCCTTGGTCACATTGTTTCAAAAAAATGGCATAACTGTTGATCCTGCTAAAACAAAAGTTGTTAAAGAATGGCCAAGACCCAAAAATGTAGCTGAGATCCGTAGTTTTCTTGGTTTGGCAGGTTACTACCGAAGGTTTGTTGAAAAGTTTTCACGGTTATCTTGTCCAATGACTAAGCTAACTCGGAATGGGGTTAGGTTTATCTGGACAAAAGAATGTGATGATTGTTTTTAGGATTTTAAAAGAATATTGGTAATTGCTCCATTTTTGGCACTTCGAGGAATGGTGAGTTTGTTATATAAATTGATGCTTCATTGAAGGGACTTTGTTGTGTCCTTATGCAGAATGATCAGGTAATTTCATATGCTTCACGTCAGTTGAAAACTCATGAGGTAAATTACCCTACACATGACATGGAATTAGTTGCTGTTGTTTTTGATCTAAAAATTTGGAGGTATCATTTGTATGGAGTAAAGTGTGAAATATATACTGATCACAAAAGTTTAAAGTATATATTCACTCAGAAAGAATTTAACATGAGACAAAGGAGATGACTATAATTAATCAAGGATTATGATTGTACAATTCATTACCATATGGGAAAATAAAATAGAGTAGATGATGCTTTGAGTCGAAAAAGTAATGCTTCAATAACCATGCTACATTTGGAACGAGATCCTTTGGTTTTTGATTTGATGAACTTTGGAATAGAATTTGTTGGTGCAGGAAGTTCTTCTATTTTTTTCAGGTATCAGTGAAATCATCTCTATCAGATAGAATTAAGCAAGCACAGAAGAAAGACACTGGGTTGCAGAAAAAGGTAGAGCTGGTTCAGAAGGGTAAGTTGCCTAAATTTAATATTGATAATGATTGTGTTTTGAGGTTTGGGAAGAGTTTATGTGTTCCTGGTGATTCATTGTTGAATAATGAGTTGTTTTTTGAGGCTCATAGTTCCCCGTTTTCAGTTCATCCTGGAAGTACTAAGATGTACAGAGATCTGCGGGAGTATTAGGGGTGGGATGGAATGAAAAGAGATATTGTTGATTTTACTGTGAAGTGTTTGACTTGTCAGCAGGTTAAAGTAGAGCAGAAGTTACCAAAAGGGATGCTTCAGCCTTTACCAGTTCCAGAGTGGAAATGGGAAAATATATCCACTGACTTTTTTGTGGTATTACCGAAGAAAACTCGAGGTAATAATGCAATCTGGGTTATTGTTGATCACTTGACTAAATCTGCTCATTTCCTTCCTATTCGAGATACTTTCTCTCTAGATCAACTTTCTTGATTGTATCTTAAAGAGATAGTCAGGTTGCATGGAGTTCTCCTATCCATTGTATCTGATCGTGATCCCAGGTTTACTTCTAACTTTTGGAAGGGCCTTCAGAAGTCGTTGGGTACTGAATTAAATTTTAGTACAGCTTTTCATCCTCAGTTAGATGGGCAGTCAGAACGAATAATTCAGACTTTGGAGGATATGCTACATGCTTGTTCGATGGATTATTAGGGAAGTTGGGACCAATATCTTTCTTTGGTTGAATTTTCATATAATAACAGTTTTCATTTTAGTATACATATGGCTCCATTTGAGGCATTATATGGTAAACAGTGTCAAACTCCAGCTTTTTGGGATGAAGTGGGTGAAAGGAAGATGATGGGACCAGAATTGGTAGAAGAGATGGCAGAAAAAAGTTCAGTTGATTCAGAAACACATGATAATAGCTCAGAGCAGGTGGAAGAGTTATGTGGATAACCGAAGGAAGGATCTATCTTTCAAGGTAGGTGATCTTGTTTTTCTCGAAGTTTCACCATGGAAAAATGTGATGCGATTCGGTAAGAAATAAAAGTTGAGTCTATGGTTCATTGAACCATATGAAATTCTGGAGAAAGTTGGATCAGTTTCTTACCGAGTGGCTTTACCTCTGAGTTTATTTCAGGTACACAATTTTTTTCATGTTTCGATGTTGAGAAAGTATATTCCAGATCCATCTCATGTTTTGAGCCCAGAGGTAGTTCAGTTGGAATAGAATCTCTCTTATGAAGAACAACCAGTCCAGATTCTTGACCATAGGGAGCAAGTGTTGCGGAATAAGGTAATTCACCAGGTAAAGGTTTTTTGTAAAAACCATATGGTTGAAGAGGCAACGTGGGAATCTGAAAATGTTATGAGGGATAAATACCCCCACTTATTTTGATAAGTGAATAAAATTCCAGGGACGCAATTCCAAAAAGTGGGGGAAGGATGTAACATCCCAGGTAAATAAAGAATAATACATTCTCATATTTATTAATATTTACGAATTAAATATTAATTAAACATTAAAGTGGTTGCTATGTTCGATAGCGTAACTGATACACAACAAAGAGTTTCTTTGAAATCTTACGTTGCACACAAGTAATAAAATAATATTATTTTAAATGGTAGTTAACACGTAGCTGTTGTATAGGTGGGAATGAATATAAACAACTAAAATATGATTATATATGTTTTTTAAATGGTTTTACATTTATCCAATGAAATATTAAGTCTTAAAATACGAAAACAATTCAATTTTAGGCATAGATACTCTAATATTCACTAAAAGGTCGAACAATCGCCTTTTGATGGGGAACCCTCTTTAAATATAGTTTTGGTCACTCTTATACATTCTATTGGACCAAATAAAATTCTTCTTTAGAATCGAGACATCAAAATTTACTTTGTGTAAATTTTTGGTATTTTTCTGATAAAGTTCATTTTTTTAATGAATAGTGAAAAATGTTGTATTTTAATTCTAAACCTCTTTTAAAGATAATTTGTTTATATGATTAGATTATCTTTTTAAAAGGTTCTAAAGTGAAATTAGAATATATTTTTACTATTTAATCCAATAGTGGTCATTGTAATTAATTTCACTTTTAAATTGGACTTAAACTAGTGTCAATCTTTTGATATATATTGTTTCATAAAAACACGCTATTTGTTTTGACAGCGGGAATTAATTAGTAAATTAATTAATGTAACTTATATGTTTTGAATTTTGTAAAATATACATCATTTTTGAATTCAGAATATCAAATATAGCTTAGGGTGAAGTTTTCATATTTTTCTGAAAAACTTCAATTTTTGATGAATAGTGAAACCACTAAGTGGTACTTAAAAAACTGATTTTTTGTTTAAATGAAATTTTACCACCTCTGTGTTTTGAATTTCAAAAATCCGACATAAATGGTTTTCATTAAGAAGTAAAATTTTGTTTAATGGGATTAAAATAATTTTTTGGTGAATAGTAACTTTTAAGCTTTTAATCGCGATTAGAGGTAATTAGTGTAATTTAAGGAAAAAATAATGTTATAATAATATGAAATTACCTTGACACATGTCCTACCCTTATTTTATGTGTCATGGCCGACCAAAACAATCCATGTTTCAACTTGGGGACACCATGGAGCCACATGTGTAAGAAAATGACATTAATAACTTTTTATTTAAAGTGAAAATAAAAATCTCACAAACATGTGTTGTTTTACTAAAACAATTTTTACATGGGGTTATACAAGTCATAATTTTGACTATAAATATTTATTGAAAATATAAAACGATTTCCTAAATCATATTATTTTTTTTATAATTTTTAGACATTAAATAAATTAAATTATTTATGACACCATGATGATGCAGCGATTACCTCATTATTTAATGATTTAAATAAAATTAAAAGATAATGTAAAATATAAGACCTAAACTTGTCAAAAACCTATTGGATGGGTCTATTTTGAACTCTTATCACCTTATCCCCGAAATATATAATTTTGGGACCTTTAAAAACCGAAATTCATTATATAATAAAGTAACATTTTATAACTTTCCAAGAGTGCCCCTCCTCTCCCCTTATAAAAGGCCCCCACCTCTACCACATTACCCACACCTCTCAAGCCTTTTTCTCGACCAATATCTGCTCATTTTATCTCTCCAAATCCTTCTCCTCATCCTAGAATCCTTACCTTAGGCATAAATCTCTTCAAGAAACCCTTTTGGTTCAAACCAAAAGGAGTTACCTGATTTAAAGGTAATGTCTTCACTTGTATTCTTTTGTTTTATTTTGCTTCTCCAACCCCATAAACTCTTTTTATTATTTTCTTTTCTAGAAAAACCAGTATCATAAATATACTATGATTTTTTTATTTTAATTATTTGAGCTACACTTACACACACCTTCGTCGAATGGTTAAAGAACATAATGTTTCTGTGGATGGCAAATTTCTGCCTCACGAAACGATGATTGTTCAATATTCTTTTAACACCTTTCATGGTGGCCATTAAGATTTCACTCTATTTATATATGATATATATTATGTTTATGTTTTCCTTATGCTTCTGTATTTTTAATTTATGCCATAACTTTATAGTTTCCATTATGGGTAAACGCGATAATTTCATTTTAGGAAGTGCGGACTACCGCCCCCTCAAAGTGATTTGATTTGTTAATGCCATATGTGGGATGTATAAAGGATGGAGTTAATGATATTATATATGATATTATACTGTAATTATAATATAACTTTATATAATTATGATTTCACTCCATTAAATACGAAATAGAAATGAAATTAGCGTTCATGCGTACGTATGGCTTGCCGTCACCATGAACGGTGCATTTCATTTCTTACCTATAAATGTTATGTACTATTACAAATACATGTATATGCTGGATATATATGATATATATGATATCCAAATCATGAATATAATTCGAGATATAATGAAACTTTGACCACGTGATCAACATGTAATTTTAAGAAGTCCATTTTTGACTTAAGTACCAAATATCGACAAAACGAACATTATTAAATTAAATGATTACATAATGTTTATAACATGGAAATAAGTTATATAAAAGGAATAATAAACATGAAAAAGGTTATTAAGAAAGTAGAAATTAACTTTAGCTTATTATTCAGGAGATTAAAGAGAAATCGAGTCACGTCGGACACGAGGTAAGGGACTTCGTCTCAATCTCCTTTCATTGAGGCATACTTTGTTCTAATACAAGACTTTATTTTATACAGTGTATAAACCCCTTTGATTTTTTATTTTATACAAAAGGAAAATTTGTCTACGAATTGTTTTACAAAACGACAAAAAGGAATGTTTCTTTTAACGTACACGGTGACAATGACCTTTTCCGCCGCCGCGAGTATTATTTCGTCTTTGGCTTCCTCAAAAATCCGTAATGTTTTTAAAATGAAATAAATGCCATATACTCTTTTATGTATTTTGGTATCGAAAATGGTTTTTATGATGAACTTGTTATGTCAATATACTTATGTGATATATTGTGATCGAAATGTGGAAATGTTTTCTTTCCATTATATATGTTTTATGTCTTATGATTTTAAAATTGTACTTGGACATTTGACGGGTGGTTACGTGATAAACCATGTGACGGGTGGTGTCGTGAATACCAGGACAGGTGGTTACGTTATAACCTCCAATGCATTGGGTATGTAAGTTATCTGTATGGCTATTACATTAAGTGATATGTGTGGAAGTCAATCGTATGGTTATTCCATTTAAGTATGTTTATGTCTCAAGTTACCTTTATACGTTATGTGTTCTTTATATGGGTTTTATGCTAATATTTTGATTACAAAAGGGTAAGTAATGATCTTTTATTCAGTGAAGAGTTTTTACTACTTTGTAAAGGTAAAAATTATTACTCTGATAAATTATTCTTGGTTTACTGGTTGTTTTGAAAAACTAACAGTTTATCTTCTTTGTGTATCCATTACTGAGCTTTTTATGCTCACCCCATGTTTTTGGAAATGTTTTTCACAGGACTTAATGTGGAATTGGTTCAAGGATGGGATCAAGGAAAATTCATGCTATCTAAAACATGGAACTAGACATGTTTCTTTTTAAGATTTTTTATTTTATGGAAACTTATTAGAAGTGTCTACTTTGTAATCTTTTGAGATGTAATAGTCATGATCTAATTCTCTAAAACTCTAAACCTGAAAAGATTATCAATGGGAATTATTTATTCAATTCAATATTAAGTAATGTTTAAGGCTGGGGCATTATAATTAAGTTAACAGTTTCTTTTCTCAATTTTTAACAACTTGAAATATATCTCTTATTATAAATCATGTTTTGTTTAGAATTGTGTATTTAATACACCTTTAATTTTTTATAATTATCCTCTCATAATTCATAGTATTTAATGTTTCATTTTGAATCATATCCTCTATGGGTATTGACTCGAATGTTTCTAAGGTTGTATGTAGTTCATTATCTCATATTTAAGTTTCGTGTGACAAGTTTGATATTTCACCCCATAGTTTCCTTTAGTTAGTCTCAAATAACCTCTTGATGACATTTATAATTAATATCAATACTAGTATGTTTACTTTCCTCTGCTGATATGGGGTTGAATTAGTAGAGGAAAATTTATTATAATTTCCCTTCACTGGATATATACCTTTCTAACATATTAGAGTATAATCCACTCAAAACATAAATAAAATAACCTCACAAGATCATGAAAAAAATAAAACATAACGGTACAAAAAATTTATACATATTTTGGATACAGTAATAAATCTTACTTATAACACCCTGTGATTTTAGAAAATTAATATATGTTTGATCACGTAATCAACAGGAAACATCAAGCTTAAACAACCCACGAGATATATAACTATTATAACTTATCCATTAATATGGGTAATATGAATATTAATAAATAATATATGATAAAAATATATATTTTTTATTAAATATAAATTATTTATAATTTTTTTTAAATAATCAATCAATTTTTAGTAATGTAATTTTATTCATTAAAAATATATTTTTTTCAGAAATTTTTTTTATTGATTTCTGGAAAATGAATATTATGACTAATATTTGAAACTTATAAAAAATTTATATGATATAATTATATTAATTTTTTAATAGGCCATATATTTTTTAAAAAAATGGGATTTTTCAGAAAATATTTATTTTTCTATGAATTATAATAAATATAAATTTCTAAAAAAAACGTAATTTCTTTTAAAGAAATTATGAAATAAAAAAGTTTAATTATGTTTTTAATATGATTTAAAGTAAAATTAGTATTATTTAGTTACATTTAATTATGTTAATTTATTTTTAAAAAACTTCATATTTCATTTTAGTGTATGAGTGTCTTTGCATGTACAGATAGTAATTTTCTGAAAAAAAAAATTAAATTGCTTTATATTTACCTTTTTAGTTAATTGAAGAAATACCTAATGAAGAATTGTTTAAATGAAATTTATATATTTTAAATAAAAAAATATTAATTGATATTCATACAATTATTATTATTATTCATTAATTTAATATAAAATATTATTTTTCTAGAAATATCTACTTCTTGAAAACCCACTTTTTCATTACATTTTTGGGTTGAGGTTTAAATTAAATTTTTATATATCAGTTAATTAAATTTCATTAAATGAAATATATTTTTTGATTCATAATATCTTATTATATAAAATATGTTCAACTTAATTTTTTTCCAAAATTAATAGTGAAAATAGTACCAATTAATTATTGTTGTTATAGTGAATACAATTTTAGCTGGGATTTAAACTAAAAGATAAGGGCCACAATGATCTAAAAACTTATCTAAAAATTATTTTATTTTTATATTTATACCTTATAAACTGTAATGGTTTATATTACTCCTTTTTTAATAATGGTATCATGTGAGAAATGCGGGTATACCTTTTTCTCATAAAAAATTACAAGTCTACCACTCACCTCACTCATAAAATTCCACCTCTCTCCTTTATTATTTACACCTTAAAACCAATTTTTTCTTTCAATACCTACCCAAATAACTTCCTAAAATCCCTCTTAACATTCTATATGATGTATATATTTTGTAAATTTTACCAATGGAGGATTTTGGTGAAAACATTTGGAGGTTTCCTAAAAAAGAAGTAACTTTCGTCAACGAGTGTTTTTTATTTTATTTCATCCACCAACTCAGTCAATTATTATTAAACTGTGATGGTATAATAATCATATTATCATGAATATAGTGATTTTTTTATGTTATTTTTATTACCTATAACCATATTCACTTCCATCTAATCAGTTATGAAATCGTCATTCATCTGTATGGTGGATTGCTGCATCATGATTTGATATAACATGTTTTTCCATTTCTACCTCACACAGTTGGGTATGATGGTTTATATAAAGTATATATATGATATTTTTATAATAATTATACTAATATAGTAATTATATAACATATATACCATTTTAAATTTCAATTCCTTAGGGGATATGATAACGTCATTCGTGTGTACGGTGGACTACCATATCACAAAGTGTTGTGATTCATTTTCAATAATTATTTACAAGGAATATAATAAGGATAATGTTGTTCAATATATGTGATATAAATAAAATAATTATGATATTAATGTATTTTATTAATTGTGAAACTAATATATATCATTTTATTTCTTATCTTTTCATCCACTGAAGGATGATAAGGTCATTTGTAAACGAGTGGACAACCACCTTCATGATGCAATGTGACTCTCTCCTTTCATCACCACATGAAATGAATGATATGTATAATTATATATAATGAAATAATATTAAATTAGAGATATTATGTTCATTTTTTAAGATAATGTGTTACTTAACTCACTTCTATATTGATCATTAAAAAATTATATCATTACTCAAGCATACCTATGTCATACCATATCTATGATAGTATCATACTTCATTTCTCAAAACCATCATTCATGATTTGTCATAAAATTATAATTCAAATATAAAAATGATAAATATCTCATGATTATAATTTTTTAAAATATGGAAAATGATCAATGTAATAGGACTGAATGTAAAAAATCAAAACATAGATGAAAAACAATATGGTTATTACCTGAAACATGGTTTTATGATAAAATATTTAATAAAATGGTAATAAATGGTCATAAGTAAATAATATGTGGTATAATATATGGTTTTATAATTTATTTATAAAAAATTATATTTATTGTATAGTAGTTTCAAACATGTATAATAAATTCAAGACTTGATATAAGGGATTTCTGGTCATTCTTTTCTTTCTGAAAGGTATATTCAAATTGAACACTTGTTTGATTTGTGGGGTGTATATATATGGCCTCATTGACATGTTATATAATAAAAAAAATATTTTAATTATTTTTAATGTTTCATTTCTGTTATTATTTATTAGATATTACTATTCCAAATATTACTAAAGTTGCAGGGGATTCTCATCTCACTCTTTACTTCTACGAGACACATGTCATATTCTCCACATATTTCTTTCATATGATGCATATACTACCCATGAATTCATTTTATGATTGATCTACTAAAAACTAGTTATATTTAAATATATAGTATAGGATCTCTATGGAGACCCAAGATTATTATACCTAGATATTACATATTTTTAAATTAAAATTCATTACACTAAACAAATACATGTATGAGGATCATAATACTTTAGTTCTTTTGAAACATATAACTCAATATAATTAATTCATGAAATATACTCAATTTATCCCATAAATATCTCCAAATTTTTTAATACTACTTCAAATCCTTTCTTTATAAATTTTAGAATGGAAATATATGAATGGATGTGCTTAGATGCTCAGTAAGGGTAAGCAACAGAGATACGTAAGAATAACTTTTGAAAAACACCCATGTATATCAATTATCATAATCTTGAGTCATGATATAGTGATTGGTTGTACATAAATCATGAATCATAATTGAATTAAATAAAATAATCTATTAGAGAATAAAATTTTTATGCGACATAGAATTGATGCATACACATAAGCACATAAAATCTTATTTCAATGCTAACCACTATGAAAGTCGCAAAATGTTATGCTCAGGTTAACTACCCATCTACCTTCTTCGAGAATGGGATGAACTCCCATATACCATATTATAAGCTTGGGAATACTTACCATGTAACCAATTTCAATAATGGGATAACCACTCATGTAGTCATTGAGATAATATAACATTAATCAATACCAACTTCATTAAAAGAAGGTTTACGTCTCACCTATCACATAATGATAACAATACATGTTTGTACCACAAGACCATAACAAATTCATCATATCATAACACATGAAATTAATGGGGTTTCATAAACATTTAAAAATGTCATTACCTATGGAAAATCAATAGGTTTCATAATCATTTCCTCATTTTATCATAGAATAACCCATGAAAAAAAGATGGTATCATAAGATTTATATCATGGTATAACTCAAGGAAGATAAACAGGTTTAATAAACATTATTACAAACTAAAACCAATAAGATTAATACTATTAATTTTATCTTTGTGTCATATACCTATTAAATAATAAGTAACCTCAATGGATTTCATCACAAATGGAGAATTATTTTGAATGAAAAATATTGTGGAAGTTTTAATAAAGGAATTAATCTTTCTTTCAAAACCCCTTTTCAAAAATAAACACTATAAAATAATTTGGAAATAATTATATTTTAAAAAAACTTTAATGCATATAAATGTGGATTCTATGAAAATAATGGTAATAAAGTAAAGAAATTATGTTATGTTCATAAATATTTTAAAATGAATACTTTTACATACTCTAAAAAATCCAAACAGTAATTTTTTGGAAATTGATATGAAGATTACATTGAAGAATAACTAGACATCTATAAATGGGAAAACCAATATTAAATAAATCATTGAAATAATTTAAAAAAATTAAAACACTTTTAGAAAAAAAAAATTGTAAATTTTTTTTTGACCGAAAAGAGGAATAAAAATAAATTTTCATAAATTTTTTTATGAACTCTTGATTATATAAATATTTCAAAATGAATGTAAAACTTGTATTCTCACAAAATTACCATATGAGAACAAAATAAATGAGTATCTTTAGATTTATATGATAAAAATATCATCCATGGAATCATAATCATTTGCAATCTAGATAAATGATGAGATTGTAACGTAAAAACATTACTAATTTTTTAACATTGAATCATAACCCCCATAAAATAATATCATCAAATGAAACATATAATATCATGTGAATAAATAAATTAAATATATTACTTTTAAAATAGGTTATATATACACTATATAAAGATTATATTTGTGTGAAATATCATATGTCTCAAAGTAGGAAAATTTTTATGAAAATCCCATGTCTCCTGGGTATCGTTTGAACTGTAAACCCCATTTAAGATAGATCCTAAAATAGATATTTAAATCACCATAATATCTATGATAATAAATATAAAATACATTAATTAAAGTTATATACAATACACATGATAAACAAGTGGTGAATATGGCATGTACCTCACAAAAGTATAAAGTCATATGGAAATCCCTTACCACATTAATAATATTATTAATTAAAAGACCAAATAAAGAATTAAATTAAATGAATAATTTAATATTATGAAAATAATTATTTTAATGATATAAATGTAAAATAGGTAGTATATAAAACACACTAAAACAACAAGTGGTGAATTTGTATACCTATCCCAGAAATAAAATGGAGGCTAGAGATCCCTTACCATACGTCTCAACTTCCTTCATACTCATTAGAACCTCCTATATAATTAATATAATCTTAATAAAAATTTATGAATTAATCACATATAAATTTTTCATACCATTTTTTATTTACTTGTTAGCTTTTATTTCCAATATATTTATAATTCCTTATTAATGTTACGTTTCAGGTAAAAATTGTTTTGTTTCCCTTATATGTTTTGATTTAGTATTTTTGGACTTCTAAATTTGATCATTTTTTCCATAATATTAAAAATAAAATTAAAGAAATAATTATCATATTATTAATTAAATTATATTTTTGAAACCAGTAAATAATTATGGTTTTGATAAATCAAGTATGTTACGATCATGGAGATGGTAAGTCATATGTACGGATAAGTAAAATTTCAATTTTCCAAAGATCATTATAGTAAAGAGTTGTAAAATATATTATTTCTATATGATTATAATAATATCCTAAATAAAATAATATTTATTTAAATATACTTATATGTATTAACAATGTGGTTTGGTGAAGAAAATATGGAGTGGCATCACTTCGTGAAGGCGGTAGTCCACAGGTACATGAATGATGTTATCACTTTCAGTGAGGGTAAATTTAAGAAAGAAAATTATATATTATCATTTATTAATTATAAAAATTTAATATATATAATAATTATTTCTTTATATCACATATATTTATTAATTTTTTTATTATTTTATTACATGTAAAGCATTAGTGAAAACGAATCACATCGCTTTGCGATGCGGTAGTACTGCGTACACACGAGTGGCATATTCGTATACCCTACGGAAGGAAATAAACAAGGTTATATATGATATAATGACTATATTTTTATAATTAGGTTATAAATATCATATATATACTTTATATTCTTCATCATACCCATCTTTGAGAGGTTGTAATGGAAAAATGAAGGACATCAGTTCACGAGGCGGTACTCCGCCGTACAAATGAATGGTGATTTCATAAACCATTCGATGGAAGTAGATATTTTTATATAGAATTTACATAAAATAAAAAAAATATTTAATATAAAAAGGTTATTATATCATCATGTAATAATAATAATTTATGGTGGTGGAGGTTGAAATAAAATAAAAACTCATGTTGAAGAACATTTCCTCTTCTTCAGGTATCCTCATTTAGTTTATAACAGAATCAATCTGAGGATGTATTTTCTTAATGAATTAATACATATAGGTGTGTGTTTGGGATTTTTTAAGTTATTTGGTAATGTTCTAGATTTTCCAAAATTGTTTAATGTAGTTAATAAGAGAGTATAGGTGTGTCCTTTTATAATTTAGGTCAGTGGAACAATTATAATTATTTCATAGAAACATGTGTTCCTAAGGTTTTCTCATGAAAAATATATACAAACCTGATTTATAATAGATAATTATACATTATTGGGATGAATTAGAGCCATAAAATAGTTTTTATAGAATTATTTATGTCATTCTAAATCTTATCTTTTTAGTGTAACTACCAAGAAAATCAATTTTTACCTTAACCATGATAATTAATTTTAACTGTGTTCACTATTAATTTTGGTCAAAAATTAATTTTCCATATTAGATAATATAAATTATTATTATTAGAAATATGGAATCCATTTTCAAAATTAAATTCATAGAAACAGAAAATTTAATTTAAAATTAATCCGCATATAAGACAATAAAGTTTGTTTTCAAATAGAAATTTTTAAAATGTTTACAGATTTCTTATATCCAGTTTCAAAATTAAATTTCATAAAGTTTCCTAAATTGTATTAATTGATATATAATTTAACTAATTTTACCTTAAAACAAATATAAAATATAATTTACCCTTATAAATAATTTAAAAAAATGGTTGTTCTCTATTAAAATTTAGTTTTTTTCGATATTCATGAAAAAATTAATCATTCCTAATAATTCTAAACAATTAACTATACATAGTTTTGATATTATTATTTAAAAATGAATATTATTTTTTAAAATAAATTTTCTAATATGGGAGAAACTTGGTTAAAAATAATTCTTCCAAAAAAGATGAAAAAATTATTGTTTACATAAATATGGTTTTAATCGTAAAATTTGATTTATTGTTAACTCTTATCTAGTAAAATGATAAGATGAGTTTTAAATAATTTTTTAAATATATATAGAATATAAATTTTATTCAAATGATTCACAAAAAGTTCTTTTCATATTTATTTAGGATAAATATGATTGTTTTCATAAAAATGGTTTCTCAGAAAAATATTTTCTTTATTTTTGTTATTAAATAAATAGTAACCAAAGAATTTATTTTATATACATGTGTAAACCATTTAACTTCATAATTTAGTTTATCCTAATATTACCCACTATTTTAATTTCTATATAATAACTATCATATTAAATATTAATATTTCAATAATATATCATGTTTTTTTAATCTTAGTGTTGAGTGTAACATAAGATAAACTAAGCATTTCATGAAGTGTTACCTAAAATCAGTTTTATGTGTAACACGAGATATTGAAAAGATTAAATTTTTTTGAATAAAGAAATGTTTCACATTATCTAAGGGTGTTACATTCTACCCCCATTAAAATGAATTTCTCTCTAGAAATTCATCATGGTCACAAAAGGCTTAACATTTGAAAATACATTCATAAAAATCCTGTAAATTACAAATTAATTAAAGATATTCCAAAAAATGGAAATATAAAAAAATAAATTTTAACCAATATAACTCATAACTAGATTTCTACATCAGAAAATATTATTGGGAAGTGAATATTTGTACATGTAATAAAACCAAAAATATTTAATGAGACTGATAGAGATCATTGTTCACAAGAATTTCAGTGATCTATAGAGTGTTAACGACCACAAAACCATAAACAACATATTTGTGAAAATGGACTTTAATATCATAAAAATGGTTATAACTAGAAAAAAAATTATTTCAATATCATTTTCTTAATGTTGAATAATTTTCATGAGAATATATAATTGGTATCATTTTATTAAAAAATCACAATATCACCCTTTTATTATACCTTGATCAATTTACACTTCATCTCTTACTTAAATTAATAAAGGTGTATTTTATTATTCCTAAATCACTAATGGATCATATCATTCCTAAATAAATTTATAATTAATTCTGTTTATCTTTAGTAATCATCACAAAAAATTGTTAACATAGGTTATCCAATATTTATAAATCTTCACACGTTGAAGTAATACATTAATCTCTAAAACATCACCCAAAGTTCATCTTAACTATTTCATAAATGGTTAACCTTATAACCCTTAAAATATTCAAAATTTATAAATAAGGTCACTAAATTTTAAAAAATATACTTAACATTAATCCCCCATATAGCGTACCTCTTGATTATAACATACCTAACATCTGAATAACTTCATCATGTATTCTCTTGAAACATGGTAATTGTAACAGCCCGAGATTTTATGAAAAATATTCTTTTTAATTTTATTAATGTCTTGTACGCTACACCAAAAGGAGCTTGCACAACATGCATCTTTGACTTGACTTTCATTTCACGCAATCGCAACTTTCCTCGATAGCGTGTGTAGTACGCAATACTGAGTTTCACGAAACAACGATATGCTATTAAAATATTATTAAAACTAGCCGTTATGAATAGTAATAACCACTTTTTAAATTTTAGAAATTTTATCTCTCAAAATGGACTTCATTTTTGGATTCGGAGTATCGAATTTAGCCTAAGGTGAAATTTTGGTACTTTTCGGATAACTTTCATATTCTGATGAATAGTGAAAATTACTAAATTATAATTAAAAACAACTTTTTTTAATCGAAATAATTAATAGTGATAAATTATTAATTTGAGTGGTTTTAAAGTATATTTAGAATATATTTTTACAATTTAATACAATGTTGGTCATTGGATGTAATTTCACATTTAAACCAGACATAAACAAGTGTCAATCTTTTGATAGATATTGTTTCTTAAAAACACGCTATTTGTTTTAACAGCGGGATTTAATTATAAAATTAATTAATGAAACTTCTATGTTATGAATTTGGTAAAATAGACTTCATTTTTGAATTCGGAATATGAAATATAGCTTAGGATGAAATTTTGGCATTGTTCTGAAAAACATCAATTTTTGATGAATAGTGAAGCTACTAAGTGGTAGTTAAAAAAACTGAATTTTTCATAAAACTTAATTTTACCGCTTCTGTGAATGGAATTTCAAAAATCTGAGAGACACGGTTGATGTCAGTAAGTAAAATGTGGTTCAATGAGATGAAAATAATTTTTGGTGAATAGTAACTTTTTACTTTTTTTTACCACGGTTAAAAGTAAATAGGGTAATTAAGGGTAAGAATGATATTAATATTACCCTAACACATGTCCTGATTCTATTGGATAAGTGTAATTCGACCAAAAACAACCTTATGAATATAATATGACCATTTAGGTCCACATGGATTAGATTATGACATTTAATATTATTTTATTTAATGAATAGTTAAAATAGTTAAAATCAAAGTTTAATAACTAAAACATTTTTAATATGGGGTTATACATAAGATAAATTCGACTATAAATATTAATTAGAAAGCTAAAAATATTTCCTACATAATGATATTTTATTTATAATTTTTAGACTTTAAATAAATAATTTATTTATAACACAACGATGATGCAGTAATTAACCTTTTAAGGAAATATTAACATAATTGATGTTATAAATGATCAAATGAATGTAATTTGAGACTTTTTATGAATTACACTAATTTTCTAGGTTACTATGATATATTAGTGTTGATGTAATCAACTTGTTATGAACATATAATTCTGTTATGACTTTCCAAAAAATCATATATCAAATAGTGTCAAAATTGACACAAAATATTTTTTAAATCAAATATTATATTATTAATTGTTATTTTATTCATAAAAATCTAAGGTTCGGAAAAATGACTTAGATAAGGATATATGTATTAATAATATACAATTTGGGGTTCTTTTGGCATGTTATAGTAAGTGTATTAACCATAGAGTGAAAGAAAACAAAAAGACATGGTAAAAGTTAAATTATTTAACTTAGAGTTAAATCTAATTGATAAGGTTAAAATAATACCCTAAACTTGTCTAAATCATATTGGATGATAGGATTTCGACCCATACCCACTTTAGCTTCTAAATATTACCCTTTGGATCCATTATAAACCGATTTTGACTTTAATATAAAATAATATTTTGAGATATTCCTAAGGTGCCCCTCTCCTCCCTTATAAAAAGGCACCTCCTCCCCCTCCTCCTCACACCAATTTGAGCACTCAAGCTCGGCCAAACCCTACCATTTTCTCCTCTCCACTTCCCTAGAATAATCCTAGAGGTTCTTGTCTTCCTCAAAGACCAATTTTAGTGCCCTAAGAGGAGGTCTCAAAGAGGTGCTTCAAAGAAGAGGTAATTACCGTTACCAATTCTTTCATCTTTATTTCTTCTTCCACTTCTTCTTCTTAGGTTGTTTCATTATGAAGTAATAACATCATTTTCACTCATATACTGATATGTTATTATAAGTATGAAACAACCCTATTTCACCATCTATCCATCCTACGGAAAAAGAAATCACCGCGCGTGCGTACGTACGGAATACCGTCTCCACGCCGTGGTGTAATCTATTTTCCACCACCACCTTACATGGATGGGTATAGTGGTGTAAAGAATAACTATACATAGTTATTACAACATCATATTTATTCTGGTATATTGTATAATCCACTCCAATTCAATTCAATATTTATGGAAATTATATCATCGCTCGTGCGTACGTACGGACTACCGTCTCCACGACACGATGAGATTCATTCTCCATGTTAACCATTTAAGAATGATTATAAAGTATATATAAGAAATAATAATGAAATATATGACATTATAAAGCTACTGGATTTATGTATATATATATATATGTGTGTATTTCATCTACTTACTTTCATTCAAGACAATAAGGAAAGGAAAACAATGTTCATGCGTACGTACGGACTACCGTCTCCATGAACGGTGTTTTTCATTTCATTTATCTATCTATTATATATATATATACTGAATATATATGATATATGAATCATATTTTATATTCTTGAAGTAAGTAAATCATGATATAATTAATAATAATGTCAAGAACAACAAGTCAAAACACCTACGATAAATGAAACGATTTTACCCAAAACGCTTCTTTAACATGGAATTTACAAAAGAACGGGTAATATAATGTCATAAGTTAACCATATATGATATAATAACAATGAATATGATTCTGTAATAAGTCAATGACATTATTTAAATTATTATACAGGAGGTTCGGACACATACGAAGCAAATCGGACCTAAGGTAAGGGAAATATCACAATCTCATTTTTATCCGAGATTGTTTATTCGTAAGTATTTACTGGGGTGTATTTTATCATCCACATCCATGTTTCATAAATATTTAATATTATTTCCATCCACCTACAATTTTTTAAATCCATTTTTACCCTTCGGTGAGTTTTTAGTAATATCTATGAAAGGAATCTTTTGTCGTACGAGGTACCTTTTGACTTTTCTGAAAAAAGTACGAAGAATGTTTTTTTTAACTTATACGGAATGAATGGATTTTTAAAACATTATTTCCAAGAAACATCCTTTACAAGTTTTCAAGTTTATTTTTAATCAACTTCTTTTATTTTAAAGTCGTATGACATGTTATGAAAGGAAAAATGTTTTTGAGGTAGAAAGGATATTTTCCTCAAGAATGAAGTTCAAGTATTTTATCAAAATTATTTTCCATATAAGACAATAAAAGGGTTTTGTTTTTATCACTATTATTACATGGATTTGATTATGTTGTGATGGAAACATTTTTTTGAATTCCTTTATCTTATATGAATTGTTTTACGATGTCATGTTGTTTAAGAATCCCATTTTTATTACATGGGTTATGCTATGATGTATGGTTTATGATTATGTGGCACACATAAGAAAGGATTCATTATAAGATGGGTGGGACATATATCTCCCTCCAATTCATTGGGTAAAGATTTTATATCTCATGAGATAGACAGGGCTGGAACGGTAGGTTATACCGGTTCAGTGAAACAGGAATGAAATGAGGGTTACTCGATTCAGAAAGGGACTTTGTCCACTAAGATAGTCTTGGCAATGAGTCTTGACTAACAAGAAATGATTCTCTATGATTATGTGTGAATGCCACAAAGTTTCATGTTTTAAGTTATGATTATTGTGATTACATTTCACTGCCATGATTTACCCCATGTTATGAAATTATGATCTCTTTTGCAGGTTAAGATTTCCAAAAGTTATGTGCTTATGTATATGATGTGATTGATATTTCTTTTGTTTACCCTTACTGAGCATTTGAGCTCACCCTTTTATGTTTTCTTTTCCCCAGGATATAAAGAAAGGTTTTAGGTAAAAAAAAAGGAAGATCTTTATGGGAGATTTTGAAGATCTTTCACCACGATTAGAAGATTATATTCCGAGTTTCCAAAGACACTAAACTATTACGATCCTTGTGTGTGTGTTTTTTGTTATGTACTAAGTATTCCGCAAATGTAATGTAATGCCCATGTAAGTCAGGCTTCGGGTCTCTACAGTTGGTATCAGAGGAAAGGTTTAGTCAACCTTTGGAAACTAGGATGCGAGAACTTTAGTGAGATCCCTAGAGATATTTCTAAGGTATGTCTAGGTATGTCTCTAAGGTTAAGTATAAGTGTAGGTTATAGTACTAGAATTACACTAATGATCATAGAATTAAACCTAAGATGTTAGATATTGAAGTTACTCCCCCTTTATTAGGATTTTTTCCTCTCACACTATTCTTTTTGGGTTTTAGAAAATGGATGGAAACAAGATGATTTACGATAATGGTGGATATGATGGACAGTGGAATGATATTCTTTATAAGCAATCAAATGAAATGGGATTTGGAAGTCCAAACATCATTATTATGCCGAATCAGCAATATCATAATATGATCAATAAAGTAAAATTTGGTAAGTTTCCTGACTAGGCTAATAAGAGAAAGATGGAGTTCCATGATGATCATAGAGGAAAGAAGGTTCAATTTCCCCTATGTAAATCATGTGGGAAGAGGCATCAAGGAGAATGTTTCAAAGGAACTGGAAGATGCTTTGGGTGTGGAAAAGAAGGACACAAAGCAAGTAAGTGCAAAGGAAAAGGTTCAGTTAACACCATGGATGAGGATAATGCTATTTCTACGACATCAACAATGGTTAAATGTTTTAAATGTGGAATGTACGGGCATTATTCAAACCAATTCCCTAAGGTAAAGACTCATGAAGAGAATCAGTATGGTCATATGGGTAGTATTTATGTGGATGATGATGAAGAGACTACAAATGATATGTGAGATGAAAGAATTTTTTATGCTCGGTCAATGGTTTAAGAATGTAGTGGAATGATTACATGTTTATCATGTGTAATTTTGTATAAGTAATCTCATGCTACTATAGAATAAAGAGACATCTATGGATTGTTACACTGTTTTCTTTCCTTGAGTTTTGAAAGTGTATGATTAATGTTACCAGTATCCATGAAAGGTTATTCAGATATTTTTGGAATGTATATGATATGCGCATAATGAAGTGATAAGGAGAAAATTAAATGTTTAATAGTATTCATGAGCTCATGATTGATATAAGGACTAAGTGATATCATGGTTTGAGGATATAGAATTTTGAGGATTTTGGTATGTGGAAAGTGTTAACTTTTAACTGCATTCATGTTTTCACTAAGGTTTAATGGGTATTCAAGAGAATACATGATTAAGGCCTTTGAATGTTTGGAATGTGACCAACAAAACATATCTTATGATATATGGGGATCAACGATGGTATTAAATCTCTGGTAATCGTTTTCACTATGTTATGAGAGTGGACTGCAGTATTATGGATAAGCCTAAAGATTGGAATGGATTATGTTGGGCATAAGTTAGTATTGTTTAAGGATAGAAGTTTTCTCGATATTATTGATGGGATGTTATAGTAATGTAGTTTTAGAAAAAGGACAACCTGCAGGACGGGCGACAGCCCATCGCTTCGGACAAGGCTGTAGGAATCGAACCCACAACCGAAGTGCGACTGGCCTTTATCGCCTACCACTGGCCTACAGGAAGTCCATGTTTAGTATAAACTAGTTTTATTATATTAATGATTATGATATATAAAGTATAAGTCCATTTTAGGAACCATATATGATTAATCTCACTATAGATCGACTTATGTATATAATTTTTTCTAACCTTCTGTTTGAGACAGATGGAATGACCCGTCATTCTATCACATGATCTGCTAACACTTCACGAATAACAAATTCAACTTCATTTATTTAAGAGATGAAGTGGAAATTGTTCAAGGCACGAACAACAGTGAAATTGTACCAAAATAAAGTAAGTATTTATTCTAATTCAAATTCTTTAACTTTCGGGAAACGATCTTGAAAACCAAAAATGTTGTCCTAGTGATCATATATCTGATGAATCAGATGGTACCTTAGATCATCAGAAATCTATGGCTTTGTGATTGCTGGATTTTCCATAGCCATGTTCTCTACCACTCTCCATCAGAACATGATGGTTAGATTTCTCTTCCATATCCATATATTCAACTATGTGGAAACCCAGTGATTAGTTTATTTGGGTAAACGTTACGTTTCATACTTTTCTTTTTAAAGATTGGTTTTGATATTACTTTTTACGATGTGGGTTTCTATTAAAGAAACTTTCGAATAGTAAACAATTTATAACCCCGACGAATTTCGAGGGTGAAATTCATTTTAAGGGGGGTAGAATGTAACAGCCCGAGATTTTATGAAAAATATTCTTTTTAATTTTATTAATGTCTTGTACGCTACACCAAAAGTAGCTTGCACAACACGCATCTTTGACTTTCCTTTCATTTCACGAAATTGCAACTTTCCTCGATAGCGTGTGTAGTACGCAATACTGAGTTTCACAAAACAACGATATGCTATTAAAATATTATTAAAACTAGCCGTTATGAATAGTAATAACCACTTTTTAAATTTTAGAAATTTTATCTCTCAAAATGGACTTCATTTTTGGATTCGGAGTATCGAATTTAGCCTAAGGTGAAATTTTGGTACTTTTCGGATAACTTTCATATTCTGATGAATAGTGAAAATTACTAAATTATAATTAAAAAAAACTTTTTTTAATCGAAATAATTAATAGTGATAAATTATTAATTTGAGTGGTTTTAAAGTATATTTAAAATATATTTTTACAATTTAATACAATATTGGTCATTGGATGTAATTTCACATTTAAACCAGACATAAACAAGTGTCAATCTTTTGATAGATATTGTTTCTTAAAAACACGCTATTTGTTTTAACAGCGGGATTTAATTATAAAATTAATTAATGCAACTTCTATGTTATGAATTTGGTAAAATAGACTTCATTTTTGAATTCGGAATATGAAATATAGCTTAGGATGAAATTTTGGCATTGTTCTGAAAAACATCAATTTTTGATGAATAGTGAAGCTACTAAGTGGTAGTTAAAAAAACTGAATTTTTCATAAAACTTAATTTTACCGCTTCTGTGAATGGAATTTCAAAAATCCGAGAGACACGGTTGATTTCAGTAAGTAAAATTTGGTTCAATGAGATGAAAATAATTTTTGGTGAATAGTAACTTTTTACTTTTTTTTACCACGGTTAAAAGTAAATAGGGTAATTAAGGGTAAGAATGATATTAATATTACCCTAACACATGTCCTAATTCTATTGGATAAGTTTAATTCGACCAAAAACAACCTTATGAATATAATATGACCATTTAGGTCCACTTGGATTAGATTATGACATTTAATATTATTTTATTTAATGAATAGTTAAAATAGTTAAAATCAAAGTTTAATAACTAAAACATTTTTAATATGGGGTTATACATAAGATAAATTCGACTATAAATATTCATTAGAAATATAAAAATCTTTCCTACATAATTATATTTTATTTATAATTTTTAGACTTTAAATAAATAATTTATTTATAACACAACAATGATGCAGTAATTAACCTTTTAAGGAAATATTAACATAATTGATGTTATAAATGCTCAAATGAATGTAATTTGAGACTTTTTATGAATTACACTAATTTTATAGGTTACTATGATATATTATTGTTGATTTAATCAACTTGGTTCGAACATATAATTCTGTTATGACTTTCAAAAAAATCATATATCAAATAGTGTCAAAATTGACACAAAATAGTTTTTAAATCAAATATTATATTATTAATTGTTATTTTATTCCTAAAAATCTAAGGTTCGGCCAAATGACTTAGATAAGGATATATGTATTAATAATATACAATTTGGGGTTCTTTTGGCATGTTATAGTAAGTGTATTAACCATATAGTGAAAGAAAACAAAAAGACATGGTAAAAGTTAAATTATTTAACTTAGAGTTAAATCTAATTGATAAGGTTAAAATAATACCCTAAACTTGTCTAAATCATATTGGATGATAGGATTTCGACCCATACCCACTTTATCTTCTAAATAAGACCCTTTGGATCCTTTATAAACCGATTTTGACTTTAATATAAAATAATATTTTGAGAT
This sequence comes from Viscum album, assembly GCA_963277665.1. Lineage (NCBI taxonomy): Eukaryota > Viridiplantae > Streptophyta > Magnoliopsida > Santalales > Viscaceae > Viscum > Viscum album. Next base: position 1,001,360 of record CAUJRU010000208.1, read on the forward strand.
ATTCCTAAGGTGCCCCTCTCCTCCCTTATAAAAAGGCACCTCCTCCTCCTCCTCACACCAATTTGAGCACTCAAGCTCGGCCAACCCCTGCCATTTTCTCCTTTCCACTTCCCTAGAATAATCCTAGAGTTTCTGGTCTTCCTCAAAGACCAATTTTAGTGCCCTAAGAGGAGGTCTCAAAGAGGCGCTTCAAAGAAGAGGTAATTACCGTTACCAATTCTTTCATCTTTATTTCTTCTTCCACTTCTTCTTCTTAGGTTGTTTCATTATGAAGTAATAACATCAGTATCACTCATATACGGATATGTTATTATAAGTATGAAACAACCCTATTTCACCATCTATCCATCCTACGGAAAAAGAAATCACCGCGCGTGCGTACGTACGGAATACCGTCTCCACGCCGTGGTGTAATCTGTTTTCCACCACCACCTTACATGGATGGGTATAGTGGTGTAAAGAATAACTATACATAGTTATTAAAACATCATATTGATTCTGGTATATTTTATAATCCACTCCAATTCAATTCAATATTTATGGAAATGATATCATCGCTCGTGCGTACGTACGGACTGCCGTCTCCACGACGCGATGAGATTCATTCTCCATGTTAACCATTTAAGAATGATTATAAAGTATATATAAGAAATAATAATGAAATATATGACATTATAAAGCTACTGGATTTATGTGTATATATATATATATGTATGTCATCTACTTACTTTCATTCAAGACAATAAGGAAATGAAAACAACGTTCATGCGTACGTACGGACTACCGTCTCCATGAACGGTGTTTTTCATTTCATTTATCTATCTATTATATATATATATATACTGAATATATATGATATATGAATCATATTTTATATTCTGGAAGTAAGTAAATCATGATATAAGTAATAATAATGTCAAGAACAACAAGTCAAAACACCTACGATAAATGAAACGATTTTACCCAAAACGCTTCTTTAACATGGAATTTACAAAAGAACGGGTAATATAATGTCATAAGTTAACCATATATGATATCATAACAATGAATATGATTCTATAATAAGTCAATGACATTATTTAAATTATTATACAGGAGGTTCGGACACATACAAAGCAAATCGGACCTAAGGTAAGGGAAATATCACAATCTCATTTTTATCCGAGATTGTTTATTCGTAAGTATTTACTGGGGTGTATTTTATCATCCACATCCATGTTTCATAAATATGTAATATTATTTCCATCCACCTACAATTTTTTAAATCCATTTTTACCGTTCGGTGAGTTTTTAGTAATATCTATGAAAGGAATCTTTTGTCGTACGAGGTACCTTTTGACATTTCCGACAAAAGTACGAAGAATGTTTTTTTTAACTTATACGGAATGAATTGATTTTTAAAACATTATTTCCAAGAAACATCCTTTACAAGTTTTCAAGTTTATATTTAATCAACTTCTTTTATTTTAAAGTCGTATGACATGTTATGAAAGGAAAAATGTTTTTGAGGTAGAAAGGATATTTTCCTCAAGAATGGAGTTCAAGTATTTTATCAAAATTATTTTCCATCTAAGACAATAAAAGGGTTTTGTTTTTATCCCTATTATTACATGGATTTGATTATGTTGTGATGGAAACATTTTTTTGAATTCCTTTATCTTATATGAATTGTTTTATGATGTCATGTTGTTTAAGAATCCCATTTTTATTACATGGGTTACGCTATGATGTATGGTTTATGATTATGTGGCACACATAAGAAAGGATTCATTATAAGATGGGTGGGACCTATATCTCCCTCCAATGCATTGGGTAAAGATTTTATATCTCATGAGATAGACAGGGCTGGAATGGTAGGTTATACCGGTTCAGTGAAACAGGACTGAAATGAGGGTTACTCGATTCAGAAAGGGACTTTGTCCACTAAGATAGTCTTGGCAATGAATCTTGACTAACAAGAAACGATTATCTATGATTATGTGTGAATGCCACAAAGTTTCATGTTTTAAGTTATGATTATTGTGATTACATTTCACTGCCATGATTTACCCCATGTTATGAAATTATGATCTCTTTTGCAGGTTAAGATTTCCAAAAGTTATGTGCTTATGTATATGATGTGATTGATATTTCTTTTGTTTACCCTTACTGAGCATTTGAGCTCACCCTTTTATGTTTTCTTTTCCCCAGGATATAAAGAAAGGTTTTAGGTAAAAAAAAGGAAGATCTTTATGGGAGATTTTTAAGATCTTTCACCACGATTAGAAGATTATATTCTGAGTTTCCAAAGACACTAAACTATTACGATCCTTGTGTGTGTGTTTTTTGTTATGTACTAAGTATTCCGCAAATGTAATGTAATGCCCATGTAAGTCAGGCTTCGGGTCTCTACAGTAATAACCTCAATTACCATAAACCCATATTAAAATAATATATGCGTACTCATTCCTTAAATAAAAAATAGATTATAGGATATTTTTGTTTTTGTCTAAATTTTTTTTAAACTCCATCAATGATGAAATAAATCATTCAGTCAAGAAATAAATAATCAGTTCAAAGGTAATCACTACTATACAATTTTATTATTCATACCTAACATATATTTATTCTAACATTGTTATCTAAACAACTAAAACCAATTAAAGGTTATCAAACCATAATCAAAATTACACTATTCCATTAAATCACTTTTCTATTGCTTCAATACAAAAAAAATACTTAATGAAAATAATACACTAAAAAGTCATTCTGTATTTGATAATTTTGGAATTTAAATACATAAACACATCAATAATTCCAATTTCATAATACACCATTATGAAATCATCATCATCTTATTACTTAAAACTTCATTCCATTAATATTTCATTTTTAGTCTCATCATTTTTAGCAATATATCCATTACTTGTACAATATTACTGAATCTCTTTATGAGTTTTCCATTTATGGAATTTATTTTCATAATTCACATACTTTCCTTATTTAAAACATTCAATAGTTGATGATACCTTAGGGAGACAATAATTCTCATCCATTACATTAAACATCCTTTTCATTTTTTACTTTTCAATTACTTTCTTTTCCCCCTCTTTTCCATACCCAAAAAATCTAATCATCCCACTGAGATATTCCCTTGAGGGCTTCATACCATGTTCTAGACCAATAAGAAACTAAATCATATTTCTTTTATGGTCCCCACTACCAGAACTCTCAGTGGACTATGTCAATATCTTTTGTGTGAAGTCTGATAGTTGGGTAAGGTGGATGTATTTAATAATATATAATTTAACATGATTACGAATAATCACAACATCATTTACTCAAGTTTTCATCCCATCTAGCTGTTCATATAAAAATTTTCCATCACTTTCAATTTTTTCCCAATTTCTTATGATTCGTTCCATTTATTAAAACAAAAAATCATAGTTTCAGTAATGGTAATCATAATGGTAAACCAAATAATCATTAAAACCAGTTATTGGATATCTAATTTATGACACATTCATTTTAATAAATGAAACCTTAGACTTACCCTATGTCCTGAATGATCATAATCTATTTAAATCCATCATATTCTTTATTAAAGGATTTTTGAATTTCTAAATCATATCCCTTGTGAGTGTCAAAATAGGTGTATAGAAAGGCCCGTTTTATTGAACTATGTAATGATTGAGTCCAAGTCAATGCACCCTTTTAATATTTATTACCATTATATACCGATGTTCTAGAGGAACATTGACATATAGTAACCAGAGAAGGATGAGGTTTCTTATAAATTGCATTCTCTATCTATTACCAAAATTCCATGATATATTCTAATATTATGGCTCATCATTAGACTTTACCTAGAGACATACCTATACATATCCATAGAAATATCTATAGGGATCACACTAAAGTTTTCTCATCCTATTTTCAAAAGGATAACTAAACCTTTCCTATAAAGAAAAATATAATGAACTAGGCATATCATTTATGGATATTACAACTTTTTAGATAAATATTCATTACATTACACAAACACACAGATGAGGAAAATAATAGTTTAGTTCCATTGGAATCATGGAACATAATCATATTAATTCATGAGAGATATTTAATTTACTTCATAAATTTATTCTCCTTTATCACTAATATATAAAAAAACATTCTGCATAACATGGGGAAATAAAACATAAGAATCTGTGAGATAAAATGCTCATTAAGGGTTAACATGGGATATATGTAAGAATAACATGAGCATAACATTTGAAATCCAAGATATGCATATTAGAGATCATAATCTGTAGTCATGGTATAATGATTGGATATTCATAATCTATAAATCATAAGAGAATCATATAACATGATCCATGAGATGATAAAATTGTCCTCATAAATAGAATTGTGGAATATACATAAGCATAGAAAATATTATTTCAAGGATACCCACTAATATATTCATAATATGTTAGTCTTGGGTTAACAACTTGTGCACCTACTTATGTCTTGGGATAACATTATATAAACCCTCTTTAAGGATTTTAATAACCACTAATGTTCCCTCTCTTGAGATTTTGACAACCTACCATGTAAAAATTGAGCTCATATAATTGTAATCATCAACAAATTAATTGGAGGGAGATATTGGTCACACCATTTACATAATGAAAAAACATACATATGTGTTCCTAAAGAAAATTTAACATTCATCATATCAGGACACATGATATGAAATGGGTTTTATTAAAATTTTATCATATCATAAACTATGGAAAAGGGACATGTTCATTAATAATTTCATCATTTCATTATATTATACCCTATGAAAATAAGCGATTTTTGTAAGATTACTACCATGGTATAACCCATGTGAGAGAAATGTGTTTCATGAACATCATAATAACCATCATACATTAATGTTAATATTAAGTATGGTATACTGAAATCATATCCCTAGTAAAGCATAAGTAACCTCAAAGGATTTCATCATATATGGAATAAGGATTGTAAAAGAAAAATCAATTAGAACTTTCTTAAAGAAAATTACATTTTATTGAAAATCCATTTTTAAAAATAAAATCATAAAATATTTTGAAAAACAATTTATTCTAATATAAATTTTATAAATTATAAAGTAATATTAAAATATAAAAATGTTTATGATGGTGGGAAATTTTTTTCATGTTTTACAGGGTAAAGTAAAGATTCATTTCACATTTTCAGTAAAATTGAAATGATCGTTTCTTGGAAAATGAACTGAATAATATATTAAAAAATATTTGTAAAAAGTTAAGGATGGGTTATTTTTTTTTTAATAAATCGTTTTATGAATTTTAAAGATATTTTAGAAATGATCTTTAGGAAACCTGATTTTAGAAGAAAATTGTTTCTCAAACGAAGAAATAAATACAGATAATTTTTCATAAAATCATTATTTTATTCTATTGAGTACATACAGTGTGAAAAATAGGGGATATTTCTAGAAATAATTATAGAATATGAAAGTAAATTATTTTCTTCAGAGATAGATCATAATATTTTTTAGCATTAGAATCATAATCTTGAGAAATCCCAATAAATGATGAGACTGTAACATAAAAACTAATCAATTTTTTAAACATTGAATAATAAACCCCATAAAATATTAACATAAAATGAAACATATAATATCTTGATAATAAATTAATTCATTATATTAGATGTCATTTTTGATGTATACACACATCGTGAATAAGATAGGTGCATAACATAACATATGTATCAAAGAAAGAAAATTGTTCGAAGATAAATTACTCTTGGGGTGTCATTTGAACTGTAAGCGCCATGAAAGAGATATCCACATATGGATATTTAAATTTCCATAATTTTCATGATAAGAAATATGAAAAACCGTTGGTGCCAAATTCCTCATAGGCTCCTAAATTGGCATATTTGAACAAACTAAATGCATAATTTGACTCAACAGATGATTCTGCGGATCACAAGGGAGTTGGGTGATAGATTTGGTGTGTGCTTATAAGAAGTAAATCCACATGAAAGGTTCTTTTTCATGCAGTGCAACATAAAATGGGTTATTTCAATCTGAACTCCCAAAAACGGCCAAGTCAGATGCATGAAAGAAACCAGGCTAGTACCTGAAAGAAACCAATATAGCACACAAAAGGAATGTCCCACAAGAAAAGTTATTACATGCCCAATTCGATGTCAAATTACCACTTCCTCATTTTCCTCCTCCCATTCCACCTCTAAAATTTTCTCCTATAAATAGAAGGGTAAACCCCTCCCTTTGGGTAATGCTTTAAAAGTAAAATCATCACTCTCACACACGTAAGAGGAGCCATTCTGTGACCATGTGAATGTTACGACTTCAAGGTACTATATCTTGCATGATAGGTCCCCCATGGTACCCCCGTCGGGTGAACCCATGAGGTCTTGACCCTCACCCATTTCTTTTCACCTAAAGCAAGTTCGTGAAAAATACCCCTCTTGCATGCAAGACTTACAATTGTGCATTAAATATTGTGACTAAGTACCTTCCTATTGCATGCAAGTCTTCAATATTTAATTCACCTTTTCCTATGTACTCCATGTGTCTTCATTATCCCAAGACACCATGTTTGAGCTCCTCTTGTTTACAACACCCTCACCTTGTGTGCAACTCATCTGTGTCAGCCTCTAGGCTTGTGTGCATTGATTATCAGGTCCCCTGAGTGGTGATTCACATTGTATTTCCTAACCTAATTCTTCATCATATAGTTAAGATAACAACTATGGATTCTTCATAAATCTACGCTAACATGGCCCCCTCGATCGACCACTCCTCCACCTCACTCTCGTCAGGCATTTCTTGTGCCTTCCCTTCCATAAGTGTGAGTTGGTATAAGTTATATAATTATTTTGGGTGAGGAGTGAGTCATCATCGTCCAAGATGTAGAATGTTAAACTTACAAGCACCAACATACTAAAAACATGACATTGAACTTTGATTCCTACATGTGTGACAAGCTTGAGAGGATCATAAAGGATTTGGTAACCAAACCCCTCCCGTCCTCTCTCTCCCTTTATGATTTGTTAGCGTGTGTGCCATGGGCAGTCTTTATATAATCCCAGAACCACCACTTTTGGATTCCCTCCTATATTAAGTTCCAATCTCCTTCTCCCTGGGCAGTTATCCATGAGTAATCACCAATCCATCTCTCATGGACACATCATTCATGACATGACATTCAGGTCTACTGTTACCTCTTGTTTGTCACACTGAGCATGACTTGTGTGGGGTTAGACTAAATAGTGACCATGATATACTATTTGGGATGCTAACTATTTTTAAGCCCCATAACCCTCATTTATGAACTATGTGAGTTTTTATCACTTTGGTTACATAGTGAACCTCCATGAAGTTCAATCCCAATCAATGATAAACTCTGGTGATCCCTCAATGGATGTACCCTCATGATGTTATGTCCTCCCTTTTTGGGACACATCCCTTGGATCCACCTCCCTAAGGTTTTCTGATACCTCTGGTCCGCTAACCATGAGTAAGCCCTATAATCTAGTCATTCCTCCCATTTCATGTTAGTTCACTCCTTGTCCCCAATGTATGATGTTAAACTACATAAATTTCTGAACAACGTGGGTTATGATCCCAATATTCTAAGAAGGATGTGTAGGCAACCTCTATGAGGTTCAATCCCAATAAAAAAGTAAACTTTAGTGCCCCCTCCTAGGATATCATCAACCTAATCATCCCTTAGTGGTGTTCAGATCATTATCCTGAATGATTACCATGTGTAACCCCCAACCACATGTACCATTTTTTTGGAAAACTAACCATGCATAAGCCCTATCGTGACTATGGGTCTTGAGCCATGTGATTACCCTGATTCTATGATTCACTCCTTGAACTACATGGAATTTTGATTCCCAGCCACAGGGATACCTTGGAAGCCTATTTGAGGTTTGATCCATCACTCATTTTCTATCATGGTCTTTCCATTGAGCCTTTCTGTCTTAGGGGGATCATTCCCCAACCCAAGGTTTTGTTTCCTTCAATTCCTTATCCATGCACTCCATTTCTCATGATCTTCTTCCTCATGTGTCTCATAACCACATCCATAACCATGATGACAATGATTCCCAACCATCGATATATGTAGGACACCTCCTAAAAGATCAAGTCCAACACAAGCATTCTCAAATCTATCCCACTTTGTTCATCCTAATCCTTGTATACTTCCTTCATACCCTTCCTAATTTTTCCTAATCTACCACATCCTAATGAACCCATTCCATACATACAGGCATCTAACCATTCATAATACCCATAAGATACATATTTGTCCTACCAAGAGTTCCCCTCTTATGATGGGAATCAATCTATTTGTAATCCCCAAATCAACCCTTCGAAATACATGGGTTTTGATCCATGTCATCTAAATAGGGTATGTAGGAAGTATCCCTAAGGTTAAATCCCATCAAATGGTAAACCTTGGCGTCCCCATTTTCTGGACCCACCATTCTCTGATCCTCCCTTAGTGGTGTCCAGATCAATCGTAATGGTGTGAAATCCTCCCTTTTTAGGAAATTCCATATAGGGTTTGTCCTCATTGGACATTTTGATCCATCCATCAGGTAGACCTTCATGGTTCTCCCTCCTTGGTATGTACCCATTTGATCCACCTTCACATGTGTTTCGATCAGTCCTATCCAACTATGCAATTGGTAAAACTCATGACATACCTCATGTTAAACATGTGAAGTAGAGGAAAAAATCAAAGACATGCCTCTGGAATTGGATTCCTAGTGATAGAAGTGGGATGCCTCATGCTTCTAAACCCTTAATAATCCCTCTAATAAGGGAGAATTTAGGGGTACCAATGTTCTAGTTTCCATACATACTAGTGATGCCCAATGTGAATACTCTCCAGACCAAAGGTTTCTACCCTGACTTGACCCTTTGGAATGTCCTAATAAAAGCCGCATAATTAATCAGCGTCTACACAGAAATGGCATTAGGAAAATTTTTCATGAACAACACCTTAATCTATGAGGGAGACCCGGACTATGTGATAAATTTTGAGGAGGAATGCATGGAAGGAGAGGCTGACATCCCATAATCCTATTTCAATCAAGGAGAATACATCACTAAAGAAGTGATTATTTCCACCTGCCTTTAGAAAGAGGTAATATGGAGTACAATGCACCATTAGTGTATGTAAACACCTTCAGGTAGTGTGGCCTGGTGAAAAGCATCAAAAATAGAAATGGTGGACCTGATGTGAAACGTTTCTCCTTCAACAGTAGGGTTTATCCATGTAGGTCATTAGATCAAAGACTGTACTCAGATTCCATGTTGGGCCACCAATAGAAATGGTGAAATGATGTAAAACATTTCTCCTCATCATGGAGATTAGTAGCATTGGAGACATCAGCAAATTAGAGTGTCACCAGATCTAGGAATTGATTGTCAGGTCCTTCCAATCAAATAATGTGAATGGAGTGGAACTCACTAAAATTTGTCTCAATTAATTGTTGGGATTTCTATTCTATGACATCATCATTATGGTTATTTATATCAAGCTATGAAATACTTAATCGTGATGGGGATTTAGGAACTAATTTCCTACTATCTATACTAATATATAAATCTTCCTTCTTTACAGGACCCATGCTACTGGAAACTAGTCAACTCCCACTCATAAATGCAGGGGCTAAGTAAATTCTAATGTGACAATACCACATGACTCCACCTCCTCCATGACATCATCCACAACCAAGCCTATTGGGAACAAACGCGTCATATGACAATCAGAATTTATCCAAAGTAGGGTGATTAACACTATTATTCGACGGTATGAATAGGATGGTGTCATCCTGATAAGGGATATGTCCATCCAGGACTTGGAAGACTCCTAGCCTCACCATCACAGCTTCCCCATGGGCTGCATAGGGATACATTTCTCCACACTCCAACAATAAACCATTATGGGACCCTCTCCCTGAAACTCTCATATAACTCATTCCCCTATACTGATGAAAGAAGGGAGGTCTGGGACATCCCGGAATAGACTAACACTTGGGAGCTGCTAATAATGGTTCCCACCAAGTTGTGTCAATGATTCCATTAGGCCAGTCAGGCCAATGAATAGGTGGTCCTACAACCCTACACCATTGCCCCCAGTTAGGCTGACTCGACGCCAATGTTGGGAAAAAGATCATGAAGATTTCAATTAGGGGGAATCATTTTTTCTACCTTCAGTGAATCATTCTACCACCTGAACATTCTATTAGGTCCCATCCACTTGATATAATGGATTCATTTTCTCCTGTTCAGGACCTCATCCACCACACGTGCATGCTGGGTTGACTATTCTGATCACTTGTGTGATTAGCAGCCATCGCGGGTTGACCTGGGATAATGAGATGCAGTATAGAGGCCATACTCATACCATGACTAGCTAGAGTGGAAATCCTCCCCACTCTCACACCCATCATACAGGCCCTATCCATGTTTCAAGTACTGGTGCAGGTTGAGTACCTCCCCATATTATTGACATTTAACATGGAGGTCCACTCCATGTTCTATCTAGATCCATTAGAGCATAGCCTCACCCCAGAAACCACCAAAGAGGAGGAACTCCCCAATTCATCTACATTTGTCATGGAGTTCCTTCCCATGTCCATCTTGATCATTACGAAGATCATCCTCATTATACCACTACCAATCATCCCGGAGTGCCTCCCCATGCTGGAGGCAGTCGACATAGAGGCCATCCCCATGTCCTTAGTAGCTCTAGCAGAGGTCCTCCTCACTCAAGCACTTGTAGTAGTGGAGTTCTTCCCCACGTGTCCAACAACCAGTATGGAGATCCTCCTAGTACCCAAGCTCGCCACCATGGAGTTCCTCCCCATGTTCCATTTTACATTTTACCAGATGATCCTTGCACCCAAACACAACCAAGACAAGGTCCTCCCTACTGTCACATACAACATGGAGGTCCTCTCTATGTCCTCATTAGAAACTAGAGTGGAGGTCCTCCCAACTCTCAAAGTAGTCCAATCAGAGGTCATCCCTACTCTGATGATAACAAGTATAGGGGTCCTCTCTATATCATATCCATCATAGGCAGAGGTCCTCCACACTCTAGAACCAACCCTCAGGGATATCCTCTTCATGTCGATGATTTACCCTACCATATAGAACCATATCAAGGAAGATGGAATTATTGTCATATTTTAGGTAAGAACTCCCAAAAATTATAGATCTTTGTCAATATGGTTCACTTTTTATATTCTGAATCACAGTATGACTTGACGATGGGACCTTCTCCCCATCCTCTACATCAACATTTAGAGTAGGGAACTGACGTGTAATCTTTTTTCTTCCATAAATTGAAACGCACTAGATCCCAAATTCCCTCTATATATACATGAATGAGGAGGAGGATTTAGATCCTTTTCAGGGTATTTCCATGTAGCCCTCTCATTCATCATATGGATCATTTTCTACCTCAAAAAGAGATCATGGAGTGTTTTTCTCAGAAGTGATGGATGAGGATCATTAGCCTGATTCTTCTCAATTAGATTCCTCCTTCACACATGATGTTGTAGTCAGCACTCTATCCTATATTAACATAATGACGCAGTCAGTACTACCCCCAAGGGATTACCCAACATGTAGCATCTTATTAGCTCATGCATCATTCTCTCCCTAGGTAGTCCTCTATTGAAACGGTCTATGCCAGTGCCATTACCGGTTCATTAGGTGTGCCCATTTTAAGAATGGGGAAACCAAGTGTTGGATGCCACTTCCAAAAGAAGAATCTTGTATAACACTCTCATGGTGGACCGGTTCCCTAAGATGTTTTGGCTGATTTCTACTTCATACTTCAATGTTCTAGATACTCTCTCCCGGGGTGAAGTCTTTTGTTTCCATTGAACCATATGAATAATTCACTTCTATCTCTATCATCGTCAGTTGGATTATCTAAAAATCTCTGAATAGTATGATTACATTGGCCAGCAATGCCTCATGGTCATCACTCTACATCACTCGACTATCACATGACTCTCTAGTAAAAAATGAATCCAGAGCTCCTTCATGCTCTTGAGAGTTATTTAAGAGGAGTCCCTACATCTATAGATTTGTGAATAGGGTAGTATTCTACCCTTCACCTTAGTCCCATCATGTTCCATCCTATTTTACTAGGTGATATCAAGGAGGCACCTCATCGCACAATAATAGTAAACACCACTAATTTCATAGAGGACACCAAGATAGGACTCATTTAAGAGAACCTACCACTGTGGACAACACAAAATCTATTGGATCCCCTAGGTATTTTCACTCTCCATAAAGGACACTTCTATAACCTTATTGAGCCCTCTGAGTCATTGCCTATCATTTGGGATCTCAACATGGTAAAATGAAACTATGGGTCTATTAATCCCTTTGACCCATCTGGCTCAACATTAAAGATGGAAGATGACCCTAAAAAGGCAGTGTTGCTCCAACATCTCATGGAATAGGAAGGCTCATTAAAGAGATCCTTGCTGAGAACAACACAGAACGATGCCCAGATTATGGAGATCCTTGATATGATCCCATATATCCCCCACTACGATAGAAAGGGTAGACACATGTTCTCCTAGACGAGTCTCCTACTGTTGATCTCAAAAAACCCATATATCCTAACAGTGTAGAGGCCAAAGATTATGGAAAACGGTCGTGGTATGCATCACTGAACCAATGTAAATTGGATGGGAACCCTCCTTAGGACCCATATTAGGTTTTCCCAACTTCCCCATCAGTCATTCCTCTAGAATCTCATTGGGTTTCTCCACCAGCCACTCCACGAACCACTAATCCATATTATCAGGTTGAAGAACCTACCAAAGCACTTATGGTAAGGATTCCTACCAAGACAGAATCCCCCGTTAAGATGATTTTATGGCGGATCTTGTTTCCTACCTTGAGGCTCTTGAAACCTAAAAGGTGTCCATTCCACTCGATGACAAGATGTATCTGGAATGGGTAGATGATATTATAGTAATTTGGATTTTTGGAATCCTACCTTCTCCCCTTTCAATGGGATGGGCGACCTGCTTTAGCATCTGGACTAAAGTATGTCAAGGTTTTTACCCATTCTATGGACTTTAGTGTAGTAGGAATTTACCAAGATCTGATTATTCATATAGAAACTACAAGGTCCTATGTTCTCCTAGTACAAACAGTTACCCTTCAGGACCATAGATGGTTTGAAAGATCTCCACAAGAAATTTCATTATCAGTTCTGCTCCACAACACATAAGACTAGTATTTTCTACCTATTTATGTTCATGAAAGGGATGGATAAGTGAGTATTAGACATTTTCTCTAGGTGGAAGGGTCTCACGTATTCACTCGATATTACCACTGACTCAGTAACAACTATTGAGAATGTGTATGAGGAATGTGAAGAATGAATTGATCCCATCTCTTATAACTCAGAAATTCTCAGGTGGGTTTATGGATTTTTGTGACAAGGCTCTATGCCTATAGGATGCCTTATAGCAAGATAAAAATGAATGTATCTTTTCCCAAACATCTCATGTAAGAATAGAATTTAAGGTCGACATAGCTGTCGTTGCACAGGTAGAGGTCCCCAAGATTCTAGAGCTATTATAGTTAAAACCACCTCTATATCCTCACTGAGGGAAATAGCCTCATGCCTAGCCCCAGTTTTAGCATCACCCACCTAAAAATTGGTAGTTTCTTCCAAATAATGCACCACTTCTTCCTAGAAAAGATAATCAGGTTCCACCTCATTTCTAGGATCTTAATCCTCTTCAAGATCTTTCTCCCAAAGTCCCTTTCATGTAAAATAGAAATTGAACCAACTCATTTGAAAAATATGAACTCTCTAGTTATTTTTAATGTGCCTTAGATCTGGGGGATCTTAATGTTTCCAGAAGGTAGGAGGTCCTAATAGGCGGATCTCATTGATCATCTCGACTACTACTCTTTTCACTGATTCCTTGGAAATATCCTTAAATGGTACTACGATGTTAATGTATTGGCTCCAGGACTATTTGGATAACAACATAGTCATATTGGGACCTTCCACGACCCAGGTGGCATGTGTTTCTGCAAATCTTGATAGCAATTGTGAGGTTGAATGGAATCAGGTCTCCAGTCATGGGTCTTAGAAGTATGACAGCTGGTTTTCCCATTGGGTAGTTTCTCATGCCCATGATATCATCTGTTCCCATTTGAATCACCCTGATCCATCTAAAGTATCCACACCACCTACATCTTCTGCTACTGTATCCACATATCATACTTCTACCTCCAGGAAGGGCAGACACTAACAACATAAGAGAAAGCAGAGCCCCCCGCCGATGCTGAACCCATCTCTCATTATTGTATTAATTATGCCGCTAGATATGGTATTCACCCTTAGAATATTCCCAAAAAATGGAGGATTCTTAAATTTATGATTAAGAGTATGCCTCGGTGAATATTGTTCAACTACTAGACCTTTAAACAGGTCCTAGTGACGAGGATCATTATGCATGTTCTCTTAATTCCCCAAGTCAGTTCCATCATTGATGAAACCATGGATACATGAATTGTCATAACAAACCATCTAGTGCCTCTAGACATGTCGTTCACACCCTTAAGAGTAGACAAAAAAATTATCAAAGAGCCCAGCATGCACAATACTCTCATATCGTCTCTCTAGATTTGTTCCCACCACAATTTTTACTACTTGATTAGGTATAGCTTCTACAATTACTTCATGATCAGTCATATTCATATATGGTTAGAACTCATTCATCTAATAGTCATTTAGTATTCATTTTTCATGAGTCATCTAGTGAGCATCAAGAAATCCCTAGCACCATCCTGAATTGGCCAGTTTGGTCTATAGTACCTGTCATTCCACCTATCACAGAGAAACATCCTATTGGAAGAAACATACATGTGGCATTGAACACTAATGTTTTTAAGCACCTTTCCATAATTTCGGAAAATCACTAAATATTTGATGATTTGTGGCTGTCAGAATATATGTGTGAGGCCCTCGCAAATGATATGAAAAGTCCCCTCTGGTTTGAAACTGGGGTTACAGCCGCAGATGAATTTTATGATAAGGAATTTGAGTGAGAAGTACATCAGGACATCATTTCATTCATTAGTTAAGATTAAGGTTATCCTGTATAGGGGAACATCCACCAATTGAACATCAATGTCTAATTGAATGGCATGGATGTCTTCCACTATCTTCTTGACATGGGTTCTATGCTCAATTTTATCCCGGCTCGAGAAATCTTCAATCTAGGACTAACTGAAGAAGATATAAGTCCCTGTGACTTTAAGATTCATGGTTATGATAGGATAGAGAAAAGCTTGTGTGGAAGGATTCACCTGAAGACCCAGTTTAGTGGCCTTATTTTAAACATTGAATTCATATTCATCTTGTGGGACACCGCCAACAATGCACTAATGGGTAAACTCTGGATCCATCCTCATGAATTAGTTCCCTCCTCATGTCACAAATGCCTCATATAATCCCTTACCATTCATGTGGTCATACTCTAGGGTGATGCATCTCCCTTTTCCTTTTATTAAGCATGCTATATAGATGATGACTATTACAAGGGAAAAGAAAAATTAATTCAACCTAATGAGGTTTACCATGCTACTATTATGGCCAATCCCTGGATAGACATGGACAATTCTTTCATCCACTCAATTCACTGGTTGGAGGAAATGACCCCAGACATGGGACACTACTTTGTTAACTCTGATAAAAGGGGAAAGTGCATTCCTAGTAACAAGAATCATCATATGATAACTTCATATTCCTACACAAATCAGGATCTAGTGATACAAGATCCCCATACCCTTGTAAGGTATTAGGATGTTCACCCCATGCAAATAGAAATACTCCATACTATCTTATTCCACTAGGCTGGGTTGAACCAACTCATGAAAAAGTGCCATTATTGCATTTATATTATTAATTGTGGACCCTTGGGCTAAATACCTAATGGAATAGGATTGAAACCTATTGTAACAATGGTTTCAGTAGTACAGGACTATCCCAATGAAGATTTCAATATCGCTCGAGCCCACACTAGCATTCATTCAATATCAACTAACTCTAGGGGGTTTCCTCCTGTCAATGATTGTTTCTCCTTGGATGACTAAGAGGGTTTAGAAGATTCTCCTCCCATGTTCAAGGAAGGTGTATCCACCACCGTTGATAAGTTGGTATAGGTCAAACTTAGTATTGAGGCAGACTCAAGACTGACACTAATTAATGCATATATGTCTACAGAAGAGAAAAAAAATATGCGAATTTCCCCAAGCAGTGTGGAGATGTATTTTCTTGGACGTATGAAAAGATTCCAAGACTAGATAATCATGTATATATCCACCATCTTAGTATCTATGAATGTATTCATGGGTTAAAATAGTCTCTAGGTAAGATACACCCATCTCATGGTTTCATGGTTGAGGCCGAATTTGATAAGCTCATCAATTCCAACTTCTTCAAGGAAGTCTCGTACTATATATGATTATACAACACCATTACCATCAAGAAGAATAATGGAAATATCAAAGTTTCCATCAAATTTAGGGATCTCAACTATCACTACCCAAAGGATGATTTTCCCCTTACTATAACAAATATATTAATCAGTGCCATGTCTAGGTTCCAGGACATCTCCCTCATGGATGGATATTTGTGTTTTAACCAAATCCAAATGTCTATAGAAGATAAGATTAAAACACCTTCATAGTGCCAAAAGGAACCTTATCTTATCATGTAATTCCTTTTGGGTTGATGAATGCAGGTTCTTCTTATCATTGTGCAATGAACTACATATTCAAACTGATCCTTGGCACCTTAGTGGAATGCTATGTTGAGGATTTTGTAGTTAAATCCCTCCATCATTAGGATTATATCCAGAATCTTGAGAAATTTTTTGGCTTCCTCCACTCCATCCATCTTAAGATGAACCCCTTTAAGTGTGACTTAGGGTTTACCTCTAGGATGTTTCTCACCTATCTCATCAAATACAAAGGCATTAAGATCGATTTAGAGAAGATTAGGGATATCAGTCAAATTCCTCCTCCAAGAAACCTTTGGGAGATTCGATGCATTCAAGGCCACTTAACCTATAAATTTAGAGTCATTTTAAATATGTCCATAAATTGTAATACCTTTTTTGATGCATGAAGGAAGGTGTTTCCTGCCAATGGGATGAAGAGTTTTTGGATGCTTTTGAGGAGATCATGTTGTATCTACTAAAAACTTTGGTTCTAATGCCACCCATATCCAGTAAGCCACTGGTTCTCTATGTTACTGCCCTATAATGATCTCTTAGTTATCGTATCACCTAGATGAATAATGAAGGGACAATGGACAATTCTTACTATATCAGCTGCATGCTCCTCAACATGGAAACTAGATATTCCTCTATTGAGAAGAGATTCCTTGCATTAGTTTTTGAACTGCACAATTTTTTCATTATCTAAAGCATAAATAAATATAACTACTATCAGCGGAGATATACTAAAGTGTATTCTGAATTTTCTTATATTGATTGGACATCATGCTCAGTGGGAATTTATCCTTCAACAGTTCGACATCAGTTTCATTCCTTAGAAGGTAGTCAAGCTTCAATCACTATAAGACTTCCTTAGTGCTCATTCATCCACTATAGATCATTCCCTGTATCTTGAATTTATATATTATTCCATTATATTATTATATTATACTATTTCTTGTTGGGATATTCATTTTGATGGGGCATCCCAAAGTCCAACCAGTAGAAGGCTCAGTAATCCTAGGCTCAACAGAATATATTTGGTCATTGTCTTCTCTATGCCTATATAGGATATATTTCCCTATTAATTCTTTTTGTAAGATGGTTATACCAAAAATGAGGTAGATTATTAGTCTCTCATAATTGGTCTTAATATATCCCTCAAGATTGATGTTCCCCATCTACATCTGAAAGGGGACTCCAGGTAATTCATCAAGAAAATCAATGGTGATTATGTCATTAGGAAGGCAAAGTGTGTGACACTATTAGAGCACACTCTCTAGTATATTTCCTAGTTCCCTTATTAACCAGAGGTCACTCATGGTCCTTATTCATA
The DNA here is from genome assembly GCA_963277665.1 of Viscum album. Classification (NCBI taxonomy): domain Eukaryota; kingdom Viridiplantae; phylum Streptophyta; class Magnoliopsida; order Santalales; family Viscaceae; genus Viscum; species Viscum album. The sequence continues at coordinate 1,019,499 of CAUJRU010000208.1, forward strand.
TAATGGTCAAGAAAATTCCTTTTCCATCCATTCTGCATCTCTTACAAAACTTGGAAAGGACAACTTAATTATCCAGGTGGCACATCGATGGTTCGTTACAACTATTACTCTGAACAATGATGATGGATGGTAGGTAAATCATATTACCATCGATTCTTCCATTTCATGCCATCTAGGTCCCCCTTACACAACTAAAGAGACCCCTATTTGTAAAAAATTCCTTTGTATATTACCTCCAATGTGGAAATCTCTCAACAAAGAGAGCCAAACGTTAGTGAGTCTGTTGGTATGTAGTATAGTTCACCCTTCAGAGTGGTCCCAACCATGATCGTATGCTCTACAAACATGGTTTTGATAGATTTATCCTCTATTTAATAAAATTATATGAGGCCCCCCATGTGCTGTAGGAATTCCATTCTAATTCCTCTAGATCTTATCAAGAAGGGACAGAACTCTCTCATCAAATATAATGATTTGGCTACTTCTGGACCCCCATGGTTTATGATTGTATCATGTTCACCAAGAGGTCCCATGCATGTCAAATCAATGTCAATTTTTTTCATCAACCACTAGAAAACCTCCATACTAAAAAGTACTCTTAACAAATTGTTGTTTATGGACTTGATATCATGGGGCCATATCCACCAACAACAGCTTTCCAGTGCATTTTCATTCTTAGCGCCACATATTTCCTCTATAAGTGGCTATATATAATCCCACTAAATGAATTCAAGGCCCTTTATATCATCAAGTTCATGATCTCCAACATCATCCATAGATTCAAAGTCCCTCACACTACTCTCACTAATTATGACACTGATTTCTAAGCAATTGAGCTGATGAAATTGTACACAAATTACAACATCTAGGCTAACCATACTTATATTTACCATGCATAAAAAAATGGGTAGATTGAGATATTCAAAAATTACCTCTCAAACATTTTTTAAAATATGGTTTTTCAGAACAAGAAGTCTTGACCAAACATGCTTCACAATACTCTCTGGGCTTAGGGGATAATGACTTGTAATTACACCCAGTGACCCCATATTCCCTAGTGTATGGAACATAGGAGGTTCTACCCATCGAGATTAATTTTACATCACTTATCACAAATTTCTACAATCTAAAGACGTCAGATATTGTGGCATAAGTCTATCTAGCTGTGTTGGAATCCCTCGATGAGATTAGTAATCGGTCCTTGCACAATATGAAGAAGAACTGCAACAAAATATCAGTAGCCTTCAAAAAGAATATTTGCCTTTGATTCATCCTTCAAGGTGACATGGTATTGTATTTTAGGACATTTATGATACCTAATAGGAAGAAACCAATGTTAGAGCCCAAATGGGAAGGGCTATATATCATTCACAAGGATTACCCTAACGGTGCATACTCCTTGGTCACAATGGATGGAGAGCTTATTACTCCACCCACCAATGCCATGTTCCACAAGAATTATTTTTCTGAGGAAACATCACCACATCCTGCATTATGTTAAACTTATATATCATCCCACATGACATTAAACTGCCCGACATTGGATGTCCTTCATGACGTTAAACTATGACAACCTATGTCCCATCCCACACTATGTTATACTGTTTTTTCATCCTCACCACAATAAATTAAACTTCATGAAATTCAAGAACTATGTATGACTTTATTACAACCCTCAAAGGATACATAGTAATTCCCATACATTTTTTCCTTCGTCTTTCCCGAGGTTCTATAAATAATTTTATCTTTTTGGACCCTTTTAGCCTTAGTTCTCTCCAAGGATTACACATGGTGTGGTTGGAACCTATTTAGTCCTAATTCATGTCAGGTTTATAATAGTTGAACCACACCCCCCCCCCCTCTTTGAGGGGATTATTATCTACACATATCATGACCACATGATTTTAAACTATATTTCACTCAAGAACAATGTGTGGATTGATTCATTCCCTCTCATAATACGTAGGAACACCCGAAAATATTTTCTTTAGGTCATACCCTAGGTTCCTCAACCTTTATATCCCTTTTGACCTTACCTTATGGTCTAAGATATATGCCCTTAAACTAATATCTCTCCAATCCTATATGACATTATACTATTTATACATCCCTACTACATGAATTTAAACTGCATGGAATTCAAGAAATAAATGTGGATGGATTCCTGCCCTTATGGAATATGTACGAATGCCCATAAATTTTTTCATTGGGTACAACCCTTGATTTCATAACCCTATTTTATCCCTTTTAAATATTCACATGGAATACCATGCCATGTTCAAGAGATATCTTAATGATTCCCTCGATAAGGGGTTGAGATCCCTCTATCTGATATACATCGTTAATGTTATCAGATGTGTTGTGTCATAGGGCCCATAGTGTGGGATTATACATGGACATTTACTCATCTTATCTCCATGCTTTGTGAGTCCTTTTATTTGGGTCCTGGTCATCTTTCACATTAGAAAGGACCTCCAAATTGCATGGATTCTCACCCGCATGGTTCTCCTACTATTCTAGGCTAGTGTCCTTTAGGATCTTGAATGACATGTTGAGAAAAGTATCACGCTTCAAATATGGTCATTGGTTGACCCTCATTTGTCTATTCCCATCTCATATCCCACAATATGGATTCTTTGTTTCTAATACATCCAACAGTTATCCTCCATAGTTATGCCAAAATAATAATGTCCAAAATATTGGAAGTTGATATTCACATCCCATTTAATATCCTCATGTCCATGTAGAGCTTCAGTATCCAGTGTTATCCCTTTGTGCACCATTAAACATGTAACTATAGAACCATTATTATGGGGTCATCTTTGACTTGGAAACTTCATTCCAATTCAATGTTCTTCCATGTGACATAAATATATTATCTTCCCCTTGTTTCCCACATCAATCATGGCTCGCATGGTCTTAGGGGTTTTGGTGAGGTTAATACCCGTATATAGGAGTATAATTTTTCTACAGTCTGAATTGTACAACCTTAAACTAGGATTTTATGTACAAGGAATTTTTGGTGCAGTATAGATCTCCTTATTCCTCATTCACATTGGGTTTCCTTATGGTGTCGCACTACACATTCCCCCTTCAGAAGTCTCAACTCACAATCTGAGATCTATGGCCATAAATATATATCCTCATGTTCTTATTGAACGATGATGAACTACTCCATAACCCTCAGCCTTATCATATGGTGCTAAACTATGTATTATGAATATGATCTGTATTATGGGAAACTACATAGGGTTATGCTGCCTTCACCTGAGAAGAAGTTGTCCCTTTAGAATTTTGCATCTTCCATGCCATCCTCAAGAACTATGTGTGGAATGATTATCACCCATGTGAGATACATAGTAATACCCAAACATTTTTTTCCAAGTTCCAAACACTGAATCATGACCATTTTCATCTCCTCTCATTATCTAGGCTTTCTCCTTAGAAAGGTTCAGTTTGGTGTAGACTGCTTTTGTCCTCATTCACATCGAGCTGCCTCATGATTCCACACTATGAATCTCTGCCCCTTATAGTATGAACTCTATGACCATAAATTAATATTTTTAGATTCCAACTTCACATGATAATAAATTGTGTAAAAACCTCAATTATTATCATTTGAGAGTATATCACACCTTTTGGCATTGGACATTTTCCATGTCGTCATCAGGAACTATGTGTGGCTTGATTCCAATCCTTATGAGATATATTGTGATGCCTCAACTTTCCATATGTGGTCCATCCACAACCCCTTTCATATTTTTGGTGTCTTGGACTATACTCTCTTAGATATATGTGGTTTGGTTGTGAATTCTTTGGTTCTCATCCATATTTGGTTTGCAATTACTACACCATGCACCTTTTTTAGGAGTACTCCTCCCCTCATTTTCCTTACCTCGTGATGTTAAAAACCATGGGTATATCCACTACTCATGCATCACTTTATTTGGGTTTCTATAATCTTTCATGTCTGAATGTACCTCCAAACGACATGGATACTCAGCCTAATGGCTCAACTACCATTTTGTGTGAATGTCCTGGAAGGTAGTTGAACAACATTTTAAGACAAGTCTCATGCTTCGAACATTGTCAAAGGTCAAACCTTAGTTTTTTTTCGCAACTCAGGTTACAAGATATGGATATTGTGTTTCAAATATATTCATTAGTTATCCTCCATCATTATTCCATCCCATTACCACCCAAATATTGTACACTATGGTTAACATTTTTCCTACCCTTTTATTCTTGTGGGTCTCCAACACCCTTGGTTTTATCCCTTTATACATCTATTCATGTTGAATAATACTATTGGCATGGTCATTATTTTCCCATCTGGAATTTCCATTCCACTATTGTGAACTATCATATGATGGGTAAAGCCTGACTTCACTTCTTGTTTCCCACACTGATCATGGATCATGTGGGATTAGAAGTTTTAATAAGGCCATACCCACATAGAGAGCTACACAATACCATGATCCAATTTCTATGACCTTAAACTAAGATCCCCTTAATATAAGAAATATGACGTTAAAATATTTTTCCCCATCCCTCATGACGTTAAATTGTTGTATCCTAAACATATGACGTTAAAATGAATGGGTACGTCCAGTCAAACAACCTTAAACTGTGTCATCATTGTCCAAGACCCAAGAAGAAATAATCCACATCATTGTGGTGTTCTCACTTTAGAGGGAATCACCTTTGGCATGGGTCATCCAGCATGCCACATTTGAAGGTCTATACATGGATTTATTCTTGTAGTGGAACCCAGACTTTTCCTTCTAGGCTAGTGTCTCTAAAAAATGATGCAACAACAAAAAGACAAACAAGAAATATTAAATGACGTCATTGCTCCATGAACTAAATGTGGATTGATTCCTCTACTTATGGGATGTGCAGGGACACCCGAATCATTATTCTAGTGTCCAACCATAGCAGTATTCACCCTTTTCACATTGAATCATCTTTTTCCTTACTACATAATGTTAAACTGCATGGGATTCTATAACTACATGAAGCTTGGTTCCCATTCTTATGGGATACGTAGCGACACCCAAACATCCTATCTTTGGGCCCATCCATAGGTTTGTTAAAACTTCTAGTGCATTTGTACCGATTGAGTTCCAAACCCTATGACATTAAACTGGGAGCCTCAATGGAATATGTGGTGCGAAAATTTTTCTTTAGTCTCCTTGGACTTTATTCATGTTTGGTTTTTCCCTCACTAAAACATGTATTCCAGCATCCTATATGTTACTTGGTATTCGTATGGTGTGCAATCCTCCTTTAGATCCTTCACATCAGGTTAGTCCCTTTGTTCCATGCACGCATTCAATGAATAGACATCATAATCCATGCAACATGGCTTTAAAATATAGGCTAGGGTCCATGAATTATTACCCTAAACTATGCACATAATCATCATTATAAGACATTAAAGTACATGTGCATCATCCACACTTTCATAGCATCAACCATCAAAGCATTCTAGACCCTCAACTAAGAGGTTCTCTCCCATAGTGCAGGTCATTTACCACATTGATCACATCATCATCTGTCACTCAGCATCCAAGATGATGCTACCCATAGAACATAGGTTTGGTCTCTGTTCAGAACAATTTTCATACACCAATAAACTTCAATCCACGATGGCGTAGTTAAAATAGTGATGGGATCATTTCAAACATTTTATCACTCCACCTTCTTACTTTTCATTCCCTTTATTTGGATCCTCATCCTCTTTCACATCTGATGAAACCACCTAATGTCCTGGATGCTCGACTGCATGGCTTTCTTACCATCATGGGTTAATGTCCCAGAAGACATCAGAGTAAATTTCAAGTAATACCCTATTTTTTTGAATTCGGTCAGCGGTTGGCTCTGGTTTGTTTTTTCCCATTTCAATCTAGTGGTATAGATACTACATTTTGAAAATGGTAAGTAGTTACCTTAAATTGGCATTCTATCTCCATTTTGTTTCAGATTCTGGGTATCATAATTCACATTTCCCATTACCCTCTGTTTCGATTTATTCTAACACCCCTATCATTATCGCAATCGTTCACTAGAGTGTGTGGGGAAGGGAAAGTTGGATTCTTCTGGAACCCTTCTCTTATCATATTCCCTCTGGACCCAAATACTCTAGGTTGTAAGATAACAATAGAAAACCCCAAGTATTTGATGTTTGGATGGAACTATCATATAAAAGAGGATAATTATATGATTGTACCTTGTTTCTCACATTGGGTATGACCCACATGAGCTTAGGTATTGATCATTATTTGATTCAAAATTATTATTGATATGGACTAATTAAAACAAGAAAATGGTATTTCCACAGATCTAGTTTAGAATAAAAAGTAAGATGGAAAATGTGTTTCATAAGATTGGTCGATGCACAGCCCTTATGAATTAGTCCCTTCAATGGTGTGCTTTAATACCGCCACCTTATAGTGTGTGGCCTACAGATTTACTTACTGCTACCTAGTCTCTCTTTCTGCATAAACAACTTTGGAGTAAATATCATGATTCCTAATCATCATTTTTTCATGCTCGGCATATATTTTTTTCCATTTGAAGGCTTGCCTGAACTAGCTTATCCTGGGATTCCTTTAGATAGACTCATAATTTTTCAATGAGCATGGATTGATTCATGACAAATGTGGAACACTCTTTCGTCTTATCGTTACGGAGAAAAATTTCCTACTCAAACTCATGGAACTTCTGGATGTTCTCATATTACTTCTAGAATCAAGTAGCATCTTTTTGTTGGCTACTCTCCTACATTTTATCAGTAAGATAGCTGCAGATCATCATATGGAGATGGGGAGTATCCACCCCTCTAGAATAGATAAAGTGCATCCACATGTGAACTAACCCCATCCAACTCATCCATTCTTCCTCTGGGAAATTGAGAATGTTCTTGATAAACTTCCATGCCTTGTGTCATGTTATTAATCTCCCCTCAGCTGCGTAAGGGTCATAATCATCCATCTCTTCGGGGTCTGCAAACCTATATTTGGGAAATACGGCCAGATTTTGAGTGGTAGGGTCTTCCTTAGGAATCATTTCTAAGGGACTAGGTTCTATGATATGTGGGCTACACTCTTCACTTTTTTCTTATTCAAATACTTCTCCCTCTCCAGCTTCAGGCTCTGACCTAGTAGTGACATCACTTATGACCACAACTTCCCACTCACTAGGTTCTATGGATGGATCAATGTGAAGGATTGATTCATAACAGACAGGTGCACTCACTAGAAATTCTCCCAAAGATGTCATGAACTCAATAGTTTTTTGAGATTCTTACCTCATAGTCACTACATGGAGAATGAATACTACGGTTAGCCTGATTCTTAGATAGAATTAGTGAGTCTATGAAAATAGGGAATTATAAGAGTAAAGCATAATCATATCAAGTTCCTTAGTCACCGTATGATCTCCCACCATTAGAGATCCCATATCACTTTTTATCTCAATTATCGATGCTAACTCCCTATAAAAAGTGCATATATTTGGGGATTATGAGGTATCCAGTATTCCCCCTCATGTGGGTTCACCTTTGGTCACTTTAATCGTGATTGTTCTACCGCCTCGCTCAACCCTAGATGCGGGCTCGGGTAAACGTTTTTACATTTCAATTGGAATATTTCACCCCCTAAAATGGGATATCCTTGATCATCACCACCAATGTGTTACTAAATATGAAATTTTTTTAGTGGTTCCCAATTATGAAGTAGAATAAACCAAGAGTTATAGTAGTTGAGTCTCACCTTGAGACGTTTGGCCAATTCCCTATTAGAGCCTATGATTTCACTGATCTCACATGGGATTCTATGATGGGTTATTGTACCCTGGGATCCCTCACCTATAGGCTCCTCATCCTCAGACTATTACTCTTATTCTTCTAGTTATTCATCTTCTTCCTCTTCTTCATCATCATCGTCACCTTCATCATCGAGTGGTTGTTTTTATGGGTCATGTTCCTAGTAGAGAATCACTTTTACCAAAATATGTTGTTCTTCATATTACCCCCATTGGCGTTCATACACATACATGGATGATAGATATGGGTATAACCTATATATATTAACTCTATATGCATCCCAAATGAGCCTATCTTTTGGAAGATGAATCCCATATCACAGTAATTTTTTTCCAAGAGCTTCAAGACTTACTGATTGTCGCAGTGTTGTCCAAACTTACCAAAGTGTAGGGAAAGATACAAGTATGGTGGGTTAAAGCATAAATATTAGTTTCTTATTGATATTTTCTATAGCTATCCAACATGTTCACCTATGGGACCACCACTCCTTATAAGTTAGAGGCATTTTCTCACCTTGTGATGCTTCTACCGTTGAGGTTCTAGCTGGTGATGCCCCAGCTTAATGGCTTGCCTCTTTTCTTGCTTCCCCATAAGTAACTCGCCTACTATCTCACCACCCAAGCTCTACATGTTCCACCTTTATTTTCTAAATTTTATTTGATATAATTATTTTTGGATATGCCACCACCTGGTGGTATGTATATTATGTCAATAGAATAGCTTCGAAATTAGTAGGGGTAGTGTGATAATATCACAAAAGTTGGGATTTGTAAACATGATCCACAGATGGAGAAGATTACAAGGCTGATTCTACTCTCGGAACTCCGAATATACCTTCTTTGGTGATTTCTATAGACACACAAACTATTTGGAAAACTGTGATGGCACATAGGGCTGGGAAAAGATCTTCTCAATAATTCATGCTACTAGAACACCGACCCGATGCTCTGTAGATATTCTCTCTTCTCTAGTGGGCCTTATAGTTTTTCCACCACCTAACAATCTAGGGTCTAAGATGGGTTATAGTTGATGTCAGAATGATTTCAGATACATAGATCCATCCCTTCCTCATTTAGTATCAATTCCTGGACCCCAAAAAGTTTCTATAAAGATGGTCATAGGCCATTTCATGGAGGACAAATGGCATTCTGGAATTCATAACCACCAATGTGAGCATCAACCCATCCATGTATAATTTGAAATTTTCCATAGATTCTCTTAGGTGTACTTACTCTTCAAATACACACTAGAATGATGTATAGCCTATCTACCATAGGAACTCCCATATTGACCCTATTGTGGGTGACCATGATTTAGTCCATCACTATAATCAATAGACTGACCCCCCATCCTTGGGTCCCTCATTGGAAGCATCCACCCACATAGTAAGGCAACATGGAAAGTGGAATATTTCACCTGTGGATCCTGGATCTCATCCATAATAAATCCCCACATCTGATATTCAATTGCATCCATGACCACCTAATATGATCTTGCCTTGACCCTTTACGGTGCATTCGAGAACTGCTTCACTTTCCCTAAAAAATTCATGTTCCTATCCCTATCTAGGAACAAATTAATCCATGCTGGGTAGGAGATGTCCTTCAAAATATAATGAATCTTAAGCCTCTACTTTTCCAGGTTAAGAAAAATCCACATGAAAATGGGGTTTTGTGTCCTATATCCTCACACATTCTCCATTTGTAGGAATTAATATAACGGAACCCTTCTAGAGGAATTCCCCTGATATAGTGGATGTCCCAAAGGTTGATTCAAACCTCCCCATGGTGGAGGTGTAAACTGTTATTGTCTTGAGACTAGTGACTGAATATTTATAGCATAGAGTCCTACTGGCATTAGAAATAAAACTACGACGTCCACGCATCCTCGAACAACCCAATGTGTCAACAATACACCTTAAATTCCTTGCATGTTTCTTGAACCTAGAATGTACAGGCCCATTCACTTATAAAATTTCTCTCATACATTAATTCCCAATCATGCTACTATCCCTTTCTCTTGTCCATGTTGTAGCTCCAAAAAATGCTTGTATAATGGGCAGGAAATTCCATAGTTACCAATTTTCTCCCCACAACTATCCTAGTATTCAGGTTCAGGATATAAATAACCATTTTCTGTATCTCCCTTATGGTGTGTCCATTTTTCATGATGTTGAACCACTGAAGGCCATCCTCACACATCACCCATGACCACATTGAGTTAGTCTGAAATCCTGGAATGTCTACTTCCTCTAAGATGCAAATATTACATATCGAGAGGATATATCTCATGATGTAATCCTTATAAAAATTTAATATAATTACTAGAAGCATTTGGTTGTCCGATAGCACCCTTATCGCAAGAAGAATTTGAGGATTTTCAATCATCATGGCCCTCTCTACAACCGAAGAATCCTCCCTCTCAGTAATAGTTTGTTCACCATCCATATCATTCAATTCATGAATAAAAAAAGGGGTTGGTGTGAATGATTGTGCTTTGGCATGAAAAATGGTGTGTTTCATGAAATAAAACGTTATATCCATAAAATAAATCATTTAAGTCTAAAATATGCAAGATCCATCAGATGCATGAAAGGCAATGACTGAATTTAGGTTCTTCTGTGCCAAAGACAGAAACATTTGCACACAAGAGAGAATCACCATTCATACAGAAAGTCAAGGAACTGTGTGTTAGTCCGCCATGTATTTCTAGGAATATACTTGGTATTTAATGCATGTGCAATGCATCATATGCACTGGTATTTATTTTTTGTGTGAATCACCGTAAAATCATTATTCTCTATGGTGTTTCCCCCAGATCTTGACTTTTTGGCCCCCTTCCTAGTCTGAGGGGGGAATTTGTTGGCACCAAATTCTAGTTAAGTCCCTAGATTAGTATATTTGGGAAAACTAATGGAATAATTTGACATGGTAGATGATCTTAAGGAAACAAGGGAGATGCATCAAAGATTTGGAGAATCCATGTAAGAAGGAAATCCAATCAGAAGGTTCTTGCACACCCAATGAGATGTAAAATGGGATATTTCACTGAAAACAATTGATAACGACCAAGTTATATGTGAAAAAATATCAAGGTTGGCACACAATATATTTTCCCACATTTAAAGGTCTTCCGCACCCAATACGACTTCAAATGACCACCTCTTTGTCGTCCTCTTTATGCAATTCCACTGAGATTTTTTCCTATAAATAAAAGGGTACCCCCCCCCCTCCCTTTGGGTAGTTCTCTAGAATTTGAACCATATTTCTCATGCATATAAGGTGAACCCTTCCACGACTGCACAAAAGTTATGACTTCAAGGGTCTGTATCTTGTGTGATAGGTCCTCCATGGGTCCCCTTTTTCGTGGTCCCATGATGGACTGACCCTCTCTAATATTCATTTATCCTAATTCATGTTCTTCAAAAATAACCCTCATGTTCGCAAGTCTTACCCGTGTGCATTACATATTGCACTCAGGCCCCTTTCTCTTTTGTGAATGTCTTAAATCTTATGAACACCTCTTTCAGTGTGCTTCTTGTGTTGTCTTTTCCCAAGACACCATGTTCGAGCTCCTCTTGTGCACAAAATACTCATCTTGAATGAACCTACTCTGTGTGGATCTCTAGTCTTCCATGTAGTGATTTCCTAGTCCCTGAGTGGTGAATCACATTGAGTTCCCCTAAATAATTCTTCTTCACATATTTACTCTATCATCTATTTCTTCTTTTCATAGTTATGCTAACGTGGACCCTTCAATAGACCACTCCTCCACCTCACACTCATCACGAAATTCATATACCTTACCTTCCACAAGTGTGGGTTGGTACAAGTTATATATGTCATAGGGGTGAGGAGTGAGTCCTCATCATCTGAGCTATAGGACGTTAACCTACCAAGTACATACATCCTCAACACGTGATGTCATATTTTGATTTCTACATGAATGAAAAATTTGAGAGGGGAAAAAGGGGTATGGGAATTGAAACCCTCTCATCCAATCCCTCACATTGTTATTTGTGGCCATGTACACCTTGGAAAGTCTCAAAATAATCCTAAAACCACCACTTCAAGATTATGTCTTGGATTAAGTCTCAGTCTCCATCTCCCTAGGTAGCTTTCCATTCATAATCCCCAAATTGTCTCTCATGGTTGCACATTTCTTGATCTGACTGTATGGCCCACTGTTACCTCTTGTTTCTCACACCAAGCATGAATCACATGGGAATATATTAAGCAATGGTCATGACATTCACTTTGGGGCTCTAACCATGAATAAACCCCATACCCCTCATTTTTAAACTATACAGGTTTTAATCTCTTGGGGAACATAGGAACCCTCCATGAGGTTCAATCCTAATTAATGGTAAACTCTGGTTCTACCTCCTAGGGATGTACCCTCATGATGTGTAATCCTATATTTTTGGGACACATCCCATGGATCCTACTCCCTGAGGTGTTCAGATCCCTCTGGGATACTAACCATGCATAATCCTTATAAGCTAATTCTTACACACATTTCAAGTTGGTTAACTCCTCATCCTTAATGTATGACATTATATTTCATAAATTACCAAAATACTTGGATTTTGATCACTTTCTTATAATCAGGGATTGTAGTCAGTCTCTATGAGGTTCAATCCCAATCAACGGTAAACATTGGTGACCCTCTTAGGAGTGCACCACCCTGATCCACCCTTAGTGGTGTTCAGATCATCATCTGGACCACTGACCATGTGTAATCCCCAACAACATATACCATTTTTTCATGAAGCTAATTATGTGTATTCCTCAACATGCCTATGGGTCATTTTCCATGTGACTGTACTAATTCTATGCCTCAATCCTTTACCTACGTGTAATTTTTATTCCAATCCACTGGGATATGTAGGAATCCACTTTGGGGTTCAATCCCATCCAACATTTCCCATCGTGGTCATTCCCTTGCGCCTTTTTGTCTCAGGGGGATCATTCCCTCGGCCAATGTTCTATTCTCTTCGGGTCCTTATCCATGATATCCATTTCTCATAAGTCACCTAATTAGTTGTCACATCACCCCATCTAGAACTATGAGGACTTTAATTCCCCACCACTAGGATATATAGGACACATCCTTGGGATTCAATCCCAACACCGTCATTCTCACATCGATTCCACCTCATTCATTGTCATTGTTCAATACTTCCTCTAAACCCGGCCTGATTATTCCTTGGCCTCCACATCCTAATGAACTCATTCCATTCATATATTAAGGTAATCATGAAAAATACTCATAATATCCATATTCTTCTAACCAAGAGTTCCCTTCTTGTGATGGGTATCTAGCATTGTGTAATCATCAAATCATCACTTCGTACTATGTGGGTTTTGATCCTGATCATCTAATCATGGAATGTTGTAATCCACCCTAAGTATCAATCCTATTCAATGGTAAAACATGGTGTCCCCTTTGTTGGGACCCACCATTCTTTGATCCACCCTTATTCATGTCCAAATCATCCTTCATGATATGAAATCTTTCCTTTATATGACACGATATCCTAGGTATATCCCCATTGGGAGTTTTGATCCATCCATATAGTAAACCATTGAGGTGTTCTATCATAGGGATGTACCCACCTAATCCACCTTCATAAGTGTTCCAATCAGTTTGATATTTCTCTATATGATGTTAAACTTGTGGCATACCCCGTGTTTATCATGGGAAGCTGAGGAATTCCTCGAAGACATGCCTTCATAATAGGATTCCCCATGACCGATGTGGGATGACAAAGGCTTCTACGCCATAGAGAAGATATATAATAAGGGATAATTTAGGTGTACCAATGTTCGATCATCCATACATGCCAGAAATACCCAACATGACTACTCTCCTGACTAAAGGTTTCTTCCCTAACATGACCCTTTGGAATGTCCTGATAGAAGTAGTGTAATTAATAGGCATCTACAAAGATATGGAACCAAGAATGAATATCAAGAACAATTTATTAATCTATGAGGGAGACCCAGACTATAAGACTAATTCTGAGGAGGAATCCATGGAATGAGAGTTCATCGTCCCATCATCATGTTTTGATTAAGGAGAAGACATATCTGATGAAGTGATGAATCTCACCCACCTTTGTAAATAGGTAATATGAGGAAAAAATCACCAAAAGTGGATGTCAACACATTCCGGCAGTGTTACCTAGAAGAATGTTTTGAAAAAACACTCATGGATATTATATATACCACATATTTGAAGTAAGTGGTTAATATAGCATGTATCTCACATAAGTAAAATTGTGTTGTGGATATCCATTACCACTTTAGTAATCTTTTGAATCATAATCCCCAATAAAGAATAAAATCTAATGAAAAAATAAATGGCATATAAAATAATTTTATTCGCGATATAACTGGACATAGGGTCAGTATATACACTACATAAGATAAATGAGTGGTGAATTTTCATATCTCTCCCAGAAGTAAAACAAATACTATAAATCTATTAATATAGGTCTCGACTTCCTTTATACACATTAGTGCATCCTATATAATAATTAAATTTTTATTATACAACAATTAAAAAACCAAAATTACATATATCATATGAAATATGACTTACTTGTGTCATTTTATTACATGTTTATTAAAATTTCATCTTTAAAGTTACATTTTGGGAAATAATAGCTTTATTTTTTTGTAGTTGGGGTTTGGCTTAGTGGTAAGCACCCCATAAATCTACATGAAAAATGGGGGTTCAAAACCCATGGGGTGCAGGCACGGTAGCATCACTTTAGCACTAATGTAGAAGCTAGAACTGTAGTGGTAGCAGGGGAACTGTAGCGGCGGTGGGTACTGTAGCAGCGTGGGTACTGTAGCAGAACTATTCACAGAATGGGTCTTGGGCCTAAAATTTGGGCCTACGGGATATGTAATGGGATAAATGCCCACTGGGCCTATGGGATATGTAATGGGTCTCCATCTACCCAGTTAAAGAGGTCACTTCTTTGCTTTAATAATAAAAATGAGGCTTCGGACCCAACCTTTAAAAAAAATAACAGCTTTATTTTTCATATATTTTTGGATTTGATTTCATTATTATTATTATTTTAATTGTGGTTGCATCATATACATAATTATAATAATGACATATTTTTAGAATTTATACATAAATTATAAATTTAAAATCAATCATTAATGACGTGTTTGAGAAATGATCTATGTTATGATCAGGGGGTAGGGAGGTCATACGTACACATGAGTAACATTTCCATTTTTAAATGATCATTGTGGAAAGAATATAATTAACATATTAACATTTAATAATTATCATAAATATAATATTATTTATATATATACTTATGCATATTATCCATGTAGTCTGGTGATGAAAACAAAGAGTAAGATCGCTTTGTGAAGGTGGTAGTCCACACATACACGAATGAGGTTATTATCTTTCAATGATTGAGAATGTAAAAATAAAATGTTTTATTATATTTTAATAATGGTAAATATATCATGAATATATTAATTATTTTATCTATATAACATTTTTTCTTCAATTATTTCCATATTATTTTAAATTTAATGCTTTAGTGAAAACGAAGGACATTGCTTCGTGCGGTGGTAGTCTATTATACACACGAGTGATGTTATCATATCCCCTACAAATTAAAAAGTAAAAAAGTATTATATATTATATAATGAATATATAGGTATAATTAGGTAATAAATATCATATATATACATTATGTCCTTCATCATACCCATTCGTGATAGGTGGTAATGGAAAAACTGACATCAATGCTCGATGCGGTAGTCTGTCGTACAAATTGATGATTATATTATAACCCATTTGATCGAAGTAGATATTTTTTTAGGTCATTCCCTCATCATAACAACATATAATTATATGTATGATACATATATTTTTATATAATAATGTTTTAATAAAAAATAATTGTGTTAGAGGAAGAAATAAAATAAAAATGTTTGTTGAATGGCATTACCTCTTATTCATGTTCCTTTCTTAGGTTTGCAACAAAATCCATCATATAATGGATTTATACTAAACATAAGGCTTATAGGATGAGAGAGTGAAGTTGTAATGTGACTTGGGTAGGTATTGGATGATAAAATATTTCATAATTTGTGAAGTGGGGAGTAGTGGGGTGGCCTTGTATAAGTGAGGTGAGTGGAACACTTGTAATTCGTTTCAATGAAAATGGTGTACACATGTTTTTCTCATTCCAAAAGGATCCTAAATGGTTTATTCATGATAATTATAGATTCTTTTTTGAAATATATCTATAAAATAGATTTTAAAAAAGTATTTAGGCTATTTTAACCCATTTATTTTTAGTTTAGCACCCGTAGTAAACCCAATTTAACCACAACAACGATAATTAATTATTAATGATTTCACTATTAATTTTAGTAAAAAAAATATGTTCATATTATTATATAATATTAATCATTATGATTAAAAATATTTAATCCATTTATTCAAATTCAATTCAAAAAATTGGGAAAAAAATATTTTAAAATTAATCCTCTAAATGTGTTGAGAAAGTGGGTTTTAATATGTCAAAATATTCAAAATTTTACTGTGTTTTTATATCCAATTTCAATATGAAATTGAATATAATGAAAATTGATTAATAAAATTACTATTGAATTAATTTAACATAAAAAACTAAAATATAATTTAAATCTATATATAATTTAATTGAAAATGCATTTTTTTGTTAAAATTATCTATTTTTCACTATTCATTATAAATTAATATTTTATAAGATATCTAAAATATTCAAAAAAATATAATATTAATATGATTATTTAAAAATTTTAGTTTAATTTTTCAAATAAAAGTTTTAAAATTGTAAAATTTATTTTTAAAATTAGTGCTCTAGATAATTAGTGAAAAAACAGTTTTTAAAAAATTTGATGTTTTTAAGCATGAAATTTGATTTATTATTATCTATTTTCTATAAAAAACTAATATTAATGTTAAATAGTTGATTTAATATAAATATATGAAACAAAAAATTTATTAAAATCATTCACCAAGAGGGGTTTTTTTAATTTATTTAGGTAAAATTTGTTTTATCACTAAAATAGTTTCGTAGAAAAAGATTTCCCTTCTTTTCATTTTTTAAATAAATGGCCACAAAATAATTTATTTTATATATGTGTGTAAAATATATATATTCATAATTATTTAATCATATCCATACCCTCCATTTCAATGGCTAGTTAATAACTATCATATAAAATATTAATAGTTTAATAACAAGTCTCATTTCATTTAAGGATATTATTTCATGTAATGATAGATAAAAATTATGTTTTGTGTAATAAAAGCTAAAATAAGTGTTATGTGAAAAATAAATAAATAAATAGTGAATTATTTTGTATAAAAATATTTCACAATACATTTTGGTGTTACAATACCTCTTTTAGGGGGTTTACAGTACACAAATCACCAAAAGTAGTACGAGAGTTTTGTCTCAATTTTCCTTAATTTAGACATATGTTTGGTTATGAACCTATATTAATTCATGGGTTGTATATTCAGCCCATTTGACTTATAATTTCATTAATTTACATATTTTCATGATATTTTATGTTCCATTTAATGTTATTATATGATGTTGATTATGATTCAATGTTACTAATGTAATAATCATTTTATAATACAATCTCATCATTTATTGGGATTGTTTATGTTTATACTTTTCATGATGAAATATTATGATTCATATCTAAATAAACTCATGAATTTTTTTCTTCTATGGTTATTTCTGATCATACTTATTTACCCTTTGTTTCCTCCATTTATGTACTCAAGAGTTAAAAATAATGTTTTTATGAAAAACTCTCTTTATTTCTCTCTTCAGTCGAAAAACTGTTATCTTCTTATACCATGTTTTCTAAATATGGTTTCTAAGATATTTTTTAAATACATTAAATGATTAATTAAAGACATTTTTACCCATTTTTTACTATTTACAAAATCTTTTTAATGAAATATAAATGTTATTTTTAAAATAATTCTCATTATTCTTTAAATAAAATTAAGAAATTAATCTTTGTTTTAAATTGTAACATATTAAAGTAATTTCTTACATTCATGAAAAAATATTTTCTTTTAATATTTCATTATAATTTTTCAAAAAAAGAAATTATTTTTTAATTTTTTTTCATTTAAAATCACTTTTTCAATGATAAATGATATTTTCCACAAGAAACGGTTTATTTTATTTTTAATTATTCCTTTATATGTTTCCAATGTTATTTAGAAAGAAATGTATTTTCAAGATATTTGGTGAATTGTATGTTTTAATAATATGATTTTCAATATTAAAATTTTATTTTAATATAAATTTCATAAGTTATATTTTAATGGTATTTCCATTCATCAATGTCATGAACCCTTATTGTTCCTTCTCTTCTAATGGGGACATTTTTTAATGATAAAATCCTCATAATTTATCTGGATGGATTTAGGTTGTTTCAAATAGATTTTTATTTAACCCATTTCTTTTCCATGGTTAAATCATGATTCAATTATATTTTAATTAAACCTATTTATTTTTATAGGAAAATCATAAATTAGATAGATCATTATGGAATTCATGTATTTTCCATGGGATAATAAATATATTAGATGAAAAATTATTGTTTTTATGAGTTTTAGGATGATATATATGCTCTATGTACTTTATTCATGGACATTATATATAATGGGTTCCCCCATATAGATTCAGGTGGGCCCATTATATATTATATGATGGGTGTGCCTAGATAGCACTAGATGAGTCCAATATAGCTTATATGATTGGTCCACCCATATTGTGATATAATGAATTAGATAATGAACCTATTCTCAAGAGAATTATATTGGAATTTGGACATATAGATATTTCAATTGTAATGGTTCTGTATGGGTTCTCTTATGATTATGTTCCAAAATAGTGATGTGTTTTATTTATACTAGACATGGGTTTATAAGGATTCTTTTGAACAAAATTGATATAACATGGCTCATTATTATTGATTATTATTTACCTTTCCATGGTCATATAATTATAATGTGATTCATGATTTAGTATTTAGGTATTAAAGGGTATGAGTACTTTTATGATTCTCTTATTCAATCCAATTATTTCATCATACCATTATGAACTTGTAATTCTCATTGAAAACATAAAATTATTAATTCTTATGTTTATCCTTTGTGAGAATTTGATCTCACTCTTCATATATTTTGTTTTAGTGAGGTTATCAAGAATGATGTTTAATTAAATAGGTCATGAAGGGTTTTATATGGATGATGATGATAACTTAATGTGACATAATAAAATATGGGTTATGTGGGATAAATTCTCATTTTAATACATTAGTATTATTTATGTAAGAGTTTGTCCTAATTAACTAAAACTCTAAACCAAAAGTCCCTTTATAATGTACATGGATCCAAATTTTCATTTTAATGTTGGATTTTTGGATGAAAAAAGTGTCACCTTTATCATTATGAAATCAAAAAATGAAATGTTTGTTATTTCATAACCAAATATGGTAGTTTGCATTTTGTGTTGTAATATTAATCCTTTACATGGATAGTTATCCCCCACCAACCATGGATTATATTACCTATAAGAACAAGTGAGTTCTATATAAAATAATTCATGAGACATCACAACACACATGTCAAGAGTTACAACAGACATTACAAAATCATGTAGCAGTAGAAAAGATGATTATAAGAAGAATAATACCCCCAAAATAAACTATGTTTCATTATAAAAAATGATAAATATAAACATCTATGAGACATTAGAATTTTCAGGAATGAATTAATCCTATTAAAGACTTGGATTTCACTAAAACAATATTCTATAACTCAAATAAAAATTACTAAAATCATGAGATTAACTAGATGTTGATAAGTGAATATCTTAGATTAGCTTCAGACTCATCAATTTCTTACACTTTTTCACATTCTATAAAAACTCATCAATTTCATTCCACATAACTAAAACACAAATCCCACATTACTTCTACAATAGAGAAAAAATATTAATAATTACCTGATGATCTTCATAACTACAGCCATAAACCATAACAACATCATGGCCTAGGTTTTCCATTTTATATCATTATTAAATCAACATTTAATTATTAAAAACATGCAATGAATCATCATAAATAATCTCACCTTAGAATATTTTAATTGTTGAAACCATCAAAATTACAATCCATATATATCCAAAAAACAAAATCCCCATTGTGATTTCACAAATTGTATACATCATTTAATCAACTACGTGAATAAATTCAGTTATTTCAGACAACTAGAAAACATTACATTGCTTGTGAAGCATAAATCACTTATGTGACGTATTCAACCACGTGACTCAATCCTCTATATCAATGAAAATATATAAAAGGATCGTGTGGCTATATAGAAGTGTTAGGATACATGAATTTTGTTAGATGTATGAATTAGTTACATGGATTATCTATATAGAATAAATGGATACATGAATCATCTATATAAACTTCACTTTGAAAATTAATCTACGTTAGTCTGGAAAATTTAATAATTCACCCTAACTCAGTTAGAACTATCTCATTCAACCTCTAACTCTTCTCAAAAACATTTTCCATCCTCAAAAAGAATTCTTATATTATATATAACACCATATAAAACATAACAGTATTCATCAGAACTAACTATCACCTCAATATTAGTTTTTCACAAATATTATAACCCAAACTAACCAAGAAATGTAGTATCTTCACAATTTTTCAAACCACACCATAAATCCATGGGGTTTTACATCCTTTTAACATTATTTTTTGGGAAAATGGAATGTTTTTTATTAAATGGGAATAGTAAATCATATTATATTCATTGTTTTGATGATAAAAAAATTTTAAATGACTAAATAGTACTATGTTTTATTATGAATTTAAAAAATATATTTATTTTTATATAAAGGTAAAAATGAAACATTATTATAAGTTTAGTTTATTTCATGAACTATGATGGGATTGAATCTAACCTAACACCCAACCCAGTCTAAAATATAGACTGAAGGTCATTCTTGATCCCCACAGATTAGAAACTACTATCGGGCATCAATGTAATAATAATGGTTTTGATTTTTCCCCAAAAAACCTAGACTGAATAAACCAAATGAATAAGAGAAATAACTAACAATAATTAAATATTAATAAAAAATAGATCCAAATACAATGGATGCTAAACCAAAAAAAACAGAATATAAAACTAAGACTGACACACACTAACACCATCTCCACATGACCTATTAGTCACTACCAACCACAAGAACAAAATGCATCAAATAAAAAACCAAACTAGAAACTTGTGCCAGAAAAATGGGTCGAGTACATTGATGTCGAGTGGCACAAGAATGTTGTGAGTTTAAATAGATCAGTAGGTAATCACCATAGTTTCCACACATTTCCTTTCCCAAAATAGTACACAAACACTAGTTTTAAAATCATTTATAGAATGGGCTTTTAAATCACCTCCAGCAAGTAATAAAATCTTTCCATAAATTCCCATTTAAAAAACACATGCAACATTCCTTTTCGAATATCATTTCACTTTCCAAAACCCATTCCAAACCAACACTCAAATAAAAATCCATAAAAAGTATCCAAAAAGGGAAGAAAAGGAAAATAAAGGAAAACAAAACAAACTATCACAACTACCAGGGTCAAACTTCAGGAAATTAGCAGAAATAAGTAGATCATATAGATAATAGTTCATGATAATTTATTGAAAGTCACTAGAGTAAATCCCTAAACATACATACTGTAGAATCACCAACTAGCATTTGGTGCAGCTCTATAGTCAATAACCAACTAGCCACTCTAAACTATCCAATCCAGTGGAATGTCCCACCTATCCCTATCAGGTCATGGGGGTACCATGACGTCTAATATGGGTTGATAAGAAACTGTCACTCAAACCTCTAGATAACATCCATGATCCCGTTATAATAATAATACTCTGTGAAATATGTTATAGAAACCACAACCCATAGCGTTCTTGTGCATGATCTACTAGAGGGGAACACATCCCAAGGTTTCATAGGACTCAATACCAATAATGTTCTCATGCATGATCCACTGGAGGGGATCCCATACCAAAATTCCAGTGGTCTCTAAACATAAGACGATTCATCAATAACATATAAGAAAAATATTTCTTTCACAACTTCCAATCGGGCCATTAAATAATTTGATATTCAAAACCCACTTTATTAAATATTTTAAAAAACCAACCGGGCCTTCATTCTACCAAATATTTAAATCCATTTTTCAATAAATTCCATGATTTCCACTAGGCCTATACATTACAAAAGTTCAAAAACCAATTTCCAAATAATCACAAGGTTCCAATCAATTATTTACATCACTTCACATAAAAACCCACTTTTCAAAGAAAACACAAAGTCTGAACTGATCCCTCACATCACATAATAAACCAACATTCTCAAAACAACACACACCACCCAATAAGACTTTAAAACATTCTATCCAAAAATATTTAAAAATCCATTTTCTAACCATTTCAAAAATCAATATGAAACACTACTTACATGAGTATGATGCCAAATGGGCCCCTAAGATTCAAATAGAAACCATTTCCAAGCTAATGTGAAAACAAGAAACAATACAGAATATGAAAAATTGATCTTTAAACCAATTTCACAACTGAATAATAAAATTTTTAAAACACAACAAAAGGATCACATGATAGATCCAATCCTTACCACGAAAAATTATCTTTCCAAATTCATACACACAATAAAATATAACCAGCATAAAACACAACCTAAGGCACCCAACTTCACTTTGAAAACTCAATTTTCATTTTATCAAACACTTTACATGAATTTAAATAAAGTAATCAATAAGTAATACCATTGAATACAATTTGGCATCCATTTTAAATAATGAAAATAACAAAACAATTTATACTAGCACATCACATTTTGAAACCATTAAGGGAAACTCAAGCATCAAATGAAATGTGCTGAAAATAAAATAGATGGAAACACCTACCTAAATGATATGAGAACATAACCAAACTTATGAAGAAGGAAGTCTCAATCCCAAGAGACAATATGCACACCTTAACATCAATGAAATCAATCCACATATCATCCATTTCTTCTAGGTTCCATCCAAGAGAGATACCACCCCATGAAAAGCCATGATCTAAAGAGATAAGGAACAGTAGATGAGTAAATAAACCAAAAACTCAATGGAACTTATATAGGGACCTTTGGGGAGCTTCAATGGTGGAAGGAGAGAAATGTAGAAGTGAATTTGAGATCCCCTTGGTCTGCATAGTTCAAAAACGGGTGGAAAACATGAAATATAGATTAAATATAGAAGGTAAATATTGTAATTTAACAGATTTAATGAGATGGGATATACACATGGTTTGTGAACATAGTTTTCCAAACCATGGGAAAACCTTATGCATGATACTAGAGGAGAGGTAACCCTTCATGAGATGGATGCATGGTTTCTAAAACAGTGTAGAAACCATGCGAAATGCTACTGTCCAAGATGGACTTTCTAAATTGTTACCCCACATGATTTTCTAAACCATGCACAAAATGTGCATTTTCCACTGTACAAAGTGAATATCTATCGTCTAGTTTCCTGGATGGGGGATCATGGTTTTATCTAATAGTGTTCCAACCTTGCACAACCTTCTATCAAGCCCTAAATCTTCATTTTCCTTAAAATAATCAAGAATTCGAACTAGGAACTCAACTCAAACCTCAACCAAAAGATCCAAATCCAAGAAAATTGAAAAAAAATAATTTTAAAATTTTGGGTGTGAAAATTCACCCCATCACAATCACTTTTTTCCTCCATAAATTCACCCATCCAAAAGATAAAAAAACTCGATTCCAAAACTAATCGAATAAAAAAACCAAAAAACATGCAGTAAACATCCTCTTCACAAGTCACACCCAAACATTTATAGAGGAAACAAAAACACAAGGAACAATTAGAGAACCTGAGAGGGTTCTCCCAACCACAATAACCCAACTAACAACATGGAATGAGTTTGGATCGTCCCAACAAGGGAAATTATTATGACACCACCCCAAGTCAACCAATCCTAGAACTCTCAATAATATATAACCTAGAATTCTATATTCAATATAAAAACACTACCGTAAGATCTATGAATTTTTCTCATAGTCCAAAACTCCCCAAAACAAGGGGATAACCATGAATGAAACTCTAACCAAATAGGGAACCCAAACAAAATATAAAATCATCGATTCCCACAATAATAGATATCCCCAAATATGCGCAACAGAAAACTAAAATAGATTCATGAAGAGATAACCATTTTAAGATCCACATCCAAGTCAAAAAAATAGGATTTTAAGAAAAATGGACCACATTGAATCTTAAAATGATAAGAAAAACTCACAACATTCAAGGAACTATAGTAGGAAACATAAACTATCTCCACTCCAAAACTGGAGATAAGAACTGATCCAAGGTTCACCACACCCCCAATTCTTTCTTAGATGTGTAAAATATTCCCTATGGGACCTATGTATAGAGACATGATTTTTGAAGCATACACTACCTCAAAATCAGAAGCTAATATCCTATGATCAAGGATTCTTCTTTGAGAAACACATAATACAAAACTTATCCAGGTGACCCAAATGGCCAAAATGATAAAAAGTCATGAGAGGATTGTGAAAAGATGGATTAAAATAACCAAAATGGATGCACTGAAAATATAGGAGATAATGGTATGAGAAAAAAGAAGTCAGAACTAATGAAGGATACTCCCCAATAATCGGTTCCTCTATTAAACACCTCTCATCGGTTAGGGAACCTTTACATGCTATGAGAAAAACATATTCATCGACTTCCACTGACTGAACCCAAAAAAACTCACCTAATATGCATCATCTACTATCTTTTAGAATTTAACATCATTAGATGGATGGACTTTCTCCATGATCTCTGGATGAAGACCCCAAAGGAAAAAATTGGTTTCCAATTGATTCTGCGATGATATATCTGAAGAGAAAAAAACCATCTCCATGAAATGTTAAACATAAGACTTCACTATCTTCTATCCATGATGAATACTTATAATCTCCTAAAAATTATTTTTATTCACCTCCTCGGGCATAAACATATAGGTTATGGGTGTATTAGAAGTGTGGAATGGTTCATTACAAAATTTTATTTTTCCCATGATCAATGATCAATCAGATATTTAAAAAAAATGATAAATGTCATGATCTACTGAATTTTATCAACGAATAATTAAAAAATTTCGAACAATCAATCTTAGAGAGGATCATAAAATATTATTTATAATCAATTTAATTAAATAAAGAATTACTTTGATGTAATTATTTCTTCATTGATGAATCTGATAATAGATTTGTGTTGTAGGATCACTGTGTTGTGGTAATCAAAGAAAAATCCCTCTATTCGTGAACCACATGTATTCTATAAATATCTAAACATCACCATAATAATCTCTAAGTTCTAGAACATTGTATCCTACCACTTTCATATTCCACCGTTGATCGCCTTGAGAACTACTTCCAAATAATTATCTTGGATATCTCTTGACTCAATAGTTGGAGGTGGAGGATGATCACACTTTTTTCTTACGAGCATTCTTTTACAAGATACCTTTCAAAAGCTTGAGAGGACTCTCTAAATCCATTGTGCGCAACCAACACAAATGAATTGGCTTATTGAGAAAATAATATAATTGGGATTATATACTACTAGGGATAAAATAAAATAATTTCACAAGTTTCCCATTATTTATTTAATCCCTATGGAACCCCATTTCAAATAATAATAATAATATAATTATTTATCAATATGTGCTTAACTTGTGAATTAAATTAATTATTATTTAATTAAATAATATTCAATATTTCTTATTTCTTATTGGACCATTAAACTCGGTCCTCCATTCCTATACAATATTTATCAAGCCCTGAATAATGACTATTTAATTATAAAATAAATATAATTGTTTTATTCACCAATAGATAAATAAATATTTTATTCACTCAATAAAAAATTAATTTTTATTAATTATTCCCATCACATTATATTCTCTCAAACAACTAGTGACAGAATAAATAAAATCAAGAAAACATGAATAATTATCAAACCATATGAGGGAACAATATTTATTTAACTTATTAAATAATGAATAATATTATTATTATTTAACTACAATTCTAGATACACTTAGTGTGTGACCCTCTAGTCCTCTTTTTCAATGGCATTAGGCAAAGTATCCTAAAGTCCATGGTTAGCATCTAGAAACATGCCAAGGCACCCATTGAGAAAAAAGATAATGTCACAATGAAATGATACCTTGTAGGAATGCTTACTATGTAATATAATCCCTTTATCATGATATCTCAAGTCAAGAATTATTCATTTTGGTTCCATCAACCTGTGTGGTCAATTTTTCTTTCTTCAAATTTCAAAATATAGATCTTTCCTATAGAACACCATGGCCATGGATTTATTATACTATATCATTTTTATAAAATGGCCTAAGATATCAACTTCTATTAATGAATAGTAGGATAAAGCTCTTAATTACATTATTCATTAATGCAATATTACTAGTGATGCACCCAACGAATCCTACTTCACCACAAACATATATCATTATGGTTTTAATAAACAAATAAAATAATATGTTCATAACACTCATTAATTATAATCTTAATTTCTAATTACCAATACACACTTTAAGAGATAGGAACATCCAATGACATATATAAATGTGGATTTCATATTGTATTTTCTCATTCTCATAAAATCCTACTTGATATTACCAAATGCGTACACCATGAGAAGGTGCCTCAAAGTCCTATGAGTCTCCAACCATGATAGCCTATATCATTTTTCTCCCAAAAATGTTATCATCCATCAATAGAACATATATTTAATAATAGTGTTGTAGCACTTTCGGGTTCTCATCATAGTGGGGAACTAATATGCCCTTTTAGTTAAACTGTTACTCATGGGACATTATGGCATAATATGTTACAAAAAAGAACAATAATGATGTGATAAGAAGTATATTAATATTAAAAAACTATAAATACATGTAATGATAAAGTACATAGAAGTTGGTTCTAGGTCACTAACTCCAACAGTCTCCCACTTACACTAGATCCAACTGCTAACAACCATCAGTCCACAATCTCTCACATGATATTCATGATTATGTTGAGATAGGACTTTAGTCAAGGGGTCCTGATTATGTTCTTTGTCCATTGGTGTGACCTTGGATCTTTTTCAAGAGATTATGATGGATTATTATCACAATAAAATATGATATGTTATTTACTAATAGGTACTATATCAAGACCATGGACAATGTTTGAAATCCAAATAGATTACTTGGTTACATCAGAAGATACATTATTCTCAAACTCTGCTATAGAATCAGAGACAAATAGCAGCATTGAACTCTTCATACTCACAGATGCTCCGTTGACACTAGAAACATATCCTAACTTTTAATTTATATCATTATGATCTGTCTGCAAACTAGTATCATTATAAACCCAGATTAACAACTCTTTTTCTCCTCCACACACTAGGTACATATCCTTAGTTATTCTAATATACTTAAATATTACCTTAATAACAAACCAATGTTTTTCTCCTGGATCAGATTGATATATTCTAAACATACTCAATTGATAGGAAACATCAAGTGTAGTACATAATATAGAATACATGATTGATCCTATCACTGAATCATATGGGATCTTACTCACTCTCTCATTCTCATGTTGTTTCTAAGGAAACGTTTTATTAGAAATATATAATCCATGTGACACTATAACCAATCCCCTCTTGGATAATACCATACATAAACTCTTTATTATCACATCAACATATGTACTTTTACTTAGTCCATGAAGCCTATTGGATCTATCATGAATGATCTTTAACCTAAGAATATTGGCTGCTTCACCAATGTCATTCATGTATAAATACTTTTTTAACTTGTCATTAATTTATTGTAATACTAGTGTGTCATTTCCAATAAGTAATATTTCATAAACATATATTACTAGGATAAAAACTGCATTCCAACTAAACCTCTTGTAAAAACACAACTCACATTAGTTCTTAAGAAAATCCAAATTCTTTAATGGATTCGTCAAATTGAATGATCCATGACCTAGATGTTGTATCAAACCATAAATGGATCTCTAAAAAATTAAAATACTTTTTACATCACCTAAAGTCACAAACTCTTCTAGTTATATCATATAGACATATTATAGAAGTATCCCATTAAGGAATGTTGTTTCTATACCCATCATCCAAATTTCATAGGCATGGTATGCTGGTATAGCAAGTATAATTCTAATGGATTTAAACATGGAAACTGATGAAATTTTTTCATTGTAGTCCATTTTTTGATGTTTTTTAAACACTTTATCCACTAGACTTACTTTATATATGTTTACTTTTCCTTCCATGTCCACATTCCTTTGTAATACTCATTTTCATCCAATAGGATTTACATCAATTGGTAGATCGACCAGAACCCAATTTTTGTTCTAATATGTGGAATCAATTTTATAATTCTTGGATTCATTACATTAGGGAGCTTTTGATCTCTCTTTCACCTCCTTGTAAGAGTGATGTTCATCATTTTCATCCAAAAATTAGTCACCATCATCAGTGACTAGAAAAATATATCTCTCTAGTTCTCTTACACTCTTACATTGTACTTGTGTTTCAAGAACTACTTCTTCCATGAGGACCGGTGGATGTTGTTCCTATACTACTCTTATGTATCTTCAATATAAACTAAATCGAAGTCAATATTTCTCCCACAAACCTTTTTTAGGATGTCCTATCTCTCCCAAAAGGCATCTTTTCTGGTGGCAATCACTTTCTTGTCTAAGGGTTTTTATACATAGAATCACTTTATTTCCCTGGGATACCCTATAAATATACACATCATGCCCCAAGGTTCTAGTTTGTTTCTTGATAAGTTCTTATAAAATTTATTTCAACCCCATACATTTTTATAAGATATAATGGGACTCATTCCACTCCATATAATAAAGGTAATTCTATTTTTCGATTTATTTGGTACTCTATTTAGTGTGTATATTTCAGTTTCTAATGCATGTATCCGAAAAGATAGTGAAAGATATGCATGAATCATTATTGACCTTACCATGTCTAACAAGTTACAATTCCTCCATTCATTAACACAGTTCAAATATGGTGTATAAGGTAGAGTGAGTTGAGATAGAATCGGAAACTACTATAAGAATTCAATAAAATCATTGTCAAGATATTCACCACCTCGATCTGATAACGCTTCTTTATATGCTTACCATGCTGATTTTATAAAAAATTATTTTATTCCTTAAATTTTTCAAAGGACTAAAACATAAACCTCCTCACTTAGATGTATATATATCTACTAAATCCATCAGTAAAATTTATTAAGTAAGAAAAACCATATCTATCCTCTACTATAAATGGTCCACAAACATAAGTGTGTACCAATCCTAGAATCTATGTGGCCCTTTCACCATATCCACTGAATAGAGGTTTGTCCATTTTTCCTTTTAAAAAATCATGAAATCATTCAAGTGTATTTATCTCAGAAGATTATAAATATCCATCTTTATAGAGATTTTTCAAACACTTCTCATTTACATGACCAAGGCGGTGATTCTATAACTAGGTGTTATATCAGTTGTGTGAACATGATTCTTTATCGATTTCCAAAACTTGGTTTTCATATTATAATACATATAGACCATTATTTAAATGTGTCCTACCTTAACATTTTTTTTCCTTATAAAAAAAAATATTTTATTTTCAAATTTGAAAACAAACCCAAATGTATATGCGCATGATACCAAAATTATGTTCTTAGTAACTATCGGAACATAATAAAAATATTTTAAAACAAAAATATTTAGAATTGGAAATGAAAGGGGTATTCACCAATGGATAGAACATCAAGACTCACACAATTATAATATCATAGATCAACCTCTACTTGATCAGTGTTTCAGAAGCTACTTAGTTTCTATATTTGGATACAGATGTGAGTACCATAAGATGTATCTTATACCCAATGTTTATATATTGAAATATTTCACTTGATAAATAATGCACCTAAGGATTCCAATTTATTTTATGTTTAGTTCCTCTTATAGAGGCCAGAATTTCCACATACAAAACATACTTCTTCCTTTTCTTTTCTCTTCCTCTGTATCATCCACTTTCGGGAAGGATGGTTCTTGGTAGCTTTACACTGTTTATAGGTCGTGTTTCCCTTTTCCTTGTTCTTCTTTTTCTTGTTAACCATATGGTCTATGGGATTATCATGTCTCGTGTCCTTATCCACTTGAATAATCAACATAATAAGTTCTAAAAGAGTTGTCTCATTATTTCTCATGTTATTATGAAAAATAAAACTAGATAAGGTCTTCGGCAGTGATGAAAGTACTGGATCATTACACAAATCATCTGAGAATTTGATCCCTATAATTTTTAAGCATTCAATGTAGCCAATTATAATGACTACATGAGGCCTATCTTGTGTAGACTCTCCAATATTATTTTTAAATAATGCATTACAGGTCTCATACCTCCCTTGTCTCTCCTTATCATGATAGATATCCTGAAGGTCATACATCACGATATATATATCCATGTCCTCATATTGCTTAAAAATATTGTCGCACATGGATGATATCATGAAAAAATGTACATCTGTATTATTATTCAGATGTTTCTAATAGAGATACAGTTCTTCATAAATTTCCTTATTACCAAGAACAACTATAAAATGTTCTTCCAGAATATACAATTTCCTTTCATGGATAAGTATAACACATAATCTCTTCTTTCACACTTGGAAATTTGTGATGGTGAGAATTTTTTCCTCATCAAGTATAGATCACAAATATATGATTGAAATAATTTTAATTTTGATTATAAAAATTAAAATGAGAATAATTTTAGTACTTTATCTGATAAAATTTAGATAAATAAATAAATATTTAATTTATTAGTCTCCCATTATTTCATCGAAACCCAATACTCCTCACTATTGGATTCAGAATACCCTATTTTTTTAAAATTCTAGTGACAAGTATCCATAGTCCCCCTCTCATTACCACAACATTAGATGGTCAATAAACTTGAATAGTTTTAGGTAGGCATTCCAAATGATAACTATATTAACTCATAATTCCATGATCTACTAAGTGGAATCCCCAATATTGAAATCCCTAAATTGGATTTCCTTTACATTTGACTCTAATTAACACAATGTATTACTTTAAAATCACCCATTGATGTGAACTATTTTAAGAAAACCAAAAACATCAAGTTAGAATTACCTGATAATTGAAATCACCCCAACTTTTTCTGGTCAAGAACATTGAACTATGGTTTCATTTTAACCAAAGTAGTGAAAGGATATACCAAGTTAATATATATAATTGATGAATTTTATAATTTATATATAGATTTAAAATTATTATCTTTATCACACTCTTATTAATATTATGTTGATCTACTTAAGTGATTAACCATGTCATAGATAATATTTATGCATAAGCCAATTTATTTTAGTTCTATCTTTCATGCTTATCAATTAATTAATTCATGTGATCACGAAAAAACATCTATGATGAAATAACCATGAAACTAATGAAAATAAAATCATAAAGTGGGATGTTCAAGATATTTCACTAGTGTTTAGTGTATCTAGTAGTTTATAAACTAATCGTTGACCTTAGACAAAAAAACTTGAACCAATTAATGTTCATGTTACATCTTTCCTCCCGTCCACTAATATATACCTTTTGGATTGGTTTCTCCTCATCTCTATACTTGAACCACCTCTACTATCTTGGGATCTCCATACATTACATATGCTTTTACCCACTCGTAGGTGAGGAAAAAATGGATTACACAAAAGGAACCATGGGAATGTTGGACCTATATAATAATAGGAGATAAGGAATACAAACCACATATTTAATTTAATAATAAATTAAATGAAACCAATCACATAAAAAGGTCAGGTTTCTGCTTATGATCATTTACATATATGCAATGAATTACACATTTAATTAAACAAGAATTGAATTCTTAATCATATTTAATTAGAAAAAAATCATGCTCGAATCAATTAATTATCATCATTAATTAATAAATTAATTTAATCTTAATTCATATATGTATTTTCTTGATATTATAATCCATTATAATTTTAATCAAATTAAATTTATTTATTTAAAATTAATTATGTACAAAAATGTACTATGGAGGAAACACAGTGAATACCCGTTCTAATCTACCAAACATTTATTATACTCATATAAATTATTCTTATTTTTGAAATATATCATACATGACATATCATGTACATTCATAACATATAGTATCAACTTAATGATTACATTAATTACATGATTTTTTCTTTATCTTTACATGTTTTAATGCACATAGAGTAACAACTGTAATACGAGTCATACATGATATGAAAATCTTAACGTTAATTAGATATCAATTAATAATTTTTGTATATAAATATTAAAAGACATCAAATGGTGTGTCCTATCAACTTAATGACCACACGAAAGAACACGACTCAAGGTTTACATAATATAATAAATAAATTTAAAATATGCCCAATTTTGTATAAGTACATGGCATGTATAATTGAGTTACATGATGTTTACATCACTAACTATCAATATGAGGTACATACCTAGGGACTCAGAGTGAAAATCATTTGTCGGAAAAATGGATTATATGACGTTTCCAATAGGCTACTTGTCATCAGGTATTCCATGTATGGTGATATATGGAATGTCTATGACTCAAAGGGACTATAAGTCATGTACATGGGCTACATGGTGTGTACTCCTATTGATCATGTGCCGCATTGGTCAGTTAAAGATGTGATGTAAGGTATTTAATACAATACATGTAATTAATGCACATAGTTAGAGTAATTACTGAATTAACTCATGGTGCAATGAACACAAGTACACGATGTGTAATTCCAATTACATGTCATGTTCTCCTGTGTTATCTGAACAAAATCCTTGGCACTTCCAGATGAGTTTATTGATTTTATTTTATTCATAAAATTAATCATCTCATTTAGATATATGATAAACTAAATAGGAAGTATTAGATATTGCAATTCAGATTAAATAAACAATTATACATTAATTGAAAAACTAAAAAACAAATTCTTAAATCAGTCAATGATCATTAAATAATTATAAATAATTATGTGGCATCTCTTATAACACTTGTATGTTATGGTTTCAATGCAATTGTGTAATGGGTCATGACAAAAAAAATTCATGATCGATGATCAATATGATATTTTCATAATGAGAGACATTTTGATCTATGGAATTGAATAAAATAATATTGAAAAGGGATTGAATGAAGGATTAAATATAGGATCATCACATTTATTTTTAACAAATTTAATTAAATAAATATTTACCTTGATGGAATTATTTCTTTAATGAAGAATCTAACAACAGATCTCTATTGTACCATTTTAATTGTAGGAATAAATGTAGATTCACTCTAGTGGTGATCCACATGTGTTCCACATATCTCTGAACATCATCGTAGGAATATCCAGGTCTTAGAATGATATATCATATCACTTGTGTCATCTTCCATTTATGCCCTAAATAACTTCTTCCAAAGCGTTCCCCTATATCTCCCTTAACTCGAGAGTGAGATGTGGATAAAGATCACTCTCCTTTCTTAGGAGTGCTCTTGGAGAAGATCGCCCTATATGGCTTGAAGGGATTCTCCAAATCCGTTTTGTACAACCAATGCAAATGAATTGTATTATTGATAAAATAACATAATTGGGTGTTTATACTAATAGGGTTAAAATAAAATAATTCATAAGTTCACTATTATTTATTTCATCCATGCAGAACCCCATGTAAAATAATAATAATATTTTTATTATTTCTCAACATTCTCATAAAATGTGAATTAAATTAAATATTATTCAATTAAATAATATTCAATATTTATCATTTCATATCGGACCATTAAACTCAGTCCTCCATTCCCCCACAATATTCATCATTCCTTGAATAGGTACTGTTTATTTATTAATTAAATATGACTGCATTATTCACCAATAAATATAAAAAATTTATATTCACTAGATAGAAAAAAAATATTTATTAAATATTCCTCTCGCATTATATTCTCTCAAATAACTGTTGATGGAATAAATCAGATAAACCAAACATGAATAATTAATTAACCATGTGTGGGAAAAATATTCATTCAACTTATTAAATAATAAATAACAATTTTATTTTTTACCTAATATATTTGATACACTTGGTGTAAATCCTCTAGGCCACATTCTTAGTGGCATTAGACGAAGTATCCTAATGTCAAAGGTCAGCATCAAGAAACACGCCAAAGAACTAATAGATAATGAAGTTATTTGCACAATGAAATGATACCTCATACAAACACCTATTGTGTAATATAATCCTTGTATCATGATATCTCAAATCAACTAGGTTTCATACCTGTGCCATCAACCTATGTGCTCTACATATCTTTCTCTCACATTCTAGATATAAAACATGCCTATAGAACACCATGGACATAGACTAATGTAGGCCATATCCTTTCTATCACTGGTCCTAAGATATTAATTTTAGTTAAAGAATATACTGTACAAATCCTTCCTCACATTATTCATTAATGAAATATTAGTCGTGACATACCCAATATATCCTACTTCTCCACAAACATCTGTCATCGCGGATTTGGTCAATACCTCAATGTAAGAGACTCATATTACTCATTAATAATAATATAAAATTCTAAGAACCAATATAAATGTCTATTAATAGGAAAATCTAATAACACATATAGATGTGTATTTCCTACTAGCGGGTCTCATTCTCATAATATCCTACTTGGTAATACCAAGGGAATACACCCTGAGAAAGTGCCTCAAATTCTTATGTGTCTGAACCCATGATAGAATGTATCATTTATATCCCACAAAGTATCACATCCAGATATAGAACATATATTCAGGAATAGTGTTATAACACTTCCGGGTTCTCATCATAGTGGGAAAATTCTATGACCTTTTAGTGAAACATCCACTCTTTGGACATTATCACATACTATGTTATGTAGAACAATCGTCATTTGATATGTATATTATTGATATTCAAAAACTATGAATATAGGTTATCATAAAGTACACAGTAATTGGTTCTAGGGAACCAACTCCAACAAAACCATCAGATGAAAGTGGTCTTAAAAAATTAAAACATCATTCCAAAATGCCTCGATAATGGAAAAATCATCATGAAATGATCCAAAGATGGACCCTCAAAGAAACCCAGAACAAAACAGATCCTACCTGGTTTAGGAATTCCCAATTATATGATGACACACTCAACCTCCTCAAGCCATTCCACAACCTCTAAGGGACCTCAATCACCACAGAAAACAGGTAACAACTGAGAAGAACCTAAAACTATTCAATACCCACTAGAAAAATTAGGGACCTTTATAGATTTCATATAATTAATAGGATAAAAACACATAACCAAAATAAACATCAACCAAAAATATTACCAAAATGGACATTTCATTCCAAAGCAACATGATCACAATACGAACACTATAAACATATCCAAAAATCCTCTTTCTATGAACCCCAATTTTCCATTTCAATTTAAAAAAAATTATCCCAATACCTCTATCCAATACTAAAATACCTTTTTAATAATGAAATAACCAACTTTTAAAATACAAAAAAAAACCTTCAAATCATTTTCAATTTTCAAAAAACGTTTTTGGAAAAACCAAGACGAACTTTTGATTTCAGTCACTCATCCATAGAATCCTATGAACTATTTAATATGTTTTAATCCCACTTATTTTGATGTAATCCAAAAATTCATTCTAACATGAACTTTCCATAAATACCCATACATATGTAATTTTCCATAAGGAATACTAAGGTTCACACATACAGTTTCATCATCATACCCAACCATTCACCAAATTTTCAATCCAAATAACTTTAACATTTAAAACCAAATCATTCTGATCAGAAAACACATGAAAAAAATAATTTCCATTTAAAAAACCATTTTCATTTTAAAATACAACACACACCAACTAAGACCACAACAAAACAAAACTCAGACTAAACTTTCGTAATGAGTAAATTGTCGACATGCCTAACCTGTCGACATGGTTAGTGGTCAATGCCCCGTGTAATAAGTAACAACTAAGAGTGACTTGAATCATCTACTCGGACTCTATATAGGTTACAAATCCATGTGAGATCCCAACATAACAATGGCTCACCTCTATTATCATTCCCCTACCACTCGTTCCAAAACCCAAATAAAAATTCTCAAATCCTATACAACCCTACCAACTTGAGGATTGGTATGAGAAAGGTTTTATAATGTCCATATCGTACCTACTAATAGAGTCATGATAGCCCAAATATCCATGTTACCTGACACCCCAAAAAAATGGGTCAGCTTCAATACCATTTTTCACCAACCAATCTAGGATTCTATGAAACTTGACACCTAACCCAAACTGAAACACGGCCCGAAGGGAGTTACTGAGCACCATAGAATGGAAACTAGTAACGAGAATCAAAGTAATCATAATTGGAATGATACTTACCAAAAATCCTAGAACGAATAAACCAACTACATATGAAAAAGAACCAACAATAACTGATTATAAATAAAAAAAACTGATCCAAATACAACAACTGCTAAAAAATAAAATACTAAAATTAAACCACACTAAAATTATCCCTATGTTTTTTGTTGGTCATGACCAACCACAAGACCAACCAGATCTAAAGGAACAACTGAACTAGAAACATAAAACCACTAAATAGCTTAGATCTACCAACATTGAGTGGCATAAGAATGGTGTGATCATAAAAATCTCAGTATGTAATCACCAACGAGTCCATAAATTTCCTTTCCTAAAAACTTTGACAAACACTAGTTTATAAAAAATATAGAAAATAGGATTTTAAATCATATACATCAAGTAATCATAGCATTCCATAAATTCCCTTTCTAAAATAACACACACAACTTTCCTTTTTAAAATTAGTTTCATTTCCCACAACCCATTCGAAACCAAATCTCAAATACAAATCCATACAACGTGACCAAAAATAGAATTTTAAAAACATAAATGAAAAAAAAACTGGAAAATATATCAGGGATAGAATCTTAGGAAAAATGATAAATAAATAGAATGTACAGATAACATATAATCAACATTTTCTAAACATCTATAGAAAAAATACCTTCACGTACTTAGTTCGGACTCAGTTTCTAAAATATGATGTATCACCATAGTCAAAAACTAACCAACCTCTCAAAAATATCAAATATAGTGGCACATCCCACCTAGCCCCATCATGTCAAGGGGGTACCAAACAGTCTAATTGGGGTCAAAAAGAAACTGTCACTCAACTCCCTAGATGATTTATAGGAATATAATGATGATAATAATATGTAAGGAAACGTGGTATAATGTCACGACCCGTCCTCGGGGCCCGTGCCGTGACTACCCCAAGCCCGCCTTCCATAGGCCAGGGGCTGGCGACTAGCAGCAAAGGCGTAAAATCCCGATAACTGGGAAGGCATTGCCTTTATAAAAGAAAACAAGCACCACAGAGTACAAGCGGAAGAAGTAAACACTAAGTAAAAACTGAGTACAACAGTAAGTGCGGAAAGTAAAAAAAAGGGGCCGGAAATACAAGCCCAACTGTAAAGTACAACTCGAAAGGGAAAACAACAACTGAAAATTAAAGCTGCTACGCCGAGCTGTCCACTGGAAATCCCACCTGAAGGGTGGGTACAGATAGCTCCTCTGCTCCTCAGGTCATGTTGTCCGCTCCGAGTACGTCTCGCCCAGTGGTCCACCTCTGGGTACCGCCTCGTCGTCACGTCCACCTCTGGGTACCGTATCGTCGTGAGATCCTCCTCCGGGTACCATCTCTTCGTATAGTCCACCTCCAGGTACCGTCCAGTCCTCGAACACTCGGCCTCTGTCAGCACTGCTCGTCGTCTGCAACCAACACAACGAGGTGTGGCCATAGCCCGTGCAGGGGTGAGTATAACGATACTCAGTAGGGACCCCGAGACCCTCAAGGTCTCACTAAACCAACAAGGATAACCACAAAGAAGATCTCAACAGATAACCTCTACTTAGGTTTATGCCCATACATATACCTAAGTTATCAAGTAACCCCTCTCAATCATGAGGAAACACAAGGATTGTGAAATCAACGGATATCCACTACCCGGGTATATGCCCATACATATACCTAAGTTATCAAGTGACCCATCTCAATCATGAGGTAAACACAAGGTCAAAAGTCTCAGCTCAAACCAGGATTTTCATTATCGAAACCGTAACTGCTAAAGAGCTCCGTCTCTGGAGTGTACAGTGGTCCTGTCACGACTCCGAGGTACTGCTCACTAACCTAAGACTGCTGAAGAACTCCACCCATCGAGTACTGCGGGCTAGCTGCTACAACCAAGCGCTCCCATGCGCCGCTACAACCAAGTGCACCTCTGTCGTGGGTCTGCCGCTACAACCAAGCGCTCCCATGTGCCGCTACAACCAAGCGCAGCTCTGTCGTGGGTCTGCCGCTACAACCAAGCGCTCCCATGTGCCGCTACAACCAAGCGCAGCTCTGTCGTGGGTCTGCCGCTACAACCAAGCGCTCCCATGTGCCTCTACAACCAAGCGCACCTCTGTCGTGGGTCTGCCGCTATAACCAAGCGCTCCCATGTGCCGCTACAACCAAGAGCACCTCTGTCGTGGGTCTGCCGCTACAACCAAGCGCTCCCATGTGCCGCTACAACCAAGCGCACCTCTGTCGTGGGTCTTCCGCTACAACCAAGCGCTCCCATGTGCCGCTACAACCAAGCGCACCTCTGTAACACACCGAGTCATTCGATCAGCAGTCGTCGGGTCTCAGCCAGCTAAACGGTCTCCGTACTCCTCACGCTCGTCACTGGGAGGGTCCGCTCCACGAGCTACAGGTCGATACTCCAAGTATCTCAAAGTCCCACAAAGAAGTATTTCAAAGGACCTCCACGTCATAGGGGTCTCAACGCAACAGACGGCGCGTCAATCGGACACCCGGTCTGTGAGTTATTAGCCTTTTCGTCCCAGGGGCCCGGTTGGTTTCGTGAGCGAACCAAACCCGGACGTATCTCAACTGTACCCCGAAACCTCATAGGGTAAACTCATAGGGACCGTTTCTCAACGCGATCACCAACGCCGCTGACGGTTCGTCAAACAAACGTTCTGTCAAAAAGATATCAGCTTTTCCGTTCCAGGGGCCCGGTTGGATTTCGGTGCGATCCAACCCGGCCACTATCCATCTGCATCCAAAACTCGGGCGGAGGATGCCAAAAGTTCTGTATCGTCAACAGGAACTCAACGCAACAGACGGCGCATCAATCGGACGCCCGGTCTGAGAGTTATTGGCTTTTTCGTTCCAGGGGCCCGGTTGGATTTCGGTGCGATCCAACCCGACCGCACTTCGTCGGCATCCAAACCTCGAGCGGAGTAAGCCAAAAGATCCATCTCACTTAGAGGAAATCAACGAAACAGACGGCGCGTCGATCGGACGCCTGGTCTGTTATTTATTGGCATTTCCGTCTCACACCCACCCTGGGAAACTTTCCAGGAGGTCACCCATCCTAATCACTACTCTAGGCCAAGCACGCTTAACTATGGAGTTTTAACCAAGTAGGCTCCCGAAAAGGAAGGTGCACCTTGAGTATAGTATACCGAAACGACCGTCTCGATCCAAGGATCGTGTTGCCGCTGACGGCGAGTCGTTTGGAGGCCCGTAGCCCAATATACAGGCATTTGACCAAACTGCTCGGTAACGGGGGTTTCGGGCCCGGGCCTTCCCGGCCCGAGACCCCCCGGATGGCCCGAACCGGGTCAACCCGCCCCGGACGGGGTCGACCCGGCCCGGCACAGCCCGGCCCGGCCTGGCCCGGCCCGACGAACTGGCCAGGTGCGCCGGTTCGGCGCAAGGCAGCACGCTGGAAACGGGGGGCCGCCTGCCCCCCCTTTGTGAAATCGCCCCCCCTCATAATGGGGCGCCAAAAAACTGCCCGGGGGAATTAAATTCCCCCGGTTTCCACCAACCCGGCCGGCCCGACCTAGCCGGCCGACTTCTTGTCAACAGGACCGGCAAGGGCCGGTCCTCTTCCGTCTTCCGGCACCGGCGGCCCGGCTGGCCGCCGGTCATCACGATCCGCCGCGGCCCGGAACCGGCCGCGGCCTTCGTCATCCGGCGCAGTGCGACGGCACCGCGCCCCTCCGCCGCGGCCCCGATCCGGCCACGGCGTCTTCGGTTTCCTTCGACGCGGCGCAACGGCGTCGCGTTCATGATAATTCTTTCCACGGCGCGGCGCGACGGTGCCGCGCAATAATTTCCGTGTGATTCTCGCGTGGTGCGACGGCACCACGCTATCTCGTTTCATCCGCAAGAAACATTCAAGAACAAAGGAGGGGGGTTCGGCCGTGTTTGTGCGGTCCGGTCCCCCTCTCGTTAGACGATAACACTTAAACGTTCATCCTCAAGTTTGTCATACTAGAACCAAGAACGGAAAATAATTAAATAAAGCAACAACAAACCCCTACCTCGGAATTTTCGTTTGTTGACGATCTCGGAAAAAGGGCGGATATCGATTCCTCGATTGTCGTGTTTGTCACAAGCTCCCAATTCTCACGCTCATGCGTCGGAAAGGAAGAAGGGTACTCGTCGTTGGAGTGAGCGCTGT
The DNA here is from genome assembly GCA_963277665.1 of Viscum album. Taxonomy (NCBI): domain Eukaryota; kingdom Viridiplantae; phylum Streptophyta; class Magnoliopsida; order Santalales; family Viscaceae; genus Viscum; species Viscum album. Next base: position 1,060,310 of record CAUJRU010000208.1, read on the forward strand.
CGTCGATGGCGACGTTCCCTGTGGTGATGCCTCCTCCCTTGACGCGAAGAAAGAAGAAGAGAAGACACGTCGTTGGTGCCTTCGCATTCTTCGTCGGAGGGTCGGTGTTCATCACATTCTTCATCGAAGTCTCGACGTTCTTCAACGATGGTGATGAAGTTCTTCAAAACTAAGAGCTTCCTCTCTCAAAATCCTCACGTAACCAAGAAACCTCATAAAATAATCTCTCCCATTATTTTATTAACACATGCCAAGCTTTTCAAATTCCAAAATTCAAATAACTTAATTAATTAAGAAGTTGAATTCATTAATTTAAAAGTGTTGGCATGTAATTAAGAGGGGGAGAAGTTCAAGAGTTAAAGGGAGATTAAATGGGGGGGTTTAGAGGGGTTAGGAAAGTTAAGGGATTTGAAGAGGTGGGGAGGGGTTCGTGTGCGCCCCACCCTTAAAAATATCCACACATGGGAAGTTGGATGAATGTGGACCCACCACCAACTTCCCATGGGAGAAGTTAACAACTTAACATGAAATAAAATTGATTTAACAATTTTATTCACTTTTTTTTAATTAAACCCCAAAAATTAACTTCTTCTCCCGCACAAACGCAACTACGGTAAAGGTTCCCTTAAGCAATTACTGGCGTTTCGAGTTCATCGGTGCAATCAGATTTCAATTCCGAGGGCCGGTTCAAAAGATAGAAATTCCCGCTCTCTCGTTCACTAAACGTACCCAGGCCAAACTTCAGAAATTAATTCCGGGCACACCGGGCCTTGGAATCAGGCGCCGTCAGAAACTGAGTTCTTGTAAAATTCCAAAGAAAATTAAGAAAAAAATTTCCTTGAAATTTACGGGTCTTTACATTACTCCCACCACAGGGCTTTACGTCCCCGTAAAGCTTTACCACAAACTTAGGGAAACAAAGGCGGTACTGAGCACGCATCTGAGCCTTCTGCTCCCATGTGCTTACCTGGAGGTTCCCGTACTGCCAGAGAAAGTGCACCTGAGGAATCGATCGGCCTCGTAGGATCTGCTCCTATCGATCCTCGATCCCCACTGGAACCTCCGTGAAAAACACCTCATCGCCATCGTCCAGCTCCTCATGGTCGATGATATGCGAAGGGTCGAGCACGTATCTCCTCAGTTGAGATACGTGGAAGTCGTCGTGCACCTGGTGCAACTACGGTGAATGGGTCAAGCGATAAACCACCCCGCCTACCCAGCTGAGGACCTAAGAAGGTCCGTTGAACCTCAGAGATAACTTGCCACCTTGGACACAACTCCGTAAACTTTGTCGAGGTGAGACCCGTATAAGGACGTGATGGTCATCCTCGAACTCTAGTGGCCTCCAAGTCCTGTAAGCATAAGGCTTCTGTCGGCCCTGTGCCGTCCTCATCTACTTTTGGATGACCTGGACCTTCTCTAGTCTCACAAGAGCTGCTATGATTTCTTATTTGCCGACAAGAGAAATCTGGTCTCATCCCCTGGATGAACAACATTCATTGCCTAATACAGTCAATCCTGACTTGAATGATGCATTCATGCCATGGATGACGTCGTAAGGCCTCGACGTAACTACCAAGAGATCCAACTGTCACTCTCGCCTCCAAGGGTCGAGTCACACTGTCGGCATCAGTGTGTGGTCACTAGGTCTCCTTCAGTAGAAAACTCGAAAGTGAGGGTCAAGTCAACAGTCTTAACTGGAACCTCTTAGTAACAACACAAAAGAGGACAGGACTGAAAACATCACAAAGGTAAGCATCTTTTATTATTGCAGCTCATAATACAAAGATGCTACACAATAGCAACAAGAAACTAGAAGTACAAGGGACGTATCTACTAGTTCCACTCCGGTCCATCTGCTCCAAGAGCTCCATGATCGAAGGCCTCAGCTGCCTGAAACTGAGCTCTCGCATGTCCTCCAACTCCCTGTGGTCGGGGCGGACCTCCTGGTGGTGGTGGTGGAAACACCTCGAAGCGTCGTCCACCTCCAGCTGCCCGGAACAGGCTCTCGAAGTCTGCCCATAGAAGTGTCGCCTCGTCAGGCATCTGGAGCATCAGGCTCCACCATCTGCCTGCTGCTGCCTGAAGAAGGCTGGCAGCAAGGATCACCATGAAATCTGTCGGCGTCCCCACTAGCCTGAAGACTCTTACCACAGCCTCCAGTCAATCCTCAGCCGCCTGCGGGTCCGTCCCTCCCTGGAACCTGGGTGACCTCTGGCGCTGGAACTCGTGCAGTGCGCTCAAGCGACGTGCACCCTCTGCTGCTGAGGCTGGTGGCATCGGTGGCCCAACGGGTAGTAGTACCGCCGGTGCCTCTGCTGGTGCCTCAACTGGGATAGGGTCCTGTACTGAAGCCTCGTCGCTCGGCGGGCTGTCAGTACGCACCACTCTCGGGGCTCTAGCTGGCCGTCCACAGGGAGGCATCCTCAAAGACACAACGTGAGATGGTCAAAAGATTATACCTGGTGAGCTGACCTGGTTTGAGCTGACATTTAAATAAAACTTCTGGAAACACACACGCAATCAGTGTTTTCGTGCACAAAGTCGGAAATCAGTAGTCAGGGTCCTGGTGTATGGATACGTCGGCCGCCCGCACCAACACTGCACTCCCTGAACTGAAGACCACACTCGGTACCCTTAACATTGTTGCTTTATAGAACGAAACATCAGAGTTACAAGTTCTGCGGTAAAACCGAACTCCTCTGATACCAATTTGTCACGACCCGTCCTCGGGGCCCGTGCCGTGACTACCCCAAGCCCGCCTTCCATAGGCCAGGGGCTGGCGACTAGCACCAAAGGCGTAAAATCCCGATAACTGGGAAGGAATTGCCTTTATAAAAGAAAACAAGCACCACAGAGTACAAGCGGAAGAAGTAAACACTAAGTAAAAACTGAGTACAACAGTAAGTGCGGAAAGTAAAAAAAAGGGGCCAGAAATACAAGCCCAACTGTAAAGTACAACTCGAAAGGGAAAACAGCAACTGAAAATTAAAGCTGCTACGCTGAGTTGTCCACTGGAAATCCCACCTGAAGGGTGGGTACAGAAAGCTCCTCTGCTCCTCAGGTCATGTCGTCCGCTCCGAGTACGTCTCGCCCAGTGGTCCACCTCCGGGAACCGCCTCGTTGTCACATCCACCTCTGGGTACCGTCTCGTCGTGAGATCCTCCTCCGGGTACCATCTCTTTGTATAGTCCACCTCCAGGTACCGTCCAGTCCTCGAACACTCGGCCTCTGTCAGCACTACCCGTCGTCTGCAACCAACACAACGAGGTGTGGGCATAGCCCGTGCAGGGGTGAGTATAACGATACTCAGTAGGGACCCCGAGACCCTCAAGGTCTCACTAAACCAACAAGGATAACCACAAAGAAGATCTCAACAGATAACCTCTACTTAGGTATATGCCCATACATATACCTAAGTTATCAAGTAACCCATCTCAATCATGAGGAAACACAAGGATTGTGAAATCAACGGATATCCACTACCCGGGTATATGCCCATACATATACCTAAGTTATCAAGTGACCCATCTCAATCATGAGGTAAACACAAGGTCAAAAGTCTCAGATCAAACCAGGATTTTCATTATCGAAACCGTAACTGCTAAAGAGCTCCGTCTCTAGAGTGTACAGTGGTCCTGTCACGACTCTGAGGTACTGCTCACTAACCTAAGACTGCTGAAGAACTCCACCCATCGAGTACTGCAGGCTAGCTACTACAACCAAGCGCTCCCATGCGCCGCTACAACCAAGCGCACCTCTGTCGTGGGTCTGCCGCTACAACCAAGCGCTCCCATGTGCCGCTACAACCAAGCGCACCTCTGTCGTGGGTCTGCCCCTACAACCAAGCGCTCCCATGTGCCGCTACAACCAAGCGCACCTCTGTCGTGGGTCTGCCGCTACAACCAAGCACTCCCATGTGCCTCTACAACCAAGCGCACCTCTGTCGTGGGTCTGCCGCTACAACCAAGCGCTCCCATGTGCCGCTACAACCAAGCGCACCTCTGTCGTGGGTCTGCCGCTACAACCAAGCGCTCCCATGTGCCGCTACAACCAAGTGCACCTCTGTCGTGGGTCTTCCGCTACAACCAAGCGCTCCCATGTGCCGCTACAACCAAGCGCACCTCTGTAACACACTGAGTTGTTCGATCAGCAGTCGTCGAGTCTCAACCAGCTACACGGTCTCCGTACTCCTCACGCTCGTCACTGGGAGGGTCCGCTCCACGAGCTACAGGTCAATCCTCCAAGTATCTCAAAGTCCCACGAAGAAGTATTTCAAAGGACCGCCACGTCATAGGGGTCTCAACGCAACAGACGGAACGTCAATCGGACGCCCGGTCTGTGAGTTATTAGCCTTTTCGTCCCAGGGGCCCGGTTGGTTTCGTGAGCGAACCAAACCAGGACGTATCTCAACTCTACCCCGAAATATCATAGGGTAAACTCATAGGGACCGTTTCTCAACGCGATCACCAACGCCGCTGACGGTTCGTCAAACGAACGTTCTGTCAGAAAGATATCAGCTTCTCCGTTCCAGGGGCCCGGTTGGATTTCGGTGCGATCAAACCCGGCCACTATCCATCTGCATCCAAAACTCGGGCGGAGGATGCCAAAAGTTCCGTATCGTCAACAGGAACTCAACGCAACAGACGGCACATCAATCGGACGCCCGGTCTGAGAGTTATTGGCTTTTTCGTTCCAGGGGCCCGGTTGGATTTCGGTGTGATCCAACCCGACCGCACTCCGTCGGCATCCAAACCTCGAGCGGAGTAATCCAAAAGATCCATCTCACTTAGAGGAAATCAACGAAACAGACGGCCCGTCAATCGGACGTCTGGTCTGTTATTTATTGGCATTTCTGTCTCACACCCACCCTGGGAAACTTCCCAGGAGGTCACCCATCCTGATCACTACTCTAGGCCAAGCACGCTTAACTATGGAGTTTTAACCACGTAGGCTCCCGAAAAGGAAGGTGCACCTTGAGTATAGTATACCGAAACGACCGTCTCGATCCAAGGATCGTGTTGCCGCTGACGGCGAGTCGTTTGGAGGCCCATAGCCCAAGATACGGGCATTTGACCAAACCGCTCGGTAACGGGGGTTTCGGGCCCGGGCCGTCCCGGCCCGAGACCCCCCGGATGGCCCGAACCGGGTCGACCCGGCCCGGCCCGGCCCGACAAACTGGCCTGGTGCGCCGGTTCGGCGCAAGGCAGCACGCTGGAAACGGGGGGCCGCCTGCCCCCCCCCCCTTTGTGAAACCGGCCCCCCTCATAATGGGGGGCCAAAAAACTGCCCGGGGGAATTAAATTCCCCCGGTTTCCACCAACCCGGCCGGCCCGACCTAGCCGGCCGACTTCTTGTCAACAGGACCGGCAAGGGCCGGTCCTCTTCCGTCTTCCGGCACCGGCGGCCCGGCTGGCCGCCGGTCATCACGATCCGCCGCGGCCCGGAACCGGCCGCGGCCTTCGTCATCCGGCGCAGTGCGACGGCACCGCGCCCCTCCGCCGCGGCCCCGCTCCGGCCGCGGCGTCTTCGGTTTCCTTCGACGCGACGCGACGGCGTCGCGTTCATGATAATTCTTTCCACGGCGCGGCGCGATGGTGCCGCGCAATAATTTCCGTGTGATTCCCGCGTGGTGCGACGGCACCACGCTATCTCGTTTCATCCGCAAGAAACATTCAAGAACAAAGGAGGGGGGTTCGGCCGTGTTTGTGCGGTCCGGTCCCCCTCTCGTTAGACGATAACACTTAAACGTTCATCCTCAAGTTTGTCATGCTAGAACCAAGAACGGAAAATAATTAAATAAAGCAACAACAAACCCCTACCTCGGAATTGTCGTTTGTTGACGATCTCGGAAAAAGGGCGGATATCGATTCCTCGATTGTCGTGTTCGTCACACACTCCCAATTCTCACGCTCATGCGTCGGAAAGGAAGAAGGGTACTCGTCGTTGGAGTGAGCGTCGTCGTCGATGGCGACGTTCCCTGTGGTGATGCCTCCTCCCTTGACGCGAAGAAAGAAGAAGAGAAGACACGTCGTTGGTGCCTTCGCGTTCTTCGTCGGAGGGTCGGTGTTCATCACATTCTTCGTCGAAGTCTCGACGTTCTTCAACGATGGTGATGAAGTTCTTCAAAACTAAGAGCTTCCTCTCTCAAAATCCTCACGTAACCAAGCAACCTCATAAAATAATCTCTCCCATTATTTTATTAACACATGCCAAGCTTTTCAAATTCCAAAATTCAAATAACTTAATTAATTAAGAAGTTGAATTCATTAATTTAAAAGTGTTGGCATGTAATTAAGAGGGGGAGAAGTTCAAGAGTTAAAGGGAGATTAAATGGGGGGGTTTAGAGTGGTTAGGAAAGTTAAGGGATTTGAAGAGGTGGGGAGGGGTTCGTGTGGGCCCCACCCTTTCAAATATCCACACATGGGAAGTTGGATGAATGTGGACCCACCACCAACTTCCCATGGGAGAAGTTAACAACTTAACATGAAATAAAATTGATTTAACAATTTTATTCACTTTTTTTTAATTAAACCCCAAAAATTAACTTCTTCTCCCGCACAAACGCAACTACGGTAAAGGTTCCCTTAAGCAATTACCGGTGTTGCGAGTTCATCGGTGCAATCGGATTTCAATTTCGAGGACCGGTTCAAAAGATAGAAATTCCCGCTCGCTCGTTCACTGAACGTACCCAAGCCAAAATTCAGAAATTAATTCCGGGCACACCGGGCCTTGGAATCAGGCGCCGTCAGAAACTACGTTCTTGTAAAATTCCAAAGAAAATTAAGAAAACATTTTCCTTGAAATTTCCGGGTCTTTACATATAACAACCACACTCAAAATTTTCTCATACATGATCCATTATAGGGGAACACATCTCAAGGTTCTAGTGGACTCAATACCAACAATGTTATCATGCACTATCCACTGGAGGGGGAACCATCCAAATAATATAGAGGTCTCTAACATAAACTGAGTCATTACGAATATACAAGAAAATAAATTTCTTTCAAAAGTGTCGGTCGGGCCATCACATCATCGGAGTTTCAAAACCATCTTTCCCAAAACATTTAAAATTCCTACCAGGAATTCATTCTATAAAATATGTGATTCCATATTTCAAAGCAGTCCAACATTCCCACTAATCCAATACATCAAAATATTTCAATAACCAATTTCCAAAACATCACAAGGTGAAAATCATAAATTTACATCATTTCACATAAAAATGCACTTTTCAAATATGCTAAAATATTCCTACTAAGCCTTTACATCACATTATAAACCAATATTCTCAAAAAAACATCCATCGGGCCTTTAACACTTTTAATCCAAACACATTTACAATTCCATTTCCAAACCATTTCAAAAATCAATATGAAATTCCACTTTCACAAGTATTCTACCAAACTGACCTATGTGTTTCAAATCAATACCATTTGAAAGGAAAATTAGATACATGAAAAAATATAGAACGTACAAAATGGACTTTACACCACTTGAAAAACCTAGGAAATCCATTTGGAGAACACAAAAAAAGGAGCACAAAAAAGATCCAACACTTCCCATGTGATAAGCCCCTTTCTAAATTCATACACACACCATGTCCATTTAAAAACAATATTCACATCACCTTTACAATATGAAAACACATATAAAGTGAACAATAAAGAAGATCATGTTCCACAAAACCCATTACTTTTTAAAAACAACCTTTTTACACACTCACGCATTCAATTCCCTTTGAGAACACATTTCACACTATTCACACACGACATAAAAAACATTTATAAAACCAAAAAAAAATTCATACATGAATCATAGTCAATTACATTTATAAAACCATATTCCATTACATACTGACTTCAAATAACATTGAAAACAAATTTTTGAAAAGAAGCATCAGTTTATTTTAATTCAACACAATGATCACTACATAAGAATCACACTATAAAATCCAAAAAAACTCACACACAATGTCCAACTCACAATCCAACCACATTATCAAAATATAACCAAAGTAAAACCCCACCCAAAGAACCAAAATTAACTTTAAAAACTCAATTTTCATTTTATTAAACTCCTTGATAGAATTTAACTAATGGCATAATTAATGAAACCCCTTGGAAACCATTTCACACCCATTTTCCAGCATGAAAACAGCACAAAAAATTATAGTAACACATCACAAGATTAGAAAAAACATTTTGAAACCATTATGGAATGATCAAGAAAAAAATGGAATATTATAAAATTGAAATTGATGGAAAACCCTACCTCAATGATGTGAGAATTCAACCAAACCTTAGGATAAGGAAGACTCGATCCCAAGAGGAAATCTCAACACCCTAATATCAATGAAATTAATCCGCGCATGAACCCTTTTCTATAAGGTTCTTCCAAGATAGAACCCTAACCACAAAAACTTGTAATATAATAGAGAATGAATAGGAGAAGAGTAAATTTACCAAAATAGAAAAAAACTCACCTAGTAATCTTTCGAGAGCTTTAATGGAGGAAGGATAGCAAAGGGGAAGGTTCTTGGAGAGCCCCTTGGTATTAATAGGTTGAACAAGGGATGATAAACCCATAAATTGTTAAAATAATAGAGGGGAAGTATTAAAATTTCACACTTTTATTGATCTAGGAAACTCACATGGTATGGTCACATGGTTTTCCAAACCATGCATCATCCATGTGTATACTACTGGAGGATAGGGCACCCTGCATGGGATGGATGTGTAGTTTCTCAAATTGTGTGCCAACCATACAAAATTACACAAGCCAAGGTAAAAGTGTATCATGATTACCCTGAATGGATAGTCATACCATGTTCCAAATGTGTGTTCTCCACTCTCAAATGTGGAAATCTACCACACGATTTTCTAAGTTAGGGAACACAGTTTCCTCTAACCATTCCAAAATCATGCACCGCCTTCTTCCAAGCCCAAAATTTTCATTTAAAAAAAACTAAAAACATAAAACCAGTAAGTCAACCATAACCTCAACCAAAATATCCAAAGAAATGAAAATAATTTAATAAATAATTATCATGTTTAGGGTGAGACATTTTTTGTGGTCAAATAGGCATTTTTTATTTTTTTACTACTCTAGATATGTTTATGGTGTCTATTTTTATTTGTTTTGAACTATTTTTATTTGACAGAGAAAACTAAAATAGATAGATTCATGTCACTATCTATGGTGATCATTATATTAGGACATATAGGGATTCCATAAAATTTTAGAAAATCAATTATGTTTTTGAATGCCAAATTCAAAGTGGAAAAATTCTGACAGGATATATAACATCATTATATAGAAATGGGAAGTTATTATTGTGCTAACTCAATATGAGACATATGTAAAATTAGTGTAAAAACAGACATTCATTCAATATGACTATTGGAGGAGAAATAAATTCCAAATTTATAAAATATAATACTTTTTTAAGAAATAGATTAAAATATATAGTGATTTGAGAGACCTATATGATGATTTTAGAACATATTTTAATGAAAAACAGTGTTGAAAAAATCTTAGAAAACAATACCTACCCAAAAAATATTTTTTATATTTTAGTATATGAATTTAATTTCCATGATTAAAACCCTATAAAATTGTAACAAAATTATAGAATATTTTTGTTGTTTATAAGTAACATTGGGAAATTTAGATAAGTCCCACTTATTCTAAAATCCTTATCAATGATTTATAAATATCTAAATACAGCAATATTTCATTATAAGGATGATGTAAAATCATTCAATATAAAAAATTATATGATTAAAAATGACTACACCTAGTAAGATAAGTTTGACCATAGATACTCTGCATCTTATTCATTGATAAAAAATAGGGGAAGCTCATCTACTATGAATCCTAGTGGATTAAAATTATTAAATCCAGATTGATGTTAAAAACAATTCAACCTATATGTGATTGGTTAAAGATGATTTATCTTCTTATAAACACAAATATCACTTGCAGTGGGATTTTCCAAATGTTTGGAAATAAAATATGAATGGTATATGAAAAACTAAGGATGTCAAGGATTTATATTAACTTATTTATTTTATAGTCAACCACTCTTATGGATGGACACTTTATTCATGATATCCATTACACTTGTGTCAGTATAAAGATTATACTTCAATCCTTAATTAGTTTTATGGAAGTTTAATTATAATGGAAAATTACTATCCATATCACATGTGAGGTATTGAACAAATCCATTTAAGGATGCATGATAGAAAAATAAATTTCCAAATACATAAGAGATATATAATTGAAATGGATAAGAAACATATATATTATGGAGTCTTGTAAATTCATGGTTATAATGTAAACATTGGTGATAGATTCATTCTAGTAATCCATGGAAATTTACATTGAAAAAAAGGTAATCAATGATGAATTTTATGTTATTTAAATTATGTGGTTGTTATATGTGGAGTATAAATATTAGATTGAAGTAATCAGGACACTTATTGAATGTGGTATATGAGTCTTTGACATAATAGAGAGAATGATTTTCTTATCATAGTAAATAAAATGGTTTTCAAAGGTTCTATGTTTGGGAAACATGACATCTATGATAATTGAGTGATGGTTAAGTTGACTACAGTTTTTCTTCATTGAAATAAATCAACCAATGGAAAAAATATGACTATATATATCCCCATATTTTGTGACCATCGATAAATGATTCATTATTAGGTAATCAATATTTTAAAAAATTTATTAATCACTCCTCATTGTAATTTTGGGTGTGTTTCATGAAGAATAAAGATAAATTGTATGATTTTTTCCTTAAATAAAAGAATATAATTGAAAATTGAATGAGAAAAAATAACAAGTGATTGAGGTTATAAAATGGAGAAGAATACACTTAAAATCTATTTAAGAAGGGTTTTTATGATAAAGGTAATATGAGTTACTTTATAGCTCTTATAATGAAACAATATAATGGTGCATAATAAAAGGTGAATCATATTCTCATTTAAAAGGTATAGTGTATTTTATCTTAGTGAGGTTTTAAAAAATCATTTTGCGAAGAATCATTACTACATATATCATGAGTTGTGAACTTATTACCTAATTTAATGATTTATGGTGAAATTATAATAAAACATTCATATTATGATCATGATTCTTATTATCACATAAAAAATTCATTGATAATAATTATTATTTCATGTCACTGACAAAAAATTTATCTTAAAGTGTATAAAGTTGTATTTTTATGGATTTCATGATGTTTTTTGTGATTTCTGACAATGGGATCGAGAAAACAAATAGTATTGTTTAGATTAGTTGTTTCACATTTTAGGAATCTATAAAAGTGAAATCAAATTATTGAAAAAAGGAGATATAAGGATGAGATAGAGATGAAATTAAAGGGAAAAAAATATCACCAAAACTGATTATATTTCACTAGAGATGGAGTGGTTTATTTTTATTAATGTCACAATAGAAGAATCAGTTTCCTTACAGTAATTTGAGTATCACCATTAGTATATCATGATAGAAAATATAGATACCTATTGAGTATGATGACATGGTTTTTCATTATCTTTTGTAATATAAGATAATAATCCATAGAATTATCAATAAGTTTTAGATATTAATGAGATAGACTCATTGAAGTTTGTTATGAAAGAATAAATCATTATAGTGTATTAATTTCAGACATGGGAACTTATCCCTCCTTCAATGAAAAAATATGAAGTTGGTTGAATGTGAGTGTTTATAAAAAATGATGATGATACTAGTAATATTATTATCATGTACATGGATAGAATTTTTCTAAGGGTTATACACAAAACGGATGGATACCCAATAGTGAGGGTTTTTCTGCATCTACTGGGATTTTATTCTCTTTTGTTTTATATTTTTGATCTAGAGTTATATAATCATGTTGTCAATATTTTATTTATTTATGGATCATTATAGGAAGAGATATACATGGAAAAACATGATGTGTTTCATTTAACATGAAAATATAATTGGTTTTTTCATGTTTAAAAAATAATTTTATGGAATAAATTAGTAACTGAGACTACAATAAAACATGGTTGAATTTTTTATATTTAATAAAAAATATATTGGAATTGAGTTTGATAATTTTTTCACATAAAATTAATAGTGGAGGTACATTTCTATACATGATTCTATATATTTTATGGATATTAATTTCAAAAAAAAGTAATGTGGATATTCATATATTGAAATCTCATCTAGAATTATAATTTAAGATGATGGATATTAAAGAGGCCAAAAAAACATGGATAGAAATCAAATGAGATAAAGCTTGTATTATATTATCTTCATCAATAAGTAACAATTGAAAAAATTACTCATGAATTTTGACATTGAGAAAAATTAAAATCCATTAAGTAACCCATTAGCACCACATTTCAAACATAATGTATCATTATATTTATAGATAGAGGAAGATAAAAAACAGATGGATCATGAAATATTAAAATTAAATTAGGACCCTTGATGTATTATATTGTATGCACAGGATTGGGTAATTGAAATGTGGTGTGCATGGTATGTTTTTACAAGAATTGACCTTGTAAAGGTCAATGTAAATTAGTCAACTGGACTATACAGTATATCAAAAGTACAATAGATATTGGTTTATTTATTATGAAAGATACAAATATTAGAAGATGTTTTTTATATATGTTAATACTAATTAAATAATAGTGTTTTAAAAATTATGATACACTACTAGTAATATTTCTAATATGGCAGGATAACATGTAAACAAGAGATATACCCCTAAATCAATGGTGTATTTTTCAACTATAAATTAATACTATATGATTCTAAAATAATATTTATAAGAATATATCTAGTTAAATATAATGATAATAAAAATTTTCCTCACCATTTAGAATTTCGATATTTTTTATATTACCCAAATTATTATTTTCTTTTAAAAAAAATATTTTCATCAAAATTAGAATATTTATATTGATGTTTAGTTACATTTCATCCATGATATTTTAATTTAATGGGGTATATCCCTTTACAACTTTAAAAAACATTCATCCTAGTAAATATGTGGAATAAGGTGGTTATGTGGATCGTTTTCCAACACTGATTGAACATAATCAATAGCTATTGTACATGATATTTTTTGGGGAATATTTATTCCAATAGATTCAAAAATATTAGAATTACCACTTGGAGGAATATAGCATCAAATAAGAGATTGTTTAACGATGATGAAACACATATCGCTGACCCAAATGGTGGATTACTACCAATGATATTACAACCTGAGCTAGTGTCACCCGATGAAAAACATGCATCTAATTGGTTTATTGTTCTTATATTTTATTAAAAATGATGTGTTCCAATTATAATAAGATATTGTTGGAGATTTATATTTTTATGTGTAACATGTATTCCCATGTGCCACACACCGGTGCCTGATGTCAGTGAGTCACAAGACATCGAGAGTGCCTCCCTGTATGCTGGAAGCTAACAACTAGTAGTGAGGGTCAATTATCTATCATGGGGAGACAATGAACTCTTTGTAAGAGTAAAAAAATATTTGAAAATGAATAAAAATATCAATTGAATAACTAAATGATATTTTAATACTAAAAATACCATCATAACAAGATAACCAAAATAAAAAATACAATATGAAAACTAAATAGTAGATTTTCCATGATAAAATACATTCCCAGTGTCAAAATGAAAACAAAAAAGTAAAGACACTAACAACTCCCAAGTAAGTCCCAAACCACGTCGAGTTCCCTCACCTATGCTCCATCCCCAAATATGTCAACTAATAAAGGGATGTTCTCTTTATCCTTCCTTGTAACCATGAAATCTATTTTGTCGCCAATCAGGAATCCCAAGTAGGGTGTGAGTACAACTTAGTAGGACACCACCAATGTGTTATAAAACAATATCTAGTCAAATAATAGTGTAAGCAGTTGCATAAAGAAAAAACACAATTCATAAATAAACAGTTATCAAATTATCAAAAATTCTTTATTTAACCACATAAATGCCTTGGTTCCCATGTACAGCTATATCTCAATACATTCTTCAGCATGGGAAGGAGATTTTAATATTCCTAAATGATTTCATATCTCATAATTCCATTATTACTATTCATTCCTTCATACAAATGAATGACCATTTTCCCATTCATAACTTCACTATTTAATGACCATCTTCATCCACATTAATTCAAAGTCTAATGCCCATGTTACCAATCTTACCTCACACAATTGAATGAATCTGTTCACATTACTTAATTCACACATGAATTTCCATGTTATAATTCATACCTCACACAATTTAATGACCATATGTTACCATTCTTTAATTCACACTTGAATGCCCATGTTACCGTTCATCAACACATAATTGATTCAACAATTGATTATCCACATCAAATTTGTAACTAATTCAACAATTATTCAATCATACCAATCACATTAATTAATTCACTGATAAATTAATCATCTCAATCTCATAACTTATTCAATAATTATTCATCACATAATTCCCCTTAATTAATTCCCCAAATAATTAAGCACAAAAATCCATGTAATTAACTAAACAATTAATTTATCACTAATCAATAATTAATTCAACTATTATTTATCTTAATTCACAATATCTATATATCATAATCAACTCATCAAATAGATATCTCAAATCAAGTATCTCAATATCACATAATTAATTTATCAAGTAATCATTCAGTTTCCAATTTCAATATTTCATAATAAATTCAACAATTAATTTTCTCAAGTCAGTTATCTCAATATATCATAATTAATTTCACAATCACTATCCTCGAATTTATAATCTCAAATATCCCCAATTTCACTTCTCCATTAATAAATTAATTCACCAAATTAATTAATTCAATCAAGAACACACTTGATAAACATAAAATATAAATTCTACAGTTACATTCAAATAATTGAAATCAGGACCAAGGGACTCGAATTATAGACCACCTACCTTGATTCATTGATGAGTGATCGACCAACATATATTCCCAATTTAAACTGAATAATGACATAGAGAGAGACCCAAATCTTTATCCTCAAATTAAAATCCAACGAATAAAGATCCCTTAAATATTTATCAAGAACTAAAATAAAAGATCTATATCCAACAAAATAGGTAAGAAAATCCCTAAAATAAATGGGAAAATAATCAGAGAGATATGGGAAATTAATTGGGAAGAAACCACATACCTAAAGAGGTACAGATCTGCAAAACATGCTTCAAATCACTAATAATGGTGGTCAGATGGCCTTGGAATCGCTCCAGGAGGTTCTGGAATAAAGATAAATCAATTATGGGTTGATCTAGGGAAATTGGGGGTATTATATAGTGCTTTTATAAATATTTCAATAATTTTCGGAGGAGTAAAATCCCATACACATGGTTTTCTTCTTGGGGAACACAATTTCCCATAACAGTGCAGTCTAACTGTGCACCTCTTATAAGGGGTGTGTGGTTTCTACTTTTAAGATGAATGGTTTGAAAAACCATGCATTGTTAATGAAAAAATCCTTTCTATAGGGTTTCACTATTTTATAGGATATGATGCATGGTTAGGGAAAATCGTGTGCCAACCATGCACTTCCCTCTTTCCTTAAAAAAAATTCAGTTTTCACCCAAACAAACCCCAAGGTAAACAAAAATGAAAAGTACTAAAAATTAGCCAAAAGTTTACCTAAAAAACTCTGATCCATCTCCATAAAAGGTTGGGATCTTACAATCTACCCACATTAAAATATCTCATCCTTCAGATCTACTTCCTATCATCTCTAAAATTTCGAGTCAAAAAGATTGGGATATTGAGCCCACATATCTGCTTCTTTATCCTATCTTTCATATAGAAAATGGACATGTTTCCACAATGCATGAACTATCTATATGGCCATTCCCCCAAAAAACTTTTTCACTTTGATCTGACACATGTATTGGATGCTCCTTAGAGGATGTATCTATATCAATCTCAACATCATTCACATCTATCACATGAGAAGGTTTGGTGTGACATCGCCGAAGTTGTAAAACATTGAAAACACCATTCAGATAACTATATCATTGTGGAAGATCCAATCAGTATGCCACTAGCCCGAATATCTTCAAAACCACAAATGGTCCAAGGTATTGAAGTTCCAACATTCCATGTCTACATATCATATGGTGACCCAACCTATGCAAGACTCGATAGAATACACAATCACCCTCTATATACTCTAAGAGTCTTCGATGCCTTTCAGCATAAATCTTCTATCTACATTGTGATGTATCCATTCACATCCAAATCAACTGTACCTGCTCAGATCTTTCCAACACAAAACTCGGTCCCAATAGTTCAGAATCACTTGCCTCCATCCATTATAGAGGTGGTCTTCTTGGTTTACCATGAAGATCCCCATATGGTTCCTTCTATATAGTTTCTTAATAACTATTGTTATAGGAAAACTCCACCAAAGATAGGTAGTCTACCAATCACCACTAAAGTTATGTACACATTCTTGTAACATATACTCAAGAACCTGTATAGTACACCCTGACTTCCTATCTATCTGTGGGTAGAATTATGTACTCAAAAAAACCTATATACAAGATTCTTTTGTAAGACATTCTAGAAGCGATATTTAAATCACAACTCATAGTATGAATCAATAGTCGGTCACCATGTGTAGATGGAATATGACATGAACATACTCTTCTCTAAGTATCTCTACTAAGAAAATCTCCCATATATGCAATAAATGTGATACCTTCGTCAGTATGTCCGCAATAACCAAAATAGCATCATTCTTCCTAGGTATCCCCATGAGGCCCACTAAAAATTCCATGGTAACATTGTCCCACTTCCATTTTGGAATGGAAAATAGCTTCAGTAAACCACAAAGATATTTATGCTTATCCTTCACCTACTGAGAGGTGTATCATTGTGTCATGAACCCTACTATCTCTTTCTTCATGCCTCACCACCAAAACTATTGACGTAGTTCATGATACATTTTGTTCACACTTGGATGTATCACCCACATTGAAGCATGAAACTCCCACATTATCTCTTGATTAAATCTCATCCGTACAACAACTCTATTCCTAACAAAGATGATCTAATCCTCATCTATGCTCCTATAGGAAGGTGACTCCCCATCATTAAGTATTTCCGTCAATGTCAAGCACTATATATTCTCATATTGTTTGTCTGTGATCCATCTCAAAAGTTTAGACTCTGATGAAAATAATACCACAATCATCTACTCATAATTCTCCTGAACCACTAAATACATCTCATCTAGTAGAGTCACCATATTCCACTTAGCACTAGAATCATGAACCGAATGAGTCTGATTTTTCTTACTCAAAGAACCAACAACATTTTTCCCCTTTCTGATTGGATATTCTAACTCAAAATCAAATGAATTCATATACTCAACCCACCTCCACTGTTGAATATTCAAATCACATTGCAAAAAGTATTACTTTAAAATATTTTAATCAGTATACATAGTAAACTTTTTGACCAATAGATATTGGTGGCAACACTTCAAATCATAATTAATTATTTAAAAATTTAGGTGGTATGTTGGATAATTCTATTCATGTGGCATCAACTTCTAAGACTCATATAGATCAACCCAATCTCCCTGCATCAACACTCCTCCAGGTCTTATTCCAGAAGCATTAAAATACATCTTATACTCCTCACATAGATCGTGCAGTATCAATATCAATTCCAATTTCAAGAACTTCTTCAACTATTGGAAATAATTATTTCATGCTTACATCTAATCAATACTTACCCGTCTTGGTGATTCCTGAATGCAGCACTTCCAAATAAGAAAAGTCGGGAATTAATCTGTAGTAATATCCATCCTACCCCATAAATATATGGATATCAAAAATGTTCATCAGATACTCAAATTAAACCACATCTTGAACCTTCACTGGGTCAACTGACATACCTTCCTCCAAGATGATGTTACACATGAAGTTTACCCAATCATCCCATAACTAATAATTAGATAGATTTTCATATAGAAAATTATCTCTCTATGTGTATGTAGGAAGATGCCAAGGTGTTGGTCGTGATCATTATGAGTCATGGAGTACACAAAGATGTCATCCAAAAACACAATAACTAGTTGATTCAGGTACAAATTTATAATTCTATTCATCATTTTGATTAATACAATTGGTGCATTCGTCAGCCCAAATGGAATTACAAATAACTGAAATAGTCCATAACTACTTCTATAATTATTTCTTGGTATATTAGAAATCCAAAATCTAAGATGATGATACCCTAATCTAAATTCAATCATTGAGAAAAAGATATCTCCCCTCAATAGGTCAAATAGATCATCAATTCATGGAATATGATATCAGTTCTTCATATTCATCCAATTCAACGTCTGGTGATCAACAAAAATATGTAGATTCTTAACATCCCTCTTTGAAAACAACAATAGTGAACACAAAGGTGACGTATATGTATGGATAAATACATAATCCTACAAATCCTATAGTTGAGTCCTAAGCTCTTGAAGCTCTGTATGTTCCATTTTGTATGAAAAAATTGAAACTAGCTTAGCCCATGGCATGAGCTTAATAGTAAAATCTACATCTTTCTCATGTGGCAGAACAAAGAAGTGTTCAGGAAAAACATCATGAAACCTATCGACTATGGGTTGAAAGATATCTCTATTTAGACCTCAATTATATATAAATATACTAGAAACATGGGTTGTGATCTATCCCAGTTCCTGAGTAATTGGCCCTGAACGGACAACCTAGATATCCCACTCTCCATGGTGAATATACATTTCACCCTTAGGATATGTAAAAGACAATTTTTGCTAGTAAAAATATATGTGGGCTTGACATGATTCTAACTAGTCCATATCTATAATTTGGTCGAAGATTTACATGTGAAGAATATAGAGATCCCATAGAAAACGATACTCCCAAACCTTGAGAGAACATCCCATTCATAAGAAGATGTCTATAGATTGTACTCCATGTTGTTTGTATATTTCTAACACGCCTCTCACAAACACCAGAACCATTCTCAAACCATTCACAAGTTTTGAAAAAAAAAGGAATGAGACACACCTATATAAAACAAGGCACTAGATAATATAGAATATATTTTAATATTACCTCTCATAGTATATAGTCCAGAAATTATATCCATAAGTGTATCTTGCACTACATGCTACTATCATTTCCCTCTTCCCTATGATGAATTCGACTCCCCTGAGTTTCACCACTCTACTGATATGGTCACTCTTATCCCAATGTTCCATGACCATTGCCTCTACTTCTATATCCAATAGAACTCTAGCTTGAAACCTAATATGGAATATGTGATTCACATTCTACACTATTATTCTACCTAGTTGCACAGTCACTAACCCTATATCGTTAGGACCTCTATAACTTTGGTTGATATCACATCATTCCAAAGGACTGGAACTCTTCTAGGGGTCTAGGGAACTTTCTCCTTAAGTGACCCGACCTACAACATTAATCATAGATCACATGGTAATGGTCATGTGTAACTAACCCTTCCCCCTTGTTACTCCTCTTGATGTCACCCTGATTAACATTCTCATAGCATCACTTCATTCTCATGGAAGTGATACCTCATTATTGTATAGAAGAAACCACAAGTCATTCACTAAAAGTCTCTCTTGGGATCCCCTCTTCTACTATATCCTAATCCACCACCTCAACAAACTTCATTAACCAAAAAAGGTTAACCTAGGACATAATTTCCCATTTTATTCTATCTTGGAAAAATATTATTGTAGTTGTCTCATACCTTGAAAACAATGGAGAAAAGTGATTCAAATCTATGATGTGTCCATCATAATCCATCACGAACATACTACCCTGATTCAGCCTCATGAATATAGATCCTTTCTCCTATATCAACTTCTCTATAAATAATTTCTCCCATTACTTATATAAGATGTATTTCCTTAACATACTATCATCATTTCTAGTCTGAACCATAATGTCCCACCAGTGCTTTGTTGATCCTTATAGCATATAAGTTTCTAAATTTACCCTCCTCTTATTATGAGTCTCTAAATGATCAAGTACACTCCCGATGGACTCAATCCATAAATAAGTTCCTTCAGGTCCACCCTCTCCATTAATATTTAGAGGGAGTTGTAGTTGAAACTATTATTTGTGGTCAGACATACTCCTCACAACCCTACCTAGGTTTCTTTACATGAATTTCTTAGAGATAACATTGTTACTTCATTCTCCCCCACACCTAGGTCTTAGTTAACAAGGGTTAACTCATTCTCATTATTCTTGTTTCTCATTTAGATATCCATTTAATATCATATATAATTATTTCAAAATATTTCTCAATTTCATGTTAGGTTCCATTTTTAGTTTAATTTCACATGAATGAAATTTTTTCAAGTTCAACAGCATACCCATAACGTGTTCTCCCATGTTTTCCTAATGTGATTAATTCCATAAGATTATCCTAAGTTCTTAAAATGATGCGTGAATACTCATATCTAATACCATACTGATCCATGAGTTAATTATCATCTAATCTCATAAAGAAATCACATCACACCATAAGTATGTCACCCAAGGTGAAATAATATTCAAATGTAATAGTAAATAGTAACAAAAAAATCCAACCGTGTGTACTTTGGTTCTCCCCCATACCTGGGTAAGATAATCCCATGCACGAGCTCATAAAAAATACTTGATTCTTCCTAACCTCTTGTCTAACTTTCCCAAGAAGTAAGATAATAGAAAAATAAAATAAAAGTATACTCTAGTACACCTTTGTAACATCCCAATCTAGTTTCCACCCATCAGTGCCCTGAGAAGGTCGGTTACATGACCTCAAGTGCACCTCCTCATATGGTAGAGGTTTTCGACTAGTAGCGAGGGTATAAAATCAGTCATGGGGAGACTATACACTCTTTGTCAAAGTAAAACATATGTGAAAAATAAATAAACAATAACAAATAAATGAAAAAATGATATCATAACCCAATCAATACCTGCATAAAAAGATAAAAAAATAGAAATGAAATATCAAAACTAAATAGTATATATTCCATGCCGAAATACTTGTCCAGTTTTAAAATGAAAATTTTAAAGTATAGAAACTGACTACTCCGAAGCGAGTCCCAATCCACATTTGGTTTTCTCATTTATGATTTGTACCCAAATTATTTATCTATCTTAGTTCATTTTCCATTATCCTACCCTACATCCATGAAATCTATTTGGGTACCAATCAGGTTTCCTGAGTAGGGTTTGAGTTCAATATAGTAGGCCACCATCAACGACATCTAAAACAATATCCAGTGAAATAATAGTATATGTTGTTTTATAAAAATTAAAAAAAATACATAAATAATTAGTTATACCATTATCAACTATTAGTTATTCAACCACATGAACCCCTAGCTTACCATAGACACTTGTATCTCAAAACCTTCTTCATCCCATACTATAGTCTAAACTCTTCCTAGGGGACATCATGTCTCACAATGCCAATGATACCATTACTTAATTCACACAATTTAATGGTCATGTTCCCATTCATAATTTCACAATTGAATGACCATGTTCCCATTCTTTAATTCACAATTACATTCCCATATTACCATTCATACCTCACACAGTTGAATGACCATGTTCTAATTCCATAATTCATACTTTAATCCCAATTTTGTCATTCATACCTCACACAATATAATGAACATGTTCTAATTCCTTAAATCATGAATACCCATGTTATAATTCATCAACACATAATCATTACATAAATTAATTATCCACATCAATTATGTAACTAATTCATCAATTATTTAATCATATTGATCCCATTAATTAATTCAAAAAATAATTAATCATCTCAATATCATTACTAATTCAATAATTAGTTATCACCTAATTTCCCTTAATTAGTTCCCAAATTAGTTAAGCGCATAAATCCCTTTAATTAAATCAATAATTAATCAATTAATAACCTATAATTAATTCAACGATTAATTATATCAATTAAAAATCTCAATATCTCATAATTAATTCATCAATTAATTATCTCAAATCAACAATCTCAATATCTCATAACTAATTAATCAATTAGTCATTAAATCCCTAATATAAATATTTAAAAATTAATTCAAAAATTAATTATCTCAATTCATATATCTTAATATCTAATAATTAATTTCAAAAATAATTATCTCAAATCTATAATCTCAAATATCCCCAATTTTACATATCCCTTAATTAATTAATTCATGATTTTAATTAATTCAGTCAATAAGTAAATTTATAAAGATAAAATAGAAAATCTACAATTACATACACATAATTGAAAACAATACTGTGTAATTTGAATTATAGGCCACATACCTCGATCTATGGATGGGTGATTGACTAATGGAAATCATCAATTTTGGTAGAATAAGGATGTAGAATGAGATATGAATCTTAATACCTAAATCATGATCAGAAAAATCAATATCCCTTAAATCAAGATCTATATTCACAATCCTAGATCTATATCAAACCAAAATAATGAATAAAAATCATAAATGGATGGGATAAGAATAGTAGAGATATGATAAATCAATCAGGATAAAACCACACAGCCGAGGAGCTTCAGATCTACCGATTGGGCTTCGAATGAACACGAATAGGGGTCGAACAGCCTTGGAAACCCTTCGAGTGGCTCTGGGTTAGAGATAAATAAATTATGGGTTGACCTAGTTTGTTTGTGGTATTATAGGGGAGTTTTTAAAATAATTTAATTATTTCCAAGGTTGAAAAATCCCGTATTCACAATTTTTTGCTCGGGGTGCACATTTTCCCCTAAGGAAGCACCCTGACCATGAGCCTCTTCTAGGGGGTGCATGGTTTCTACTTGTAGGATGCACAGTTTGAAAAACCATGTGCCAGTCATGAAAATTCCTCTATCTAAGGATGCATTGTTTGCTGTTCTAGGGTTCACTATTTAGAAAAGTAGTGTTCAAACTATGCACTTCCCTCTTTCCTTCAAAATTCATCAGTTTTCACCCAAGGTCACCCCAAGGTAAAACCCAAACAAAAAGTTCTATAAACTATTCAAAAGAGTACATGAAAACAAGCCCATGAAAACCACATAAAAGGTCAAGATCTTACATTATTATATTCTCCTATTGTATCCCAATTTGAATTGAGATGTTTATTCCTTTCTTATTGATGTAGGTCATCATAACAAACCAAATAAATTCTCTATTTTTATTCGTCTTCTGTTCATTATTTTCATTGAGATAAAATAACCCAATATATTAATATTGTTGATGTTTACATATATATTCTATCAAAAATAATTCGTGGATCCTACTATACCTATGGTGATTTTCATGCATGTAATGCATGATCACTTCCCATGGAATGAAAGATTCATGTTCAATATTCATATATGATTCTTCCCTTGAATATATTAATTCATGATGCCTAAAACCTAATTTAATGACATTTTTATAGTCACAGAATCAATAGATGGAAACAATCCACATCCCTGTGGTGTATTACACTACCTTCAGTTTCATTCTCATCCCTATCACCAATTCTGCTTCAAATCTTGTCGATCGATGATATTTTGTTATGTTATTCCAACTAGAGGTAATAAATATGACTATGACTAGAAAATAAAACACTTCAAAGAATTCATCCTCAATTTGTATTACTATTTCTATAATAGTGGAGTCTTTTATTGGTGTAATCACATCTTATCAAGACCATTTACTTCTAATGTTGTGCAATAATATCATTCTATAATGGAATACCTTTCCCATGGATCAATATCTAAATTGAACATGTCATAAAATTTCACAACGCTCAATGTGGTTACCATATTTGAACAAATTTAGATGATTTTTTAATCTAACATTATGGATTTTAGTAATGATATTAATAGTAAACTCATGAAATTCCCAGCCTCATGCCCTCTTACATCACCAATAATGATTCCCATAACACTTCCATATTCCCTCTTCAATTATCAATGATTCTTCAATTTCCCATATTTCAGGATTTTCATAATTTCATAATCATTATTATTATTGTTATTAATTTTACAAATTATATATATATGTGAAATATATATATATATATATATATATTAATACTTAAAAAAAACATAGTAGTAGTGACAGATAATGTAAACTCACACCGATGGGAGGATGGAAAAACACAATTATCTCGATAATATCCCACCAAGAGACACTTTTTGTTCTTTACTAATGTTTTCATATTCACATATGAGAGAGGAAGTAAAAAATGGAAATTTATATAAGAATAGGTTGTCTTTATAAAAACTATGGATTCATTGGGAGTTATATTTATATTCATTCATATATTAAAACTTCACCTTGAATGAAAATCTAATATGATTATGACTTTTTAAAATATATATTAAGTAAAACTCTTTGGGAAAAACACTAATAAATGTAAAAAATATTACATGATTCATATTTATCCTTGATAAAGAAATATATTTAAGATGGTCTACCCTAGTATAAATCACATGCATTTTCAAAATTAATATTGGTGACACATATATAAAAATTCAATGTTTTAAAATAATGGAATCTTGAATAAATATACATCACTATTTTTTATAGATCATGGGTACATTAAAACTTTAGAGATATATTCCATGTATAATTTCCTATAATATAGGAATCATTTATTTATTTGATACATTCGATATTTTCATCATCTAATATAGTGGGATTTGTGATAGAAGGTCCCAACCTTCATGAACCATCATTCTGTGGGTTATAAACTTGATCACCAAACATCATGAGTCTATTGGTATAAAATTATTGCATTACCATCACACAACATAGTTTTTCCCATAGTGGTCACTTATCATACTAAGGATTTCCCCCATAGTTTATCAAAATATTTTTCCAATGTTCATTTTCATCAATCACACACACCTTGCGAACCGACTCAGGAGGTCACCCATCCTTACCACTACTATAATCCAAGCATTCATAACTATGGATTTATAATCAGATAGGATTAGGAAAATAATGGTTCACCTATTTGAAATGTTTACTTTCATTTATTATTTTAAGTATCACTTTTACATTGGTTTTACACTCTACACCACATTAAATCACAATGTTCTAGTTTTGGACCCCACACAACTTACTCAAGATGTATGACTACACCTCCGACAGGGTATTATCTTTGATACCATTTTTATTTATTGGCAGTATCTAGTTAATTAACTATATTTTATGACCCCATAGTTCCCCTATAGAAAATTTTTTTCCATCTCATTACACCACAAGATATTAACCATCAGGATTTCTCATTAGACTATCAAATATTCCCATAGGTAATCAAATGTTCTTCTAGTGTGTTTTCTCCTCACTCACAAACACCTTGGAAGATATCCATTTATTTCATCCATCCTAACTAGTACTCTAGGAAAATCATTATTAACTATTAAGTTATAAACAGAAAGAACCTGAAAATAATGATGCACCTTATTGAAATGGATTCTAACATTTACTCTTTTCAGAATCAATTTTATATGGGTGTTACCCAAACACACTTGATTTCATTATACAGTTAATCTTTAAGTATTAACATACATAATCATTGGATTATTCATGATTTGATAAAATCTCCAAATGATTTTATATTTTATAATTAAAAGTAATTTTAATTGATCTCTAAGAAATTTGTCTATTAAAATATGTAAAGTTTTAACATATATGTGATCAAAAATATTTAAAGATTACCTAAATTTTTATATCCTACCAATTATACATTTTTCGTTTATATATTACAACCCAATGTCTCGTGTTCACTTTAAATAGTGAAATATTTTTTATTCGATTTAAATTTATTAATATGATACTAAGTCAAAATGAGCAAATATCTTTACTGTAAATGTGATATTTTGTCTAATAGAATTAAAAATATATAATACCGTACCCATGAAACTATGATATAGTGCATTGAGACTATGATTAATTTTATTAGTTTATCAATAGTAAAAAGAAACCTTTATTGGATCTAAAAACTGAAAAAACCTTTTGATAACATAGAGTTTAATTAAAAAAATATGGATTATTATTTTGGATTTATTTTCCACATGATGCTTATATAAAAAATAATTCCCTTAATCAACTATTCTTCATGAAAAATATTGCACAATTTTATCATACCATCATCTTTCATCTATAATTTTATAGTAAGACAATTTTTTATTATGAAAATTTCATTCGATGTCCCAATTATATCAATGGAAGAAACATACATTGTGATATTGAAAAAACTAGTACATGATTTATTAATCAAGAAACATTGAGAAATATGATCACATTATTATCCTTACATTATTTAATACATTATTTAATACATTATTAAATTATTGTACCACACATGAAAACATTTTTTAGTAATATATAATGATTTTTACAACTCAATGGTAAACTATTCAAGTGGATATGATCTATATAACTCGGGTATTTTAAATCCATTATGTATTTCCATATATATATATATATATCCAATGGGACATATAGATAACTAGTGACATCATCCAACAATAAAATTGCATGTTAATTTCTTATAGTTAATCAAATAAAAATATAAACATTATAGTATCCATGATAGGACAATAAGATTCATTATAATCTACCTACAAAAATTGAGAAAATAATAGTTTAACAATGAATTATTTATATCTCACAACATCATTTTTCCTCATTCTTATTTATGACAATCACAAATTATCATTAAATTGGTTTATCATCATTTGTTTTTTTATAGGACCACAAACCATGAATTCATGTAACGTATTTAATTCATCATAAATAATATGATTCCACTATGAATGTAAATACCAAAAAATCCAACTCCTGGATTCAGTGCTAAAACCATAAACATTACATTTTAGGATTTGATAATGATAAATGTTACCTAATTATTACTATACAAAATTGAAAATATAAAAAGGAAATACTTGTTTAATTACATTCTCGAGGACCTTTTTAGCTCAATATTTTTAGTTAATTAGGAACGAATCATAGGAAAATGAATTTATAAACAACTCTTTAATAAATATAAACATAATATACCACTATACCCAAATTTTCTTATTCCAAATTAACTATTTGACATCTCAACCAATTTTATTCATATATTATATCTTCCTAGAAACAATTCATTTATCATCATTCTTCATAACCTGGTGAATAAGAAATATAATATAGGTTTTCTAAAATTCTCATCATGGGTAAATATAAGAATTAATAATTGAATACCATCAGTATAGATACCATATAATTTTTTCACATTTTATTACATGATTTTAATCATAATTAAACATAAAATTACAAGCTCATGATTGTAATGTCAAGTGTCTTTGAGATTAGGTAAAAAATTGAAAACATGAAACCAAAACTAAACAACTTTTATATAAAACCAGAAATGAACCAAGAATTAATTTTCATGATAAAATTACTGATTTTATTAAAAACAATGTTGGATTAAATCCTATTATGGATAGAACATGAAACTGGGTAAGAACTTAGGAAATACCCTTGAGTCGGGTTTTCTTTCTGGGAAGATCTGAGAAGTGACGCTTATTAAAACATGTATTACACCAAAAAAATAAGGATTAATTGATCTATATAAATGATTTTTAAACATATTCATATAATATATAAGAATTAAATATAATTAATTAAGTGTTAAATTTGGTAAAGTGAGAGAAGAGGTAATATAAAGGAAATGTGGAGTTTCAAAAAGGATCACTGACCTTATGTCTGAAATGGTTCTTCACTTGATCTTAATGTCTTGAATAATAAAATTTTATTCATTAATTAATAATTAAAAATCTATTCCTACATTTCATTTATTTATTAAAATTTTATTATGTTCATTTATGGCCTTTTTAATGAGTTATAGCATTCAATTTCATCGTTCAGAAGTGTTTGTTTCCTTAGTTTTCATGATTGATTCTCTTGTATAAGAGTATGGAAGTTCATTTAAAATGGAAATATAAATCTAGAATTGAAGTTATAAGTTATTAATGAACATAAATAATACCAATTTTTCTTATATATAATTTTTTCAAATTCTATGAAGATGAAAAATTTAAAGATATAGGTTAATTTAGTAGTTTTTCGGACACAATGAACTCATTTTTTTATCATTTAGTATTATGTATATAAAATGGTTCCAAAACATAAAATTAGGTATAATTAATATAAAATAATATATTTCAGAAATTAAAACCATATTATAAGGAGGTAAAATAAAATTAAAATTTTTCATCCTTGAATGTGATAAATTGACACCTTAGGAACAACATTTTCATTTCTAAAATAAAAGGGAGAGGAAGAGGGGGTTTGATGATGGATTGTTATATTTGAATAATAAAATTTTATTACATATAAGGTAATATATTTTTCATAACATTTGGATGAGGGTATGTGAGGATAAAATAATAAAAATAAAAGAACTTGAAAAGAAATATAAAGAAAAGAAAGAATAATTTTCATCTTGAATTTATCCTCCTTGAGAACCTCCTTAGGGAAAGGGTTTTAGTATTTTGATGATACCAAGACCTCCAAAACATGGTGGATAGGTTTGGGAATATATTTTTTTAGATTTTGGTCATGTCTCAAAGATTTAGAGTTTTAAATAGAATAGGTGGTGAGGGGTGCTATTTATAAGGGTGGATAGGGTTGTTTTCTCATTATTTAATTAATAATTTTATTATTATTCTCAAGAAAATAAAGAGTGTAAATTCCTAAGACTGTATACAGTAATTAAATATTATTAGTTCAAAATAATGGTTCTTATATCATTAATTACTCATGGAGTAGTGTATTTAACTTATAATGTATATATACCGTAGATTACTATATTTTACTGTTCACAAAAAATTCATGTCTTTCAGAAAAAGACTAAAAATTCACCCTATACATTTTACAATGTGTATAATTGAAAAAATAACTCCATTTAATGAAAAAAAATCTAAATATGAGAAATTTTAATTTTAATTTAAATCATCATCTACCTGGTAAATAGATATTTTTAAATTATAACTACTTTTATAAAACATTGAATAATTAAATAATGTCTCATAAAATTATCCTTTAATCACAATACAACAAAAAATAAATTTATGAATACATTTTACAAAAATATATTTTCTTTTAAATTATTAACTTAATCAAAATATTATGAATAAATATTTATGACTTATTAGAATACCAAAACATAATTAATAATTTTTAAAATATTTATTTACTTATACTATGATATAATTATATCATTTTATCAGTTATAAGATGGCTAAATTTGATTTATAATTTCATTTTTGAGGTTAATATTCAATTTTCTAGTTTATTATTCATCATGTTGATATTACTATTCTGAAGGTCAAGTTATTATTTCATTGGTATAGGTTCTTTAACATCTTGAAATACCAATTATATCATTTATTCTTCATTTAAATTGTTTTTATTGTGTTATAAAAGTTATTTTATGTGGTTTATAGTATGTAACATATATATAAGAATAGAATTTTTAATTGATAAAAGTTTTTTTCATTATAATCAGTGAGTGTAATATGAGAATATGTTTATGATGAGATAGTTATAGTGCATGAGAAAAACATAAGGTAAATCATACCTATCAACACCTAGATCATCATACAAATCATTAACAAAGGTAAGAGTCATTTGAATCAAAAAATCATTAGCCATGTGACGTCAATATTGATTTTAAGATCATTAAAAACTCATATATTTTCACCAATAAGAAGTATAAAATACTTTTATTTAGACATAAAACGATTTTTCATATATTTTAAAATCATAATATACCCATAAAAACACTTTGGAAGAATTGTTAAAATATATAGGTTACATGGGACATAATTTCAAATATCACTCTTATAATCACTCTTTCAAATGGAATATCCATATAGTCAATGTCTAACCCATTACATTGGAGGGTTAGCAAAGACCCACCTATCATTGAATATAAAGTAACTGTAATGACCCAATCTATTATGAATAAAATTCCCATTTGGATTTAATTAAATGTCTTATGGATATATAAAACACATGCACTTATTTTTTTTTTTTGTTATATCCAATTGTATTTAAATGACCAATAAGTATAATTATCATTTATAATATATTTGTTGAACACTTATCACATGACAAGTATAAATATAGGGATTAGAAAATCTTTTTGGCACAAAAAATAAAGTGATGACCTTAAATAGTAGGATCATACCCTATAATGACCATTTGTTAGAGATTTTGAGAGAGATATCATTTCTAGGATTTTTCATATACCAATCTCAAGCTGAGATTCAACAACTTAAACATTTGAAGAACCACATACAAGAGAAGTTCAAGCTCTTTGAGATCAAGGCCCAAATCATGTTCATTGAACGGCCCCATGAAAGCCCCACCATCACGCACCTTACTCTTAGGGTGTATGTTGGTGTATTAAAAGGATATGTTACAAGACACTACAAATATGATTATGTACATTACTTTGTATAAAATAATGAATATATTTTCATCATATTATTATTACCTTGTAATTGATTTTTAAAGCACAAATAGTATAATTTGTTAATTAAGAAATCTATTTTGATGAAGTAATAGATTTTTGAAATAAATAATATTTTCAAAAAAATTATATTACTAAATAATATTTATTAAATAATATTTATTAAATATAAATTAAAAATAATATTTTATAAAGTCAAAATTTATTTTTATTAAGGTTTAAAAAATGTTATTATCAAAACCTGCCAATTTTTAATAAATGGCGATTTTATTTTTTAATGTGAATATTCATATACATATATTATTATATATATATATTATTAATATTATTTTCAGAATCCATATGTTGAAATTTTTCAATGGTAAATTTTTCATAATTTTCTGAGATTGTGAAATTTTCAGGTAAAAATTAAAATACCATATAAATGTACATTATGTTTTATGAAATAATAATGGCTCAATAGATATGTGATTAATACTATAAGATTTATAATTGTTCAAATATATGTTTTACCTTTAAAATAATGTTATTTTAATTTTATTTGATTTATTTTATAAAGCCTTAGTGAATCCACCAAGACTTATAATATATTTTATGATATTAAAATCATTTCTTTGAAAGTGTGATTCTCCTACACATAATAAGGAGAAATATTTTATTATATTCATAGCATGGGATTATAAAATAATTTATAACACTTTCCTTTTCTAGAAAACATCGAAAAACCCCATGGGATAGTTTGTGGTTTTGAATATTTTATTATGTAGTGTCCAAAACAAAAATAAATAAATAAATCCCCCTCTTTTCCTATATAAACTCACCCAAACATCAATTTCACTTACCTAAAACTCCTTTAAGCTCATCCATACTCTACCCTATACTCCCTGGAGTCCCCCCAAGGTGTACCAAATTTCCCAAGAAGCCTCTCCCATTCCATTGGATTCACACATTGAAGTAAGGAATCATCACTTTCCTCTCCTCCATTCAAATTCAAGAATCTTATTTGAAATTAGTGTTTATAATTTCAAATGGTTGTAATGAAATTCATTTATAATCATTCCATTAATATCCATTTTATGTTATTTTTATGAGTGATCATTTATCCTCACCCATATAGACCCTTACTTAATCTGTTACTATGTTGAAATTCTGTAAGGGGTTCTCTCTCTACTCTTTTTATCAACCACTTAATTTATGATATTCCTTTTAAATTCCATTTTCATATGTATGAATACATTATCACCAATTACCCATAATTTCCACTTGATTCATAAATTATGATATCCCCTTTCACTCTCATTTAACACTCATAAGAACCTTTATGTACATCTGTTACCATGCTGAAATTTTGTACGGGTTGGTTTTCTTTTTCCTCTTTCTTTAAGTTTTTTTAAAATGTTGCACCATCTATTTCAAATTATAAATCTTGGGTAATGTCCTTATGTGTCCCTCATATATTAAAATGAATTTATAAATGATTATAGGCCCATTTTCTCTCATCAACCCATTTTATGAATTTATATATGACGTCGTTACGCTGCCAACATTGCACCACGATTATCCATGACAAAATCATCGTATAGTGAATACCATACCCATTTATCTATCACGGTTATTAACCTTTATGTACATATACTTATTTATTGGGGACTTAAATTTATGTATTCTTCATTCCCATGATCAGGGAGTAACGTATGATGTTGAATGAATCCATGTTATAAGATATATGTAGTAAACATAATTATGAGGTTGAAATGTTTATAAAGGGTGTGCCTTGATAGTGGTCCAATGCATTGGGTAATGTTTAGTTTCATGATATATCATATTCAATGTTAATTGACTCATTCTCATCTATGTGATAATAACTTTAATTAATGCTCCTCTAAGTGCAATGATCCTTGACTCATTCTCCTCCATGTGCAATGAGCCTTGACTCATGTTAATGTCATGTTGTATGTTGTGGCCACATTTCTATGTTATTATTATCATGATATATCATGACTATATATTCATGTTCCTTTTATGATTTTTTGATATTCTATTTTTCTAACTTGAATTTTAATTTTATTCCTTGTTTAATCCATTACTAGGCTTTATAGATCACCCCTTATGTTTTTTCTATGAAATCCCATGCAATTTTAAGTACGAAGGAATATTATGAAAATATTAAGGATATTTTCATTAAAAATGTTGTATTTCATGTTTTAGGTTGATATTTAACATACCTAATTCCCAAATATAGTATAATTTTCAATATTTTGGGGTTGTATTAAGTGTAATATCATTTAATATTTCATTTATTAATGTGAAATAAAGAGAAGGGTTGTTATAGTTGGTATCAGAGAAAGGTATAGTTTTCTATTAGGATTAGAAACCCCTAGTAAAAACCATTAGGTATTGAATATTTGTAAGAAAACATCCTTAAATATTGTTAAATATTGGGTAAGTGGTTTATTTAGAAAATAAATTTTTGTCTAGATACTAAAAGTGGATGTGGTTCTAGAACGTATGTACCTAGGAGTTACAACTCTGACATGGTGTTTCGAGCCTGACTCAGGGTAACCTGGTATGCGACAATAGGCCTTACTACTCACCTAGTTTGACACTCCATGGGTATATTCTTTGGAAAAATCTTAATCTCATTATGAACCATAATTAAGGTAACAAAAATAAAATCCCATAAGAATATTCATTAGGAGGTAGATCATGAATAACATAGATTGAAGCCTAGAAATTCATAAGTTATTGAAATAAATTCAGTTTTTAAGTTATCCCTTTCATTTCATTAGATTCCCCTTTATGTTTTTAATATTTTTAAATAATCATCCCTAATTTTACCATTATTATAGTAAATGGATAGTAATATGTGGAATCAAGTTAACAACCGATGTGAAGGGAAATTTGATGACTACACCAACAAGATTCCAAATAAGATGGGAGATCAAGTATGAAATATCGTGAGTATGGTAAACCAGCTTTCAAAAATCATGATTAATAACTGGTGCATTTTTTAATGCCCAATGACATAAAGTAAGAGGAAGATTCCATATCATTAAATTCCATATGATAAATATTATAAGGGAAATAAGACCCAATGTCATTTGTGCATCAAATATTGAAAGAGGCACCATGGAAAATTTCACAATGGTACTGGGAGATGTTTTTTGTGTGGAAGACCATAGAACAGAGTATCCAATTTCAATAAAAAAATGGATAATGTGATGGATGGAAACAACATTCAATCTAAGGAATATTATATAGTTATATGTCAAAAATGTGAAGAATTCAGAAATTATCCAAGACAATTCCCTATTGAAAGCGCTGAGAAGCATGATGAGAATGAACAATCTCCAAGATCAAGGGATCATGGAAATTTCTATATCGATATGGATAATGATAAATTAATTACATGTAACCACTACTTCAAATTAGTGTATTCCATATTGTATTTTAATTCATGTCTTGTTAGCATACCATGTATGTTTTCTTATAACATCGAGTCCCCACCTAAAATGATAATAAATCATTATTGAAAACATCTTGGAGTATTTTATCACATGTTGAAGTTTTTGAGAATTTTCTTATTGAAAATATTATATGTCTCCCTTTGGTGGAATTTTATGCAATTCTGGACATGGATTAGGTTTCCCTATATAGAGCCAATATAAATTTCAGTGAAAAGGTAACCATTATCAATATAGAGAATCGACTTCTGTTTATATAAAAGTACAAGGAGGAGGATGAATCTTTATTAGCACAATAATCATAATCATAGATATTATGTGACTATGAGAATGAATATCCTTCCCAAATGACTAAGACTTGGGATAGAACCATCCTCGAATACATGCCTATTGTGAGGGAATTCACTGATGTGTTTCCTGAGGAATTTTTGGGTCTTCCTCCAGCAGAGGGGTTGAATTTTAAATTGGGATTATAATTAGGGAATTTCAAATATACATTAATCCATATAGGATGTTTTTTGAGGAACATGAGTAACTGAAGAAACAACTATAGAAGAATATAGATAAATGGTTTATATTCCTAGGTGCTTCACCATAGGGTGAACCATTTCTCTTCATCATGAAGAAGGAAACGTCAATCTTCCATTGCATTGATTATCGTGAGCTCAAAAAAATAATGATAAAAAAACAAATATCATTTTCCTTAAATCAATGAATTATTCAATCATCTATGTGGAGAAAAATACTTCTCCATGGTGGATCTTCGGTTAGGATATTACTATTTAAGGGTTAAGAAGGAGGATATCCCCAAGATTTCTTTTTGTACAATATACATAAACTATAAGTTCATAATGAATTCATTTGGACTCAATAATTCTCAAGAAATATTCATGGACTTTACAAATAGAGTCTTTAGATATTACCTTGACAAATTTTTGGTAGACTTTATAGATGATATTATAATATACTCCAAAACCATGTAGGTGTATAAGGAGCATATAATAATAGTTCTTAAGACCTTGAGAATGAAAAATATCTATGTAAATTAGATCAAGTGTGAGTTCTTATTGAAGGAATTCTAATTCTTGTGGAATATAATCACAATAAATGGGATATATGTGGATCCTTCAATGAAAAAATAAACTGAGGGATGGTCGAGGTCAACATCTGTGGAAAATATATGTAACTTCCATGTGTTAGTTGGATATTATCACTGATTTTTTAGAAATTTTTCATGATTTTCAAACCCTATTACTAAGAAAACTCAGAAGGGATTCAAGTTTACTTAGAATTATGAATGTGAATAAATAAACATTGATTTGAAATGGAGTTTTATCCCATCCCATGTTCTCACACTACCCACAAGTGGTGATCTTTTCATAATTTTCAGTGATGCTTTAACGAAGGGATTGGAATATTTTTTGATGAAAAAATTTAAAATTCATTGTCTACGCCACAAGCCAATTGAAAATTTATGAGAAAAAAAATAATTCCATGATCTAGAGTTGGAAGATTTGATATTTGTATCGAAAATATGGAGTAATTATCTCCATGGGGAGAAGTGTGAGATATATACTGATCACAAGAGCCTCAAATTTATATTCACACAGAATGATCATAATATATGGCATAAAAGATAGTTATAGATCATTAAAAAATATGACTACTCAGCCCACTATCATCCCAGTAAATAAAATAAGGTGGTATATGCTCTGAGTATAATGGACCTAGAAATCATGTCATTGATGACAATTGAAAATGATAAAATCTTCTTGTATTTTAAGAGGATTGAAATTGGAATCATATTGAAAGGATTATCATCAATCCTTTCAAAAATTATTTATCAACCTTCTCTTTTGGAAATGATAATGGATGCTCAAAAATTGGATGTGGGAATTCATAAGATAATGGAAACTATATGGAAAAGAAAACCCTCAGAGTTCAATGTTAATGAATAAGGAATTGAGAGATTTTGGAAATAAAATTTTTTCAATAAAATCATGAGTTAAAGAAGGAACTATTGGATAATGAACATTTTTCAACTTTCTCTATTACCTAAGGAAACACAATGATATATCAATATCTTAGAGAGCACTACTGCTGAGAAAACATAAATAAGGAGATCGTCGAAAATTCATCAAAGTGTCCAGTATGTCAGAAAGTAAAGTATAAAAAGAATAATTCTTAAGGGTATGATGAAACTATTACCCATACCAACATGGAAATTGAAAAATTCCACCATGGAATTTTTCATCAGACTTCTGATCCAAAGGAAACAATGCTCTCTTTGTTGTTGTGGGTCATCTTACAAATATTACACACTTCATTGTGATTCAATAAGATTTATAAGTATATCAAATAGCACGGATATACATGAGATAAAAGGAATGTCTAAATGGAGTACCACTATCAATTGTCTCCAATTGACACTAAAGATTCACATCCATGTTCTGGAAAAGTATTCAGCATGCTCTAAACAATAAGCTAAATTTCAATATGACCTATCATCCTCAAATTGATGGCCAATCTGAGCAGAATATTAAGACACTAGAAGACATGTTATTATAATGTTCTGTGGATTTCAAAGTTTTATGGGACCAACATTTTCATTTGGTTGAGTTCTCTTGCAACAATAGTTTCTACTCGATCATCCAAATGCCTCCCTATTATTCCCTTTATGGGAAGAGGTTCATAACACCGATATGTTTGGTTGAATATGGGGGTAAAACTTCTAGGTACTAAAATGGTTGAGGAAATGGTGCAGAATGCTAAAATCATTCAGCAGCATAGAAAAGATGCTTAGAGTCAACAGAATAGCTATGCTGACAATTATCGACGAGACCTAGATTTTGATTTTAGAGATATTGTATTCCTCTTAATATCTCCATGGAAGAGAGTGATGATATTTAGGAATGAGTAAAATCTTATTCCAAGGTACATCGGTTATTTGGAAATCTATGATCACATCTGAGTGGTGTCCTGTCAACTTGAACTCCCACCGAACATATCTCAAGTACATGATGTATTCCATGTATCTCTATTAAGTAAAAACATACTAGACCCCTCACATGTACGCAATCTAGTTGTGGTACCATTGGATAATAACCTTTCCTATGAGGGGAAACCAGTGAATATCTTAGGTCATATAGAAAAGGTTCTCTAAAATATGACAATTCCCCTTGTCAAAGTATTTTTTAGAAACCACAAGTTTGAAGAACCAATGTGGGAACCATAGGAATTCATGAATCATAGTTACCCTCATCTATTTTAGTGTGAGAAAAAGGAAATTTTGAGGGTAAAATTTCTAAAGGGGGAAAGATTTTAATGAACCAAACTATTATTTATAAAATTCCTCATTAGATTAAATTAAATGTATTATGGATGTATAAAACGCTTGCACTCATGTTGTTTACTATATCCAATTTTATTTAAGTGACCATTAAGTATCGTTACCACTGATAATATAGTAGTTTAAAAATGTTCACATGGCTAGTATAAATATAGGTTTTTAACAAATCATTTTGTTACAAACAAAGGAAGTGAAGGCCTAAACTAGTAGGATCAAACTTTATGAATCACATTTTTCAGATCTTCAAAGGGAGATAGCATTTCTGTTCTTTTACCTAGACCATTCCCAAGTTGAGATCGAACAACTTAAGCATGAGCGGATCCTCTTATGGGAGAATTTCAAGCTTATCGAGATCCCGACCCAATCCATGTTCACTTAATGGGCCAATAAAAGACTCACCATCACAAACCTTACTTTTATGGAGTATTCTGGTGTATCAAAGGGATATATAACAAGACCCTAGTAATAGATTTGTGTACATTATTTTGTATAAAATAATTAATATATTTTCATCCGATTATTGTTGCCTTGTAAATTATTTTTTAGGAACAAATAGTATTTTTGGTTAATTTAGAAATCAATTTTGATAAAATAATATATTTTTGTAATAAATTACATTTTAATAAAATGTGATTTTTAAATAAATTTTATTAAATATAAATTATCATTTAATTTTTTATGAATTAAAATGTAATTATTATTTGGGTTCGAATACTATTATTTTAAAATCCGAAAAAATTTCAATAAATGTATGTTTTATTTTTAAAAGTGGAAGTTCACATATTTTTAAAATTATTTTTATAAAATGATTATTATTTGTGTAATTTGGACATCAAAATTTTCAAACAGTGAATTTTTTATAATTTTCTGTGATATACACATTTTCGGGTAAAAATTAAAATACCCTATAAATATACTTTGTGTTTTATGACATCATAATGTCCCAAAAGTGATGTAATAAATACAATAAGATTTATCATTGTACAAATATATTTTTTACATTTAAAATAAATTGATTTTATTTTTTTATTTTTTTTATAAACCTTTAGTGAATCCTACAAGACTTATAATATATTTTCATATTTTAAAATCATTTCTTTGTAAGTGTGACCCACCTCCCGATAAGAAAGTGCGTTATTTTATTAACTTCAGTACTTGTACTTATAAAATTATGTAAACCAATCCTATTTTCTCAAAAAAATGGGAAAACCATAGCATGGTTTGTGGTTTTAAATATTTTATTATGTAGTGTCCAAAAAAGAATAAATAAATCCCCCACCCTTTTCCTATATAAACCCACCCAAGATCCAATTTATCTTCACAAAAACTTGAATCTCATAAAAACTCTTCACTCTACTCCATAATTCCCTCCCAAGGTTCCCCCAATATACCAAGAAGCTTCTACAAATCCATTAGTGTCACACATCCAAGTAAAGGATCCTCACTTTCCTCTCCTCCTTTCAAATTTAAGCATATTATTTTAAATTAGTTATTCTAATTTAAAATGGTTATTGTGTAATAAATTTATAATAATACCATTACTATCTAGTAGTTTTTATTTCAGTTAGGTATCATTTATCATCCAATATTTGGACCCTTACTTAATCTGTTACTATAACGAAATTCCATAAGGGATTCTCTCTCTCCTCTTTTTATCATGAACTTTGTTTATGATATGCCTTTAAATTCCATTTTATTTTGTTGGGATACATTATTAAAAATTACCCTACATTCCAATTTATTTTTAAATTATAATATCCCCTTTCCCTAAAATTTAACCCTTATAAGAACCTATGTACACCTGTTACCTTGTTGAATGTTTTTATGGGTTGTTTTTCTTTCTCCCCTTTCTTGAGATTTATTTTTTATGTTATGACTTCTATTTATAATTAAAAAAGTGGTTAATGTACTTATATTTCCCTCATAATATCCATTTTATGTATAAATGATGATATACCCCTTTATCCCTCATCAACCCATTTTATGAATTTCTATATGATGTCATTATTCTTCCAAAATTGCACCATGATTTTCCATGCCAAAATAATCATGTAGTGAATACAATACCCGTTTCACTATGAAGGGTATTCTCATTTATGCACATAAACTTATTTATTGGGGAATTGCATGTAATTATTACACATTCAATTATCTTGTAATAACTTTTTAATTTTAATGAATCCATGTTATATGATATATGTGGTACACTTAAGCATGAGATTGAAATGTTTATGAAGGTTATGCCCCAAAAGAATTTCAATGCATTGGGTAATGTTTAGTATCATGATAATTCATGTGAAATGATATTTTACTCATGTTATTCCATGTGCAATGATTTTAGACTCATTCTCCTACATGTGCAATGAGCCTTGTCTCATGCTCCTCTAGATGCAATGAGCCTTGACTAATACTAATATCATGTTGTATATTGTTTTAATATTTCCATGGTATAATTATCATGCTATATAATTTCTTTATATTCATGTTCTATTTATGATCCATTCATATTCTTATTGTCTAACATGTATTATAATTTTATGCCTTGTTTACTCCCTTATGGAATTTATAGCTCGCCACATTCTTATGTTTTTACCTAGGTATCCCATGCATTTTTAAGTATAAACTCATATTATGAACATGTTACAGAGATTTCCATTAAATACTATATATTTCATGTTTTAAGTTGTTAGTTAATGTACATAATTCCCAAATACACTATACTCTTCAATATTTTGGGTTTTTATTATGTGTGATATCATGTAATAAATCATGTATTAATAAGTAATAAAGATAAATGTTGTTATAGTTTGTATCAGCGTAGGGTATAGTTATTTTTTAATTAGGATTAGAAAACCCTAGTGAAAACCCGAAGGGATAAGACAAAATATAAGACTACATCCCTAAATTTTTTTAGTTATAGAGTAAGTGGTTTAT
This sequence comes from Viscum album, assembly GCA_963277665.1. Lineage (NCBI taxonomy): Eukaryota > Viridiplantae > Streptophyta > Magnoliopsida > Santalales > Viscaceae > Viscum > Viscum album. The sequence goes on from CAUJRU010000208.1 coordinate 1,100,705, forward strand.
CTATAATATACATTCATATCTGGATACTACATGTGGGTGTGGTTTTGGAACATATGTACCAAGGATTAACAACTCCGACTAGGTGTTTTGTGCCTGACTCGGGGTAACCTGGGACATGAAATTTATGAAAACCCTGCTTTTATTAGAAACTTAAACTTGATTTATTACATAAAACATTCACTTGATACAACATAGAATATTGATAGGTTTAGTGTATTTGGGGCTTAGGATTATGACATAACAACTTAGAACATAAAACATGCAACATCTTTACGGAAAACTTTTTTTACATGACTAATACATTACCTCGTACTTAGCATTGGATGGGATAACCTGAGGACATGCATAAGAAAAGGGTGAGATATAAAGTCCAGTAAGGGAATAAAAAAGGAATAACATGAGGAATACAATACATGTTAGACAATAGGCATATCAATAGAGAAAAAGAGAAGCATAAACATAAAGGCATGATAAAGAATGATAATCATAACATGGAAATGGGGCAACAACACTTAACATGGAATTAGCATGAGCCAAGGCTCATTACACATAGAGAATTAGTAAACCGTCATTGCACATAAAGCATGAGTAAACCCTCATTTAACTTGAATTAGAATGAGTAAACCCTAATTTCACATAACATTTCATGATACTATACTTTACCCAATGCATTGGAGCGCTATCATGGCGCACCCTTCTTTAAACATTTCATTTCATGCATAAGTGTGCCACATGGATCATAAAACATTGAATCATTCAACATAATCATTTATTCCATGATAAAATAATGTGGAATAAATACATGAAACTCTTTAAACAATAATTAAATGTTCAAAAGGTGAATACCCTTGATAGATAAATGGGTATGGTATTCACTAAACAATGACTTTGGCTTGGAAAAATGTGGTGTAATTTCAGCAGCATAACGGCGTGACATACACTAATGGAAATTCCATCTTTTCCAATGATTTTTTCCCAATGGGTTTAATAAACCGTTGGGAAAAAGACCCTCGATTCATATGAATCGGTTTTTTCCAACGGTTCAAATGAACTGTTGGGATCTATCCATCTAAAATCACTTCCACCATCGGGATACTTCTCTGATTCCTAACCCGCACCTCTCCAAACCCTCGTCACCACTCACATACTCCTCCCATACTAACCTGGGCTCCCATACCAACCACCCCTAGTGGCTCGCCGCTCGCCAATCACCACTCACCGCTCGCCACTTTCCACTCCCCGCTCCCCGTTCGTCGGCACTCACGCATCCCCCTTCAAGCCACAATTATCCAAAACCTATAGGGCCGCTCCGCTCCTCCCGTAATTGTCGCTGCTATCACCCCCCTTGAGTTCCCCTCCTTCCATCCCGACTCCCGCTCGCCCCTCGCAGCTTCCCGCTCATGGTCTCTCGCGAATCCCCCTTCTGCTATGTAAGCATCAGTTCTAACTCTTAGTAAGTTTGAATTCAGGTTAATTATGAGTTATTATTAGTATTTATATGATTCATTCAGGCTATATACTTGCCATTTCCAATGTTTTTTATGATTTATTTTATCTCTTTTTATGATTCATTCCTTTACAAAATTATCCAAAGGAGGGTGATTCAACAATACATCATTGAGTTCACCTGTACATTGAATCAATGTTTTTTGATTCCACATTTGCATACGTGAAACCCAATAACTGAAGGACGTGTGTATTATAATTAGTATCCCAATTTGTTTGATGGGTGATCTTCCTTATTTAGATTCTTTTCTTGTTTCCTTTCTGTTGATACAATGTGTTTGACTTTATACTATTTTATGAGATCGTTTCTCTTCTTAGATGTGATGCTTTTTAATGGATTTTCCCTTTTTTGAGAGGCATCTCACACGAGAGTGTTTTTTTGGTTATTTAATGATGTTTAATGGTTATGAACCTTGTTCATATAATGTGAAGCTATGTTCTTTATGTAATGAGATCCTTGGGAGTCATCTCATAGGGTGGATGTTCAGGCCCCTTTCTCTCCTTTCCAAGTTTGTTTTAAATTCTAAAAGACATTAATTGTTTGAGAGATATCTGTTATAGGGTCCCAAATTTATAAAACCCTTTGTGTTTTATGAGGGTTGGAGGTTTAAAGATGGTTATTAGAGCCTTTTACATTTTCAAATTATAATTTTATTCATAGTGTCACTTATTTGATCATGCATTTGATTTCTTGTCCATGTGGTAACTTGTTTGATTATGCAGTTACTAGTTTGTTTTTTCCACCCCTTATTTAACTATAAAATCTCTCTTTTTTTTCTTATGGTCAATTGGTGAGGTTTCTCACTTGTTTGTGTGAGGAAACATTGGAAGCTAGAGTAGCCTTCGGGTCTTCCATGAGATGGATTTATTTTTCTAAAACATTATGTGAGAACATTTCCGGAGTATGTTGAAATAACCCCAAATGTCTCCATGAGATAGCATAAATAACCCCAAGTGTCTCCATACATCATATCCTCCTCGCATGGGTTGGCCACTCACCCAATCATATCAAACATATCGTATTCTATCCTCTTAGTCACATTGTATAGACTCATCTCTCGAGGATTAATCCATAATCCTCATCCCACACACTATAGTCTTCTCTCAGCATGTTGACCATTCGTTAATTATATTCTCAAAAATCCGGTCAAGAACCTCATTAAAATCATGTATTATAACCCAGCCCCACTAACACACCAAGCCTCTTGGAATTATAATGCCAGTATTTCTGACAATACCCAATACTCACAGAAGCATCTCATCCTTGATCTCCTTAGTTAAACTTCTGAATCATTAAATAGAGTAAAACCTTTCATAATACATTTTATAGACTCTCAGGGACTATCCCACTCTTAGAACCCACCAAGATTCCAATCCATCTTCATAAGTATTTCCTCATCAAACACTAGACATACAATTGCCACATTTATCACCATAAGGCCTAATCCTCTTAGGAATATTTTACTTGATCTAAACCCTCATCCAGTATATACACATATCATCCAAATTATAAGACATATGTTAGACCACTCATATCCCAATCGATATCTTATCCACTTAGAGACCTAGTGACAGGGTGATTTCATTTCCATAAAATCACTAAAGAATTTTATCTAAACCTAGGCGGCTTGTGAACACAATATTTATAGGTCTACTATGGTAATCTATTTACTTTCATTTACCGTCCTTAGACTCCATGACTCCCATGTAACATTGTTATAATCAATCCCTTGGAAATCTATGATCGAATAATCAAGTTAGTGTTTAAGGGTCTATCGAGACTCTTAATACTGTCTTTATATACATAAGAATTCTTATTTAAAGAAACAATTAATTTAAGTAATGGTTGATCACTCATGGAGGTGCTTATACTTCATCTTCTAACTACTAAATGATGTATTCCCTCCACATGAATGAATAATTAAATAACTCCCCTTCCATGTTCATGTAAAACCTATATTTTCTAAAGACATCATACTAACCACAAATATATAGGTGAGAAAAATCAGAACACTGGTCCATGATCACATCATTAGTCATAGCTTCATCACAAATCCTCATGCCTTAAGCCTTATATTAATCATATGATTTGACATATACTTACCAGATTAGTGAATGTTGATTCATATTCAATCACTAACAATTTTTCCTACTCAATATCTAAGAGATCTCAAGATCTAGCTTGTTTATGCTCATCTAGGACGTTTTGGTCATTTAAGATTAGTTGTAATCACTTATAATAATGTTTTCATCCTTCCATTCCACAATAACTTTACACCACAACCTATCTTGACCCTTTAGTAATGGTGTATCCATATAATTTCCAAAACAAACTTGTATTGAACAAAACCAAACTAAGATGAAACTCGAGCCAAACTAATTATATACCATTTATAGGAAGATTAATTGTTAATTAATAGGAATTTACTTTTTGATAGTATCATTTTGAAACATGGATTTGTTTCCCCCTTGCTTGCAGGAACATGATTTAACCCGTGTGGTGTTGTGGTTCTTATATGTTGGGCGGTGGCATGTATATTCACACGATACATGTATGTTTTAGTTTAGTTTTTATTTATTTTTTCTTTATCGCATTGTCCGCTTGGGTCTTTTACTACTTTCTATGGACAGGGAGTAGTTATATTCTATAAAGGAGGCCAGAAGGGGTTCAGATTGTTTCAGTCCATCGACTTTGATCTGAGGTAATATTCTATGATTACTACTTGTCTCGCACCTCATATATTTTGGGGATTTCAATGTTTTTTACTCCATATTATGTTTTTGGTAGGGCGTTGGATCGTTTTGTGTTGGTTTGGGTGGATTTGGTTCTCTCCAATGGAGGTAAGGCTTTAATGCTGTTGGTTGGTTTTTCACTGGTTATGTAGGGTCCTTTATGTGTTTTAAGGTTCTTAATATCCTTTGTGTAGTGTGTTGATCCCCGCTCGTTGGTTTCGAGTCACCATGTTAAGGGTGACTCGCCTGCGTGTGCATAGGTAAGTAAGTATATGTATGTGGGTTCCCTCATTACGTGTATAGTCAACCATGGAAATGATTATGCACGTATGGGGCTAGGTGTTCCAATGTATATATATAAAAATGTATACATAGGTGAGTGAAGACTGGTACATGCATTTAAGCATATGTGTAAGGATCCCCTTGCACATTCTCATGGCCATGCGGGTGTGTGCATAGGGTCTAGGTGTCCTTGCATGTGATTGAAGGTGTGTATACTCAGTGGGGGAGCATCAGATTTTAGTTAGAAAGATCCAAGAGCTGAAGTGGACGGCTTGGCTCCACCTTGAGGTAGGGTCCCTCTTCTAGTCTCTTTAATTCAAGAATGCTTTAAATTGTATTACCTTCTTTCTTAATTATGCTTAATTATATTGACTTTCATATCTTGAATAAGTGTTCTTTTATATAATTGCTTCATTTGGTAAATAAAGTCATGCTTTTATAATAAAACCCCTCCAATGGAGGTGCACTGTCTACAAAAACTCACAGTGATAGTTATGTTGATCTAGTTGCTTAACTTATTGCATTTGATTTGTGCTGAATGAGTTATAGAATAAATGTTAAATATAATTAAATGAATTGTGTGATAAAGAAATGCAATGATTTTATAATAAAACTACTTCAATGGAGGTGCGCTGTCTTCCAAACCAAAGAGTAGTGATAGTTATTTTCCATCGTTTTGTTGCCCTTTAGATGTTGCGTCATTGTGTCACTCGCTACAACCTTCTCTGGCGATCCCTTGTTATAGCATATTAAATAGTTGATATGTTCTATCATTTGGAGGTAGGGCGATGGCCGGAATGTTTCCCCGCCTCCTCCTTCTCTATTTGCTCCTGGCCGGAAGATGATTCCCTGCGGATGTCGCTGGACCGGGCCAACACGTCGCGGTCACACCGCGGTCACGCCGTGATTTGGCCCTGCTCAAGCGACATCCAACCCACACCAGACCCCATCCACCTTCATTTTAGCCCACTGCCACCAACATTCCAGCCCGCAACAGCCCCCCCTGCCACCTTCGAATCAGCCCACACCATCCCCCAGCACCTGCAACCAGCCCCTTTCCACCAGCATTCCAGCCTCCTCCCGCTCCCTTCTCTCTTGGTCGAAAGATGTTTTCCGCGGATGTCTCTAGACCGGTCCAACACGTCGTAGTCATGCCGCGGTCATGCCTCGTTCACACCGCGGTCACCCCGCGGTCGCGCCGTGATTTGGCCTTACTCCAGCAACATCCATCCCACACCAGCCCCATTCCACCTTCATTTCAGCCCGCTGCCACCAGCATTCCAGCCCGCAATAGCCCTACCTGCCACCTTCAAATCATCCCGCACCACCCCCCCCCCCCAGCACCTGCAACCAGCCCCCTTCCACCAGCATTCCAACCTCCTCCTTCTCCCTTCACTCCTGGCTGGAAGATGTTGCCCCACGGATGTCGCTCGATCAGGATAACACGTCACGGTCATGTCGCGGTCACACTACGGTCATGCTGCAGTAATGTCGTGATTTGGCCCTACTCCAGCGACATCCAACCCACACCATCCCCCTTCCACCTTCATTTCAGCCCGCTGCCACCAATATTCCAGCCCGCAACAGCCCCCCCCCCCCCCCTACCACCTTCGAATCATCCCACACCATCCCCCTACCACCTGAAACCAGCCCCTTTCCACCAGCATTCCAGCCTCCTCTCGCTTCCTTCACTCCTGGCCGGAAGATGTTGCCCCGCAGATGTCGCTGGACCGGGCCAACATGTCGCGGTCACGCCACGGTCACGCTGTGATTTGGCCCTACTCCAGCGACATCCATCCCACTCCATCCCCCTTCCACCTTCATTGCAGCCTTCTGCCACCAGCATTCCAGCCAGAAAAAGCCCTCCCTACCACCTTCTAATCAGCCCGCACCACCCCCCCCCCCCCCCCCGCACCTTCAACCATCCCCCTTCCACCAGCATTCCAGCCTCCTCCTCCTCCCTTCGCTCCTTTCCGGATGATGCTACCTCGCAAATGTCACTGGACCGGGCCAACACGTCGCGGTCACGATACGGTCATGCCGCGGTCAGGCCACGGTAATGCCGTGATTTGGCCCTGCTCCAACAACATCCAACCCACACCAACCCCCTTCCACCTTTATTTCAGCCCACTGCCAACATCATTCCAGCCCGCAAAAGCCCCCTTCCACCTTCGAATCAGACTGCACCATCCCCTCAGCACCTGCAACCAGCCCCCTTCCACCAGCATTCCATCCTCCTCCTACTCCCTTCGCTCCTGTCCAGAAGATGCTGCCCCACAGATGTCATTGGACCGGGCCAACACGCCGTGGTCACGCCGCGGTCACACCGTGATTTGGCCCTGCTCCAGAACGACACCCTGTGGCTGTTCCCAGTCCTATCAGGATACTTCTCATATACCTAAGACGCACTTCTCCAAACCCTCGGTGCCAATCCCATACTCCTCCCATCCTCGCCGCCACTCCCATACCGACCACCCCTCACCGCCGCTCCCATCCCAACCACCCCTCGCCACTTGCCGCTCGCCGATCGCCGCTACCCGCTCATCAGTGCTCATGCTTTTTTTCCAAAATCTCTATGTGAACCCATAAACCTTCTCATTTTACCCTAAACCATATCTCGACGCACCCATATGGAAGATTTTTCCCAATATCACGACACGAATCCTACTTCCCAACCAACTATCGACGCGAACCCTACTTCCCAGTGTGACAGGTCTGGTTTTCCAATGCTCTATTCTTCCTCATTAAATGGGTACGTGTTATGATCCCATTAAGATTTTAGGTTGTGTTTGGAACCCTGCTTCCCTACCTACTCTTGAGGGTTCTAACTCTACTTTACAACCGGTCATCTTATCTTTGATTCAAGTAATTTTTGTTCATTCACTTTAAATCAGTATGTATGACTTCATTTATTTTCGATTTTTTGGTTCCATTTCACTGCAATGTACTCTCTATTATGATCCTCTTATGAACACAAGAAATATATCATTTTAGGTTGCAGTTTTGTTGTAATTTACCTGTATAGAATCATTTTGATTGATATTGAAGATGTCAAAATGAGGTGGGTAGGAGGGGGGATGTGCTGGAGGGGGGATAGGCAGGGGTAAGGTGAGGAAAAGGGGGGCTGGACAGGGGGTTGGAGGTGGCTGTGCAGGTGTGGGAGAGGGGGGGGATGTGTTGGGGGTGAGAAAAGATAAGATATTGGGGTGAAAGAACATCCATGTTGATGGCAGCACCAATACATCAACGACTAGAAAAACCTGATCATCGATCAACAATGTATCCAATTGATCATCTATCAACAATGCCTATCCATGTACCTCACACTAGATATAGATTTATACCCTACATGGTCATCTGCCACTAGCACACCCCGAGTCACCACTACATGGTATGTGACCCACCCCCTTGTATAAATCTTTTAGTTCCCAAAACCCATCTTTCCTAAGTATGAAGAACACATGATGTGTGTTCTCAAAACTACACATCATGTACATGAGTTCTCCCAAACTAAACCCCCCAAAAATATCTCAAAACACCTAATTTCTCCAAAGTATCCATAGATTGAATCCTGAATGGGTCACCAAAAACCCAAAAAATACGATTAAAACTTAAAATCAACTACCCTATGGGAATTTTTGGGGGAGGCGGGGGTTCTTGGCGGGCGTGAGGTGGAGAGGAGGGGGGCTGTGTAGGGGGTTTGATGGTGAGGGGTGGGCTGGGCAGGGGGTGGGGTGGGTCGTAGGCTAGGCAGGGGGGAGGGGGTTGGGCAGGGGGGTTGTGCAGGTGGGGGGGGTGTTGTGCAGGGGGGAGGGGGCCTGGGCAGGTTGGGGAGGGGTGGGATGTGCAGGGGGTTAGGCTAGGCAGGGGGGAGGGGGCTGGGTAGGGGGCTGTGCAGGTGGGTGGTGGTTGTGCAGGTGGGGTAGTGGGGGGGGGGGGGTTGGGAAGGTGGATGAGAATGGAGATGAACTTGAGTTCATTGAACACAATTAGGGAACTGCAGAATGATTTCTTAGGACACGAGTATATCAGATAAGGCACATTCATGGAAGAATCTATAATTCTAGCCATGTCCCTACTTTGACTATCAATGTTGTAGAAACCGTGGAAGACCCATTTAGTTAGTCTGGTAGGAGAAGGAAATTCCCCATGCATAATCCAACCAGGTACAATTACTATGGAATGTAATAATGTTATATCCATCATAGATCATGATTAATATGTCATTATGTTGAGAAACATCAGACCCTTGTACTTGTATTTAATGATAAATGTTATAAATATTTGAAAATATTACATTGACTATGATTTTTGATTTAATATCATTCCAATGTTGACACATTCTCATATGTGATATGATGAGGACAATATAGAACCTTCCACATAGATACTACAGCTCTGTGTCCAATGCAAGAAATGTCCCTACTTAGACTATCAATGTTGTAGAAACCGTGGAAGACCCATTTAGTGAGTCTAGTAGGGGAAGGAAAATACCCATGCATAATCCAACCAGGTACAATTACTATGGAAAGTAATAATGTTATATCCATCATAGATCATGATTAACACGTCATTATGTTGAGAAACATCAGACCCTTGTACTTGTATTTAATGATAAATGTTATCAATATTTGAAAATATTACATTGACTATGATTTTTGATTTAATATCATTCCAATGTTGAAACATTCTCATATGTGATATGATGAGGACAATATAGAAACTTCCACATAGATACTACAGCTCTGTGTCCAATGCAAGAAATGTCCATAAGTCTAATTCATGCTCGGGGATCAATTTGGAGAGCTCATTTCTGAATCATAATTTATAGTAATTCAGTAGGATCAAAACTTCATTGACTTTTTAGGAAGTCCTCTTTAAACTTTTCGGACCACTCAAACATAACTACATTCTTAGTAATCCTAGTCATAGGCACTTATAAAGAAGAAAATATTTAAATGAACCATATGTAAAACCCGAATAAACAAAGGAAACCCACAATCTCAAACATGTTTTGTATGCCTTCTCATGACACCACAACCTATACATTCTTTGGGTCCACATAAATTCCCACATTATAGATTACATGCCTAAGAAAACATACTTTATAGAATCATAAGTGACACTTTGAGATATTATAAAACATATAATGTGGTCAAAGTGTACAAAAAAAATCTATAGGTGTCCAATGTGTATATCAATGGTCGGTGAGTATATAAGGATATCATCAATAAGCACCACAATGAATGAGTTGAGATATGTATGGAAGATCTCATTCATGAGATCCATGAACACCATTGGATTAATTTTAAACATGAAAGGAAAGTCAAGATATGTGTGGAAGATCCCAACATCTTCTAGACTACTAAAGGTAGTGTCTCATACAACTATATATCACATACCAACCTTCTCACTCAACAAACATCCATGTTAATACATTATGATCAATGTAAATCCATTTTCTGAAATAATACCATATTAACCATGGTGGGTCTAATATCACATTCCAAACGCTCCATTATCACTCATGGTTGGGTTCATCTAAAACCTTATCACTCACGGTGAGGCCATTATATTGACCACTACCTTATCAATCATGGTAGGGTTAGATATCATGTTATAATATGATAACTTCATTATCACTCAAGTAAGGGTCCTTCTAGCACCTTATCACTAAAGGTGTTGTCATTCCTTATTATATATAACTATATTTGTTAGAATTTCTCACCCAACATTTGTATGAAATAACAACAAGGGAATTTGGTCCATATCATAGCTCACCAGATAGGTACAAGGTTCTAGTCACTCAGGACCTATTCCCCCTACCTTATCAATCATGTTAGTGTTAGATATCATTTTATAATATGATATCATCATTATCACTCAAGTAAGGGTCCTTCCAACACCTAATCACTCAAGGTGTTTTCATTCCTTAAGATATTTCACTATACTTGTTAGAATTTGTCACACAACATGTGTATGAAATAACATGGTCATTTGGTCCATATCATAGCTCACCAGCTAGTGTACCACCATGAGGACCATGATCCCATGTGATAAATGGTTAATTTCTATGATTATCCCTATGGATCATCATTAAAATTTCAATGGATACAAAAATAATCTATGGAAGGTATATACTAAAATTCATGTAGCAATCTACTGGATTGTCATGGAGGATTATCTGAATGTTTGCATTACAGATTGGGGATAGAATATTACCTTGTAATCTTATCCTCTTAGAATATGATAGAAAATTTCCAAAGTGATCCCAACAGATGATGTAAATGATTCATAACCACTGACAAACACCATGTTGGATGTCATCATAGCAGATCCCCTTGAAAATTAGGCATGTGATATCTCTCATGAATCAAGTAAATATCTATCCCCATAGAATCTATGTGTCACATAAGCCTGACCAATATCCATCTCTTAAACACAAACCAATACCTTGATAAATGCAACAATATAACTAAATCTCTTGACATTATAGAAGTCATTGCCCCATAGTATATGATTCCCCCATCATTATACTCTAGGAACAAAAGGGTTATAATGGTCATAGTGTAAATATCCTTCTAGGTTAGTATATTTAATGATTAAATTCATCGAAAAAATATCAAATTTATCCTGGAGTAATCAAAACGAATAACCCTTATCTGATAGATTGGGATTGAGGCAGGGGATTCTTCATATATGAGTTATAAACTTGAATTTCCAATATCCCCCTCCCTATTTGATCAACAAGACAACATTTTGTTGGTTCTTGGTCTCTCTACCACATCAATATGTGAACCATTCAAGGGGAAGGGTTGTGAGTAAGCCTTCAAAAATGAGATGATTATTTCTATGTGTTTTTGTGTGTTTTTGTGTGATTGTAGGTGATTGAAGTGAGTTTTCTATGTGTGCAGTGTGTTTTATGTGTTTGCAGGTTGCAGTGTTCCTAAACACACAGAATGAGTGTTTTTTTTTGTGATTGCAGCCTGCAGTGTGTTTTTTGTGATTGCTGGCTGCAGTGTGTTTTTTGTGATTGCAGGTTGCAGTGTGTTTTTTGTGATTTCAGCCTGTAGTGTGTTTTTTGTGATTGCAGGATGCAGTGTGTTTTTTGTGATTATAGCCTGCAGTTGATTGGAGGTTGCAGTGTTCTTAAACACACCGAATGAGTGGTTTTTTATGTGTTTGCAGGTTGCAGTGTGTTTTTTGTGAGATGGAACTTTTTTCACACTGAGTTTTCATTGCAGCCTGCAGTTAATTACAAGCTGTTTAATTTTAAATTAATGGGGGTCTAAGCCAACGGTTTCAAAACCGTTGGGTTATATGTGTGTTGCTGCATTTCCCAATGGTTTCAAAACCATTGGGTTATACCCCTACTGCATTTCCTGCATTTACCAACGGTTCAAAACTGTTGGGTTATACCCATGATGCATTTCCTAAATTTCCCAATGGTTCAAAACCATTGGGTTATACCCCCTATATGTTTATTCCAATGGTTTCAAAATTTTTGGCATTCCCCTCTGCGCTGATGTTCCCAACGGTTCAGCTGAACCGTTGGTATAACAGAAATCTAAATATCCTTCCCCAACGGTTCAACGTAAACCGTTGGTACAAGCCTTTCCTGACACCTCACAGCCCAATGGTTTCTAAAACTGTTGGGATAAGATTTCCCAACGGTTTGAGGGCCTTTCGCAATAGTTTTAAACCGTTGGGAAAACATGGATTCCCAGTAGTGATAAGAACTCATAAAAATGTTTGATGAGAGATAAAGGGGTGTATCATCATATTTAAATGACATGGACAGTAAGGGGGGTCATTTAGATACATTAATAACAAATGCAATGGAATTTAGATTCATGATGAAAAAGAATTTCTTGAATGTAAATGAGGAGAGGGAAATTTCTTTTGGAATTTTGGCATAGTAACGGGTGTACATGAAAGGCATTTAATGAGAGAGAAATGGGTCTCCCATCATTAAAACATAAATAGGGCAGTATAAGGGAGGTGAAAAACCATACCCCAACATTTATAATTTAAATTAAAAGGGCATAACAACTTAAAGAAAATTGGACAAAAATGAGAAAGGAAGAAAAACCCTTACTTGGAAGTGTGCTTCCAAAGGATTGAGAGAGGCTTGAGAGAGGATTCTTGGGAGATTGGGGAACCTTGGGAGGATTCTAGAGAGAGGAGGCCATATTTTGGATGAACTCCAAAGGGTTTGAGTGAGGAGGAAGTGGGAGCTTGGGTGGGTTTATATAGGAAAGGTGAGGAAATTCTTTATTATTTAGGTTTGGGACACCTCACATTAAACTAATCCAAACCACAAACCATACCATGTTTTTTGCCCATGGTTTTTTGAAAAGGTAAGTGGAAAACAATATTTTATAAGTCAAAGGTCCTAACTTCTTAAAATAATGGGGTTGCTTATGTGTAGGTGAGTCACACTCCCAAGGAAAACAATTTAAAAAGACAAGATGTTTGATAAAACTTGAAGGGTCCATTAATGCTTTGTAAAATAAATCAAAAAAACCCAAAATCAAATTATTTTATTGTTAAAACATATATTGGCCAAACATAAAGCTTATAGTATTTTATTACATCACTATTGGGTCATTATGATGTCATAAAACACATTGTATATTTAAACGGTATTTAATTTTTACCCAAAAATTTGACTGTCTCAGAAAATTTTGAAAAATTCACCGTTGGATAATTTCAACATCCTGATTCCATAAATAATATTTATTTTATATAAAAATTTTATAAATATTTTAATTTTCACTTTTAAAATAAAAATTGACATTAATCGAAAATTCACAGGTTTTGAAAAAAATGGCTTCCGAACCTTAATAAAAATTACAATTGCATTCATAAAATTATACAATCAGTTATATTTAATAAAAATTAATTTAATAATAATATTAATATTTTATTAAAATATTATTTAATTCAAAAATCCATTAATTCATAAAAATAGATTTCTTAGTTGAACATTAACTACAGATACTATTTGTTCTTTAAAAAAACTATTTACAAGGTAAAAATAATAAAATTCAAGTATATTCATTATTATATACCAAAAATAATTTAAATAAACATAGTACTAGGGTATTGTTAAATAACCCCTTAAAACACCAGCATAAGACCGAAGGGTGAGGTGCGCGATGGTGACAGACTCTTGGGGTGGCTCGGATAACATTGCTCACGTGGTGATCTCTATCAACTTCCACTTCTCCCGTAGACTGTTCTGTTCGAGCTTAACCTATTGAAGCTCAGATTGGTCTTGTTCAAGAAAGAATCCCAATGATGCCACCTCTTTTCCTAGATTCGACAAATGGGCTTCATATGAAGCAATTCTACTGGATCAGGCCATCGCTTCCTTTGTATGAGTAAATTGGATTTGTTAAAGCCCATATTTATACTAATCATGTGATCACTATTAAATGGATAAATAAGCAACAGTCACAAGTCTTAATTGTATTTTAAAATCCAAAAACAAAATAAGTGTATATGTTGTATAACCATTTCACATATTAAGAAATTTAATTAGATCAAGAGGTATTTTCATTAACAAGGGTTTTGGTCGTTACAATATTCCCCCCTTAAGAAATTTCACCATCGAAATTTCATTTTACATACTAGGACAAAAAACAATGTGGGTAATTTTCCTTCATTTCTTCCTCCATTTCCCATGTTGCTTCTTGGTACTTATGGTTTCGCCATAGTACCTTGACCAGATGAGTAGTCTTGTTGCGTAGAACTTTGTCTTTATGATCAAAGATCTTCACTTGTTGCTCCTCATAGGAAATATCATCCTCCAACTATACCACCTCAGAAGAGAGTACATGTGAAGTGCCTGGTATGTACTTCCTTAAGAGGGATACATGAAATACATCATGTACTTTGCTCATGGTAGGTGGAAGTTCTAGTTGATAGGCTACAGCCCCGACACGATCATGAATCTCGAAGGGGCCGATGTACCTAGGACTTAACTTCCCTTTATTTCCAAACCTCATGACCTTATTCCACAAAGATATGTGTAGAAATACCATGTCCCCTACTTTAAACTCAAGGTCTCATCGATGGTTATCTACATAACTCTTCTGTTGACTCTGGGCTACCTTGATATGTTGCTGAATTGTTTTCACCTTCTCCACTATTTCTTCAATAATTTCAGGTCCTAGCAGCTTACGCTCACCGATTTCATCCCAACATGCCAGTGTTATGAACCTCTTCCCATACAGGGCTTCATAAGGTGCCATTTGGATGCTCGATTGTAAACTGTTATTATCAGAGAACTCAACCAGAGGAAGATGTTGATCCCACACTCCTTTTAATTCCATTGAGCATGCTCTCAACATGCCCTCAAGTGTTTGGATAGTCTGCTCGGATTGGCCATCAATTTGAGGATGATATGTCATACTGAAGTTCATCTCAGTATCCAGAGCATGTTGAAGACTCTTCCAAAAATTTGAGGTGAATCTAGGATCATGGTCGGATAAAATAGATAGTGGTAATCCATGAATCCATACCACATCCTTGACGTAAATCCACACAAGTTGATCCAATGAGAAGTCCTCCCAAATTGTGATAAAGTGAGATGTCTTTGTAAGACGATCCACAATGACCCATATAGAATTATTTCCTCTGGATGTCCTTGGAAGTCCAGGGAAAAAGTCCATGGTAATGTTCTCCCACATCCATGATGGTATGGGTAGTGGTTTCATCATCCCCTTAGACATTTGTCTCTCAGCCTTCACTTTTTGACATACTAGACACATTGATGTATATTCAGAAATCTCCCTTTTCATATTGTCCCACCAAAAGTTTTCTCTGAGATCTCGATACATCTTTGTGCTCCCTAGGTTGATAGAGAAGTTCGAGCTATGTGCATCATTCAATAGCTCATTATTTATCTCTGGATCATATGGTACACATATTCTCATCCCAAATCTTACAACTCCTTCCTCATCAACTTTTAAATCAGAAGATTTCCCATTTCTAACAGCTTCCACCCTTTTATGAATTTCCACGTCTTTTCTTTGAGCATCCTTTATTCTCTCTATAAGGGATGGTTGAGCAATAATTTGATAAAGGATTGATAATGTTATTCCCTTAATGATTCTCATGTCCATCCTTTTCAAATCTAAGAAGATCAGATCCTTTTAAATTCTCATCATTGATAAATATGCAGGATCCTTTCTACTTAGAGCATCTGCCACCTTATTTGACTTACCAGGATGGTAGTGGATTGAGCAGTCATAATACTTGATGAGCTCTATCCATATTTTCTGGTGCATATTAAGCTCTTTCTGTGTGAATATATATTTGAGACTCTTGTGGTCATTATATATCTCACATTTCTCCCCATAGAGATAATGCCGCCAAATTTTCATGGCAAAGATCACAGCCGCCAACTTTAGATCATGCGTTGGATAGTTTTTTTCATGGATTTTCAACTTCCTTGAGGAATAGGCTATCACTTTATCATTTTTCATCATCACACATCCTAAGCCTTTCTTAAGATCATCACTATACACCACAAAGAGTTATCCACTTGTAGGAAGTGTGAGTACTAGCGCAGTGATAAGACACTTTTTCAACTCCTTGAAATAGTCTTCACATTCCTATGTCCAGACAAACTTTACTCCCTTCCATGTCAGCATGGTCATTAGGCTTGATAATCGTGAAAAGTTCTTCACAAATCATTGATAATACCCCACTATACCCAAAAAGCTGCGGATCTCCATTACAAAAGTTGGCATGGGCCACTCTTCAATTGCCTTCATCTTGGTAGGGTCTACAAATATCCCTTTGTTGGTGATAACATGCCCCAAGAATGATACTTCCTCCATCAAAAACTCACATTTACTATACTTTTCATACAACTTCTCCCTTCGTAAAGTTTTTAACATAGTTTTCAAATGCTCCTCATGTTCCTCCTTGCTCTTGGATTATGTCATAATATCATCGATAAATACTACCAAAAATTTGTCAAGGTTATCTCTAAAGACTCTATTCATTAAATCCATGAAAATTTCTAGAGCATTAGTGAGTCTGAATGTCATCACTATGAAATCATAGTGTCCATACCTTGTTTGAAAGGCAGTCTTGGGAATATCATCCTTACTCACCTTTAATTGGTGATATCCCGACTGAAGGTCTACCTTAGAGAAATAACTGGCCCCACGAAGCTGATCAAACAAGTCATCTATCTGTGGTAGGGGATACTTGTTCTTTATCATTATTTTATTGAGATCACGATAACCAATGCAGAGGAAAATTGATCCATCCTTCTTCTTGATGAAGAGGATCGGCGCACCCCACAGTGAAGCACTCGGGCATATAAAACCCTTCTCCATATTCTCCAGTAACTGCTTCTTCAACTCTTCCAGCTCTACAGTGGCCATTCTGTAAGTTTTATTTGAGATTGGTAGAGATCCAGGGATAAGTTCAATTGAGAACTCAACCTATCTATCCAGAGTAATACCAGGAAACTCTTCAGGGAATACATAAGTGTAATCCCTCACGATGGGCATGTCTTCAGTAATGGTTCTCTCCTTTGTCTCAATCATTTGATCTAGATATGATTTCTCATAAGGCATAAATATCCACACTTGAGAAGATGATTTGAATGGAGATTCATCTCCCTCCTTGCACTTGTAAAGAATTGGAGGATGCTTTGGGATGTGAAGAGTGATCTCCCTTTCCCGAAAGTTGATAGTGTCTTTCTATAAAGACAGCCAATCCATTCCCAAGATAGTGTCAAACTCTACTAAAGGAAGTATGAAAATATTTTATGGGAGGTTCAGTCCACAAACGTTAACCATGGAGGATTTATAAACCATGGACACAATGATTTTCCCATTCGCTATTCTCACAGATAACTTTTCCTCCAAATTTTGAGGTGGTGTTTGAATTGTTCTACTAAACTTGTAAGATATGAAAGAATGTGTAGAACCAGAATAAAATAGTATGTTCACTATTCTTGAATGAATAACTAGCATACATGTCACCACATCGTTGTCTGGCTCCACCTCAATGGTATTGATAGCATAGGCCCTTCCTTGTTGCCTTGGAGGTTGTTGTTGATTGCCTCCGACAACCCTTGACTTAGGGAAATGGTTTTCATAATGCCCAAGCTCCTTGCAGTTGTAACATTGCACTGCTAGCTGAGTGTTGATCTGAACCTTCATTTCTTCTTCAACATTAGTGGGATTTCTCATATCCCCTCAGCAGTTCTTGGCTAGATGACCAAAATTTATACATTTGAAGCAATTCCTAGTTCCCTTGATACAGTTACCAGGATGTTTCTTCCCACAAATTTTTCAAGGGGAAAATTCAGGATTCTTTACATCATGGAATTTGTTTGATGGACCACCCATGTTGTTCTCCATCTTCCACTTCTTTTCATTGGGCCCAAGAGACCACTGAGAGTATCCAATCTCCATTTAAACCTTGAGGGCACAACGGACAATAAACTCATAACTGTCGAAGTCTCTAATCACCAACACCTTTCGTAGACTCGGCTTTAGTCCACTAAAGAAGTGATCCACCTTGATTTTGGTGTTCATGACAAAGACAGAGGCATACCTTGAAATCCTTGTAAATTTTGATTCATACGCCCCGATAGACTCGTCTTCCTTCTACTTGAGTATGATGAAATCTCTTTCCATCTTGAGATGGAGGGTTCTAGGAAAATATTTTTTTAAAAACATCCTCTTTAATTTCTACCAATTCATGGAATCAAATTCCACTTGGAACTTTGTATTCTTGATTAGTGTCAACCGCTGATCAGCTTCCCCATCAAAATGATAGACTTCCAGTACAACTTTTTCCTCTTCCAAGCACTGGAGGACAGAGAATATATTTTCAATAGAGTTAATACATTGTTCCGCGAGGAAGGGATCAGAAGATCTGCTAAACATGGTAGGTCATTGCTGCATGAAGGATTATATGGAAACTTGCTCTTTCTGTGGAGGAGAAGGGCGTTCCACCTGATTCAAGTTATTATTCATAACTCGAGCCATCTGAGCAAGTACTGTCATGAAGTTTTGAGCACCCACTCCCATCATATCAGGCATATTATTATGGAAATCTTCACATTTCCTATCACATTGGTTGTTGGAACATGTTCTTCTATTTCCCTCTATTAACTAAGAAAAAGTATGTATAATTAGAGGTCTTAAATACTTATCCATTGTTCCTGAAAAGTAAACTTTGAACATAAAAGTATAAACATATAAATAAGAAGTATATCCTAACATGTGATTTCTTATGTTTAAATCTAGGTTATCCTTAATCTATTTCTTAACTTATATTCTTATGGGGGGGTTGTCCCTTAATAACGGTTTGTACTAAGCTCATGAATCTACTAAAGTATATCACTTGGGAGTGTCATTACCAAGAGTGAAGAAAAGACCATTTTTGTGCACCAGTTCCCGTTCGAGTCTACCTCAAAGTGGTATTTTTGGGTTTTACCCTTAGGATACATCTGTTCCAGAGCCACCTCTACCTGCTCGTATCCAGACAGGGATGTATTTGCTCGATAAACCACTTACTAAATACTCACCAAAATTTTAGGATGTTTTTATTATACTTAGTCTTGTCTCTAAGGCTTTACTAGGGTTTTCAAAACATAATCTGAAAAATAACTAAACCAATCCTCTGAAACCAACTATGATAACCCTGCTTTTATTACAAACTTAAACTTGATTTATTACATAAAACCTTCACTTGATACAACATAGAATATCGAGAAGTATAGTGTCTTTGGGGCTTATAATTATTACATAAAATCTTAGAACATATAACATGAAACATATTTATTGAAAACTTCCTTTACATGACCACCACATTCCCTTGAACTTAGCATTTCATGGGATAACCTGAGGCCATGCCTAAGAAACGGGTGATCTATAAATCCCAGTAAGGGAATAAAAATGGAATAAAATGAGGAATACAATACATGTTATAAAATAGGAATATCAATATAGAACAAGAGAATCATAAACATAAAGTCATGATAAATCATGATAATCATAACATGGAAATGTGGCAACAACACTTAACATGGAATTAGCATGATCTAAGGCTCATTGAACATAGAGCATGAGTAAACCCTCATTGCACATGAAGCACAAGTAAACCCTCATTTCACTTGAATTAACATGAGTAAACCTTCATTGCACATAACATATCATGAAACTATACTTTACCCAATGCATTAGAGCGCTATCAGGGCGCACCCTTCTTTAAACATTTCATTTCATGCATAAGTGTGCCACATGGATCATAAAACATTGAATCATTCAACAAAATCATTTATTACTTGATAAAATAATGTGGAATAAATACATGAAACCCTTTAAACAATAAGTAAATGTGAAAAAGTTGAATACCCTTGATAGAGAAATGGGCATGGTATTCACTACACAATGACTTTGGCTTGGAAAAACGTGGTGCCATTTCGGCCGCATAACGGCGTGACATAAGAACTTATAAAAATGGTTGATGAGAGAGAAAGGGGTATATCATCATATTTACATGACAAGGAAATTAAGGGGGGTCATTTAGTTACATGACCAAAAAATTTAATGTAATTTATATTCATGATACAAAAGAATTTCTTGAATGTAAATGAGGAGAGGGAGATTTCTTTTGGAATTTTGGCATAGTAACGGGAGTACATGGGAGGCATTTAATGGGAGATAAATGGGTCTCCCATAATTAAAAAATAAATAGGTAAGTGTAAGTGAGGTGATAAACCATATCCCAACATTTATAATTGAAATTAAAAGGGCATAACAACTTAAAGAAAATTGGACAAAAATGAGAAAGGAAGAAAAACCCTTACTTGGAAGTGTGCTTCCAAAGGCTTGAGAGAGGCTTGAGAGAGGCTTCTTGGGAGCTTGGGGAAACTTGGGAGGATTATAGAGAGAATATTGCAGTGGTTGGAAGAACTCAAAAGGCTTTGAGTGAGGAGAATGTGGGATCTTGGGTGGGTTTATATAGGAAAGGTGAGGTAATTCTTTATTATATAGGTTTGGGACACCTCACATTAAACTAATCCAAACCACAAACCATCCCATGGTTTTTTCCCATGGTTTTTTGAAAAGGTAAGTGGAAAAAATATTTTATAATTCCAAAGTCCGAACTTCTTAAAATAATGGGGTTTCTTATGTGGAGGTGAGTCACACTCCCAAGGAAAACAATTTAAAAAGACAAGATGTTTAATAAGCCCTGAAGGGTCCAGTAATGCTTTGTAAAATAAGTCAAGAAAACCCAAAATCACATTATTTTATTGTAAAAACATATATTGGCCGAACATAAAGCTTATAGTATTTTATTACATCACTATTGGGTCATTATGATGTCATAAAACACATTATATATTTTAACGGTATTTAAATTTTACCAAAACAATTGACTGTCTCAGAAAATTATGAAAAATTCACCATTGGATAATTTCAATGTCCTGATTCCATAAATAATATTTATTTTATCTAAATAATTTTCTAAATATGTTTATTTTTACTTTTAAAATAAAAATCGATATTTATCGAAAATTCATGGGTTTTGAAAAAAATGGATTTCAAACCTTAATAAAAATTACAATTGCATTCATAAATTTATACGGTCATTTATATTTAATAAAAATTAATTTAATAATATTATTAATATTTTATTAAAATATTATTTAATTCAAAAATCCATTAATTCATCAAAATAGATTTCTTAGTTGAACATTATCTAAAAATACTATTTGTGCTTTAAAAAAAATATTTACAAGGTAACAATAATAAAATGAAAGTATATTCATTATTATATACCAAAAATAATATACATAAACATAGTACTACGATATTGTTAAATAGACCCTTAGAACACCATCATAAGACCGAAGGATGAGGTGCGCGATGGTGACAGACTCTTAGGTTGGCCCGTATAACATTTCCCACGTGGTGATCTCTATCAACTTACACTTCTCCCGTAGACGGTTCCATTCGAGCTTAACCTGTTGAATATCAGCTTGGGATTGGTCAAGAGTGAATCCCAATGATGCCACCTATTTTCTTAGCTCTGATAAATGGGATTCGTATGGAGTAATTCTACTAGATGAATCCATCGCTTCCTTTGTCTGAGTAAATTGGATTTGTTAAAGCCCGTATTTATATTAATCATGTGATCACTGTTCAATGGATAAAAAATAAATGGTCACAAGTCTTAATGGTATTTTAAAATCCAAAAAAAATAAGTGCATTTTTTGTATAACCATTCCATAGACATTTAATTAGATCAAGAGGTATTTTCATTAACAAAGGTTTGGGTTGTTACAAAAATGGGTCTCACTGCACACCTAGTTTGACACTATGGGGGGATATGTTTTGGTAAATTCATAATCTCATTAAGAATCATATTTAAGGTTACAAAAAGAAAATCCCATAATAATATACATTAGGAGGTAGATCATTAAAAACATATATTGAAGCATATAAATTCATATGTTTAGGAAATAAATGTAAATTATAAATTATCCCTTTCTTGTCATTAGATTCCCCTTTAAGTGTTTAATATTTTAAAATAATTATCCCTAATTTTCTATTTATTCTATCCAATGGATGGTAATAGGAGGAATCAGGTTAACAACCGACGCAAAGGGAAATGTGATGAGTATCCCAATGAGATTCCCAATAAGATGGGAGCTCAAGTAAGGAATATCATGATTATGTAAAACCATCTATCAAAAATCACAATTAAAATTTTTGAATTTGTTTAATTCCCAATGAAATAAAGGAATATGAACATTAAATATCTTAAAAGTCCATCTTCTAAATTTGATAAAGGAAATAAGATCCAATTTGATTCGTGAAACAAGTGTGGAAAGAGGCACTAAAAATGTCACAAAGGGACTAAGATATGTTCTATGTGTGGAGACATAGGGCACAAAGTATACAATTGAAATGAAAAAATAGATAATGTGGTGTATGGAAACAATATTCAATCTATGTCTTCATATACAGTTCAATGTCATAAATGTGGAGAACTAGGAAATTTTTTAAGAGAATGCTCTATTACAAGGGCTGAGAAGCATGATGATAATCTACAATCTCTATGATCGATGGAGAATCAAAATACCATGCTGATATGGATAATGATGAATGAATGGTAACTATTTTTTAGGAAAACTCAACCAGATCTAGCTTATTTTTTCACAATCTTCCAAAAGTCTAGGACACAATATCTCAACATGTTCTCTATTACTTGAATAGTACCTTCTGACTTCCCATCTATCTATAGATAAAAGGCTATACTCAAAATTACTTAGATACCGAGTTCCCTTGGTAATTCCTACCAAAAGAAGTATGTAATACGAAAATCTCAATATGAAACTATCATATATGGTACCCCGTGAAATTGTACTCTCTCTCAAACATATAACTCACCCAGTTGATCTAAGGTGAATGTCTCTCCAATTGGAAGAAAATGTACTAACTTGGACAACCAGTCCACAACTACCCAAATCACATCATTAATCTATGGAATCCTTGGAATACTCACAAAAAAATAAATCATCATATAATCATTTTTCAATTATGAAATTATCAATGGGTATAACTTACTTACTAGTCATTAATTCTCTAATTTCACCTGCTGACAAGTATTTCATCACCCCATGAAACTTGTAACTTCCTTTTTCATCTTAGGCCACCAATAGTGCCTACAAAGATCACAATACCTTTTGGTCAAACCAAGATTCACTTCGCACTTCGATGGATAAAACTCACGCATCACACTTCTCGCAAAAACATTGGTACAACAACACATCCAAAAACACAAACGATCCCATCATCCCAAACTATCCAACAAGAAGGTGACTCCCCAAATTCAAGACTTTCCCTTAAATACATACATTCAAATCCTCATATTAAATTTCCTTAATAAATATTATAAGCAAGGAATCAACTTCCAAGGATTAAAGGGTCATATTCCCTTGGTCATCCTGTACTTCAAGATGCATATCAGAAAACAACACCATCATCTTCCATTCTGAACCTAATTCTTAAAATGCTTCATTTTTAGTCTACTAACTCAAAGAAAAAACAACACTATTTAATTTTACTGGTGTTTAAACCATATTAACATCAATTTATTGCATGTATTCAACCCATATTCATTGTAGAGTATTCAAATCACACTAAGAGAAAATATACTTTATGCCTTTATGCTCGGAATACACCACGAACTGTACACCCAAATGATAATGCATCCAATATCTTAAGTAATAAACCACTTTTTATAATTTAATATTATGATTAAGTTAATTTATTTTCTGATTTCACCACTTTCGTGACCCATACACTATAACATGGCCATCATACCTCAACACTGCCCTAGGCCCAACACCAGAATAATTAAAAAACATGGTATATACCTTAATATGATTAGGTAAGATTAAGATCATTGTGGTAGTTAACCTCTTCTTCAAATCTTGGAAATAATTCCCACATTCCTCATTCTATTGAAACATAAGACCCTTCTTCTACAAGATTGATTATGGTGCTTCCAAATGAGAAAATTATATAATGAACCTTTGGTAATTACCAACCAAACCTAAGAAACTTCGAACATATTGAACATTCTTGGGTTGCTCCCAAGACAAAAATTCATACACTTTATATGGGTCTATGAACACACCTTCCTCTAATATGATGTGTCCAAATAAATGCACCTTATCAATACAGAAATGAAACTTGGATAAGTTAGACTATAGCCTATTCATGTAAGTATACTCAGGATGATCTCATTATGTTCGGTATGATCATCATGGTTCTTAATGTAAACTTAGATTCCATCTACAAATACAACTACAAACTAGTCTAGGTATGGATGAATGATTTGGTTCATTAGGTCCATAATCATTGTCAGTGCATTGGTAAACATGAACGAAATCACAAAAAAATGATGCAACTTGTACCTTCTCCTAAAAGCAGTCCACTGAACATCAGAAGTTCTCACACATACTTATGATCCCTCACTCTCATATCAATTTTTGAAAACATTAAACCACCTTTCATCTAGATAAAAAGGTCATCAATTTGAGTTAGAGTTCTTCTCTTCTTGACCATCATCTGATTTAGCTTCCTATAACTATCACCTAGTCTCAAGGATTCATCAGTTTTCATAGAAAATAGAATTGGTGATCCCAAAGGTGACATACTTATATGAATAAACCACTTTTCTGTAGTTATTCCAATGGATTTTTAATCTCCTGGAGCTTTATCAGTGCCATTAAATATGGTGGAATGGAAACTAGTTCTTCTCATGGTAGGAACTATGTCATGAACTCAACATCCCAATTGGGTGGAATCCCTATAAATTCCTCATAAAAAATCTATAAACTGATCCACTACAAGAGGGAAAATAATCTTTTCTACTCCACCATCATCATGAATGATACAAGCCACTTGGTCTGTGAGTTTACCCAACTACTGACAAACTGGACCTACACAGATTGCCTGAACATCACCTTCACCATGATGAACATATGTGTCTCCCTCGAGAGATGTGAACCCTACCCTCTAACGGTAACCATCAATATGGTTTTGGTATATAACTATCCATTCAATAACAAATATTAGTTCTAAACCTAACATATCAATCACAAAGAAGTCCCATATGAAACAGTATCCACCAACATCGAGCACACGCCCCTAACATTTTCTAATATTCTCTACTCAAACCCCTAATGGCCTATCAATCTACATGACCCCACACATACATTCCACTACTAGACCAAACAAAACCACCAACTGAGAATATATAAAATAGTGAGTGGCAATTGTATTAAAAAATGAAATAGTAATAAATGAAGCTACAAGGATTTTACCTTGAATTGTATATGGTCCAGCCTCACCACCTCCAGGTGTAGATTGAACTACATGAAGCATAAATTCCCCTCCACCCTCGGCCCTATTATAAATCCCTAGTGTTGAACTACCATGGTGGTATAGACACTCTCATTCCATAGGACTATGCACTCCACCTCTACTGGTGTGGCCAGTAGAGCTCAAATTTACAAGATTATATGGGGTAACAGACCCCCTTCCTGCATTAGGAATCATCCTTGATCCTCTATCTATGTCTAGCTATTGAGTGGTCCTACTGAACCTCTGCACATGCCCCATTCTTCTGTATGTTTTCACTCAATTGGTGACTGAGGTCACTGACCCTGTATGTGTCCCAGTATGCCACACTGATAGAAAAACATTTGATCACCTCCCTAAGAGGTTGATCATCTCTTATGACTACCCTACATGCTACCACCCTAGTGAAGATTCTTGAAATGATGCTTCCTACCCTTGGAAGTCACACCATTGGTATGTCTAACTGGAACCACATGTCCACCACCTGAAGCCTCCTTTATGACCACTTTTGAAATAAAGGCCTGATCGACCACTTTAGAAATACTTTTTAATTGGAATATGTTCACCTGATAATCATATGATGTCTAACCCCACAATGGAAACATCTTTCCAGAGTGGCAAAATCCCATGCCAACGTTGGAACAGATCATTTCAAGTTTGTGAAGTGGCCCATGCTCTCCACCACTAACAAAGTCCCCGACATCATCCTCATAAACTCTACAACCCACTCATGTATCATATTCTATGGGTAGAAGTGTTTCATTAACTTTTCCTGAATGTCCTTCCATAGCATACCATCATCCAATTGAGTCTGAACCATGATATCCAAGCATCCCTTAATTGGTTCATGCATCATATATGATTCCAACTTGAATTTATTCTTTGAAATAGACTCTAAGTGATCAAAATTCATCTATATGGACTATATCGCTAACTCTGTAGCCTTAGGTCCACCCTCTATTGAAAACATTAGAGGGTGTTTCAAATAAATATATCTGGTCAGATAAAATATACTCAGTAGAACCTGACTTGGGTCTTATTCCATCATGAAGATAAAAGGAGAAAATTTCTCATGGAACTATTCCTCTTCTCTGTTACGCTGAACTACCTACATTTCCAACCCCACTTATGAAGGATCATTCTCAGTTATTTATTCTTGTCGCCAATCCAACACACATATCTATTGTATCATCTTCCTAAAATTTCATGGATGAGTCTTATAATACATAATATAAAACTTCCATAATTTACATAAAATATGTATCTTCACTAGCCATTACAATTCATCTTACACTCACTATCCCAACAAACATCGTCACACCTATAATACTACCATCGACCATTCCTATCATGGATCATGGCTAACATGGGGTAAACTAATACACATTGTTACAATTCATTCATTAAGACACATTTTTAAAACCATTTCCACAATCACAATGTAAGTCTTTCCTAATAGTCACATTTCCCATTTTCTAGCATGTTACAACCAATATATTAAATCATTTAAAATCTCCATTATGTATAATTATTCAACTATTACTTAGCATTATTTCCATTTACCCATATAAATCATCGTTATTAGACACCATTTTCTACAAATTTTTAGGAATATAACATGCATTCTACCATTCATGTCCCACACACCCATGTACTGTGTTCTTAGCATGATTTATGCCACGTATATCCATAGGTTCCTATAATAATGTTTGAATGCACAACCTTGTACCATTCTATACACTATAAAAATAACAAAAAATACTCACATAACACAACAAGTGCATCACATAATGGTGAAATATAATTCAACCATAAATACATACACCAAGAACCACAAATCCCACCCAGGGTACTTGGGATTTCTCACATACGTGGGTTACCAACTCCTAAGAATGAGCTCATATACAAGGCCCAAAACGTCCTAATATCCAATTTACCATCCTCTTATAATAATATTGTATTAAATAAAAACTTTGATACCACTTTGTAATTTCCCTGGCCATGGATCCACTAAAACAGTGCCCCATGAAAATTCACTACATAGCCTCAATCGTGCCTCCATGTATGCTAGAGGTTTCTAACTAATATCGGGGTTCTAATAGTTCATGTGGGGAGAATATACCCCTTTATCAGAGTAAGAAACAATAGAAAATATATGAAATAAAGTGAATAGAAAACAATAAACTATAAACATACATTACCAAATCATTTCCCAAATTGGGTAAAAACATGAAGCAACAACAAAACAACCATATCATGCTTACAGTGCCAAAATTAATGAATCCCAAAATAAAGAAAAACAACCAAATCCCAAATATATTTCCTGATTCCAAGTATGGATCCTCATACATGCACATCCCAAGACCAAATAAACTCCCTTACATATGGACCATTACTATGTCCTGACCTACAATTGTGAAATATACTCAGGTTCCTAATGGTGGAATGAGTAGTGTGTGATTACAACTCGTTAGTCCACCAACAATGGTATATCTAATGTAGAAAGTATAAACAGATAATTCATGAAAACTACATAAATGAAAAGGTAAACCATATACAACATGGGTTACACTAATTAAGAATATTCACTTAAATCATTTTAATAATTTAATCCGTACTCTTCACTTTTTCTATGGGTTAGGCATTTACATCATTTACACAATAGTGTATGCTGGTCAAATTTTTATGCATAAGGAGGTATGTAAAGTTTCCAATCTCACTAGGTTAATCATCACATTAGTAGACACAATACACTTACAGTGGTTCCTTAGTCTTGGTAGTTTCATCAAATGAAACTATTAGTGGAATAGATCCTCAATCCCCATCCCTATCCCCGTGAATTGTGAGGTGGGTTTTAGAGCCTCATTATAGCCCGACCCATGGGCGTAGATCATCAAGTCAAATACCCCATAACATTCATTCCATATGAACATTATTATTTATCCATTAACAACATTTACCATACCACAAACCTTTAAAAACCAATAAACATAACATTTTCAGTTCACATTTCAATTAACATATAATTCATCATCAAGACTTAATCCATTAGTACACTCTCAATTAACTTAACAAATCCAATTCAACCCTTTCTCATTTTCATACCTTGACACATTTATCATATCCAACCATTCCCATACATTATCCCATTTAAAATATTCATAAATTCTCATGTGTTAACCTATTTAACACATTTATCAATTTACAAGTATTTACCAAATTAACATATTTACCATTTCACATGTATTATCCCACATATGTATTTCATGTACAATTCATAATTCAATTATCTAAATCACTTTATTTCATATAACCCATTTTATATTAAGACAAACAATCCCTTATGACATTATCAATGTCTAGAAATAGCCATAAATATTTCCTTTTAAACTCAACTAACATATAAACATGTATATCATGGTATCTATTCTTTCCCAATAAAATTAAATTATTTATATTACAATTTTCTATTTTCATAAATGTCATCACACCCCATGGGTGGCCCCAGTCTAGTCAACCTCAGTGCATCCCATGGGGTTCATGAGGGGTTCAACTCATCATTTAGTTATCCATTTTACCAAAATCAATATAAATTCATCAAATTCACTACAATAGAGAACCATTTACCCAACCACACATACCCAAATCAACTTCAAAACTATGGGATATAACTTGTGGAACACCTACCTCAAATATGAAGATAAATGTACCCTTAACTTTATCCTTATCTCCAGATTCATGAACCCTTTGAATCCCTAACTTATTATCTGGTGGAAAAGTGGTTTTAGGGATTCTGAAGAAGAAAACAAATTCAAAACCTAATCTGAAAAAGAGATTAAAGAGGATCATTACACTTACCCTGATCTTTGATCCACACAAAAAGTCACTCTAAACATCCAAGAAATTAAAAGAAATCTAACCTTTGGAAGATTTAAGATCTTCGGTCCGTCCCTATGGTTCTAATAGGGATAAAGGGGAGTACAATTAGGTGATGTTCTTAATATACCATGGGGAAATATGGTAATTTTTTCACTTTTTAATGGGGAACATAATTTGTATGTACATTTTTTCAAACCATGCACCAGCCTCTATCCAAGAGGCGCATGTGTTGCATAGTTACCTAGGCATCTGAAATAGTTCGGCAAACCATGTACCAACCATATGGAATGACTTTATCTAATACAACATTGTTCTGATCTCCCCCTTTCATAGATTACCTAACCGTTCACCCCATTACCTGGGTAGCATGGTTTGGGTGAATGGTTACCCCTAATCATGTGTTAGCTATGCAATATGAACTGGATGGCCAAATTCCCCTTTCTTTCATGTCCCAAACCCCTGAAACACCCCTAAAACTCCCCATGCATGTATTAGACATTCAATTTTTTCAAAAGTAAGATATTAATTCCAAAATTAATCAACTATCATACCTTTATAATGATAGGGATCTTACATTAACCCTTTATTTCTACTATGAGATAATTTCAATCAATTTCATCATAAATATTAAAGTACCATATGGATTGAACATTTCAAATTCTTTTTTTATGACTCTAAAGAACCATTTTATTTTTCTTTTTGGGTTTATGATAAATCCATAATTGTACCACATAAGTATTGTAAACTTTTTCCAATAAGTACTAATAGAATCATTACCCTTCTTACTAAGCTAATGGAATTCCCATTCTAATTTCACTAAAAGTGTTTTAGGAAAATACTTATTCAATAACAACCCCTTTAAACTCATCACAATCCATTGAATCAATTTATTCACCTTTCTTTGTATTCATAAGAATATTACACTATTGGTATACATAATCTTCTAAATGATAACCTTCAATGAAAAATTTTCACTATCTAAGTGATGGAGAATGAAAAAAATATTTTTTGTGGTACTGATCTATTATATTACCAATAATGTATAAGAGGACCTACTGGGAGATGGATTTTTATACCTCAGGAAAAAACCAAATATTTTTTATTACATTTTATCATTTTTAAGTTCCACATGATTTATGGGTGAACATAGTTCTGTGAGCATAATAAAAATTCATTTTGTCTCCTAAGTCGATCAATTTATCAAGAGTTAATTCATTGGATTGTATAACACATTCATTGTTATCATGATTCTTCCTTATTCTATTCATTGAATAAATCCAAACTACATAGTTTAGCAATAAAACTATAATAATCATAGTGAAAAATAACATAATCATGAAAATCATTTAATATATTTCCTAAATTATGAAAACTTATTTTAATCTTAAGACACTTTCAGGTTCACTCTATATCAATTAAATTTTTTTCTTGGTTGTATTATATTTTATCCTCATTTTCCACATAAACTAATCTAAAAATGTATATAAACCTGATTTAATACCATATATGGTGTCTCAATCATAACATATATAAATATTTCATCATTTAGGAGAAATATTAAACGAAGTTTCTAATAATGCACACACCAAAACAATAATGGTTAAGTATCATTATATACTAGATATATAAAAAATTTATTTCATTAATGATATTCATCATCTTCCAAAATTTTCTTCTCTCATGGTACCCTTCTTAGATATATCATACATAATAACAAACCTCAAAACCTAGATAAAATTGAAACATAAGAATGGATGAGCTCAAAGGCCAAGTATGGGAAAACATGGAAGACATCAATAGATCATCATATGAAATAATATGGTTATATAAGAATTTACATAACTTATGGTGTTCAATCCTAATCAATTATATATCATAAAATAAGAGTCAGGAAATAAATATTTTATATTTCAAAAGTCATGTGTCATAATAGTGAGGAATAATCATTAATCAATCACAAGGCATGATAGCATATTATAAACATAAGAACAATTCATATGAATTGTGATAAAATCATAAGCATGGAAAATAATTTCATTAATCATGGTTCACTTCCAATATTATAATAGAGGAAAAGTTCTAATAGTATGTTGGGTTTACTCATTATTATGTCATTTCCATTTTCATGGTTCACTACATATACAATCATAGTGGGAATATTCTCTTACTAAACAAGGGACACTCCCCCATTTCATTCCATATTATCTCATGATATATAAATCATTACCAATGAATTATATTTCTTCAACTTACCCACCATACATATAATAAAAACCATATATATGTTTTCCATAACATCATAAAAAAATTCATCAATAAAACATAGAATAACTCCATGAAAATAAATAGGATTAATATATAATAAATCATCACAAAATCATAAGTTATCCAGAGAAAGAATGTGGATTTTATAATTATATCATATCCCTAGTGAATCATATGAAACATTAGTTCATGTTAACATAAATAAAACACACCTATAAAATAGAACTTGAATACTTCATTAAAAATATGGAAAAATATCATTTTCCATTGGTATCATAAAAAATTTAAATTTCCTGAATATTTTGAAAAACAATCTTTGAATATAAATATGGAATATTTTAATTTTAAAATTCAATGAAAACAAAAATCATTGTGATGGGAAAATCCATTATTTCGGGTAAATGTTTAAAAAATATTTCTTTCACAATTTTTCTAAGAAGTCCAAAATTACCTCACTTGGAAAAAGATGAGAATATTCCTTTTAATCCTTTAAAAAGAAATTTAAATATTTTTTAAATTTAATTGAAATAATATTTTGATTATTGATATTTATATTACTGAAAACATTTTAAATAAAATTGAAATAGAAGAAATAATTTCGATAAAATAAGAAATTTGGTATGCCTTATTGAATAACATTTTATCAAATACATTTAAGTAAAAAATAGAGGATAATGAATGGAAAACATGAGAATAAAATAAATAATTATGGTATAAGAAAATATGGTTTGATTATGATTGGAAGGTAATATAATTCCCCCAATGTAAATTCATTCATAAACAAATCTTATTGAAAATGAGTTTGCAACATAAATTGTTGTCTTAGGTCCTGACATTATTCTAATGCAATCTTATGTTCTTGTATAATAAATTTTAATTTATTATGAATCTATAATATATAAATATTACTACTTATATAAAAATATATCATTCCCTTATAATTTTCATTTTCCCATTTATCAATCATTCTTCATTAAAATCAACTTTCAGGTAAAAACTAGTCTAGCTTGCATCCAAGTTTTGGTCATATAGTTCCAGTAATTGCACATGGTCATGGTTTCATAATCTTCAAATTATTAATCATTTTATATAATTCATATATATTCATTATATGTAACTTTATTACCAATCATAAAATGTAGAGATTAATAATGACTTACATCCCTTCATAGAGATGATAATTAGTTTATACACATGAGAAGTGTTTTCCTTTTTTCGGTGAATGGAATGAAAGAGGGTTGAATAAAAATAGATATTTACAAAATAATATTATTATTATGAATATCATATATATTAATTAAATCCATACATACTACCATACATGTCTAGTATAAATTAAAAATGAATCACATCACTTAATTTATGTGCTAGTCCACATGTACGCACAGATGATGTTACCATTTCTCATATGATAGAAATAATGTAGAAAGTGGTTGTACCAATAACATAAAGACATATTAGTAAAGTAATGATACTAATTTTATCATTTTAATATGGTTATATATTATTTGGATGAAATTATGGATAAAAGAGCTCATATAAATTAGAAAATATAGTTACCTCTTCTTTCAGAAACCTCATTTGGATTACCCCTTAAGTCATCACAATTTGGTATTTTGGATAAAACAGAATCTCTATGATATGGGTAAGTAAGATTAAAATTTATTTTGGTAGGGCATGTAAGATATATATTCCTCAAATGGTATGAAGGAGGGAGGAGTATATAACCTCTTTTTAAAAGTGAGGTGCGTGGAAAACATTTAAATAAAAAACATTAAAATATAATAAAATCATATTCAGGTGAATATAGAACCAAATGAAAATGGTTCAAAGAAATGATAAAGGAAGGTCACACTTTATTCAACCAATCAAATTAATATATTTTTAAGTGATATTTTAAATCATAACTTTGACTTAAATCCTCATCATTAACCCTTTTTAAATCTTAACCAAGTTAACTAATTTTTACTAGTTACTATTCATTTTTATAAAATATAAAAGCGGTATCATTAACAAATTAGGATATTCTAATTGTGATTTTTTTTAAAAAAATTATTATATTCATTTCATATAATTTTTGGAAACTAATATTAAAATAAATGTGAAAACACAATGAAAACTATTCTTAGATAAATGCATTTTTAAGCATAACACTGAATTAATTCACATCTCTTTCTAAATAAAAACCACT
The DNA here is from genome assembly GCA_963277665.1 of Viscum album. Taxonomy (NCBI): domain Eukaryota; kingdom Viridiplantae; phylum Streptophyta; class Magnoliopsida; order Santalales; family Viscaceae; genus Viscum; species Viscum album. Next base: position 1,134,485 of record CAUJRU010000208.1, read on the forward strand.
AAATGAAAGTTATAAAATTATATTGAATATATTATATTGAAATTAAATTAAAATAATCCATCAATATAGATTTAATTACTCTTGAAATATAAAAACACATGTTGGTCATAAAATAGGTTTTTTTATAAAAATAACACTTTTTATGTTTAAATGATTTTATTTTCATTTCTAACTAATTCATAAAAAAATTATTTTTCTCATATTTAAACAAAAATTTATCAAATAATTAATATAAATTTTCAAACAAAATATATGTGATAGAAATATTCATAAAAAATCATTGAAATTATTTAGAATCAATATCTTTTCCTCAATGAATTATAAATTATTTTATACAATTATATATCATATAATGTTATTCATTTTATATTTTATTAGAATTATGTACATAAGTTCATGGTTTTTTATTCACAATCTATCAAGAATATTCATTAACTAAAAAAAATATCTTCCAAAATCTTAAGGTGTTACATCCGATCTAATCCCCTTTTTATGAGGACTATACTGTAGGTCGGGCCACACTTGTAATTAAGTTAAAAAAATTAAATTATATAAAACACATTATGTTAAGTATTTTCCAATATTAAATAAATTATTGTTAGCACATAAATTTATATATATATATTCATCTAATACATATAAAAATATATATGTTTTTAGTAAAAGAATACTACATTAAATTGGAATTAAATTAAAATAAAAAAATAAAAAAATATTCTTGACTGAAGATGAAGGAACTTATTATTTTTGGTTGATCCCCTAGATCTATGGTTTCACCCATATACCACCTATAAGATAGAGATATCCTACATGTCAAACCATTCAAATGATAGATACCCTCCTCCAATATGAAAAGGATAAACATACTCCCCCTTGCTTCTACCATCCAACACTCTAGCCATTCCTCCCACACCACCAATCATCTTGCTTGGGAATATATCAAACACACTAGGGAGGCCTTTGATAACTATTAGAATCCTTAGGAATCCTTAATTAATTTTGGGATCAATTAAATGAAATCTATCATGACATGACCAAGTGAAATACTAACATTTCTATGTGGGTTTCATTTAAGTAACAATGAACCAATTCCTACTACATATTCATGTAAATACAACGCTGCCTTTTGTTAGAGCTAAAAGACACTAACAAAGGACACATTTAATTAGATTTCAATAAAAACCATTTATAAATACATTTTTTATTATTTTTAATTTTTTTTGTAAAATTAGATCATTTATCATCATTTTTCTTAGGGATGACAAATATACACCTTTATTTTCTCTTGTTTAACATAGATAAAAGTTTGAACTTTATCGTCACTTAAATAAAATTGATAAAGGGTAACTTAGATATATATTTTATATAAAAATATTTATATATTGTTAAATATGATTTATATCAAAAGAAATGTATTCATATTCATATAAATATAACTTATATTTTTTTAAATCATTTATACTTTTTTATTATTTTATACATATTGAAAATTATATATATAATTATATTTCCATATATATATATATATACAAATTTAAAATAATGTGATAATAGTTATATAAATTCATTAAATTTAGAACATATTTAAATTTATATGCATGTTTATATTCTAGAAAAATAATTTATAATATACATATTTATTTACTAACTATTTATATATAATGATAATTATATATTTGTGTGCTCACATTTATTTATATATAGGATTATATATTATAAGATACATAAATAAAATATTTAAATATTTTTACTTAAAAATTTTATATTTAAAAAATATAGTTCATAATGAAATAATAATCGTTATCAACCTTATTTTCATAATTTATAAAATAAGAAAAATTATCAAAATTTATATTAATAAAGATAAATATTTAATAATGAATTCAAATACATTAAAAAATTCTATTTAAATGTAATATAATAAAATTTAATTTAAATAATTCTACAAATATGTAAATTAATAAATATTTATTTATTTATATTTATATTAATATATGAATATATATATATCACAACTAAAGAAATGGATTCTAAAAGTGCTAGAAAAATCCTTTCTTGTTGATAAAAAATCCTCATTGATCTAACCACCGATTAAAGTTGACCACATATATCAGTGCAATGAAAGCACAGATAATGGGGATCCTTTATCGATGCTAAACAACATTGATAAAGTTTGTCCTTTTTAAGCTCTAATTTAGCACTAAAAATGGTTCCCTTTATGAGTGCTACATTTAGTGATGAAAAAGGACACCCTTTATCAGTTCTTAGGTTGGAACTATTAAAGGTTTTAATTCTGTAGTGTGCTTTTAAATTTAAAACAGACTAAAGAAGTAAATTCACTTGTATATGGAAAATCATAATTTTATTTAAATAAAAAAAATTAACAAATACAAGAAAAAACACTATATTATAGGAATTTAAAATATTTTTTTACAATTTCATTATAAAGTACTATAAAAACATTCAAAAACATCAATTGTTTAATTATCTTTGTCAGTTCAACCCTACTCAAAAAATCCTGATCATTATATCATATTCTGAACAAACCACCCCCAAATAGAGAAAAATAATCCACTTGGATAAGAAAATTTTATTATGATTTTAATACTATAAAGAAATAAACTATACATAAATATGAAATAATACATTAGTAAAATGAAAATTCTAAATAAAAGGACACACTTGGAGCCATACAGTTCCCACGGTGAGTCATATTGACATGTGGATGATTCCTACATGTCAAAAATGACTTAAGTATCATTTTCTTAAAGTATAAAGAAAATATGAATGTGTTTTCTTCATTTGGAGTATATCACATATCTTTTTTTTCAAAAATTTCAATTAAAACTAAAACATTCACAATGATTCATATTAGTAGCATTGTGTATCGGTTTGATGTGAGGTTGATTCATATAAACTACAACTGAATTATAAATCATTTTCATAAATTATGAAGATAATTTGAGCACATTTTCTTAGTTTTCAGTGAGTGACCCATGTTTTGAACTAAATTTTTTATTTTAAAGTAATAATAGCCACTTTGAGTCATTTCATCCACATTGTGTATCGTATTGAAGTGAAGATAATTTGTACCTATCACAAATGACTTATTGATCATTTTCATTGAGTAAAAAATAAATCTGGATGAATTTTCTCAGTTTCAAGTATGTGGTGTGTGTTTTCAACTAAAATGTCAATTTTAAATAAGAAGACACATTTTGACTCTTAAAAATCACATAGTGTGTCAAATTGACATCTGGATGATTCCTACAGGTCAAAAATAATATGAGGATCATTTTCAAAATGTATTAAGACAAGATAAATGATTTTTCATGGTTTGGATTATGTCACGTGACTATTATAATAAAATTTCATTTTAAACTAAAAGCATTCAATTTGATCCATACCGAGCACATCATGTGTCGGTTTAATGTGAGAATGAGTCTTATACATCACAAATGTCTTCAGAATCATTTCAATAAAGTATCAATGTAATCTAAGTAGTTTTTCTCAATTTTGACTAAGTGACAATTTTTTATCTAAATTGTCAATTTTAAATAGATAATGGACACTTTGAGTCATATCTAGAACATATTGTATCAGATTGAGGATCAATTAACTCCTATAAATCAAAATTGACTTATGGATCATTGTAAAAAATAATCACTATGATCCAAATGTATTTTTCATGTTTTGATTATTTGACATGTGCTTTGAACTAAACAAAATTTTAAAAAAAAAATACACACTCTAGGTCATACTAGTCAAAATGTACATCATATTGATGTGCAGATGATTCCATCACATCACAAATGACATATGGATAATTTTGTAATTTATCAATACAATCTGAATGTGTTTACTTAGTTTTGAGTATTTCTTGTGTCTTTTTTACTAAAATGTTAGTATAAACTAAAAAACAGGAACTTTGAATCATATTGGTAACATCATGTATCAGAATGACATGAAGCTAATTCCTACAAATAAAAATGACTTATAAATAATTTTACTAATGTATCAAGACAATCCAAGTGTGTTTTCTCTATTTTAGTGTGTGACATGTGTTTTGAACAGAATTGTTAATTTTAAACTGATAACAAACACTTTGAGTCATAGCGGGCACATCGTGTATTAGATTAAGGTGAGGTAGATTCCTATATGTCACAAATTACATATATATTATTTTTATAAAATATTAATGTAATCTAAATTTTTATTAACTATTTTTCGTTTTTGACATATGTTTTGAAGTAAAATATCAATTTTAAATAAAAATACATACTTGGAGTAATACCATCCATGTCATGTATAGGATTGACATGAAGATAATTCAAAAACATCACAAATTATATAATTAATTTTCCTAAATTATGAAGACAATATGAATTCATTTTCATAGTTTTGAATATGTCACGTGTCATTCTTACTAAAATTTCAATTTATACTAAAAAACTGCACATTGAGTCATACTGGTAACATCATGTGTCATTTTTTACATGAGATTGATCTTACATTACAAAAATAACATATAAATCATTTTACTAAATTCATAAGACAATCCGATCATGTTTTCTTATTTTTAAATGCGTAGCCCACATTGTGAACTAAATTGTTTATTTTAAAATGAAAATAGATACTTTAAGTCATATCAGGCACAAAGTTTATCACATTAAAGTTTGGTTTACTCCTACACATCACAATTTATATATGGATAATTTTCAATATTTAACAAAATAGTAAGAATTTGTTGGATTGGTTTTCTGTATGCGATGTGTGTTTTGATCAAAAATGTCAATTTTAAATAAAAAACACACTTTGATTCATACCAATAACACTGCACATGGGATTGAAGTATAATAGATTTCTACATTCCATAAATGAAACAAGAATAATTTCCCTACATTATCTAGATAATCTAAACCGGTATTCTTGATTTTTATTAAGTCGCATTTCATTAATTATAAAATGAAAATTTAAACAGAAAACATTCACTTTGAGTAATATTAGTCACATCGTGTGTCATTATGATGTGAGACAGATTTCTACATGTCAAAAATAATTTATGAACCATTTTACTAAATTATCAAGACAATATGAGTGTGTTTTATTCATTTTATGTGAGTAAAACATGATTTGTACCAAATTTTCAATTTTTAAATGATAATAGACACATTGATTCATACTAAGAACATCATCTATTGGATTGAGGCACATCTAATTCTTACATGTCATAAATGACATATGGATAGTTTTCATAATGTATAAAAATATCCAAATTAATTTTCTTGGTTTTGTGTATGTGAATTGTTTTTAAAACTAAAATCTCAATTTTAGAAAAAAAAAAGATTAACCTGGATTCATACCGATCACATTGTGTATTAACTACTGAAATAATGGATTATTGTGACGGTTTATTTGCAATGGGACCCCGTCACAACTCATATGTTACGATAGGGACCTGTTGTAAATGACCCATTGTGGTAAATGATGTTTCAAATATTTTTTTTTGTAACGGTCTTTCGCAAAAAATAATTTTTTACGACGGGTTTCTAGCCCATCGCAAAAAACATTCGACATTTTTTTAAGAAACTATTTGCAATAGGCCAGAAACCCATCACAAATAGCCTCCCTATTTTTTACTCTATTGAAAAAGTCTGTCTCAATTAGTAATCGCGACGGTCCATCGCAATAAGCCCTCGAAATATAAAAAAAACTTGTGCGACGATCCGTCACAATTAGTATTTGCGACGATCCATCGTAATTAGTCTTTGCGACGGTCCGTCACAAATAGTGAGTAAATTTTAAAAAAATAAATTAAAAAATAAAATAATATCAATAATAATATAATATTAATATAAATAAAATAATAATATTTATATTAATATGATAAAATTATGTTGGTCGTAGGGGTTTACTCAAGAGGGGGGTGAATTGAGTACCAATTAAAATTTCTGTATTTAAAAACACTGTCTTAAAGACCCCCAAATAAAATAATAAATTAAACTGTAGTGAATTTATATTAAAGTAGAGGTTCTGTTAGATTCTCAAGGGATTGATTAATTCCCAGGTAATCAATACAGGAGTGTATGATTATCTTTTGAAACTAACTTACTAATCTACACTTAACATAAACACTTGCTAATTTAATTATCAAAGTAACTTTAAAAACAGTATTAGTTTTAAAGTGATTAGCAGCGGAATAAAACATTGAAAGAGATGGCACAACAAATGTAACCAAGAGGTTTAGTCTCAAGCCGAGACTTAGTCCTCTCAAAAGTTTATATAAAAATGATCCACACCCTGGATCGGGGTTCAACAGTTTACAACTGTCCAGGTCCAAGACCTCTACCACTGTTATTCGTGGGAAACAGTACAACAACAACCAGCTGTCCAGGTAACACACGACCTCTACCACTGTTATTCGTGGGAAAGAATAGAATGCAAGAATTTGGTAAGGATTTACAAATCCTTCAGTTTAAGTGCAGGAGACAGTGTATGTGTTAGATATAGCAGATAACACACACTGCTCGAAAAGAATAATAATAAATCACAGAACAAGAGATGTAGAGTTTAGAGATGGTTCTGGTGATTTCAGTGTAGCTCTGAACTCCTTTGGATTCGATCAGAAGTGAGTCTGAGTCCTCTTCTCGTTTCTGTTTGAGAAACAGAGTGTCGTATGCTCCAGGTTCACAGACAGTAAGAATGTAGAGGTTGAAGTTCTTCAGTGTTCTTCTTATATGCACAGAACACTTCTCGAGTGTGCTTGATTGTCTATGAGCTTCTCTGTGTTCTTCTCGTTCTTGTGTTTCTGGTATATTTCATCCACCATTCACTTCTCTTTTCTTTTACTTGTTGTTGTTGTGTTGGGCAGTTTCGTCTTCTCGTATTTATCTCACGGGCAACAGGGGACAGGAAAGATTTCCTTTCTGCAGGTACGAGGTACGGGTTCCTGACATCCGACAACCTTTATCAGATATTTGACAAATCATTAAAATTTACATGATATGACCGTTGGATAGATTAAATATAGATAAATAAAGAAATTCAAACAGTGAGTCAAGTGATCGGTAGGTAATCAGCATCGGTAGCTTAGACATCGGTAGATTGAACATCGGTAGCTCAATTTCATTATTTGCCTTGACTCTATCGGTGGCTCTATGCGTCGGTTGGTATATGCTTGTATCGGTGACTTTGTTTATCGGTAGCTCCATGCGTCGGTAGCTCCATGCTTCGGTAGCTCCATGCGTCGGTAGCTCCATGCGTCGGTAGCTCCATGCGTCGGTAGCTCCATGCGTCGGTAGCTCCATGCGTCTGTCAGTAGCTTCGTCTATCGGTGACTCTTATTCCATCGGTAGATATTTATACTTACACCAGTAGCTCTATGTTTGTATCGGTAGCTGTCTGTAAGTCAGTAGCTTACATTTATAAGCACATCGGTAGCTCTTTTTTAAGTATATCGGTGACTTGTCTGTCGGTACACTAAGTCTATTGGTAGACTGGGTACTGGTAGCTCTTTATCAGTATCTATAGGCAGATTACTTATCTGTTTTATGGAGAACACATCCGATTGTGTTAGAATCAATTTATAACTTGTATGAACATGGATAAATGAGGATTAACATATTCCAAAGACTATTTTAAAAATTATTATTGGTTTGATCACAGATTTGAAAGAATTAAAGTATAGATCAATGATACTTAAAAATATCATAGAGAATGAAAACATAATTGGGATTTTCAACACATATGTATACATGATTGAGATTATCAAAACAGGTGAGGTCAACAATCTCCCCCTTTTTGATAATCACAATTTATGATATGGGCATTTAACATAGTGAAAATATAATAGTAAAGAGTATAATATTAAATTCAATGTTCTTATTGAAAACAGCATCAGAGATAATAGAAATAGTATGATATAGACATAAGTTATCAGAGGTAACAATCATAAGGTACCGAAGGTAAAAAGAAACATAATAATATCAGAGATAAAATTGAAAAGAAGGTTATTTTTCTCCATTGAAAATATTTTTCATTCTCTCATTTTGTTCTCCCCCTCATTCTCTCATTTTGTTCTCCCCCTCATTCTCTCATTTTGTTCTCCCCCTCATTCTCTCATTTTGTTCTCCCCCTTTGTGATAATCAAAAAGTGGGAAAGCATATATAGGAGACAAATAAAACATGAGAAGTAAATAGAGTTCTTCTGTATTAGAGAAGTCAAAAAGTACAGAAACAAAATACAAAGGAATTCCTATCAAAAATCATGGCCACTGGATCATTCCACATCTTCCACGTGAGATTTTCCTTTGGGATCAGAAGAAGGTTCGGGTGGTGAGGATGCAGGTGAAGGTTTTGGAATGCCAGAAAAGATCAAAGTAGGCTGAGCCACTGACACAGAGTCAGGACTGTAGGTTGAAGATCTTTGGGTGATCATTGGTGTGAGGCTTCGAATAGCTTGAGCAGGAGTCAGCTGGACTGTAGAAGCAGCTGAGGCAGAAGCAGGAAAAGCAGGAGGTAAGATGACTGGTCTGGAATCAACATGCAAGAAGGGCAGCAACAGATTTCTAAAATCCATAATAATTCCTCCTCCTCTTTCCATAGCAGAGATGAAATCATCTTTGTTCTCCATAAATTTCTCTAAGGCAGGAGTCAGTTCTCTTAGCTTGCTCACTTGTTCTCTAAAAGCTTGAGTTACTGGAGGTAGCTTCATGTTTTCCAACATCAGCTTGAAGTGGTATTCGAGTTGATGCTTGGTGAAAATTCTGGTGAAGTAGTAGTCCACTTTGCTCTTTATGGCTTCCTGAGAGGCAGAGGCTTCTCTCATATAATCTTGGACAATCTTCATTATCTCTCTAGCAGAATTTCTTGTAGAAAGCACCACTCGTCTCAACTCTGATGAGTCCACAGAGCCACTGGTTGAAATAGAACCAATCTCCTCCTTCAACATTGCTCGAACTTGATTCAGATCAACTGATAGTTTGGATGTGAGAGGGCCAAGAGAGAAGGAAACAGTTTCTTTGAAACTCTTAGACAAACCACTGATTAGTCTTTGAACTTGAGAGTCTTGTAATTGAACATGATCCTTCACTAAGGTTTTGAAACTTTCAAACACTGAGACAAACTGGCTTACTACACTCTTCACATAAGATAGGTCCTTGTCAGCTTGAGACTTGGAGCTCATATAAGAATCCAAAGCAGCAACTGATGTCTTGAGAGCTTCAAGATCTGCTTCGATTCTAGAAGACTGAGTCTGGCACTCTTTCCCTTCTTCCATAAGCTCAGACACAAAAGAAGATAAATTACAAGCCAGAGATAGCTCGAAGGATCTCTCTAACATTTTCATTTCTTCATTAAAGCTTTGCTTCATCTCAGCAACTAATACACTGAATGATTCTTTCAACTCATTCTTCATGGATTCAAGATCAGATTTAGAGACAAAATCATTAGGGACAACTGCAGCAGATCCCCTTGCTGAGGCCAAACTAACTACAGAGTCAGTCATTATTGAATGAATTGAGGATGAAAGGGAGGTTTCCATTAACTTCACTTCTTCAAAAAAACTGGTTTTGAGGTCCTCTTTCAGCTTATTCAGATCATGAAATCTGACCACATTATCAGGAAACAACTCAGAAGAAAGATCATAATTGGTCTTCGGTCTATTCACAGACATTTCATTATCAGAATCCGGATAATCCAATCCACAGACTATAAACCCTGGGTCTTCTACCCAGTCTCCAAGCTCAACAGCTACTGTAACATTTACAAGAACAGATTGATGCTCCCCCTCAATGGGTGCATTCTCATGTATCACAACAGCATTCAGTGCTGGATTCTCTTCATCAGAATCTTCTACTACAAGTTCCATCGGTGCAGCATCTGGAAGATCTTCTGATACAGGTATAGCTTCTTCTGTATCTCTTTCTACTTCAGCAGTCGGCATAGCTGAGCTTCCAATCAAAGGACTCATACTTAACCTACCAGAAGCAGACGATTCAGATACATTCTCCTTTTCCTCTTCTTATTGGTGAGGTAAAGACTGGTCTTCCTCATAAGTAGACAAAATTTCCTCTACCTTTCCTTTCCTAGAATAAACCAATTCTGCAACAGGACTTGGGGGAAAGTCTGGATCTCCTCCAACATCCATGGGAGTTTCTTCTTCTTCTTTTGTTTCATCTTCTGTTTCATTACTATAAACAGGTTCCTCTTCATCAGGTCTCAGACTCGGATCTCTCATATCCTTTGGTCTTGAGGGATGATCCACAGGATTAAACCTATCATAAATCTTCTGATCATCACTGACCCATTCTCCCTTCCATGGGTTCCAGTTAATTTTCATGTACTTACAAACAGTCGAGGTGATGCAGAAATTGTTCTTGGCTACAACTGTCTCATCCTGAGACTCAGCTATTCCTTTTACTTTTATCATCACTGAAATCAGCTTGGCAAAGAATAAAGCATTAGTCTTTGACTTTGGTCTAATCATGTCTTCCATTTGAAGCATTAACAATCTGCACAGATTGATTTTTACACCATGTCTTAGCAAATGAAGAAGATAGATATCTTGATATCTCAGATTTGAAAAATCTCCTCGCCTCGGTATCAACACATGCTGAACAAACTTGAAGAGCAGTCGATTCTCTCCATCCATTTCAGCAGCAACCACTTGCCTTTGATTCCCATTACCGGTCAGTTCTTTTAAGGCAGTTTCATAATCAAAGATGTCACTTCTATGTGGCATTGCTCTTGATACATACCCAGAGACACCGTCATGTGGTACTTTCAAATACTCAGCCCACTCTACTGAAGAAAAAGACATCTCTTTTCCATTTAAAAAAGAGCTTACCCGATTCTCATTTTCAGATTTCTCGAAGGTTACAAACTCGTAGAACTGTTTTACCAACTTCGGGTAGTATGGGCCATTGTTATTCGAGAAACAATCCACCCATTTATGATCCTCCAGAATCTCGAGTACTAACGACTTGCTAGGCAGTAGCCATTCTACGCACAGTTCCTTCTCGATTACTATGTCTCTATTCTGCAAGTGAGGATTCACTGGTCGCCTTCCCGATCTAGTTCAGACTTCACTAACACTGGCTTTATGCTGTGTCTTCTGCTTCTTAGCGTTTGGTTCTACACTTTCATCTCTGACGATAGGAAGCTTAGTTTTTGCCATCGCGGGTTTAGGGTTCTTGGCCGATTTGGGAGCTAAGGTTCGAAGGTGAGAGATTTTGAGCTCGGTGAGGTAAGAAGTGGCTTAGAATTAGTTTTATCATTTAGGAATTCCAAATAAACGACTAAAATAGAGTAAGATAAAATAAAATAAAATGATTTGTATTCTTGGCGGCAGAAAGAAGTTTTAGAAAACATTGCATCGGTGTGAGTTAATCATCGGTGAGAAAAAAAAATCGGTGAGAATTTTACATCGGTGAGAATTTTACATCGGTGAGAATTTTTACATCGGTGAGAATTTCCACATCGGTGAGAATTTTACATCGGTGAGAATTTCCACATCGGTGAGAATTTCCACATCGGTGAGAATTTTCACGTCGTCGGTGACAATTTCACATCAGTCAGAATTTCACATCGGTGAGAATTTCACATTGGTGAGAATTTTCACATCAGTGAGGATTTTCACATCGGTTGTGATTAAACATTCCCAATTCGTGTCTTATGTAACTTAGCCTATCCGAACTTAAAGGTTTAGTGAAAATATCAGCCAATTGATGTTCAGTGCCAATAAATTCAAGAGAAATATCACCTTTTTGATAGTGATCTCTTAGGAAATGGTGTCTTACATCTATGTGTTTGGTTCTAGAGTGAGATACAGGATTCTTAGAGATGTTTATTGCACTGGTGTTATCACATTTGATTGAAACATGTTTAAAAACATATCCATAGTCCAAAAGAGTGTGTTTCATCCACAGAATTTGTGCACAGCAACTACCAGCAGCTATATATTCTGCTTCGGCAGTAGATAATGCAACTGAGTTCTGTTTCTTACTACGCCAAGAAACTAAGGATTTTCCAAGCAAATGACATGTTCCTGATGTGCTTTTTCTATCTAACTTACAACCAGCAAAGTCAGCATCTGAATAACTCATTAACTCAAAGGATTGTCCTTTTGGGTAAAACAAACCTAAGTTAACCGTGTGTTTGAGATATTTAAAAATTCTTTTAACAGCAAGCAAAGGAGATTCTTTTGGATTAGCTTGAAATCTAGCACACATACACACACTAAACATAATATCAGGTCAACTAGCAGTAAGATAAAGTAAACTACCAATCATACCTCTGTAATTTGTTTGATCAACTGGTTTCCCAGTTTCATCTGTGTCCAATTTACAGGTAGTACTCATAGGAGTTTCACTTTCCTTGATACTATCCAGACCAAAACGTTTTAAAATATCCTTTGTATATTTACTTTGATTTAAAATAATACCATTTTCATTTTGAAATACTTGAAATCCAAGAAAGTACTTAAGTTCTCCCATTAAGCTCATTTCAAATTCATTTTGCATACTTTTTGAAAAATCAGTACATAAAGAGTGTTTAGAAGATCCAAAAATAATATCATCAACATATATTTGTACAACTAAAACATCTTTAGAAATTCTTTTAATGAAAAGAGTTGGATCAACAATCCCTTTAGTAAAACCTTTTGAAATAAGGAAATTGCTAAGTCTATCATACCAAGCTCTTGGAGCTTGTTTTAAACCATACAAAGCTTTAGAAATTTTAAAAACTTGATTTGGAAAATGGGGATTAGTAAATCCAGGTGGTTGTTCTACAAAAACATCTTCAATTATAAAACCATTTAGAAATGCACTTTTCACATCCATTTGATATAACTTGAAATCCAGATGTGCAGCATATGCAAGTAAGATCCTAATGGATTCTAGTCTAGCTACAGGTGAAAAAGTTTCCTCATAGTCTATACCTTCTTCTTGACTATATCCTTGTGCAACTAGTCTAGCTTTTTTTCTAACTATATTTCCAGATTCATCTACTTTATTTCTAAAAACCCATTTTGTGCCTATTGTCAAAGTGTCCTTAGGTCTGTCAACTAATTCCCAGACTTTGTTTCTTTCAAACTGATTTAATTCTTCCTGCATAGCTATTATCCAGAATTCATCATTGATAGCATCATTGATATTTTTGGGTTCTAGCTGTGAAAAAAAGCTTGATGTTCAACCTGGTTTCTTAGAGAAGCTCTAGTTTGTGTTCCTCTATCAAGATTACCAACAACAGCTTCTAAAGGATGATTCTTTAGAATCCTTGTTGATCTGGTAAAGGTTGGACTAGAAATTTCAGGTTCATCTATAGGTTCGGGTTCAACAGAAGCAGATTCTGGAGAAAGTCCAGAACTGGATGCTTTTATAACAGGTTCTTTAGATTTATCATTAAGGTCCAGAATAGACAAATCTTCTTCAAGATTCTCAAGAGAGGTTTTAGGCTCATGTGGATCAGTTTCATCAAACTTGATGTGAACAGATTCTTCCACACATTTAGTTTTCTTATTGAATACTCTATAGGCTTTACTTGAAATAGAGTAACCCAGAAAAATTCCTTCATCACTTTTGGAAGCAAACTTATCCAGATTATCTTTAGTATTTAGAATAAATACTTTGCAACCAAAAACTTTAAAGTAATTAACCTTAGGCTTTCTATTGTTCCATAATTCATAAGGGGTTTTCTTAAGAACAGGTCTAATTAAGACTCTATTAATGACATAACAAGCTGTATTTACAGCTTCAGCCCAAAAATAAATAGGCAGGTCATATTCATTGAGCATGGTTCTAGCAATTTCTTGAAGGGTTTGGTTTCTTCTTTCTACTACACCATTCTGTTGGGGTGTTCTAGGGGCAGAAAAGTTATGAGTATAGCCATTGTGTGAGCAATAAGATTCAAAATCTTGATTTTCAAACTCACGACCATGATCACTTCTCAAAGTTTTAATCTTAAGTCCACTAAGGTTCTCTACAGATTTAGAGTATTTAACAAAAGAAGAACAGACTTCACTTTTGTGAGCTAGAAAATATACCCAAGTATATCTAGAAAAATCATCTACAAGAACATAAACATAGTGATTCCCATCTAAACTAGAAACTCTTGATGGTCTAAACAAATCCATGTGAACCAATTCAAGTGGTTGAGAAGTCGAAACTTCTTTCTTTGATTTAAAAGAAACTTTGTGTTGTTTTCCCTTTTGACAGGGGTTACACACTCTATCATTTGGGAATTCTAATTTTGGTAGGTCTCTAACTAGATTTTTTCTAGAGAGTTTTCTAAGTGAGTGAGTGTTGCAATGTCCCAATCTTCTGTGCCAAAGCCAAGATTCTTTATGAAAAGCATTCAAACAAGTAATATTCTTCTTAGCTAAAGAATTCAGATTAACAGCATAAACATTTTCATTTCTTAAGGCATAAAATACCAAAACATTCTTAGAATTAAAAACTTTGCAAGAATCATTTTCAAATTTAACATGAAAACCATCATCACATAGCTGATAAATACTTAATAAATTGTATTTAAGGCCATCAACAAATAAAACTTTAGAAATCAAAATTGAATCAGTGTTACCAATATGGCCTAGGCCGATGATTTTTCCTCTTGAATTATCACCAAAGGTGACAAAGCCTCCATCAACTTTTATTAAACTCTTAAAACAAGAGAAGTCTCCTGACATATGTCTTGAACATCCACTGTCCAAATACCAGGTCTCTTTACAGGATCTCTTTAAGCAAGTTCCCTACAAAACAGATTCAGATGGGAGATGATTTTGGTACCCATATTTTCTTGGGTCCAGACAGGTTATCCAATAACACTTTAGGTACCCATATTTGTCTAATGGGTCTCATATAACTTGTAGAATTGACATGCTTTGAAAGATAAACTTTATTAGATCCATAGCTATGTATATAACTGGTTGAAGCATATGAAGTTCCAGAATTACCTTCATTCTGTCCAGATTTAGAAATGAATCTAGTTTTGGCAATTTTCCTTTGTCCAGGTTGGTATCCTATACCAGTAGTATATTTAGGTTCCATTTGCTTTCCTAGCATCTGTGTTAGTGTATTTTTTCCATTGGTGAACTTCTCTAAGTCTTTCTTGAGTTGCTCATTAGATAGTTTCAATTCAGTGTTTTCTTTTAACAGTTGAGCATTTTTCTCTTTTTCAATAGTGAGTTCGGTTTTAACTGTAGTAGTGAGAGCATGTTGTTTCTTTAATGACTTGTATTTATCCTTAAGTTCATTACATGTCTCTTCCAGCATATCACAGTACTCGAACAATTCATTTTTAGACATTGTTCCAGAATCAGAGTCAGATTCTGCATTATCTCCAGAGTAATAATAATTTAAAGCAGGAGTTTCAGCAGTTACCTGAGAAGTGTTTGTCATAAAGCACATGTTTTCCTTATTTTTGTGTTCAGTTTCAGAGCTTTCAGATTCAGTAGAGCTATCCTCAGAAGCACTCCAGGTAACCTTCATGGCTTTCTTAAACTTATTGTCCTTATATTCATATTTCTTTTTATACTTCAGCTTTGGACAGTCGGCTTTAATGTGTCCTTTTCTCTTGCACTCATAGCAGACAACATCATCTGATTTGTCATTCTTTTTCCAATCCTTTTTCCATTTACCTTGGTGATCATACTTACCCTTATAATTTGTTTTTCTGAAGAACTTATTTTTCCTATAAAATTTCTTAAATCTTCTAGCAATGTGAGCCATCTCAGCATCACTGTCAGAATCACTTTCACTGTCTTCACAGCTTGAACTTTCAACTACAGCTTGAAGCTTTTCTTTGTCCTTATTCTTTGAAGTTGAAGATTTGAAAGCGACAGACTTTCTTGGAGGTTCATTTTCTTCCTCTTTATTCACTTTAAGCTCTTCTTCATACATCATCATCTTGCCAATTAGTTCCTTGACAGGTAGAGCAGCAATGTCACATGATTCTCTGATTGAGACAGATGTGCCTCTCCATCTATCAGGTAGACATCTCAAAATTCTCATAATTTGTTCCTTCGATGAGACATCCTTTCCCAACGAGATCATTGTATTGACAATTTCATTGAACCTGAGATACATGTCAGAAATGGGTTCGTCATGCTTCATTTTAAAATTATCATACTTGATAGTATAAGTGTTCAATCTCATTTCTTTAACATTCGTTGTTCCTTCATGAGAAACAGCTAGGGTATCCCAAATTTCATATGCAGTTTTACAAGAAGAAATTCTATTAAACTCTTCATCTCCTAGAGCACAGTACAAGGAATTCATAGCTTTACAGTTGTTATTGTAAGCAGTCTTTATAGGTTCATCCCAAGTAGATCTAGCAGTAGTGGGAATTTTGTATTCTGATTCAATAGCAGTCCAAATATCAAAACCTATGCTTTCTAGATGAATTTTCATTTTCAGTTTCCACTGAGCATAATTAGTTCCATTGAAGAAAGGTGGTCGGTTAGTAGCAGCACCCTCAAGTCTATTGTCCATGATGAGAAAATTTTAAAGAGATAAAAATTTAGATATAACAGAAATTTAAAGAACTTTAAAATACAACTAAAATCACAGTTCAAAAGCAGAGTACTTTTAGAAAGTATTTTCAATCCTCTGATACCAAGTGTTGGTCGGAGTGGTTTACTCAAGAGGGGGGTGAATTGAGTACCAATTAAAATTTCTGTATTTAAAAACACTGTCTTAAAGACCCCCAAATAAAATAATAAATTAAACTGTAGTGAATTTATATTAAAGTAGAGGTTCTGTTAGATTCTCAAGGG
This sequence comes from Viscum album, assembly GCA_963277665.1. Taxonomy (NCBI): domain Eukaryota; kingdom Viridiplantae; phylum Streptophyta; class Magnoliopsida; order Santalales; family Viscaceae; genus Viscum; species Viscum album. The sequence goes on from CAUJRU010000208.1 coordinate 1,151,262, forward strand.
ATTGATTAATTCCCAGGTAATCAATACAGGAGTGTATGATTATCTTTTGAAACTAACTTACTAATCTACACTTAACATAAACACTTGCTAATTTAATTATCAAAGTAACTTTAAAAACAGTATTAGTTTTAAAGTGATTAGCAGCGGAATAAAACTTTGAAAGAGATGGCACAAAAAATGTAACCAAGAGGTTCAGTCTCAAGCCGAGACTTAGTCCTCTCAAAAGTTTATATAAAAATGATCCACACCCTGGATCGGGGTTCAACAGTTTACAACTGTCCAGGTCCAAGACCTCTACCACTGTTATTCGTGGGAAACAGTACAACAGCAACCAGCTGTCCAGGTCACACACGACCTCTACCACTGTTATTCGTGGGAAAGAATAGAATGCAAGAATTTGGTAAGGATTTACAAATCCTTCAGTTTAAGTGCAGGAGACAGTGTATGTGTTAGATATAGCAGATAACACACACTGCTCGAAAAGAATAATAATAAATCACAGAACAAGAGATGTAGAGTTTAGAGATGGTTCTGGTGATTTCAGTGTAGCTCTGAACTCCTTTGGATTCGATCAGAAGTGAGTCTGAGTCCTCTTCTCGTTTCTGTTTGAGAAACAGAGTGTCGTATGCTCCAGGTTCACAGACAGTAAGAATTTAGAGGTTGAAGTTCTTCAGTGTTCTTCTTATATGCACAGAACACTTCTTGAGTGTGCTTGATTGTCTATGAGCTTCTCTGTGTTCTTCTCGTTCTTGTGTTTCTGGTATATTTCATCCACCATGCACTTCTCTTTTCTTTTACTTGTTGTTGTTGTGTTGGGCAGTGTCGTCTTCTCGTATTTATCTGATGGGCAACAGGGGAAGGAAAGATTTCCTTTCTACAGGTACGAGGTACGGGTTCCTGACATCCGACAAACTTTATCAGATATTTGACAAATCATTAAAATGTACATGATATGACCGTTGGATAGATTAAATATAGATAAATAAAGAAATTCAAACAGTGAGTCGAGTGATCGGTAGGTAATCAGCATCGGTAGCTTGGACATCGGTAGCTTGAACATCGGTAGCTCAATTTGATTAGTTGCCTTGACTCTATCGGTGGCTCTATGCGTCGGTTGGTATATGCTTGTATCGGTGACTTTGTTTATCGGTAGCTCCATGCGTCGGTAGCTCCATGCGTCGGTAGCTCCATGCGTCGGTAGCTCCATGCGTCGGTAGCTCCATGCGTCGGTAGCTCCATGCGTCGGTAGCTCCATGCGTCTGTCAGTAGCTTCGTCTATCGGTGACTCTTATTCCATCGGTAGCTATTTATACTTACACTGGTAGCTCTATGTTTGTATCGGTAGCTGTCTGTAAGTCAGTAGCTTACATTTATAAGCACATCGGTAACTCTGTGTTAAGTATATCGGTGACTTGTCTGTCGGTAGACTAAGTCTATCGGTAGACTGGGTACCTGTAACTCTTTATCAATAGCTATAGGCAGATTACTTATCTGTTTTATGCAGAACACATCCGATTGTGTTAGAATCAATTTATAACTTGTATGAACATGGATAAATGAGGATTAACATATTCCAAAGACTATTTTAAAAATTATTATTGGTTTGATCACAGATTTGAAAGAATTAAAGTATAGATCAATGATACTTAAAAATATCATAGAGAATGAAAACATAATTGGGATTTTCAACACATATGAATACATGATTGAGATTATCAAAACAGGTGAGGTAAACAAATTATTTATAAAATAAAAATATAATATAATATTATTATAAATAAAATATTAATATTAATATTCATAAAATAAAATTAATTATAAATTAATTAATTAATATTGTATTATTATTATTATTATTAATGAAATAATAATATTAGTAATATAATAAAAACCTAAGTATTCACAAAAACAATATAAAACACACAATATTTAAAAATGTTAATATAACAAAAAAATGCATTCAAATGTTTTATAATAAAATAAAAATACATCATTGATCAGGGGAAGGGTCGTCTGGAGGAGCTGAAGGAGATGGCGGAGGGAACTCTTGTAAATACCCAGATTTTTCATGTAATTTTTTTTAATTATATGGGAATATTACGAGTCTTCGAAAATTGACAGTGTGTGATTCCGAGGCTTGGTGTGCTCAGAATGAATTTATGAACATTTGTTTAATTACGTTCAGTAAACGTGCGAGCGGGTTTTCGTAACTTTTGAACCAGTGCTCGGAATTGAAATCTGAGGAAACCGTTGAACTCGCAGCACCAATTTATGCTTATAGAGACATTCACCTTGACCGTAGTAGGGCGAGGGTGAAAGTTAGTTTTCGTGTTTTTCGTGTAAATAAAAAAATAAAATAAAGATCAAACTTTTATTTTATTTTTGAAACCTCTCTTTTAGAGTTATGGAGGTGGGGACCACCCGGGCTAGAAAACCCCATTTTGAATCTTGGTGATGGGGACTACCCAAACCCCTCTTAATGGGGGAAAACCTTTTAACTCTCTATTTAATTAATTGAGACAACTACAATTAATTAAATGTGTCAGCTTTAATTGTGCCAACGTGGAATCAAAGATTCAGTGCATCTCTTCTATGGTAGTTTTTTGGACTATTTGGGAAGCTTGGAACATGGCTCGTTCAAAGAACCGCCCTTCGATTTTCCTGCTTCAGCTGAGAATGAGAAGTCTGGTCCATGATCTTAGATCCATGTTAAATAAAGGTCAGTACTCCCACTCCCTCTGCAACTTCCTCAATAGGCTGGTTGTGCCTCCAAGATCTAATGGATCCTAGATCAGCTGGAAACCTCTGGAAAACGGACGTAAACTCAATGTGGACGGGTCCCTTCTACATGGAGTTATGCTTGGAGGAGGGTTGTTCCAAGATGGGAAAGGCTCTATTGTACTGGCCTTCAGTAGCTACCATGGGCTGGGATGCTCACTCGAAGCAGAGATTCGTGCTCTACTTACATGGATAATGCTATGTAGAATATTTTTTCTGGATTGTGCTGAACTTGAATCTGATTCAGAGGTGCTGGTTTGGGCGATCACGGCTAAGGGTGAGGTACCATGGTCTTTGATTTATTTGATCCATAGCTGCATCTTAATGATACCCAGAGGTTGTGTGGTTTGTTATGTCCCAAGGGAAGCCAACATTGCTGCGGATTCTCTTTCTAGAGGTGGTAGACCGGAGGAACCTTTGTAGATCTATTCTTGTTTTGGCCCATTACCCTGAGAATGTAACTTTTTTGTTCAAGGAGATTCCTTAGGTCTTAATCACTTTAGACCATCGTGACCATTTGGTTCCGTGTAAGGCGTTTGCCTTTGTTTTATAACAAAAAAAAGCATTTTTAGTAAAAATTGATGGACTTAAATCTATTATATTGGATCCTCTTTACCTTTGAGTGGATTGGTTGGAAATGGAGAATTGGGAGAGATCCTTGGAGGACATTGGAGATACACTTCCCTCTCCAACGAATAACACCCTCTCTAATGAAGAATGTACTCTAGAATCAAAGAATGAGGAACCAACCCCGAGCCCGGATCGGAAGCACCTTGTAGAAGCAACAAACACTGACTCTTCAATGACATCTTCTTCCTCCTCACACCTCCTCCTATGGAACCTTCAAGGTAGGTATTGTTGTTTTTATTACCCTTTACCCGTTCTTGATGTTCTTCATGATTCAAGAACAAATAAGTCGATTTCTGTCATTCTAACGTGGAGAGAGCATGCAAAATGAACACGACCCGACCTCTCCACAACCTTTGTGAATTTTTTTTATTGGCTTGAAACGATGGAGACGTCCTGAGACAAGTGTGGAAAACTTTGGAACGAAGAACGGGCCACCGGGGCGCGCCCGATATCCCGAGGAACATCACTTGTGGGACTCAGGAGTAGCGGTCGGCACTCCAGACAACCACGATAAAGGCGGCGGCGCGACTGTGCTGCTAGAGAAGGGTCGCGGCCCATCAGCCACAGTGGAGCAAGGGGGGTGGCCGACACTCTGGTCGGCCGCATGAAGGGGACGGCGGTGATCGTCCATGCCGCGCAGCGTATAGGAGCCACGACATTGTGTCGCGGCAGTGAGAGGAGGGTGGTCGGCTCACTATCGGCCGCCGGTGAAGGCGCGGCACGCGACCGCGCTGCGCGGAGGAGGCTGGTCGTCTGTCCAGTCACGAGCTAGAGGGTCACTGCAACACAGGCCGCCGCACCGCAGGCCATGTCGCGGGCCACCCAGCGGGCCAGGTCGGACCTAGGGCCAGACCCGGGTCAGTTCGGCCCAGGCCGGGTCAGACCGGACCCATCGGGCCGGGTCGGGCTGGGTCGGTCCGATTGGGTTGGATCGGACCTAGACCAACTTCGACTCATTTTTGTTATCTCAGATATATCTTGAGTTGTGGGTGTCCGTTTGACAAACCGTCAATGGTGCCAGAAACCTTGGATCGAGACGGTCCTTTTAGTATACCCCACTTGAATTTTAGATAAAGTTGGGGTATAACTAGGTTGGATTGAGCACAAATCCAACCGGGCCCTTAGGACTATATGTAACATCCCAAGTAAATAAAGAATAATAAATTTTCATATTTATTAATATTTATGAATAAAATATTAATTTTACTTTAAATGGAATGCAGTGTTCGATGGCATACCCGATACGCAACAACAGGTTTCTTTGAAATCTTACGTTGCACACTAATAATATAAAATTATTATTTTAAATGGTAGTTAACGCCTAGACATTATATTCGAAAAAATGAATATAACAAACTAAAATATGATTATATATGTTTTTAAATGTTTTTAGATTTATCCAATAAATGTTAGAGGCTTAAAATGTGAATAAATCTAATTTTAAGCATAATTTTCTTTAAAAGGTCGATTTACCACCTTTTGATGGTGAACCCTCTTTAAATATAGTTTTGGTCACTTTTATATGTTCTATTTGACAAAATAAAATTCTGATTTAGAATCAGGACATCAAAATTTACTTTGGATAAAATTTTGGTATTTTTCTAATAAAATTCATTTTTTAATGAATAGTGAAAAATATTGTATTTTAATTCAAATCTGCCTTTTTATCTAATTTATTTATATGGTTAAATTATATTTTTAATTATTTTTAAAGTTTAATTAGATTATATTTTTACCATTTAATCTAATTTTGTTTATTTTAAGTAATTTTATTTTGAAATTGGACATAAACAAGTATCAATTTTTCGATAGTTATTATTTCTTAAAAACACGCTTTTAATTTTGACAGCAGGAATTAATTTTAAATTAATTTCTGCCACATATGTGTTTTGAATTTGGAAAAAGGGATTCCAGATTTTTAATCAGTAGGTACAAATTTTGTAAATAGGTAACTCTTATTTTTATAATTTTTAAATATTTACTTCAGTAAATATTTTATTTACCATGGTTAAAGGGTAAATCTGGTAAATAAGGGTAAACAAATAATATTATAATAATACAAAATTACCCTTAAACGTGTCCTAATCCTATTATTTGATACATATCTGACCATGGTCATCCTTGGGTTGATTTTGGGACCCCATGGAGCCACTTGGGAGTGATAATGACACTTTAGATTAATTAATTTAAAGTAAAGACAAAAATGACACAAATAAATATCTTCTAGTAAATCAATTTTGTACATAGGGTTATATAAGTTATATTTTAGACTATAAATATAATTTGGAATGATAACATGATTTCCTACATCATGGTATTTTTTTTATAATTTTTAGACATCAAATAAATAAAATTATTTATGACACAATAATGATGCAGTGTTTACCACATTAATAAATGATTTAATTAAATAAGATTATAATGATTAAAATATTATCAAAAACCTGTCCAATTCTTATTGGATGATTTTATTTCGATGATTAGTCATCTTATCTTAGACTTTAATTATTTTTTAACCTTTTGAAACCGAATATAAGTTTATAATAAAATAATTGTTTCAAGATTTCCTAAAGATCCCCTCCTCTCCCTTATAAAAGGAGACCACTTCTAACCAATTACTCACACGTCTAAATCCTTTTGGCTCATCCAAACTCTACCTAATTAAGCTCCCAACATCCCTCTATTCCACCTAGAAGCCTTAACTTAGGCAGAAGGCACTTCAAGAAGTCATTTTGGTTCAAACCAAAGGGAGTTACCCAAATTAAAGGTAACAGTTTCTCTTAACTTCTTTTCTTTTATTTTACTTCTCCAACCCCTAAACTCTTTTTATTCTTTTCTTTTGTAACAACACCAGTATAATAAATATACTAGGATATTTTTATGATAATTATTCGAACTACACTTACACACACATCCATATAATTGGTTAAGAGAATACTGTTTCTATGGATGGAAAACTAACGCCTCACAAAATGATGATTGTTCAATTACCTCCTACCGCCTCTCATGGTGTCAATTATGATGGAACTGTATTTATATATGATATATATTATGTTTAGTTTTTCTTTATGATTCTTTATTTTCAATTTATATCATGTCTTTATGGTTTCCATTATGGGTAAACACGATAATTTCATTTGAGGAAGTGCGGACTACCGCCCCCTCAAAGTGATATGACTCGTTAATGCCTTATGTGGGACATATAAAGGATGGATTTAATGATATTATATATTATATTATACTGTAATTATAATATACCTTTGTATCATTATGTTTTAATTCCATTAAAATAATAAATATAAATGAAAGTAGCATTCATGCATACGTACGGATTACCGTCTCCATGAACAGTGCATTTCATTTCATATCTCCAAATGTTATGTACTATTATAAATACATACATATACTGGATATATATGAAATATATTATATCTAAATCATGAATATAATTCTGAAGATAATGGATATTTGACCACATAAACAACTTGTAATTATAAGGTGTTCATTTTTTTTACTCAAGTACAAAATATCGACAAAAATACCGTTATTAACGTAAATTATTACATAATGTTTATAACATGGTAATAAGTGATATAAAAGGAATAATAAACTTGAAAAAGGTACTGATTCAAGTATAAATTAACTTTAGTTTATTATTCATGAAATTAAAGAACGAACGGGTCAAGTCGGACACGAAGTAAGGGACTTCGTCTCAATCTCCTTTCATTGAGGCATTATTTGATTTCTACATGACTTTCTTTTATACGGTGTATAAAACCCTTTTTAATTTTCATTTAATTCAAATGTAAAATTTTTGTATGAGGCATTTTACTAAACAACAAAAAAAGAATGTTTCTTTTAACGTACACGGTGACAACGACCTTTTCCACCACCGCGAGTATTATTTGATCTTTTGGCTTCCTTAACAAGCCGTAATGTTTTTAAAAGGAAAATAAATACCAAATACTCTTTTACATATTTTTGGTGTTGAAAATGGTTTTGGGAATTTATTTATTATTTCAATATTTTGGAATGATATATTGTGTTTGCAATGTGGGAATGTTATCTTTCCTTTATGATTATGTTATGTGTTATGATTATGTTATGGTTCTTGGGCATTGTGTATGTATACGGGTGATTATGTGATAATCCTAGGGTGGGTGAGCCTGATATAGCTCTCTAATGCATTGGGTAACATGATGGAGGTAAACGTGAATGTTTCTCCTAAGATATTTAGGGAATATACTGTGATGGGTATTCCAAATGTAACTCCTTACATAGCTATGATAGCTGCAATGTAAGTATGATATGGATGCCACATGTTACCTTTATGATTTATGTTTTCTATGTGTTATTCATAAATCTTATGATTTCATGAGGTATGTTAATGAGCTTATGTTTTTTATTTACTAATAAACTAATGTTTTCTTTCGTTGTTTTATAACCCTTATTGAGATTTTTATTCTCATCCCTGTTTTGAAATGTTTTTCACAGGACTTAAAGATGAATAGGGTTAAGGATGAGATCAAGGGAAAGTCATGTTGTATAAAACATGTAATTAGAAATAACCCTTTTTTTCAAGAGTTTTTATTTTGTGAAAATAATGGAAACTGCGTAGAAGCATGTAAATTGTAATTTTTGAGATGTAATGTAATATTTTGGGCCTAATTCTCTAAAAATATAAACCTGAAAAGATCCTAAATGTTAATTATTCATTTAATTAAATATTATGTAATTTTTTTAAGTCGGGTCCTTATAGTTTTTATCAGAGGTTGGTTTAGAAAACTTTAAGAGTTAGGGTATTGTTAAATTGATATCCATAAATTAATTTATTTTAATGATACATCATTTAAAGATTACCATGTTGCTTCGCCTAGGATATTTATGTGTTCAGAATGGTTTTCTATAGAGGAAACATGGCAGCTATGTTGGGACGACATCTGTAGGAAGACAACCTTCCAAATCATCAACCTAAGATAGTTAGAATTGGAACTGAATAGTTCATTGTAGTGATGGAACAGTTGAATTAGGCTATAAATGGTGGTGGTATCCATGCACGAGATCAGCCAGATCAACCATAGAGGATCATGTTAGTAGTGGAGCATTTCATGAGGCAACATCTTCCATCATTCAGAGGATCATCTGACCTTGTGCTAGTATAAGGGTGAATTAAATCACTAGAGAATATTTTTGATGTCATGGGGTGTTCATAACATCAAAAGGTTAGTCTCTTTATTTACCATTTTGAAGGTGAAGTTGATTAGTGGTGGTCGATGGTGAAAAATATCAGGGATAGTGAAGAGATTGATGTTCTTGATTGGGATGAATTCAAAGGTATGTTTCTTGAAAATATTTTCATAAGGTGTTTCATCTTAGGATGGAAAAACAATTCCTATAATTGATGTAGGAGGATGACTCAATGGCTGCTTATGAAGAAAAATTCACTCGACTGGCAAGGTAAGCTCCAAATTTCATACGAGATCATGATAGTAAAATCAACCGTTTTTACTCAGGGTTAAAGCCAATGTACCGAAGGGATTTATCTTCTCATGAGTTCAAAAGTTATGAAAAACTTGTTTGATATGTGGAGAAGGTGGAAATGGATTTTTATGATGATCAGGTGTTCTTTGAAAAACAATAGAATAGGAGGTCGAAGTGGTAGATGAAAGGGAATGAATCTTCAAAAAATTATGATAGTAAGAAACTTAAGTTTACATTTTGTGAAAATTGTGGTACAAAGCATGATGGGGAATGTATTTTGAATTCTAGTAAGTGTTACCGATGTGGTAAAATAGGACATAAGGCTTGTAATTGTGCTAAAAAAGATCAGGGTAATGGTAAGATAGAATATGATTTACAGTCAGTAAAATGTTTTACGTGAAATGAAATGGGTGATTATGCAAATTAGTGTCCAATAAAGAACTCAACTGAGGTAAAGCATCCAGACTACAAGTAGAAAAGGGCGGTAAAAGAATTTTCAACTACTTCAGCAGATGTTGGTCCATCGAATGAAGTAGTATCAAGTACACTGTGTATTTGTTCAGATTATGCCAATGTGTAATTTCATTCAGGTTCTACACACTCTTTCATTTCTAAGAAGTTTTCTAGTAAATTGGGAATTCCATATCAAGATATGAATCCTAAAATTATGGTCAAAACACCTGGAGGAAATGTTGAGACAAAAAGAAATTATAAGAAACTTTATGTCCTTGTTTGCGGAAAGAATCTACCTTCAAACCTTATTGCTTTTCCTCTATTAGAGTTTGATGTTATTTTGGTTGTGGATTGGGTTTTTATTTATCATGCTAAGATTGACTACAGATCTAAAGAAATTTATTTTCAGAAATATTTTCATTTTGTGTATAAGAATGAACCCTTTCTTTTGATAACATATCAGGAAGCATAGAAACTAGTAAAATATGGAAATGAATGTTACCTTGCACATATTATTAGAAATAAAGGAACTGTTCAGATTAATGATGTGCCAGCAGTGAATGAGTACCTTGATGTTTTTTCTGATGAGTTGTCTGGTATTATACCTGATCGGGAAGTTGAATTTACGGTTGACTTAGTTCCTGATGCTAATCCAATTTCAAAACCCCCTTATCGAATGGTTCAAATTGAACTTTTAGAGTTAAAGAAGCAATTGCAGGAGTTATTAAATAAAGGTTTCATTCGACCTAGCACATCACCATGGGGTGCTCCTGTCTTGTTTGTTAAAAAGAAACATGGTTCAATGAGACTTTGCATTGATTATAGAACATTGAATAACATCACTATTAAGAACAAGTATCCTTTGCCTCATATCAATTATTTGTTTGATCAGCTCCAAGGAGCTCGGTATTTTTCAAAGATTGATTTGTGGTCGGGGTACCATCAGTTGAATATAAAGGAAGTATACATTCCAAAGACTACATTTATTACTAGATATGGCCATTATGAATTTGTAGTTATTCATTTTGGATTAACTAATGCACCTACTATATTCATGGATCATATGAATAGAATTTTCCATCATTTCTTGGATATGATTATTGTTGTGTTCATTGATGATATTTTGGTTTATTATAAAAGTGAAGAGGAGCGTGAAAGTCATTTAAGGGTTTTCTTGAAAACCTTAAAATAAAAGAAACTATTTGTGAAATTTAGAAAGTGTATGTTTTGGTTATAACAAATTTATTTCCTTGGTCACATTGTTTCAAAAAAATGGCATAATTGTTGATCCTACTAAAACAAAAGTTGTTAAATAATTTCCAAGACCAACAAATATAACTGAGATTCGTAGTTGTCTTGGTTTTGCAGGTTATTACTGGAGGTTTGTTGAGAATTTTGCAAGGTTATCTAGTCCAATGACTAAATTAACTCGAAAAGGTTTTAAGTTGATTTTGAAAAAATAATGTGATAATTGTTTTCATGAATTGAAAAGAAGATTGGTGAATGCTCTAGTTTTGGAACTGCCTTCCAATGATGGTGAATTTGTCATCTAAAATGATGCTTCGTTGAAAGGGCTTGGTTGTTTCCTTATGCATAATGATCAAGTAATTACTTATGTTTCACGTTAGTTGAAACCTCATGAGTTAAATTACCCTACACATGATTTGGAATTAGCTGCTGTTGTTTTTGCTTTAAAAATTTGGGGGAATATTTTGTATGGAGTAAGTGTGAAATATATACTGATAAAAAAATATTGAAGTATATATTCACTCAGAAAGAATTGAACATGAGATATAGGAGATGGATGGAATTAATCAAGGATTATGATTGCTCGATCCTTTATAATCCAGGAAAATAAAATAAAGTGGTTCATGCTTTGAGTCAAAAAAGTAATGCTTCATTAACCATGGTATGTTTGGAATGAGATCTTTTGGTTTTTGATTTGATAAACTTTGGAATAGAAGTTGTTAGTGCATGAAATTATTCATTTTTTTAAGGTGTTAGTGAAATCAACTCTATCAGACAGAATAAAGCAAGTGCAGAAGGAAGACATTGAGTTGCATAAAAAGGTAGAGTTGGTTCAGAAGCGTAAGTTGCCTGAATTTAACATTGATAATGATTGTGTTTTGAGGTTTGGGAAAAGATTGTGTGTGCCTTTTGATTCATAGTTGAAGAATGAGTTGTTATGCGAAGCTCATAGTTCCTCATTTTCAGTTCATCCTGGCAGTATTAAGATATATAGAGATCTCGGAAGTATTACTGGTGGGATGGAATGAAAAGAGATTTTGCTAATTTTACTGTGAAGTGTTTGACTTTTCAACAGGTTAATGCAGAGAGACAGTTACCGAAAGGGATGTTTCTGTCTTTACCGGTGCCAGATTGGAAATGGGAAAATATATCCATGGAATTAGTTGTGGGTTTACCAAAGACATCTCGAGGTAACAATGCAATCTGGATTATTCTTGATCGGTTGACTAAATTGTCTCACTTTCTTCCTATTCGAGATACTTTATCTCTAGATCAACTTTCTCGATTGTATGTTAAAGAGATAGTCAAGTTTCATGGGGTTCCCCTCTCCATTGTATCTGATCGTAATCCCAGGTTTACTTCAAACTTTTGGAAAGGCCTATAGAATTCGTTGGGTGCTGAATTAAATTTTAGTACAACTTTTCATCCGCAATCAGATGGGTAGTCAGAATGAACAATTTAGACCTTGGAGGATATGCTATGTGCATGTTAACTGGATTACCAGGGAAGTTGGGACCAACATATTTCTTTGGTTAAATTTTCTTATAATAATATTTTTAATTCCAGTATATAGATGGCTCCATTTGAGGCATTATATGGAAAGTGTTGTCGAACTCCATCTTTTTGGGATGAAGTAGGTGAAATGAAGCTGATGGGACCAGAATTGGTAGAAGAGATGGCAGTGAAAATTTAGTTGATTCAGAATCACATGTGAACAACTTAGAGTTAATAGAAAAGTTATGTGGATAACTAGAGGAAGGATATTTATTTTGAAGTAGGTGATCATGTCTTTCTCAAAGTTTCTCTATGGAAAAGTGTGTTGTGTTTTGGAAAAAAGGGAAAGTTGAGTCTGAGTTTCATTGGACCTTATGAAATCTTGGAGAAAGTTGGATCAGTTACGTACATAGTGGCTTTACCACCATTCTTATCCTAGATACACAATGTTTTTCATGTTTCAATGTTGGGAAAATATATTCCAGATCCATCTCATGTTTTGAGCCCAGAGGTAGTTCAGTTGGAAGAGAATCTCTCTTATGAGGAACAACCAATCCAGATTCTTGACCGTAAAGAGCAAGTGTTTCGGAATAAGGTAATTTACCAGGTAAAGGTTTTGTGGAAAAACTATATGGTTGAAGAGGCAACGTGGGAATCTGAAAATGCTATAAGAGATAAATACCCCCACTTATTTGATAAGTGAACAAAATTGTGAGGACGTAATTCCCAAAAGGGGGGAAGGATGTAACATCCCAATTAAATAAAGAGTAATAAATTTTCATATTTATTAATATTTGTGAATTAAATATTAATTTTACTTTAAAGGGGACGCTATGTTTTATTGCGTACCCGAAACGCAACAACAGGTTTCTTTGAAATCATACATTGCACACTAATAATATAATATTATTATTTAAAATGGTAGTTAATGTCTAGACATTGTATTTCTAGGAATAAATAGAACTAACTAAAATATGATTATATATGTATGTTAAATGTTTTTACATTTATCCAATAAATGTTAGAGGTTTAAAATGTGAATGAATCTAATTTTAAGCATAATTTTCTTTTAAAGGTCGATTTACCACCTTTTGATGGCGAACCCTCTTTAAATATAGTTTTGTCACTTTTATATGTTCTATTTGAAAAAATAAAATTCTTCTTTATAATTGGGACATCAAAATTTACTTTGGATAAAATTCTGGTATTTTTCTGAAAAAAATCATTTTTAAAGAACCGTGAAAATACTGTATTTTAATTCAAATCTGTCTTTTTATCTAATTTATTTATATTGTTAAATTTTCTTTATAATTAGTTTTAAAGTTTAATTAGAATATATTTTTACCATTTAATATGATTTTGGTTATTGTAAGTAATTTCATTTTGATATTGGACATAAACAAGTGTCAATTGTTTGATAGTTATTATTTATTAAAAACACGCTTTTTGGTTTGACTACGGGAATTAATTTTAAATTAATTCCTGCCACTACTTTGTTTTGAATTTGAAAAAATGGATTCCATATTTGGAATAATTAGGTCCAAATTCTGTAAATAGGTACCTTTTATTTTTATAATTTTTAAATATTTACTTTAGTAAATATTTTATTTATCATGGTTAAAGGGTAAATATGGTAAATAAGGGTAAAAAATAATATTATAATAATATAAAATTACACTTAAACATGTCCTAATCCTATTGGTTGATAATATCCGACCATGGGCATCCTTGGTTCTATTTTGGTACCCCATGGATCCACTTGGTAGTGATAATGACACTTTAGATTAATTAATTTAAAGTAAAGAAAAAAATGACACAAACAAATATATTCTAGTAAATTAATTTTTTACATAGGGTTATATAAGTTATATTTTCGACTATAAATATTATTTGTAAATATAACACGATTTCCTACATCATGTTATATATTTTATAATTTTTATACATCAAATAAATAAAATTATTTAAGACACAATAATGATGCAGTGTTTACCTCATTAATAAATGATTTAAATAAATAAGCTTATAATGATCAAAATATTATCCAAAACCTATCCAATTATTATTGGATGATTTTATTTCTACCATGAGTCATCTTATCTTCTACTTTAATGATTTTTGGACCTTTTGAAACTTAATATAATTTTATAATAAAATAATTGTTTCAAACTTTCCTAAAGAGCCCTTCCTCTCCCTTATAAAAGGAGACCACTTCTAACCAATTGCTCACACCTCTCAATAATTTTTTCTCATCCAACTTCTACCTAATTAATCTCCCTATATCCCTTTATTCCATCTAGAAGCCTTAATTTAGTCATAAGGAACATCAAGAAGTCATTTTGGTTTAGACCAAAGGGAGTTACCCAAATTAAAGGTAACGGTTTCTCTTGAATTCTTTTCTTTTATTTTACTTCTCCAACCCATAAACTCTTTTTATTAATTTATTTTGTAACAAAAACAGTATCCTAAATATACTAGGATGTTGTTATGAGAATTATTCTAACTATACTTACACACACATCCATCTAATGGGTGAAGAACGTATTGTTTCTGTGGATGGAAAACTAACGCCTCACGAAATGATGATTGTTCAATTACCTCCTACTGCCTCTCATGGGGGTCATTATGATTTTACTTTATTTATATATGATATATATTATGTTTATTTTTTCTTTATTCTTCTTTATTTTCAATTTATATCATGACTTTATGGTTTCCATTATGGGTAAACACGATAATTTCATTTGAGGAAGTGAGGACTACTGCCCCCTCAAAGTGATATGACTCGTTAATGCCTTATGTGGGATGTATAAAGGATGGATTCAATGATATTATATATGATATTATACTTTAATTATAATATACTTATGTATCATTACGTTTTAATTCCATTGAAATAATAAATATAAATGAAAGTAGCGTTCATGCGTACGTACGGCTTACCGTCTCCAAGAACGGTGCATTTCATTTCTTATCTCCAAATGTTATGTACTATTATAAATACATACATATAATGGATATATATGATATATATGATATCTACATAATGAATATAATTATGAATATAATGGATATTTGACCACATGAACAACTTGTAATTATAAGGTGTTCAATTTTTTTACTCAAGTACCAAATATCGAAAAAAATGACCATTATTAACTTAAATGATTACATAATATTTATAACATGGTAATAAGTGATATAAAAGGAATAATAAACTTGAAAAAGGTTCTGAAGCAATTATAAATTAAGTTCATTTTATTATTCATGAAATTAAAGAACTAACGGGTCAAGTCAGACACGAGGTAAGGGACTTCGTCTCAATCTTCTTTCATTGAGGCATTATTTGATTTCTACATGACTTTATTTTATATGGTGTATAAAACCCTATTGAATTTTTATTTCATTAAAAGAGAATCTTTTTGTACGAGTCATTTTACTAAACGACAAAAAAAAAAGAATGTTTCTTTTAACGTATGGGGTGACAACGACCTTTTCCACCGCTGCAAATATTATGTGATATTTTGGATTCCTTAACAAGTCATAATGTTTTTAAAAAGAAAATAAATACCAAATACTCTTTTACAAATTTTTGGTATTAAAAATGGTTTTGAGAATGGATTTATTATTTCAATATTTTGGAATGATATATTGTGTTTGAAATGTGGTAATGTTATCTTTCATTTATGCTTATGTTATGTGTTATGATTATGTTATGGTTCTTGGGCATTTTTTACGTATACGGGTGGTTCCATGATAAAACTAAGGTGGGTGAGCCTGAGATAGCTCTCCAATTCATTAGGTAATGTGATGGAGGTAAACATGAATATTTCTCCTAAGAGATTTAGGGAATATACTGTGATGGGTATTCCAAATATAACTCCCTACAAAGCTATGATTGCTACAATGTAAGTATGATATGGATGCCACAAGTTACCTTTATGATTTAGGTTTTCTATATGTTATTCATAAATCATCTGATTTCATGAGGTATGTTAAAGAGCTTATGTTTTGTATGTACTGATGAACTAATTTTTTCTTTCGTTGTTTTATAACCGTTACTGAGGTTTTTATGCACATCCAATGTTTTGAAATGTTTTTCACAGGACTTAAAGATGAATAGGGTCAAGAATGGGATCAAGGAAAGTTCATACTGTATAAAACATGGAATTATAAATGACTCTCTTTTTTCAAGAGTTTTTATTTTGTGAAAAAAATGGAAACTTAGTAGAAGCGTGTAATTTGTAATTTTTGAGATGTAATGTAATAGTTATGGCCTAATTCTATAAAACTATAAACCTAAAAAGATCCTCAGCGTGAATTATTCATTTAATTCAATATTATGTAATGTTTTAAGGTTGGGTCCTTATACTAAAAGGCCAATAACTTACAGACCATGCGTCCTATTGATGCACCGTCTATTGCGCGGGTTCCCCTTTTACATGGTGTTCCTTTGGGATACTTCTTCGTGGGACTACATGGATGTTTGTGTATTCGACCTGGGACTTGAAGAGCAGACCCACCCAGAATCAAGCGAGATTAGTGCGGGAACCCTGTAGCTGGCTGTAACATGAGAAAAGGATCCTATGTGGGTTTGTGCTTTGAGATCCTATGTGGTTCTATGCTTTTGGATCCTACGTGGGTTTGTGTTTGAGAGTTCCACTAGGATCCACTCTAGGTATCCACGTGGGACTACTCTAGGATCCTACGTGGGTCTACTTTACTAGGATCCTAATTGGGTCTGTTGTACTAGGATCCTACGTGGGTTTGAGATTTAGGATCCTATGTGGGTCTTCCTCTTAAAATAATAAGATGATTCAGTAGTTACATATAATCATCTTTACTACCGTACCTAATTTATACCTAGTGTGAGCTGAGTCCTTACCTTCGTGGTGATACCTTTGTGGTATTCTTCTGTGTGGCATTACCTTTGTGGTACATACCTTCATGGTGATACTGTTGTGGTATTATTCTATGTGGCGTACCATTGTGGTACTTACCTTTGTGGTGATACCTTTGTGGTAGTCTTATGTGTGGTGTTGCCTTTGTGGTACTTGCCTTTGTGGTGTTACCTTCTTGGTATTCCTTCCTTCATGGAATAGTTGAGCTTTGGGATAATGAGTTGGGCCTTGTGTTTTCTCATGAATGTGAAGGGTATACTCGACAACTTATGTATTTGTGTGGGCATGTACTTAAGTAGGGTAGTCAGTTTTTTTCATGCATTTTGGTTCATCCTTTTTGGATTTTCTAAGACCTCTGAGGGTCTGGGGGTCCCTACTGAGTATCATTATAATCACCCCTGCACGGGCTACTCCCGTACCTTGTTGTGTTTGGTGCTGATGACGGACAATGCTGACTAAGGAAGAGGGTACCAAGACTAGAGGTAGCTCGAAGGTGGACCTTAGACAAGGAGTATCATAGAGACGACCGTTTTAGTGTTGTAACTACCCTTTAGGTAGGATCCTTGGTGGGTGTTCACAAGATATGTTCATTTTACTTGTACATTCCATTTTTCTTGTACTTTCCAATTGGACTTGTATTCTGGCCCCTTTTACTTACCGTGCACACTCTTTTTACTATACATTTTACTTGTGTTCGTATCATGTTGTGTGCTTGGTTGAGTGTGTTTACATGATATAAAGGCAATGCCTTCATGGTTTTAGGGAATACACCTTTCAGTGCTAGTTTCTAGCCCCTAGCCTATGGAAGGCGGGCTTGGGGTAGTCACGCCATGGGCCCCGTGGGATGGGTCATGAAAAATTGGTATCAGAGGAGTCAGTTCTACTATAGAACATTGGACTCTGATCTTTTAACTGCAATAGTGTTAAGTGTTATGAGTGTGGATATCAGTTTAGGGAATCTAGTGTTGGTGCGAAGGCCGACGTATCCATACACCAGGACCCTGACTTCTAATTTTTGACTCAGTGCATGAAAACACTGATTGTGTGCGTGTTTTGAAAAGTTTTCTTTGTGATCTTTTGAGTAAGCTCATCGGGTATAACTTATTGACCATGGCGCACCTGTTTCTTTTCAGGATGCCTCCATGCAGACATCCAACTAGGGTTATGGGTATAGTACGCGATGATAGCCCACCGAGCGACGAGGCCTCGGTGCAAGGACCTCTTTCAGCAGAGGCACCAGCGGGACCATTACCTGTTGGGACACCGATGCCACAAGACCCAACAGCAGAGGTTGCACGCTGCTTGAGCGTGTTGAATGAGTTCCAGTGACAGAGGCCACCCAGGTTCAGGGGAGAGATGGACCCACAGGAGGCTAAGGATTGGCTGAAGGCCATGGTTAGAGTCTTCCGACTGGTAGGGACACCATCTGATCTCATGGTGATCCTTGTCGAAAGTCTCATACAGGAAGCAGTAGTCAGATGGTGGATCTTGATGCTCTAGGTTCGCGATGAGGTGAGACTTCTCTGGGTAGAATTTGATAGCCTGTTTCGGACAGAGTTTGTTTCAGTGACCCTTCGCGTAGTGCACAAACAGGAGCTTCTTCATCTACAACAGGGCATCATTACTTTGGATCAGTGCTCAGCAAGGTTCACCGAACTCGCACGCTACTCCACTAATATGGCGCTGGACCCATTCTTCTGGGCCCAAACCTTCGAGCAGGGACTCAGGTGGGAGATCAGGGCTTTGATGATTTCTCACAGCATCCCGACGCAGGTGGGGGTGTTAGAGTGAGCTCTCTTAGTGGAGAGTTTTCTTGATGAGCAGTCACCAGTAGCGAGACCCACCACCGGGCATCATGTAGTGGAGTCTTCTATAGCTGGTAGCAGACATATTTCATAGAGGTCCAATATGACCAGAACTATAGGTGGACGACCGTAGGATTCAGGGTTTGTTGTGTGGGGTACCGGAGATAGATCCAGTAATGCGAGGAGCAGGAAGTGATACACTTGCGGTGGGAAGGGTCACATGGCTCTGACTATCCGACCCACAGTATAGAGGATCAGCAAATGGTCGAAGGACTAACCAGGAAGAGACAGAGTTTCGACTGAGGAGGTCTACAGGGAGCAGGCGGACATGGCAGAGGAGCTGGTTATGCAGCTGGCGGTGGGTGACGATTCGAGGTGTTACCACCACCACCACCAGGTGGTCCACCCCAACCAAAGGGAGTAGGTGGATAGGGGAGAGCTCAGCTCTAGGCAGCTGATCCCTATGACCATGGTGCTCTGGAGATGATACGAGGTATAATCTGTGTCTACTCCACCTTAGATGCAGTACTTATAGAAACAGGTGTCAGTCCTTCTTTTATTTCCACTACCCTCGTTTGGAGCTCGAAGATTCTGGTGGAGTCGTTGGCTCAATCCTTATGGCTAGAGACTCTTACAGGACAGGATTTGATGATTACACATTGGTACCAGCACTTTGATCTTACTCTAGGAGGCGAGAGCTTTGGCTGGGATCTCCTAGTAGCAGTGTCGAGGCCTTATGACGTCATCTTGGGTATGGACTGGTTATCTACAGTCCAGGCTTATATTGACTATATTAGGCGCAAAGTTCGGTGTGTCCACACAGATGGGACTAGGTTTACCTTCATCGACGAGAAGGGAGCCTTTGCATCACATGATAGAATTACCCAGAGGAGAGTGCAGTTGATCACTCATTAGTTAGCTAGACTTACCCTTGGAGCAGTTTATGTGGAGAGTTCGGGCTATCCTGTAGTGGTGGACCAGTACGCGGATGTCTTCCCAGATGATGTTCTGGGTCTACCTCCTCACAAAGAGGTGGAATTTTACATTTACTTGTACCCTAAGATGGTACCGATATCTACACCAGCTTATCAGATGGATCTCGCGGAGCTTCGTGAGCTGTGGGTACAGCTGGAGGACTTACAGGGTAAGGGGCTCATTTGGCCCAGTGTTTCTCCTTGGGCAACCCTTTTTTCACCAAGTATGTGTATGGGAGATTGAGACTTTGTGCTGACTATCAGCACTTGAACTAGGTGATCGTGAAGAACAAGTACCCACTTTCGAGGATTGAATACCCCTTTGATCAGCTGAAGGGAGCACAGTGGTTCTCGAAGATATACCTCAGATCAAGCTATCACTAGCTCATAGTACGAGATGAGGATGTACATAAGACGGATTTTAGATGTTGTTATGACCATTACGAGTTCTTGGTTATGCCATTTGGCATGACCAAAGATCCATCTTTGTTCATGGGACTCATGAACAAGATCTTTCAGCCATACCTTGATCACTTTGTAGTAGTCTTCATAGAAAAAATTCTGATCTACCCAGCTACTGAGGAGGAGCATGCCTATAATTTGCAGATAGTTCTGGACACACTCCAAGTGCACCAACTTTATGGTAAGCTCTCAAATTTCTAGTTCTAGATACGATAGGTTCACTTTCTAGGACATGTCATCTCAGAGGCTGGAGTTGCGGTGGATCCATCGAAGATTGAGGAGGTACTTTCTTGGGAGCCACCCAGGAGTGTGATGGAGGTATGGAGTTTCCTGGGTTTGGCTGGATACTACTGGAGGTTTGTGCTAGATTTCTCCAGAGTTTCATCACCATTATCAGCGTTGATGAAGTAGAGGAAACCCTTCATTTGGTCAGGGAGATTCGATTAGAATTTTTAGGAGCTGAGGAAGAGGCTGACTAGTGCCCCCATCTTGAGGCTTCCGGAGGAGGGCATTGGGTACGTAGTTTACTACGACGCATTAGGGACCGAGATTGGATGTGTCCTGTTGCAGAAGCAAGCAATGATAGTGTATAGTTCTTGACAGCTAAGACAGCATGAGCAGAACTACACTACCCATGACCTGGAGTTAGTAGTATTGGTCTTCACCTTGAAGATGTGGTGACATTACATGATGGGTAAACGTTTTACATTCTAATCTGGTCACAAGAGTCTTAGGTATATCTTCTCACAGAATTACCTGAACCTGAGGTAGCGATGTTGGATTGAGTTCCTCCAGGACTATGACTTCGAGATAGTATATACTCCTGGGAAGGGTAATGTTTTAGCAGATTCACTCAGTAGGATATTTGGTATACAGCTTCTAGGTGAGGCAACGGAGCAGCTGGCCGCTTTGCAGGTATCCTTTGTGGATCGAGATGGAGCAGCTTATCTTCAGTCTCTTACAGTCACTCCCCCATTTCTTCAGTGAGTTAGGGAGGTGCAGCGTGGGGACATTGAATGCGAGTCTTGACATGCTCAGATATCCATAGGACAGGAACCTGATGGATTTTCTAAAGTTTGGGATCACATCATTCTCTTTAGAGGACGTACCATGGTACCAGTGTCTCTTCAAGAGGAAGTGTTGAGGGAGTTTCATACGTCCCCTCTAGCGGTACATCCAGGAGTGGAGAAGATGTACCAGGACCTCCAACGATAGCATTGGTGGCTGGGAATAAAGAAACAAGTAGCATAGTTTGTCTCTCGGTGCCTCACTTGTCAGCAAGTTAAGGCAGAGCATCAGGTACTAGTAGGATTTGTTTAGCCTTTAGGGGTCCCAGAGTGGAAGTAGAATGGGATATCCATGGTCTTTGTGACAGGAATTCCACGTACATCCAGGGGTCATGATTCTATCTGGGTGATCATCGACCGACTCACCAAGTCGGCCCACTTCCTACTGATAAGAGAGTAGGGTTCTATAGAGGGCTTGGGATTACTCTATGTGTAGGTGATTGTATGGCTACATGGATTACCCTTAACGATTGTCTCTGATCGTGATGTACATTCCATATACCAGCTATGGAAGGGGTTACAGGAGGATTTCAGGATGCAGCTTCGTTTGAGAACCGCCTTTCATCCTCAGATAGAGGGCCAGACTGAGCGGACCATTCAGACCCTCGAGGACATGATGCGTGTTTTCATCCTCAACTTCAATCGCAGCTGGGAGGATCACTTTCCCTTGGTGGAGTTTTCATACAACAACAGCTATCACTCCACCATTGGGATGGCACCTTTTGAGGCATTGTACGGCCGACTGTGCATATCACCTTTGTGCTGGACTGACCTAGGGGAGTCAGCGCTAATGGGACCAGATATGGTACAGGCTACCACGAAGAAGGTGCATATCATCCAGGAGCGGATCAAGACTGCACAGAGTAGGCAGAAGTCTTATGCCAATAGGAGATGGAGACCTCGGGAGTTCAAGGATGGTGACCATGTCTTTATACAGGTCTCCCCTAGATGAGGTTTATAGAGATTTTGTAGGGGCGGTAAGTTATCTCTGAGGTTCATCGAACCCTTTCAGGTTCTCAGTAGAGTTTGCGAGGTGGCTTACCGCCTAGCACTTCCACCTCAGTTGCACTGGGTGCACGACATTTTTCATGTATCCCAGCTGAGGAGATACATGCAAGACCCATCTCATGTCATTGACCATGGCGAGCTGGACATCGACGATGGGGCAACGTTTACAGAGGTTCCAGTAGAGATTGAGGATTGATAGGAGCGGGTCCTTTATCGGCGTTTGATACCTTTAGTGCGTGTATGTTGGAAGAACGAGAACCTACAGGAGAGAACATGGGATCGGGAGGCTTAGATTTGTTCTTAGTAACCCCACTTGTTTCCATATTTTGATTTTTGGCTTACAGGGACGCAAATCCCTGAGGAGGGGAGAATGTAAAGACCCGGATATTCCATGTAAATTTTTTTTAATTATATGGGAATATTACGAGTCCGCGAAAATTGACAACGCATGATTATGAGGCCCGGTGTGCCCTAAATGAATTTCTAAACTTTTTTAAGTACGTTTAGTAAACGTGCGAGCGGGTTTTTTTGTAACTTTTGAACCGATGCTCGGAATTGAAATTTGAGGGTACCGTTGAACTCGCAGTGTCGATTTACACTTAATAAGACTTTCATCTTGACCACAGTAGGGAAAGTGTGAAATTTAGTTTTTATGTTTTTCATGTAAATAAAAAAAATAAAGATCAAACTTTTATTTTATATTTGAAACCTCTCTTTTAGAGTTATGGAGGTGGGGACCACCCGGGCTAGAAAACCCCCATTTTGAATATTGGTGGTGGGGACCACCCAAACCCCTTTTAATGGGGGAAAACATTTCAAATCTCCATTTAATTAATTGATCCAACTATAATTAATTAAATGTGTCTTCTTTAATTGTGCCAATGTTGAATTAAATTGATAGACTTAATTCTATTATATTGGCTCTGATTTAGCTTTGAGAGGATTTGTTGGCAAAGGATAATTGGGAGAGAGCCTTGGAGGACTTTAGAGAAACATTTCCCTCTCCAATGAAGAACACCCTCTCCAACGAAGAACGTACTCCAGAATCAAAGAACGAGGAACCAACCCTGAGCCCGGATCAGAAGAACCTTGTGGAAGCAACGAACGCTGACTCTTCAACGACTTCGTCTTCTTCCTCACACCTCCTCCTACGGAATCTTCAAGGTAGGGATTATTGTTTTGATTACCCTTTAACCTTTATTAATTTTCTTCATGATTCAAGAAAAAATTATCTGATTTATATCGTTCTAACATGGAGAGAGCGGGCCAAATGAACACGACTCGAGTTCTCCATAATCTTTGTGATTTTTTTGATGGGATTGATATGATGGAGATGTCCCGAGACATGTGTGGAAAACTTCAGAATGAAGAATGGGACATCGGGGCAAACCTGGTGTCCCGAGGAATGTCACATGTGGGACTCGGGAGTGACGGTTGGCACTTCGGCCGGCCACAATGAAGGTGGCGGCGCGACTGTGCCACTAGAGAAGGGTTGCAGCCCATCGGCTGCGGCGGAGCAAGGGCGGTGGCCAACACTTCGATCAGCTGCACGAAGGGGACACTAGAAAGCGTAAGTGCCACCCGGAATATAGGAGTCGTGGCCTTGTGTCGCGACGGTGAGGGGAGGGCGGTCGGCTCGCTGCCGGCCGCCGGTGAAGGCATAGCATGCGACCGCACCACACGGAGGAGGCTGGTCGTCCGGCTAGCCGTGAGCAAGTGGGCCGCCGCACCGCAAGCCACACTGTGGGCCACCCAGTGGGTCATGCCGGATCCAGCGGGCCATGTCGATCCCAGGGCCGGACCCAGGTTGAGTCGGACCAGGCTGGGTCGAGCTGGGTCGATCATACTGGGTCGGCCGGACCCGGACTGACTTCGACCCCTTTTTTTCTTCCGTCCATATCTTGAGTTATGGGCATCCATTTGATGTAACGTCTGTGGCACCAGAAAAATTGTATCGATACGGTCCTTTTGGTATACCCCACTTAAGTTTTGGATAAATTTGTGGTATGGCTGGGTTCGATCAAGCACGAATCCAACCGGGCCCTCCAGACTAAAAGACCAATAACTTACAAACCAGGCATCCGATTGGCGCACCGTCTGTTTCATTGAGAGCCCTTTTACATGGAGTTACTTTGGGATACTTATTCATGGGACTACGTGGAAGTTGGAGTATTCTACATGTGGATTGAGGAGCAGACCCTCTCGGAATCAAGCGAGCTTAGTGCGGGAACCCTATAGCTGGCTGCAACATGAGAAAAGGATCCTATGTGGGTCTGTGATTTGGGATCCTATGTGGTTATGTGATTTGGGATCCTATGTGGCTCTATGTTTGAGAGTTCCACTTGGATATGCTCTAGGAATCCACGTGGTACTACTCTAGGATTCTACATGGGTCCCCTTTACTAGGATCCTATGTGGGTCTGCTGTACTAGGATCCTACGTGGGTCTGATGATTTAGGATCCTATGTGGGTCTGCTGTACTAGGATCCTACGTGGGTCTGATGATTTAGGATCCTACGTGGGTCTGCCTCTAAATAGAGTAAAATGATTCAGTAGTTACATCTATTCATCTTTACTACCGTATATAAGTTATACCTGGTGTGATCTGAGTCCTTACCTTCATGGTGATACCTTTATGGTATTAATCTATGTGGTGTTACCTTTTTGGTACTTACCTTCATGGTGATACCTTTTTGGTATTCTTGTCTGTGGAGTACCTTTGTGGTACTTACCTTCGTGGTGATACCTTTGTGGTACTTACCTTTGTGGTGTTACCTTCGTGGTATTCCTTCCTTTGTGGAACAATTGATCTTTGGGCTAATGAGTTGGGACTTGTGTTTTCTCATTAATGTGATGGGTATACACGACAACTTAGGTATATGTATGGGCATGTACCTAAGTAGGATAGTTAGTTGTTTTCATGCTTTGTGGTTTATCCTTTGTGGATTTTGTGAGACCTTTGAGGGTCTCGGGTTCCCTACTGAGTATCGTTATACTCACCCCTTCACGAGCTACGCCTGCACCTTATTGTGTTTGATGTAGATGACAGACAGCGCTGACTGGGGATGAGGGTACCAGGACTGAAGGTAGCTTGGAGTTGGACCTTAGACAAGGCGTATCGTAGAGACGACCATTTGAGAGTTGTACCTACCATTCAGGTAGGATCCTTGGCGGGTGTTCACATGAGCTGTTCAGTTTACTTGTACTTTCCAGTTTTCTTGTACTTTCCATTTGGGCTTGTATTCTGGACCCTTTTACTTACTGTACACACTCTTTTTACTATACAATTTATTTTTTTTCTGTATCTTGTTGTGTGCTTGGTTGAATGTGTTTACAGGATATAAAGGTAACACCTTCCCGGTTTTAAGGAATACACCTTTCAGTGCTAGTTTCCAGCCCTTGGCCTATGGAAGGTGGGCTTAGGGTAGTCACGGCACGGGGCCCGGGGGATGGGTTGTGACAACTCCATCCCAAAACTGCGAGCTATTTCTAATTATTACTGATTATTACTAATTAATTCCTATTTATTCCTAATTAATTCCGATTTATTCCTATTTATTCATATATATTCCTAGTTATTCCTATTTATTACTATTTATTTCTATTTATTGTTAATTATTTCTATTTATTACTAATTATTTCTATTTATTGCTAATTATTGCTAATCATTTTTAATTATTGCTAATTATTAAAATTTATTACTAATTATTTCTAATTATTACTAATTATTACTAATTATTACTAATTATTAATAATTATTACAATCTATTATGATTTATTACTATTTATTTATATTTATTACTATTTATTACTAATTATTACTAATTATTACTAATTATTACTAATTATTTCTATTTATTACTATTTATTTCTATTTATTCCTATTTTTTGTAAGTTATTGAATTTTATTGTTAATTATTGCTAATTATTTTTAATTATTTCTAATTATTTCTAATTACTGCTAATTATTACTAATTATTACTAATTATTACTATTTATTACTATTTATTACTATTTATTACTAATTATTACTAATTATTACTAATTATTACTATACATTCCTATTTATTCCTATTTATTCCTATTTATTCCTAATTATTCCTAATTATTTCTAATTATTGCTAATTATTGGTATTTATTACTAATTATTGCTAATTATTACTAATTATTACTATTTATTACTATTTATTACTATTTATTACTAATTATTATTAATTGTTACTAATTATTACTAATTATTACAAATTATTACTATTTATTACTATTTATTACTATTTGTTACAATTTATTCCAATTTATTACAATTTATTCCTATTTATTCCTATTTAGTACTAATTATTACTAAATATTACTAATTATTACTAATTATTACAATTTATTACTAATTATTACTAAATATTACAATTTATTACAATTTATTAAAATTTATTTCTAATTATTCCTAATTATTCCTACTTATTCCTATTTGTTCATATTTATTGCTATTTATTGCTATTTATTGCTAATTATTGCTAATTATTACTAATTATTGCTGTTTATTTCTATTTATTGCTATTTATTCCTATTTATTCTTATTTAGTCCTATTTATTCCTGTTTATTCCTGTTTATTCCTATTTATTCCTATTTATTGCTAATTATTGCTAATTATTGTTAATTATTACTAATTATTGCAAATTATTCGTAATTATTCCTAATTATTCCTAATTATTTCTAATTATTACTAATTATTCCTAATTATTACTACTTATTACTATTTATTACTAGTTATTACTATTTATTACTATTTATTACTATTTATTACTATTTATTACTATTTTTTATTATTTTTTACTGTTTATTACTGTTTATTACTATTTATTACTATTTATTACTATTTATTCCTATTTATTCCTATTTATTCCTATTCATTACTAATTATTCCTAATTATTCCCAATTATTACTAATTACTACTAATTCTTACTAATTATTACTAATTATTACTAATTATTACTAATTATTACTAATTATTACAATTTATTACAGTTTATTACAATGTATTACAATTTATTACTAATTATTAATATTTATTACTAATTATTACAATTTATTTCAAATTATTAAAATTTATTACTAATTATTACTAATTAGTACAATTTATTACAATTTATCACAATTTATTACAATTTATTACTAATTATTACTAATTATTACTAATTATTACTAGTTATTACTAATTATTACAATTTATTTCTAATTATTAAAATTTATTACAATTTATTTCTAATTATTAAAATTTATTACTAATTATAAAAATTTATTACAGTTTATTTCTAATTATTAAAATTTATTACTAATTATTACTAATTATTACAATTTATTAGTAATTATTACAATTTACTAGTAATTATTATAATTTATTACTAATTATTACTAATTATTACAAATTATTACTAATTTTTACAATTTATTGCTAATTAACAATTAGATATAACTATTAATAAAAATAAATACTAAAAAACAAATGTGTAATTCTAATTTAAATAATTTACATCTAATTAACAAAAATTATAAATTACTAAAAATAAAATAAATTAACTAAACAATAAAAAAATAGATAAATATTTTAAAACTGAAGCTTTCGGAGTATTAAAGTCGAATCAAAATGCTCTGATTTGAATGTTTAAACTATGTAAAATTTTAGAAGAAAATTTTTCTATAGAGATAGAGAGAGAAGTTGAGTAAAGAGTGAAATGAGAGGAAAAACATATGGGGGTATATATAGGTTACATTATTTGCGACGGGGGTATTTGCGTCGGCTAACCCATCGCAAATACGTTTATCCGCATTAATTGCAGCGGGCCGGTAAAAAGGAATTTATGAAGGGGCAAGTGACCCATCACAAATACTAAATACAGCCACCGGCTATTTGAAACAAGAATAGGGACCCGTCACAAATTGCCTTATCTGCAGTTTGGTGCATATTGCGCGCAAAACCTTTTGCGACAGGCGGTAAGACCCCGTTACAAATAACCATTATTTGCGACGGGGTAAACGGTCTGTCGCAAATAACCTGTCGAAAAGGGTAATTTGCAACGGGCCCTTGACCTGTCGCAAATATACATTTTTTCCATAGTGATTGGATTGACATGCTAATGATTCATACACATCACAAATGACATAAGGATCATTTTAATAGTGTATCAATACAATTTGAATGTTTTTTCTCGGTTTTGAGAATATCACATTTCTTTTTTGACTAAAATATCAAATTAAACTGAAAACATGAACCTGTAGTTATTCCAGCCACATTGTGTGTAGTTTTAAAGTGAGATTAGTTAAGATATGTCACAAATGATTTATAAATCATTGTCATGATGTATCAATACAATAAGAGCATGTTTTCTTGATTTTTAGTGAGTGAAAGATGTATTGAACCAAATTGATGGATTGAAACTGATAACAGACACTTTGAGTCATACAAGGAACACCAGGTATTAGATTTAGATTCGACAGATTACAAAATGTCTCAAAATACTTATGGGTCGTTGACCGAATGTATCCAAAAAATCATAATGTTTTTCTCTATTTCGACTATGTGACGTGAGTTTTGAACTAAAATGAAAATTTTAAATAGAAAGACTCACTTTGTGACATATAAGTCACAACATGAATTGGATTGATGTACGGTTGATTCATACACATCTAAAATGACAGAAGTGTCATTTTCATAAAGTATCAAGACAATCCAAATGTGTTTTCTTAGTTTGAAATATGTCTTCAGTCTTTTTACTACACTTTGGGTCATACAGGTCACATCGTGTGTCCGTTTGACATGAGACTAATTTTTACATATCACAAATGAAATATGAATCATTTTCCAAATGTATCAAGACAATCCAAGTGTATTTTCTCATTTTGTGGTAACTCGCATTTCAAACCAAATAGTCAATTTTAAACTGATAATGGACAAATTCAGCCATATCGGGAAAACATTCTATTAGATTGAGGTGCATCTAATTCCTACACATCACAAGTTATTTATGGATAATTTTAATAAAGTATCAAAACAATCTGAAATTGTTTTCTTGGTTTTGACAATGTGACATGTGTTTTGAACTAAAATGTCAATTATAAATAAAAAAGATGCAATTGGAGTCATACCGCCACACCATGCGTTGGATTGACATATGGATGAATCCTAAAGATCGAAAATGAATTATTTATCATTCTCTTGAAGTACAAAAAAACAAATGGGTTTTCTCAGTATTGAGTATGTAATATGTCTTTTTAACTAACATGTAAATTTAAACAAAAAGCACATAGTTTGAGTCATACCAGTCTAATCATGTGTCGGTTTGACATGAGACTAATTACTACATGTAATAAATGAAGTGTGAATTTTTTCCCCTAAAGTAGCATGTGAATTTGAAGTTTTTTTCTTTGTTTTCAGTGATTGAAGTTGTTTTGAACTAAATGTTCAATTATAAACTAAAAGACGTTACTTTCATTCATACCAAGAACATTGTGTACCAGATCAAGGTGAGGTTGATTCCTACACACGATAAATTACTTATGGATCATCTTCCCAAATTATAAAAAAATTTACAATTCATTTTCACAGCTTTTTGTAAGTGACTTGTTTTTTGAACTAAAATGAAAATTTTAAAATAACAGACACACTTGGTTTCTTATCAGTCACTTTGTACATCAAATTGATGTATGGATAATTCCTACACATAAAAAATGACTTATGGATCATTTTTCTGAAGTATCAAAATAATTCTAATTCTTTTTCTCATTTTTTAGTATGTGAGGTCTGTTTTGAACTAAAATGTCAATTTAAATTGAAAACACACACTTTCAGTCATATTGTTCAAATCATTTGGAAGATTGAGGAGTGGTTTATTTATATACGTCACAAATGACTTATGGATTGTTGTCCTAATGTTTCAGAAAAATATTAATGTGTTTTTCTGATATTGAGCGTGTTGTGGTTTTTGAACTAAAATTTAAATTATAAACTAAAAACATCCACTTTGAGTCATATAGAGCACACTGTGTAGCAGATTGAGGTGTGGCTTATTGAGGTGTGTCTAATTGAGGTGTGGAATATTTTTACATGAGAATGAGAATATTAGAACATGTTACTTACTCTAACATACTAGGAATATTGTGTATTGGATTGAGGTGTGGCTGATTCCTATATATCATAAATGACTTATGAATAATTTTTCTAAAATATCAAAACAATATGAATGTTTTTTCCCAGTCTTGAGTAGTTAATGTGTATTTTGAGATAAATTGTCAATTTTGAACTAATAACATAAGCTTCAAGTCATACTTGTAATACTGTGTATCTTATTGAGTTGTTATTGATTCTAAGACATCAAACCGTGTCTTTTTTATTCATCAATGAATTTGATATTTTGGGTTATCTAAATATATTGTTATTTGATAACTCATAATATTGAACAAATTGTAGATTG
The DNA here is from genome assembly GCA_963277665.1 of Viscum album. NCBI lineage: Eukaryota > Viridiplantae > Streptophyta > Magnoliopsida > Santalales > Viscaceae > Viscum > Viscum album. The sequence continues at coordinate 1,182,030 of CAUJRU010000208.1, forward strand.
AAAATAAAATTTCATCTGAATGGGTGAATCATACTCTTTTATTTCATAATTATAGTACATAAGAGTACCATTAGTTCATTATCCTTCTTTGTGACCTCTAGGATAATTAAAAAAAATAAGTATCAGATAAACATTATAATGAAATTAACTAAAAAAGTAGATTAAATTAATATAATATTCACTAAATAAGTAGTAGGATGTCACCTCTTCATGATTTTTGTATACAATCTAACACCATGTATTCTGTCAATTTATTTCTAAAAATACATATTTTGCCTTTTTAATACGAGGACTGTCAACAATCCTAGTAATATTGGAAAAAATTATATAAATAGTGTATTAGTAACTATTTTAAATGAAATTATAATTATCATTTGAAATACCTCTTCAAGGATACTAGTTTTTTTATGGAATATAATATAATTTTTAGTCATTCGAACATAATAACTACAATATTTACCATAAGTTTTTTCTAGGAACTGCAAAAAAATTAAGAAAAATAAATCATTTGTATTTATATATATTTTAATATTGTAATGAAATTATATATACCACAATACTTATCCATTTCTAAAATTTTATAGGAATTATGTGGTCATGGAATTTCCATATTCTATGATTATGAAAATATTTAAACACCTCCCTATCTTAATAAAATTTTCATTAAATGAAAAGGTAAAATTCATAACTTGAAGTTTATTTTTATAATGTTTTATGTAGTGTATTAAAAATTGGTAAAAGTGACCATGTGTGATCAGATTTTTTGGTATCCATGAACTGAATATATAAAATACAACTTTGGAGTATCCAAATTTAGTGAAATGACTAATCAATGCTTCCCAAAAAGAAAAAAAGGAATATTTAATGGAATGAATGTAAATATATTTTTTATGATTAAATTTATTATTTTTACCTCGGAATCATGGGTATTAAGATGAGTTTGACATCTAAAATTTTTAATTCTATAATTTTGGTCATTTTTTCCATTATTACATAAATTTTCTTTGGTTCCCATGAGAATAGTTGTATTGAAGTAATGTTATGACTAATTAGGATAGATCTCTCCTCATAGGGTTTTCCATTCAAATAGTTTCAATATGTACACCTGCAAAATATATGAATTTTATTTAGTCATAATTAACATAGTATATCAGCTACTAGACAAATTAATAATGAAAACACACCTCATGAATAAATTTAAAAATGAGACTCATAGTCATTCATTCTTTAGTATTTCATTTACATTCTCAAGACCAATATATATTTTAATGGACTTTCTTTGAATTTGTTCTCCAAAATCAATTATAGTCATATCACAACTTCCTAATGTTGTATCCTGATGGAAATTAAATTTTTATAATTTCAAAATTTGAATGTGATGGGTATGGTAATCTGTGAAGATCTATTCAATTGGTTGATTCGTCCTTTAGATCATTTTGATTAGACATCCCATTTGACCCCCTACCCTTTTTCAATCTATAATGATATTCATCATTTTACTCCTATTATAATTATTTTTCAATGGTTTTTCATAAAAATTAGACTAGAAATGAATACCTCATTTTCAATATGTATTTTTTCATGATCTAGCAGCCATTCTAAGAATGATCCATTAGTTTTTTTAACCGTATGAATATATTAATCATCAAGTGGAATGGGTAACTCAATGATTGTCTTGTGAGATATGTGACTCCCCATTATCACATTGGATATTTGATGTTTTGTGTGTGTAAAATTCATCCTATTATATTGTATACGGAAACCCTCATAATAAGGTGATGGGTGGGTGATGATAGATATCAATCACAATCATTTTCATCCTATATAAAATCATTATAATAATGGAAATAATTTATTCCTGATTCACATATCACAAAATCAATTATGAAAATACTGATTACCTATTATAATAAACCACTTTGAGTGGAATGGATCACATTAAAGCTGTTGGGGGATCTTTAAGAAGTTTTTTTTCGTATGTTTTTTCATCTCTTTGATTCCTTCCCATAAAATTTTATAACTACTATAACTACTAATTATGTTTATCTTCTAGGGAAGGTAATCATGCCTGACACTCTTCCATGTTCTTAACATTATCCTGTTGTTCCTTTATTTTCTCCAACTATGTTTGGGGTGACAATACAAAAACTGTACCTCAAGTATGGCCACACTGTTTTAGCCTTTTCAAGACCACTGATTATGGTTGTTCATAAACTACAACTAATGATGAATATTGTGTCTAATTCAAGTAAAAAATATTTTAAAATAAGTAATCATTATTATATATTTCTAATTTAATGAAAATTTTATTATTATGTCATACAAACATGAGATTCCTACACATTCTGGGTTCTTTCCTATTTTAGTATCATGGCTTTATTTAAACATGCCTCCTTCAAGAGTCCATGATGTGGGATAGAAGTAGATCAGGATTTATATTCATCAATCTACATATAATCAAAGAAACATAATTATGTTGTTGTTTCATTTAACATTAAAAGTATTATCGTTGACATAAATTACGTACCATTTTTCAAGTGAATCATACCCCATCCTTTCTATACGAAAGGGGTATGTTTTTTGTCCATTTCTTATTTTCATCAGTCATTTACTATTTAATAAATTAAAAATTCTTAAAAATTTGATTAATATATATTTTTTCAATAAATGTATTACAATTCACACTATACCTAAAAATATTTATCCTCACGATAACCAATAAATTCATCTGCACCATGTTAGTTTATTATGTGTGCAAAAAATTGTGGTAGGTGTGTGTTTATTTTCCCTATAGAATCATTGAGATGATATGTCATAAGAATTTTCTAAAATCCTCTTTGATCATTTCAAGCCACAATTAATAGAAATTTTAATTAGGACTCATATACTATAAATGCACTATTCAAGGGATAAGGAAGAGTAAAAAACTAATTTTTTTTATTTTTGGTAAAATAAATGAAGTGTATCATAATTTCACCCTAATTTCTTAAAAAAATCATATATTATGTTTTGGAACAACATTGTTCATTGAATCAACTTCAATCTTAATGTGCATGTGATTGGTGAGCCCAATGTAACTACTGATCATAAACTAGTTTGGGTTAATATGATGGCTGCATTCATTCCATCCAACCTCATATTTGATGAATTTGTTTCTCACTATAATATTTTTTTCTAAAACTATCATTATAAGATTCTCTTGTTTTATGGGGAATAGGGTTTCCACAATTTACCATTTCCTTATCTTTAACATCATCAATATTTTTTTCCTCTATATTGGAAACATTTGCATGTGAAGAGGCTTTTTGTTCCACTTCATTGGACGCACCAACTTGTGGAGATACATGTTGTTTCTCAGGATTGGGATCATTGACATGTATAGAAACCATTTTCAATAGAATTGGTTGAAAATTTAAATTTTATTATCAAAATGCAATAGTAAAAATATTATAATATAATGTAATGCGATTTATATTACAAAAATATATATAAATTGGTTGTCGAACTCTTTTATTTTAATGGTTTAAGTGATTTGACCCCACTATCAATTATCCAAATATATTCATTGTGGTATCCTCTAACATAAAATACCACATCTATATTGGGACTTCTATATAATGATTTTGAAATAGTATACAGTCATTTGGAGAGGGACGTATTATTTTAGATATCATACCCATTGAACATGGCATTTCTTTAATGTCTAATGTTCGGCAATGAAATTGATTTTTTTCTAGGAAAATATCATTCAATAGATAAATTAGTTCAGTAAAACTAGTGTCACTCCAAATATTTTTGACTTTTAAATTATATTTATTCAATATGGATGACAATTATGTATATTTAGTACTACTAGCATAAAATGACATCATTGCATAACTCTTTAGCTTCTAAAATAATTTTTTACAATAATGAAGTTCATCATAAACTTTCATTATGATTTCTTCATTGGGATATTCATCATCATTCACAAATGTAATCACATCCTCAATATGGAATTCATCATTTTATATACTTGTAATTATATCATATGATCCATACAACACATTTTTTTCCCAGTCACTAGCTATAATAATATTTTATCCATGTTTAGTCCATCATTTATATCATTGATTTATTATATTAAATATTAAGTGTTATACCAAATCCTCTAGACTAATTAGTCTGGAATAAATACAACATGAACATGGACAATGTACTTTAGAAGGGTCATATGAAGTATCTTTTTCAATCTTGATGTACTATTTTGCCCCATTCTCATACTCTTTTTTCATATGATTAGAATTCATCCATGTTCAATTCAAACCAATCCAATATTATTCAATAATTATAATATTTAACAAAATAAATAAATAAATAGAAATTATTATATTGTAACTCCTGAAAGGTCATTCTTAATGACTCATTTAAGCTACAAGAAGTCACTATTCTAAGATAATAAGAGTCAAATGATAGGTATTCAGATTTTTTTATAATGGTGGAGGAGTTGGGCATTAAAATAATAATTTTTTGATCAATTTTGTTAGTTATTGTTTATGATGATTTCACAGGGGCTTGCATCCGTCCGTGGGGACACACTACACTGTTTCCCTGCATTCCCGCTTTCAAAAGGTGGGTGGAATCCGTCACTTATTCAGGGACATTTTATCCTTGATCGAAATGGGATGATGGGATATTGGACTCTCTTTCTATAGATTACTCCTCATAATTCATCACATAGTCCGTGTCTCCCTTAAATATTAAGAAGTTTTTCTTGAAACTCTTCCCAATGACATTTATTTGAGGAAACCAGTTAATTATGATGCTTTTGTCTAGAAATTCCAAGGGGTCAAGTCTGGGAAGCAACCTTCGATCGAAGGAGTAGTCACATTGGACATCACTGGCATGTTTGGACTCTAAAACACTGATGTGTCTGGGTTTCTTCCTCTTATGATAGGTCTTATCGATGGGGAGGAATCTTGAGGCTTATCATGTCGAGTGTAGGGAATTATATTCCATAGGAATGTCACTGAGGTTTTCCAACACTTCCCATATTAACATAGAGTATTCCACGAGTTTAAAATCTAGAGGAGATATATCATAATGATCATAACATTGATGAGAGTGGATCATATTGGTATATCCCCAGAAGGGACCACCTGGATTGTTTACCTGGTGGATGGATTAGAACGTCCAATGAAGATAGATATGGGGATGGTAGTCCCATAAAGGGAAGATATCATGCTATGAACGTTGATCTGGATGCCACAATGGGCGTAACATAAGATGATCAGTCCTCTCAGAGGGGACACCATTGATTGGGGTTGAACCTCATGGAAGATTACTATGTACCTGAATACAAGCTAGGGGATTAATCATGGTAAGTCGCACAAGGAAATGGAGTGATCTCACAAGGATGTGGTGGCCTAGGTAGGAATTAGGATAGATGATGGATGCTTGAATGAAGTATATGGGAGGAGTGGGATGGAACTGACGTGATGATAACGATGATGTTGGGATCGAACCTCAAAGAGGCTTTCCACATATCCCTATGGGGGGGAATCAAAGTCCACGTAGTTTGGTAGGATGATGAGTCACATGAGGAGGAAAATAATGAGAATGGATGCATGGATAAGACCTGGAGGAAGTAAAACCTTCAGACTATGGAATGGTCCTCCAAAAACATAGAGGCTTGAGGGAATGACAAGGATGGGACATGAGTGGTGGGCTTGAACTATGGAGTCTTCCTATGTATCCTCATCACGGGGAATCAAAATCCACATTGTAACGCCCCGACCCCTGTTACCCAGAGTCAGTGCATTATTACATAACATTGGCACGATCACAAGAAAGATCAAGTCTCAAAATACCGATTAGTTAGTAGTCTTGGAAACACTAGATATATTCATAAAGTTTTACATTACATCATAAAAATGAAAACTACAACAACATAGTATCCATATTCCACACTCTTATCCCCTCATACTATCCCCGCAGGTCATTCATAATTTACTTCTTCACATCTTGGGAAAAATAAAACATAGAAAAGGGGTGAGCTCAAATGCCCAGTAAGGATAAAAATATAGTGGAAACTTTCATAAATAAGAATAAACATTTAAGGAAATGTATAACTAAAACAAAATCCTTTTAAACTTGAACTTCAACATAGTATGGAAAAAATAAAATGAAATAATGCCATTTACTTATTCACATGGATATTCTACTAATCGAATAATCACATGAAATATCAGTAACAACTTTCATAATGATGGAATGCATAATTCCAGACTATCATAACCACATAGCCAAGGCCTCGTGCCAAGACTACAAATAAGATTTTGTCATAGCCTTGTACTAAGACACTAGTTTGTCTCATGAGACCTACCGATGCATCGAGGAGCTATAGTAGGATCCACCCGTCACTTACTAAGTCCAATGCATTCCCCATATGAAAATTTTTAAACATAACATAAACATTCATATTAAAACTAGCATACGAAATGTCAATACTTTGTCCACAAACCATGAATGGTATAAAAATAGCACATCCAAAGTCAAACATAACTCATTCAATACAATATGGAAGATTTTATTGTATCATAATAACCTCAATCGATAATGATGAAGGATATTGACATAGATGAAAATAATCATCAAAACAATTAGAGTGAAATATCCCCCTTTTTCTTGAAATCATTTAAAAGTCACACTATTTGTCAAGAATCCATTTAAAATAGATTTTAGAATCAAAGTGTCCCATACCACATTGAAACTTTTAAAATGAGTTTTAATTTTAAAACTTTAATGTCCATATAAATAAATCCTTAAAACCATTTTTTAAAACATGGACATTAATGAGCAAGATTTAGAAGAATAAGTCTTTAAAACATTTAAAAATGGTATTTTAGTTAGAGTTTCTAACCAAAAGAGAGACACATGAATACAAATAATTGAGGTAATAAAAACTTTGTAATATCATGAGAATAAAGGGATTCATGATATACTATGTCAAAGTACATTATATACACCACATAAAAGTGATTTGGTGTATAACAACAAAGAAGTCTCAATGGAATTTAAATTGAGATGAAATCTCTCATAAAGGTCGTATCCTTAGGTTAAGGATAAATCAACGACATAATTATGTGTGACAAATATAAATACAGTAAATATGATTGGATATTCAGTGCAAAACAATCAAAGGACATTCACACATATTCTAGTAAAAACAACACCAATGAATTGGATGTTTATCTCAACAAATCGAGATTGAGTAAAAATTATTCTTATCAAGTTCATACCGATGAATTGAGATTTTATCAATGGATTGATTATGTGTATAAATAGTATATCCATAGAAAGGGGAGTGTAAATTATGACATAATCAAATGAATAGTGATTCCACACATAATCTTGGAGTAAAATAATCAATGAAGTATGCGTAAAGTCGAATGAGTGGAAATTGAAATTTCAAATTCCCTTATCGATTTGGTAACTTATGAAACATGCACCCATGAAATATGGATCATAAAATGATGATGTAAATACCCATAAATTTAAATTATATTACACAATGAATACAATCATGGGCAGTACACACACCACATGAAATATATAAGTGGTGAACAATGGAAATCTCACTGAATTAAAAGTGAGATAAGAAACCCCTTACTTTGTACTTTTTCCTTGGTCAACGGTAGGTTAACCTCCTGTATAATGGTGAAATAATTGTTATTGAATTATACAAGAATAATTTACATTAATATGATATCATATATGATCTTTTAACATTGATTTGTTATTAATATCTTAGTATTATCGTCATTTCGGGTGTTATCTTACTTGTTTTCCTTTATATTATTTGTTACGTAAGCTGTGTTTATTATGGATAAGTTGTATCTTATTCATATACAGAATTATATCAAGTCCTTAAAAATTATTTTTAAATCATCAAATGATAATTATACTTGAATGGATACTATGGAGAATGAATCTCATCGCTTTCGTGGAGACGGTAGTCCGTACGTACGCACGAGCGACAATATCATTCTTTTGATGTTAAAATAATATATATTTGGATGGTATATCATATATACAGAATAATTATCATGTTATATTTATTATTTACATGAATTACACATCATTATTATACCCATCCAAATAATAATTTATTGAATGACAATTACACCACGACGTGGAGACGGTAATCCGTACGTACGCACGTATGGTGACATGTCATTCAAAGGATGGATATAATACTGAATATGGTTGTACCATGTTTATAATAATATTATTGTATATAGGAGATACTGGATTCATTATTTTATAATGGTAATAACAAATAAAGAAGAAGTTTAAGAAGAAAATAATTTGAAAAAGGGTGGTAAAAACATTACCTCTTCCTCAGGTTCTTCCTTTTGATTTGATCAAAAGGGATCCTTAGGTTGGCTTTCTGATTAAACTAAGGCCTCTAGGTTGTATTTAGGGAAGCTGAGAGAGTATTTGGGCAGGTTTTGGCCGAAGAAAAAGGCTTTGAAGGTGTGAATTAATGATAAGGGTGAGTTCCCTTTTATAAGAGGGGTGAGGGCACCATTGGAAAAGCTAGAAATATTATTTTATAATAAATTCATATTCGATTTATAATGGATACAAAGTGTATTATTTAAAGTTTAAGGTGGGTATGGGTCTAAAACCACTCATCCAATAGAATTTAGACAGGTTTGGGTCATTATATTAACCTTATCTTTTAGTTTTAACTCTTAGTTAATTAGTTTGACACTTACCATGTAACTTTGTATTTTTATATTATATAGTTAATAAACTTACTATATACATTCAAGTGACCCCCAAGTGGTCCATTAATGATACACATATCATGATATAAGTCTCTTGGCCGAACCTTATATTTTTAGGAATTTAATATCAATTAATAATGTAATTATTGTTTTAAAAACTCTTTTATGTCAATTTTGACACTATTCAATAATTGATTTTTGTGAAAATCATAACAGAATTATTACTTCAAAAAAAGTTAATTAAATCAATCCTAATATGTCATATTAACCTAGAAAATTAGTTTAATTCAATAAAAGTCTCCAATTATATTTATTTGGGTATTTATAATATCAATTATTTTAATTTTTCACTATTATTGTAATTACTGCATCATCATTATGACATAAATAAATTTAATTATTTAATGTATAAAAATTATAAATAAAATATCATTATTTAGTAAATAGTTTTATATTTCTAATGAATATTTATAATTGAATTTATATTATGTGTAACCCTATATTAAAAATGATTTAGTAAATAAACTTTGATTTTAACTCTTTTAACTCTTCTTTAAATTAAATAATAATAAATGTCCTAATCTAATCCAAGTGGACCTAAATGATAATATTTTATTCCTAAGGTTTTTTTTTGTGGTCGAGATACACTTGTCCAATAGAATTAGTACATGTGTTAGGGTAATATTAATATCATTTTTACCCTTAATTACCCTATTTACTTTTAACCGTGGTAAATAGAAGTAAAAAGTTACTATTCACCAAAAATTATTTTCATCTCAATGAACCACATTTTACTCCTTGATATTAACCATGTGTCTCGGATTTTCAAAATTCCACTCACAGAAGCGGTAAAATTAAGTTTTATGAAAAATTCAGTTTTTTAACTACCACTTAGTGGTTTCACTATTCATCAAAAAATGAAAGTTTCCAGAAAAATACCAAACATTATGCCAAATCTATATTTGATATTATGAATTCAAAAATTATGTATATTTTACCAAATTCAAAACAAATCTGTTGCATTAATTAATTTAAAAATTAATTCTCGTCGTCAAAACAAATAGCGTGTTTTTAAAAGATAATAACTATCAAAAGATTGACACTTGTTTATGTCTGGTTTAAATGTGAAATCTCATCCAATGAACAACATTTTATTAAATGGTAAAAATATATTCTAAATATAATTTAAAACCACTCAAATTAATAATTTTTCACAATTAATTTTTTTGATTAAAAAATTTGTTTTTAATTAAAATTTAGTAATTTTCACTATTCATCAAAATATGAAAGTTATCTGAAAAGTACCAAAATTTCACCCTAAGCTAATTTTGATATTAGGAATCCAAAACTGAAGCCCATTTAAAAAGATAAAATTTATAAAATTTCAAAAATTAGGTATTACTATTCATAACGGCTAGTTTGATTGGTTGTCGTGTGTTAGAATCTCGAAGTTGCGTACAATGCACGTCATTGCATTATTCAAAGCGAAACGTACCATGGAAGCTTGGGGTGTTACATTCTCCCCTCCTTCAATAAATTGCGTCCTCGTAATTTTTTAAAAATTGGGCTTGAGAATATAATGGAATGTCCCACATCAGAAAAAGAGTCAATAAAACTATCACTTTAAAAGAAAGGAAGTGAGGTATAAAGGTCACCCAAGATAACCCATACTGGGATTCCATGTAGAAAAACATGGATATGGATGATTAACTAAGTGTTTAGTTCTGATGGAGAGGGATAGAAAACATGATCAGGAGAAAGTTAACAATAAGAAAATCACAAACTTTTGTTGGGACAAACAGTCCTTAGTCTCCCAGTAGGAAAAGTAAACGGACAACATTTTTTGTTTTAAGATACATTACATAAGGACAAGGAATTAATTTATGATATTGACTAAGAACATAAACAGATATACTTAATTTTTAAGTAGAGTTTCATTCTTTAATAACGTTTTACCACTAACTCATTTTTTTGAACAATGGGTATTCAAGAAGACTTGGTCACAATGGAAATAAACTTCTATAGAAATACATGATCCACGTAGGATAAACCATATATTTACCTTGTCTTTAGAGATTAATCAAAACCAAAATGGTTAGTATAATATATGATAACCCCCCAAATGGATATTCCATTAGAGAAAAAAACACTAATATTAATTTCTAAAATTAAACCATCAATACCCCAAAGTTAAATAAATACCATTAAATAATCAATTGTCCTTAAAATCCTTCAATATAATCCAAACTAATATTGAAACTCAAAAATTAAGTTGTATCTTAAAATGACATTAATTGCTCTTAAAGTCACATACTTAGAAGTAATTAACCTAATCATTTCCATAAACAACCCAAATCACTATAAATCCACAATAAAAACATAGATAAAAATCCACCATTACTCCTCAAATGAAATCATATACTATTCTATTTTCCATACAACAAAGCGAACAACTTCCAAAATAACATTTATCACTTAATTACCAAATCATTTTCCTATACTAAGGGTATTCATTTGATAAAACATAAGATCCCAAATCAAATTATTAATGATCAATAAAATCATTTAACTAAAAATAATAGTCACACTAACCAGGGACTTCACGTAGTCCAGTGGTAGGCGATAAATCCCAATCGCACTTTGGTTATGGGATCGATTCCCACAGCTTTGTCCAATGCTATGGGTTGTCACACGGTCTGCGTGTTGTCATTTTTCAAAAACTATATTTTATAACATTACCAAAATGAGATAAATTCCTCAAAATAACCATAACATAATTTAACCACAAATCTTATCTCATACCTTGCATTTTCATCCCAAATTATAATAACTTATAATTTCCTCAAACCCAACGATCATATAAAACCAAATGGTTATTTATAACTATATTCAAAAGAGAAAAGATAATTCTTCCTCAAATATCATTCTCACATGGAAAACCGCAGGGTTAAAAATAAAAGAGAAAATTATTCCAAAGTAAACCCATAAACAAGGAGCACTAATACTTTTTAAACATTTCTCCAAACATTTATTTCCACACAGCTTCTTCTTTGACTAAGAAAATATCTTATAGAATAGGGCATTCACTCGGGTAATGGATAGGTCCCCTACATTTACAGCAAATGACTGTAAATGGACTCTTGGGGCCATTTTTATCTTCTTCCATAGTACTCTTCATTTTTCTTTAGCAATTATTCACTTTATGTACTTCCTTCCCGCACGTAAAGAATTTCTTTGTCCCATTGAGACACTTTCCTGGGTGTCTCCCTCCACATTTCCTACATGATGGAAATTGAGGATTCCTTTATCCATGGTCTCCACTACTGGAGCACTTATCACATTTATCTTCTTTTTTGAGTCCAGTGATTGGTTAATATATATATTGTTGATCATATTTTTGGAAAATTTATTTGGCATAAAGATGATATCTTTTACGCCTATAAACATTCCATTTTGTTTCTCATTGCCACCACCATTCCCACCTTGTACATCATTCTAAAAGTCACTATGACTTCCTTGGAATCCATCCATTGACTAAAACCAGAAAGCATTGTGTGAGTAACAGTAGTCATAAAATCATTTAGATATTAACATGTCACCATATTCTCAATTTAAAACACATTAGGATTAACCAAGGTCATTTACTCCCATCTTATATATTTAATACATCAAATCGGTTAGTAAAGAAAATGTAAATTATCCTAAGCATATCCCCCGGGAGTGTCGTAACCAAGAGTGCAGCAAGGCCCGTTGTCATGCACCAGTTCCTGTTCGAGTCTAGCTCAAAGTGGTGTTTTCGGGTTTTACCCCTAGGTACATCTGTGCCAGAGCCTCCTCTACCTGCTCGTATCCAGACAGGGATGTATTGCTCGGAAAACTCACAAAATCTCTACAATAACAAAATTCTAGGAAGTTCTTCTATACTAATCCTCAAATTTCATATTAGGTCTACGTGATATAATCATAGTTTATCTAAATATAGCTTCTAAGGTTTGTACTAAACTTCCTCTGATACCAACTGTAACGCCCCGACCCCTGTTGCCCAGAGTCGGTGCATTATTACATAATATTGGCATGATCACAAGAAAGATCAAGTCTCGAAAGACCAATTAGTTTATTAGCCTTGGAAACACTAGATATATTCATAAAGTTTTACATTACATCATAAAAATGAAAACTACAACAACATAGTCTCCAAATTCCACACTCTTATCCCCTCATACTATCCCTGTAGGTCATTCATAATTTACTTCTTCACATCCTGGGAAAAATAAAACATATAAAAGGGGTGAGCTCAAATTCCCAGTAAGGATAACAATATAGCAGAAACTTTCATAAATAAGAATAAACATTTAAGGAAATGTATAACTAAAACAAAAGCCTTTTAAACATGAACTTCAACATAGTATGGCAAAAATAAAATGAAATAATTCCATTTACTTATTCACATGGATATTCTACTAATCGAATAATCACATGCAGTATCAGTAACCACTTTCATAATGATTTAATGCATAATGCTAGACTATCATAACCACATATCCAAGGCCTCGTGCCAAGACTACAAATAAGATTTTGTCAAGGCCTTGTGCCAAGACACTAGTTTGTCTCATGAGACCTACCGATGCATCGAGGATCTATAGAGGGATCCACCCGTCACTTACTAAGTCCAATTCATTCCTCATATGAAAAGTTTTAAGCATAACATAAACATTCGTATTAAAACTGGCATACGAAATGTCAATAATCTATCCACAAACCATGAATGGTATAAAAATAGCACATCCACAGTCAAACATAACTCATTCGATACAATATGGAAGATTGTATTGTATCATAATAACCTCAATAGAGAATGATGAATGATATTGACATAGATGAAAATAATCATCAAAACAATTAGAGTGAAATATCCCCCTTTTTCTTGAAATCATTTAAAAGTCACACTATTTGTCAAGAATCCATTTAAAATAGATTTTAGAATCAAAGTGTCCCATACCACTTTGAAACTTTTAAAAGGAGTTTTAATTTTAAAACTTTAATGTCCATATAAATAAATCCTTAAAACCATTTTTTAAAACATGGACATTAATGAGCAAGATTTAGAAGAATAAGTCTTTAAAACATTTAAAAATGGTATTGTAGTTAGAGTTTCTAACCAAAAGAGAGACACTTGAATACAAATAATTGAGGTAATCAAAACTTTGTAATATCATGAGAATAAAGGAATTCATGATATACTATGTCAAAGTACATTATATACACCACATAAAAGTGATTCGGTGTATAACAACAAAGAAGTCTCAATGGAATTTAAATTGAGATGAAATATCTCATAAAGGTTGTATCCTTAGGTTAAAGATAAATCAACGACATAATTATGTGTGAAAAATATAAATACACTAAATATTATTGGATATTTAGTTTAAAACAATCAAAGTACATTCACACATATTCTAGTAAAAACAACACCAATGAATTGGATGTTTATCTCAACAAATAGAGATTGAGTAAAAATTACTCTTATCAAGTTCATACCGATGACTTGAGAATTTATCAATGGAGTGATTATGTGTATAAAAAGTATATCCACAGAAAGGGGAGTGGAAATTATGACATAATCAAATGAATAGTGATTCCACACATAATCTTTGAGTAAAATAATCAATGAAGTATGCGTAAAGCCGAATGAGTGGAAATTGAAATTTCAAATTCCCTTATCGATTTGGTAACTTATGAAACATGCACCCATGAAATAAGGATCATACAATGATGATGTAAATACCCATAAATTTAAATTATATTACACAATGAATACAATCATGGGCAGTACACACACCACATGCAATAAATAAGTGGTGAACAATGGAAATCTCACTGAATTAAAAGTTAGATAAGAAACCCCTTACTTTGTACTTTTTCCTTGGTCGACGGTAGGTTAACCTCTTGTATAATGGTTAAATAATTTTTATTTAATTATAAAAGAATCATTTACATTAATATGATATCATATATGATCTTTTAACATTGATTTGTTAATAATATATTAGTATTATCGTCATTTCTGGTGTTAACTTACTCGTTTTCCTTTATATTATTTGTTACGTAAGTTGTGTTTGTTATGGATAGGTTGTATCTTATTAATATCCAGAATTATATAAAGTCCTTAAAAATTATTTTTAAATCATCAAATGATAATTATACTTTAATGGATACGATGGAGAATGAATCTCATCGCTTTCGTGGAGACGGTAGTCCGTACGTACGCACGAGCGACAATATCATTCTTTTGATGTTAAAATAATATATAATTGGATGGTATATCATATAGAAAGAATAATTATCATGTTATATTTATTATTTAAATTAATTACACATCATTATTATACCCATACAAATAATAATTTATTGAATGACAATTACACCACGACGTGGAGACGGTAAGCCGTACGTACGCACGTATGGTGACATGTCATTCAAAGGATGGATAGAATACTGAATATGGTTGTACCATATTTATAATAATATTATTTTATATAGGATATACTGTATTAATTATTTTATAATGGTAATAACAAAGAAATAAGAAGTTTAAGAAGAAAAGAATTTGAAAAAGGGTGGTAAAAACATTACCTCTTCCTCAGGTTCTTCCTTTTTATTTGATCAAAAGGGCTCCTTAGGTTGGCTTTCTGATCAAAATAAGGCCTCTAGGTTGTAGTGAGGGAAGTTTAGAGAGTATTTGGTTAGGTTTTGTCCGAACCAAAAGGATTTTAAGGTGTGAATTAATGAGAAAGGGGGGTGCCCTTTTATAAGAGGGGTGAGGGGCACCTTTGGAAAAGCTAAACGTATTATTTTATAATAAATTCATATTCGGTTTCTAATGGCTCCAAATTGTATTAATTAAAGTTTAAGGTGGGTATGGGTCTAACACCACTCAACCAATATAATTTATACAGGTTTGGGTCATTATATTAACCTTATCTTTTAGTTTTAACTCTTAGTTAATTAGTTTGACACTTACCATGTCACTTTTTATTTTTATATTATATAGTTAATAAACATAGTATATACATCCAAGAGACCTCCAAGTGGTCTATTAATGATAAAACTATCATGATATAAGTCTCTTGGACGAACATTATATTTTTAGGAATTTAATATCAATTAATAATATAATATTTGTTTTAAAAACGCTTTTATGCCAATTTTGACACTATTCAATAATTGATTTTTGTGAAAATCATAACAGAATGATTACTTCGAAAAAATTTAATTAAATAAATCCTAATATGTCATATTAACCTAGAAAATTAGTTTAATTCAATAAAAGTCTCCAATTATATTTATTTGGGTATTTATAATATCAATTATTTTAATTTTTCACTATTATTGTAATCACTGCATCATCATTGTGTCATAAATAAATGAAATTATTTAATATATAAAAATTATAAATAAACTATAATTATTTAGGAAATCGTTTTAGCATTCTAATAAATATTTATAATTGAATTTATCTTATGTGTAACCCTATATTAAAAATGTTTTAGTAAATAAACTTTGATTTTAACTCTTTTAACTCTTCTTTGAATTAAATAATAATAAATGTCCTAATCTAATCCAAGTGGACCTAAATGATAATATTTTATTCCTAAGGTTGTTTGTGGTCGAGATACACTTGTCCAATATAATTAGGAAATGTGTTAGGGTAATATTAATATCATTTTTACCCTTAATTACCCTATTTACTTTTAACCGTGGTAAATAAAAGTAAAAAGTTACTATTCACCAAAAATTATTTTAATCTCAATGAACCACATTTTACTACTTGATATTAATTGTGTCTCTCAGATTTTCTAAATTCCACTCACAAAAGTGGTAAAATTAAGTTTTATGAAAAAATCAGGTTTTTAACTACCACTTAGTGGTTTCACTATTCATCAAAAAATGAACGTTTCCAGAAAAATACCAAAAATTAGGCCTAAGATATATTTGATATTATGAATTAAAAAATGATGTCTATTTTACCAAATTCAAAACAAATCTGTTGTATTAATTAATTTAAAAATTAATTCTCATTGTCAAAACAAATAGCGTGTTTTTAAGAGATAATAACTATCAAAAGATTGACACTTGTTTATGTCTGGTTTAAATGTAAAATCTCATCCAATGACCAACATTGTATTAAATGGTAAAAATATATTCTAAATATACTTTAAAACCACTCAAATTAATAATTTATCACAATTAATTATTTCGATTAAAAAAGTTGTTTTTAATTAAAATTTAGTAATTTTCACTATTCATCAAAATATGAAAGTTATCCGAAAAGTACCAAAATTTCACCCTAAACTAATTTCGATATTACGAATCCAAAACTGAATTCCATTTTGAAAGATAAAATTTATAAAATTTCAAAAAGTAGGTATTACTATTCATAATGGCTAGTTTGATTGGTTCTCGTGTGTTAGAATCTCGAAGTTGCGTACAATGCACGTCATTGCATTATTCAGAGGGAAACGTACCATGGAATCTTGGGGTGTTACACACGTAGTTTAAAATGGGGCATGAAATCAGGGTGTACACATAGGACGATGGCTTGAAGATGATGTCGGTGATTATGTGTGGTTAGCATCCCATTATTGATCTAATGCTCGAGGGTTGACCAGAGATTTGGTTCCCAACAAAGGGGAACACAATGGCTTACCATTGGTTGGGATTGAACCTTAATGAGGTTTCCTATATACCATGTCTAGAATATATAGATCAGAACCCACATAGTTTGAAAGGGGGATTTTTGCAGTTGAACCTAAGGGAGGCTTCGTACGTACCCTTCCTAAGATAAAGGGATCAAAACCCACATAGTTCGAATGGGTTTACCAGTGTTTGGGGTTAAACCTCAGGGAGGCTTCTTACGTACCCTGCCTAGGAGATAGGGATCAAAACCCATGTAGTTCAAATGGGTTTACCAATGTTTGTGGTTGAACCTTATAGAGGCTTCCTACGTACCCTATCTAGGAGATAGGGATAAAAACCCACGTAGTTATAATAGGTTTACCATGTTTTGGGTTTAACCTCAGGGAGGATTCCTACGTACCAAGTCTAGGAAAAAGGGTTCAAAATATACGTAGTTCAAATATGTTTACCATGTTTGGGGTTGAACCTCACTGAGGCTTCCTACATACCATGTCTAGGAGACAGGGATCATAACCCACATAGTTCGAATAGGTTTACCATGTTTGGGATTGAACCTCAGGGAGGCTTCTTACATACCCTATCTAGAAGATATGGATAAAAACCCACGTAGTTCGAATATGTTTACCATGTTTGGGGTTGAACATCAGGAAGGCTTCCTACGTACCCTGTCTAGGATATAGGGATAAAACCCCAGATAGTTCTAAAGGGTTTACCAGTGTTTGGGGTTGAACCTCAGGGAGTCTTCCTACGTACCCTGTCTAGGAGATAGGGATCAAAACCCATGTAGTTAAAATGAGTTTACCAGTTTTTAGGGTTAAACCTCAAGGACGATTCCTATGTACCCTATCTAGGAGATAGGGATAAAAAACCACATAGTTTGAAAGTGGAATGTTTGTGGTTTAATCTTAGGAAGGATTCCTACGTACCCTTCCTAGGAGACAGGGATCAAAACCCACGTAGTTCGAATGGGTTTACCAGTGTTTGGGGTTTAACCTCAGGGATGCTTCCTACGTACCATGCCTAGGAGACAAGGATCCAAACCCATGTAGTTTGAATGGGTTTACCATTTTTTGGGGTTGAACCTCTGGGAGGCTTCCTATATACCCTATATAAGAGACAGGGATCAAAACCCATGGAGTTTGAATGGGTTTACCGATGTTGGGGTTAAACCTCATCGAGGATTCCTACATACCCTTCCTAGGGGATAGGGATCAAAATCCACATAGTTTTAATGGGTTTACTATTTTTTGGGGTTGGACCTTAGGAATTCTTCATATGTACTCTACCTAGGATACATGGATCAAAACCCACATAGTTCTAATAGGTTTACCATGTTTGGGGTTGAACCTCAGGAAGGCTTCCTACCTACCCTATCTAGGAGACAGGGATCAAAACCCATGTATTTCAAAAGGGTTTACCAATGATTGGGGTTGTTCCTCATGGAGGCTTCCTACATACCATGTTTAGGATATAGGGATCAAAACCCATGTAGTTCGAATGCGTACAGTTTAATTTCATGTGGGATGAAAAGGGGCATATAGTTTATGGTCATGTGGGATGAAGTTGAACCAACATGAAGTGGTCAGGACCGATGGGTGATGGGCTTGAACCTTAGGAAGGCTCCCTACATACCTTTCCTATAGAGGGAAAATATCAAAGTCCGCATAGTTTAGTGAGGTGGGGGATGGGGCTTACATAATAAGGCGGCCCAGGGAGGATGCCATGGTTGATGCTTACTCTAATCTCACGTGAGTCATGCACTGTGTGAGAAACAAGTGGCAGTAAAGACCTGATGATCATGTCACAAAAGGTGTGTCTTCGAGGAATAGAGCAAGGCTTAAGCATGGTTAGTGGCCCAGAGAGATGGATATTGGGACATACTCCAGGATGGATGCCCGGTGGTGACAACTCCCAAAAAGAGGGGGACAGGGTATCGAAGGTCCCTATGACCATCTCTCCTCTGGCCTTTGTGCATGGAAGAATAGAGGGGGATCAAGGATGTTACCTCCCAAAAGAAAGGATAGGGGCTTACACCATGATGGTTTTTCTCCCCGCGGACTGATTCCATTCCATGAAAGGAGGATCTCATTCCATGTGAGGAAGATCTCACTCCCATGGAGACTAGTGGGCATGGAAAATGTCTTATGTGGGGCACCCCATGTATATTATGTGGGGAAAGGCCACAATTTAACATCATGTGCTGAGAATTATTATGCTTTCCATTTTAACATCTTTCTACTTGGATGATGAGGATTCACTCCCCAGCCCTAGTACTTACATAACCGGCACACTTTAACCCTTGTTGAAGGGAAGGAACTGGAAATTCCATGTGGAGACAGGGTTGTGGAGTGATCCGTTGAGGGGATCACGTTAGCATGGCTATGAGAAAAATCATCAGCTATTAGCATGCCTATAAGAAGAAGCATGATTCAAAGCAATGCAATATGAAGAACCGCCCAAGTGACCTTGAAATCACTTCACACAAACATGGAGGGTCGTACAGGAGAAGGGTTTGTGAAGAAAAATTGTTCACAGGAAGGGACCTTGCGAAGCCCTGGTGCTCCACAAAGTGGAGAGACTCCATGAAATGGTATTCTTTATGAAGTTGAGTGGCCTAGCCTAGGCATGGGGTATACATTCATATAAAGGATTCATTGTGAATTGCAAGTGCTTTCGTAGAGTATGACTTCATAGACCAGGGGTTCTTTGTAAAGTGCAGCATTGCAAAGCAATTTACTTCATAAAGCACAATGATAATGGCTTAGCATGGGGTCCACATGTTCATGGAAGGTACTTCTCAAAAATTGATTGATTTTCTAAGACCTGAGTTCCCTTAGGGATCTCCTTCCTTTACAATGGCTTGTGGGCTTCATGAAGGGAATCCCTTCTTGAAGAGGGGTTGTATTTGAGCTAAGGTAAAGGTATTTCGAAATGCTCAAATACACTAAAAAGATCATTTCTATCAATTATTTGCAGAGAAGTGGGTGATTCTTGATTTGAGAGTTGAAAATGAGAAAGGTTTGGGTTTTTGTCTTTTGGGTTCGGGGGAAGCTAGGTATTTATAGGAAAAAGGGAAGCACAAAGCTCTAACAGTACAGTGCGAAGCCGCTTACACTTTTCCATCAGAGGTAGATTGTGTCAAGTTTCTTGTAACTGTGGAGTTGACCATCATCCCCTCTGTGGCGTAGAGGCCTCCTTTATTCCCTCTATCATGATCATAGAGGCTTTCATCAATTTCCAAGGGATCGCAGATGTAATCATGTTCCATCCATGGCATGAAGCCTTTCGTAAATTGTGTTATAACCACAAAATATTCTGCCACTTTTCTCTGTGGTGATCACAGAGGTGGTTATGGATTTTCACCGGCCATGATGTTGAGGCACTTTGTGAAGGTGCTTTCCAAAGCATAACCTTTTGAAATTGGTGTTCTCTTTGCATATTTTTTTCATACACACATTTTGGTGCCAACAAATTCCCCCCCCCCCCTCAGACATGGAGCTGAGGAGAAAATGAGGGTCAAATTCAGAGGTTAGATCACCAAAATTGTTCGGCTAATTGAAAAGAAAGATCAAGAAGTGGGGTCACAATGCAGATAGGCTATTCATGGGTTGAGAACTCCGTGAAGCTCGCCATGGCTAGGCGTGCCGCGAATCTCGAAGGTTTTTGCCTATAAATAGGGGAGGATGAACCCTCTTTTGTCCTTACTTATCTTTGCGTTTCTATCCTTGGGATATTGATTCACGAAGATCTTGCTCTTTGACCGTTCTTTGTGAATCAATCCCTCTTTGCTCCACGGAGCACAATGAGTCATTAGACTTTGTGATCGTGTGCTTTGCGAGTTGTTTCTATGAGGTATGTGGAAGAGCTCTATAACCTATCTCTACAATCTAGATCTATGGAAGAGCTTTAAAATCAAGCTCTATGATCAAGGAAAAAAAGTTCTAATGTTTTTTGGACAGAATGGCTCACCAATAAGTTGTCATGGGGTCCTTGCAGATACTGCCTGGAGGGAAGAGATGGCGAAAAACCTAAGAATTAGGGAATGTGTGTGAATCCATTAAGACCATGAATCCCTAGTGGAGATGTTTTCAAAAGTCCATAATAAATACCCTCTATGAAAAATACTACCTCTATATGGATTTGGTCTGAGGGATGATGTTTTCATTCCACAAGTAAGCAGGGAGAAGCCAACCTATTCGTTCAAGAGTACATCTCACCAGCACCAGTGGTTTGGAGATGTTGACGGTCATACATGGGAGGATCATACACCTATCAATGCTGATTGCTTGTGTAAACATGTTAACAATGTTGATGGGATGGGGTTGTAGCCAGAGGTATCTCCCCTGTAGTACCACACCATTTTGAAGGCAGATTTGGGGAACCTGGAGAAGGGGTGGACCGATTAGTGGGATCTACACCAGGGTGGAAATTTCATAGATGAATGGGCATGGGATTACTGGTTATGTGCCTCCTGTGAGGAGTTTGGGGTAGAGCTAAGGCGAGTAAGCATGTATGAGGTGGCATGGTCCACCCAATTACATATTTACCAGCTGAATCACCTGATTCCAGAGTTGTTAAGAAGGTGGTCATCGAGGACCAACACTTTTCATCTTCACCATGGGGAGGTTAGTATCAGCCTTTGGGACCTTCAAAAGATCTCGGGGATTCTGATATTGGGGGCCATATATGTTGATTTCCTCCTACCGAGAACACATTGGAGGACCCAGTGCAGATGCCTCCACTAAAAAAGTTATTGATGGATTTGGAGCTGGGTGAGGACAAGCAGTCGGTGAGGGATTTCAACTTTATGTTGTGGTTCAGGTAGTTCTTGAATTACCCTTTAGATGGGAAGTTTCATGTGAGGCCTCCCACTTGACCGAAGGGGGTCCAAAATAGAAAAGAGAACTCATACTAGTGAATAATGGAGGAACGCTAGTGGAAGACATTGGGGTTCAGTGTCAGCACCGACTATCAACTGGTGGTTAGGTTGGTTGCGTTCATCTCGGTGCTCATTTGTGGATGGATACTTCCAGTAAGGTATAAAAACCTGGGCATATATGGTCAAGCATGTTTATCATGGAATCCGTGTTGGTGATAGGGTAATGGATCAATCTGGTGATCCTAGTGTTGGCTAAGATGTAAAAAGTATTGTGGCATATCAGTGAGGGAAAGAAGCCACATAGGGTGTGCGGGATACTCCATATTCTTTATGGATGGATAGAGGTGAATATGGGCACCTATGAATACCTGAATCCCATTTCCCCTCTAGGGTCAGACATTCGACCAACTATTCTGAATTAAATGGGGAGTTTCCCGACCAAGATGACCCCGCCGATGGTGATGAACTAAGTCTGGAAGGCAGATGAATTCAACTTCCATCTATTCCCATTACCAACAGGTGTATTTACTGATGATTTCCAGGGAACTGAGGAGCATCAGTCCTATCTCCTGGCCTTTCGGGATGGAGTCCTGGTGGTACGGGTTGATCACAAGCCTCTCTATGAGTTGTACACCTCGCACCGCTTTGCGAGGTAGTTTCAGTGCATATAGTGGTTGACCCCACATGTCTACATAGAATTAATCCATGAGGACCATTCATGTGTGATGAGGTAGATGTGGCTCAAGTTCACATGGGAGGATGGGAAGATGCGGAATGATTTTCCTCCACCCACAGTTACCTATGGGCTTGGAAGAGTATGCCAAAATTTTGGAGGAATCCTATCGAGGGGAGATGTTGAAGTAGTGAACCATCCATTCTAGTGATGGGGTGACTCCTCAACCTCAAGGTCATGGCCAGAATGCAGAAAGAACATCCCATGGTGGTGGGGTTGTAGTAGTGAGACCTGCACTGATTGAGAGGCAAGTAGCAGTGGCAAACCTGGCGGTCCTAGAGGATCAAAGTCAGCAAGAAGGGAGGCCACCCAGGGGGTTTCATAGGATACCCACCTAGGCTCTGGGGAGGTGGCTACACCATATATATATTCCTGAGGATGCTGTTTTCCCAGAGGCATGGGACATCTTGGATGTTAACAGAAAATTCCTCAATCCTTCCCAAATGTGGAACCATTTAAACCATCTCGAGGTGGATTTTTCAGGGAATGGTCATGCCAGGGCTGACTTTTCAATATCTCAGGAAGAAAGGGAGCAGTACATCACTGAGCTGGAGGACTTTGTGCACTCTCAGGGTACTCTACATCCAATAACGGATCGGGTGAAAGTACTTCTCAATCAAACAGTCCCTCCATAATTTTATGCCATTGAAGTGAGGGAGTTCTTCCCCCGACTGAAATAACCAGAAGAGTCCTCCTTAGGGGAAGATGTTGGTTAAGTGAGTCCTTTGGAGAAAGGTGAGGTCATAAACTCAAAGATAGAAGAGTTTGTGGAGGCTCTTGAGGTAAACCTTAAACCATTTTCTTGTGGTCCTCATTTATGTCTCTTAGGACTTCTCAACTAACATTTGAACTATTCAATAGGGCCTCATACTCAAAACCTGCTCCCGTTTAATAGTATATGCAGCTTCGGGATTTGAACCTGTGACAACAGTGATTACTGTGCCTAGCAGGCCTGCAACACCCAGGGTGGTTCTCCCAAAGTCTTTAGATGTCCCAACCATATATGGAGGAGCACACCTTGGGGTCCTGGTGGCAATAGCTCAGGGGCGAGGCTGACTATTTGATCTTTGTAAGTCTTCTTCACATAATTTGTAACTGTCGTCCATTGAATTAGGCCAACTGACGTCTATGTATTTTCATATACATAGTTCTTAAAATGGCCTGGGCCACATTGGTGAGGGTAGTTGGGGCCCCTGGCACTGCCTTTCCCAGGGGAATGTCGATGGTCATGGAAGCGGATGCCCATACTAAAAGCCACAATGCTCTCTATCATAGGTGGGATCGTTGGCAGGACAGAATCGAAAATCACCAAGGTGGAATCTAATGATAGGGATCAATCAGATTACATGAGACCTGACATACTTGATGAAACACTAGATGAAGATCCTGCTAATGAGTTCCTGGAAGCATTCCCCACATATGAACCCTCCGACCCTGAGGACCAGGACGAGACAATTTCTGATGAAGAGGATAGCAAGGTCATCCATCATCGGTCATGGAATTTGATCAAGTGCTTCATTGGGGAGACCCCACAAGAACAATAGATAAACCAAATGTGGAGGCTTTGTTCCCAGCTGTGCGAACTATGCGCTAGAGGAGTGGATGCCCAGCTTCCTCATATGCTCATCCGAGACTTCATGGAAGAGAAAATACAGGAACATGACCACGGCTTCAGTGTGGGCTGGTAGCGAAGGAAGTCCGTTAACATCATGAGACTTCAAGAGGCTAAGCATGAGATCCAATTTTCAGGGCACGATAGAATGAGTATTCTGCTTTCCATGATGAACAATCGAGGATCATATCGCAACTAAAGGCGTAGATGGAAGATGAAGAAGAACAGATAAGGCAAGCCTATGAAGAGATGGCTATTATCCAAGTCGATGAGTATTGGGCCTGGATTGAGGCTGATAAACTACGCCCAATTTCCATAAAGGAGTAGTGGAAGCTTAGTAGGTGACATTTGATCCTAGATGCTACAAGCCAAGGAGTGGTGGAGTTGGGATGATCTATTGAAGAGGTCAACCCATATATGGGACGGTCCAATCCTTGGGCATTGTAATTTGTGAAATCATAAATTTACTTTCATGATTTTCTTATTTATGTTGGTTGTGTGCATGATTTCCTTTATTTGTTTTGGTTTGATACATTTCCCTCACATTTTTGAAATATCTAGTGATCAATCCCTAAGATCACATGGGTCGTGCCCGATGTGAGAAACAAGGGATGGTCGCATCATTATTCCATTTGAATATGAGAGTTCCAACTAGGATCTAGGCATCTGAGGTCTGAATAAAAAATCTCTATTTCCGGGAAGAAAGAGGGAGGCATGACTAGAGAATGAAGTTCTCAGAGCAGTCGAATTGCTGCTTTCCCAACATTCTCTAGTGCATGAGTGGGGTAACCCCGGGGCATTAGAATCAATCCAAACAAAGGGGAGTAGAAATTGTGAATCATGATACCAAAATTTTGGAACCCTATAGTGATGGAATGACAATGGAGAATATATTTTTACCGTGATCGAAACACAACATCCCTATTGCGTTAGCCTGAATTGGGGATAAAAAATGGGGGCTGACCATTGACCATGTTCGAAACATGGGGCCTGACTCAAAATTTCATCCATTAGTCTTCCAAAATTTTATCCAAAGATAGTAAGTGAGTCATATGTTGATCATCCATACTATTAGGTGGTTCCTTCGGGCATGAAATAGGATGAGGATCCAAATAAAGGGCACGCAAAGCGTGGAAGGTGGAGCGGTGGGTTATTCGAATGGAGTCCAACACTCTTGAAATTATTCCACCGTGATGAAAAAACATTAGGTGAGAGCATCAGTCTGATCAGGGATTGTACTCATTTTTTGAAAGGATCTCTCTAATGAGAGCCTATAGTGGCCTGCATTTTTATTTCATGCCAATGAGGATGATAGACACATCGTTTAACATTGTGCGGTGAGGATAGAGGCAATAAATGGTCATGAAAGGGGGGACGAGGCAAGGACATCCGTATTAGAGGGATTAAAAGTGTGTGGATGGATCCAGGAACTAAAAAACCATATGTTAATAGGTATCCTACTAGGGAAGGAATAGGTGTCCTACTATGGCAGGAATTAATCCATACATAGTTCTGAAAGACCTGTGCAGTTTAACATCATGAGATAAAGACGCAATGAGGAAGGGATCTCTGATGGGGTACATGATGTGGTAACTATAAACCCGATGCGAATGAGGAAAGAAGGAAGTCTACCCCACATCATGTGCCTCCAACAAAGATCTCAGGCCAAGGGTCCGAAAAGGATAATTTTCGGGCTGGACCCGAGGTGAAATGACCAAGTGTTCCTACATATCCCATGAGGATGGGAATCAATCCAGATGTAGTCTTCAATGCTTCGTGTGGTGAGAGACCAACACTGGAAAGGAAAAAGATCTCTGGTGGAGAAGTTAAAGCATCACATAATTACCATGGGGCATCTTGAACTTATCAAGGGTAGAATCATAGTTTAAAGTCATACATTGAAGACATGGTTACCCAGAAAGAAAATGTGTGGTGAGGTACATGTCCCAAAGTGAATGAGGACCATTCATTAAACACCACACCACATGTTCCCATAGGGATTCTTTAGACCAAGGACCAAAGTTATCCTAACTTGGGGCTGGACCAGAGGGAAAGTGCTAGGGCATTCCTACATATCCCATGAGTACAGGAATAAATCCATACGTAGTTCTGGAGGACCCGTGTAGTTTAACATCACACTGTATGACGAAGAGTGAAAGGGGAGATCCCAAAGGGAGAGTATGTGGTGTGACTGTTATAGACCGGATGTGAATGAGGACCAAAGTAGTTTATACCACACCCGTAATATCAAGGGAAATCTTAGGTCGAGGGACTGAAGACTGTGATATTTTGGCTGGGCCTAAGACAAAGTGTCCAGGTATTCCTATATACCTCATTAGGATGGGAATCAAGCCATATGTAGTTATTGGATTTCAATTTAATGTCACACAGGATGAAAGGCATGTGAAGTTTGGCTACACCAGTACACATTCTACCTAAACCACTAAGCCCACGTGAGTCATGCTCTATGTGGGAAATAAGGAGTAGTGATGGGATTTTTCTGGTACAGGGAGGCACACATTAGGGGTAATGGAATGCTATTTGAATGACGTCCCAATATTATTGACCTATCTACTCAACACACATAGATGCACGGAGGGGTAAAACCAAGTGTGTTGTAATTCCTCTTAATCATAAGGAAGTTGAATGATTTGAATCATGGAACCTGAGATCTAGATCACAATGATTGTGGCATGACAATAGAGGATAATTTTTAACCATGTTCGAAAAAAAAAATTGTTCACATTATCCTGGAATGTGGAAAAACAAATGAGGGTCGATCTATAACTATGTTCGAAACAAGGGAACCATCATAAAATGTCATCAAAGGTCTTCTAGGGTGTTTGCCCAAGATGGTAGGCAAGCCAATGTGGCATGATACTAGGCCATAAATGGGGTCCCTTAAGATATATAAGTGGATGGGGATTCAAATAAAGGGATCATGAAGCATAGACATAAAACGAGGGAATATCCATCTGGAATCCAACACTTTGGCCTCTACTCCACGACGCATTTGAGTAGGCCAATGAGATGTGTCAGATAGAGTGATTTGAATCCCTTTCCAAGGACAGGGGTCCTAGGGATGAAAAATCCTAGTTTAAGGTCATAGAGTGGACCATTTAGAGGGGAATTTGTTTAATGGAATGTGCATAGGGTGGCGAAGTAGCAAAACCTAATGTGGGTGAGGACCAATGAGGCCTTCCATCTCATGATACATTCTTGGGGCTAGACCCGAAGACTAATGTTTGGGCATTCCTACATATCCCATGAGGATGGGAATGATGTCATATGTAGTTCTGCGGGATGATCATAGTTTATGGTCATAGAACTCAGACAAGGCTGGAGAGAGATAAGGGAGACACATGGTGTAGTTGTTGCAAAATCAGACGTGAATAAGGATAGTAGAATTCCATACTATATCATGTGCTCTCATGGGAAACCTTAGGTTGAGGGAACAAAGGTGGAGTTTCGTCCAAGGGGGGCCAGAAAGAGGAAAGGATTTGAGATACTTAGGGCTGGACTCGGAGACGAAATGTTTGGGTGTTTTTGTGTATCTCATGAGGATGGTAATCAAGTCACACGTAGTTCTAAAGATTTCCATAGTAGGGTACCA
Source organism: Viscum album (assembly GCA_963277665.1). Lineage (NCBI taxonomy): Eukaryota > Viridiplantae > Streptophyta > Magnoliopsida > Santalales > Viscaceae > Viscum > Viscum album. The sequence goes on from CAUJRU010000208.1 coordinate 1,210,338, forward strand.
ACTCCAGTGGAAATACTATTGTGTGGGTCTGGCCCATTCTCCAAAAGAATCTTCAATTGATGGGTCTTATTTGTTATTTAGGGTGGATGTGTTTTTTTTGTGAAGCAACAAACCTAGAATGGAGAATCCAAGCATCACTACAGGAATCAAGCCCTATATAGGAAATTAAAAATGGCATGGTGGATGACCGATACCAAACATGATGTCCCCTCGAGTGAGGAAACCATAATGAGGTGACGTTTTTCATCGTGCATCTAGGATAGTAATGTTGTAGTTTAGGGTCGAATGATAGTACCAACCCATGCATTTTAACATCTTGCAACAAAGATGCAATAGTTTAATGTCATGTAGGACCACAAAGGACATGGGGTTGGACCTGAAGATGAAATTTCTAGGCATTCCTACATATCCCATGAGGATAGGAATCAATCCATACGTAGTTCTGGAAAGATTCATGCAGTTTAATGTCATGCTACAAGGATGGGTGTAGAAGAGACTAGCTCCTAAAGGGGGAGTATGTGGTGTAGCTATTGCAAACCCGATTTGAATGAGGAAAAAATCCCACATACACTGCACCACACAATTCTATAAGAGTCAGGGCTAAAAGGTCAAATAGAATAGATAATTAGTGGAGCCTAAGCTGGACCCGAAGAAGAAATGTCTGGGCATTCCTATGTATCCCATAAGGATGGGAATCAAGCCTTACGTAATTCTACAACGATTTTTGCAGTTTAATGTCATGCGATAAGGATGAGAGAATATCTTAGTTTATGTTAATATAGATCAGACCAAAAGAAGTGAGACTCTTCTTAGCTGGCATAAAACTTGACCAAATCCCTAATCCCACGTGATCCACACTCGATGTGGGAAACAAGGGTGGATAATATCTTCACAACATGTGGAATACAGGGAAAGAGGAAACAGCGTAGAGCCTCGATTAACACCACACTATGGATTCATCCTCATAACGTGCAAACGCGCACTGAGGAATGGAACTAAGAGTTTCAAAATTCCACTTGGACATGATGGAGTGGAGAATTATGTGAATCAAGTGACATATATTTAAGGCATAATGGGGGTGTCATAATGATGGAGGATAACTGTTGACCACATTTGGAACCCAACATCTGTATCGTGTGACCTGAAATGGAAACAAAAAAATGAGCATTGACCACTAACCATATTCATAATGTGGTACTTATGTTAAATTATCATTTGAGATCCTCCAAGATGTTGTCCTAAGATGGTAGGAGAGCACTAGGGCCCATCATCCATGCCATTTGGGGGTCATTTCGGATGTGAATGATGGTGGAAACCCAAATAAAGGGAACCATGAAGCATGGAGATGGATGAAAACATGTCCATGTAGAACCCAACACTCTAAGTCCGAAATGATAGTGCATCTAGGCACATAGGTGAATTTACAAAGAGGGTCTAGGGGCCCAATTTGAAGAAGACAACTCTAGGAGATGATTGGAGGAAAGGGGAATGGAGAGATCTCAAGGGAGAGGTATGTGGTGTGGCTGTTACAAACCCGATGTGAATGAGGACATAAGACCACACCACACCACATACCCCCTCCCCCATAGAACTAAGGAAAATGGGCCAAAATAAAGATAAGTTTTTCTAAAAAACATGGGTAGGACTACACACGGAATGTCCGGTCATTCCTACGTATCCCATGAGGATGGGAATCAATCCATATGTTGTTCTAGAGTGTTATTTAGTTTAATGTCATACGATAAGGACGTGGGGAATGGGAATCTTGAAGAGGAATATGTATGGTGTGGTGACTAACTCGACGTGAATGAGGATATAATCCCACATATGCAACACCATTCATAATTATCGAAGAGAACTTTAACAAATGTCCGAGAGAAAGAATAAATTAACCTTAGATGGACCCAAAAATGAAATGTTTGGGTATTCCTACATATCCCAGGAGGATAGGAATCAAGTCATACCTAGTTATGGAGATGCCATGCAGTTTAACGTCATACTAAAAGGACATGTAAGATCTTAGTTTATGGTCATAGAGCTCAGACTATAGATGTACAGATTAATGTCATGTGCATGGGATAAATGGGAAGAAAGGGTGAATCATTATTCCCATCATTTGGGAGATCGTAGAATGAAAATAATGATTGAGGATAACTATTGACCATGTTCATGACATTGTATCCCTCTTGTGTGACATGGAAAAGGAACAAACAATTAAGCATCAACCACAGACCATATTTGCAATGTGGGACTTGTGTCAAAATTTCATTCGGGATCCTCCAGGACCTTGGCCCCAAATGGTAGGTGAACCAATGTGCCATGATACCAGTCCATTATAGGGGATCCTTTTAGATGTAAATAAATGATGGAAACCCATGTAGAGGGATGCATGAAGCATGGCAGTGCCCGAGAAGCCTAATGTCTTGTGGTAAAGACGCTGGATGGAGGTGGGGTGTCTCAAGGGGATGTGTGTGGTGTGAAAAAAGTGTACTAACGTGAACGATTACATATACTTCATACTAAACCATAAAATTCTAAGTGAGAACTTGGTCTAGGAGGTCGGAAAGGTCGAGGGACCTAGGGCTAGGCCAAGGATGAGAAGTCCCGACCAGTTTTTAGATTATCGTCATGTGGGATGAGTGCTGAGTAGTTTTATTTCCTTCAGCCTAGATGGATCATACAGTTTAACATCACGCGGTGAGGAAGGGACAATTTAATGTCATGTGGGACTGTTCAAGTAAAATACAACTTGATGAATTTTTCATTGGTGGGAAGAGTAATATTCTCACCATCCATGGTGACCAGGGAGTATGAACCATTTGGGTAATCCTTATGAATGATATAAGGTCCCTCCCATTTGGGTTCCAGCTTGGGTGGCTTCCTACTATGTATAATTGGTGTTCATAGGGACAATACCATGTCACCATGTAATAAAGAGCAGAGGAAAAATTTCTTGTTTAAAGCTCTAACTATCTTATTTCGATGCCTCTCTAGGTTTTGTAGGGCATGATATCTGTTCTAATCAAGCTCTTATAGTTCATCCAGACATATTTAGGCTACTTTTTTGAGTGCTTGTTGAATTAATGTAGACATCTGTGCTCAATAAAGGAAATTGAATCTCGATGGGCAAGACTGCCTTTGTTCCATATACTAGGGAATATGGGGTCACCTGAGTGGAATTACGAGTAGTCGTCCGATAATCCCAGAGAGCGTTGGGGAGCTTGTCGGGACAACTCTTCTTGTTCTGACCAACCATCTTATAAAAACTTTTAGAGAGGGTTTTGTTAAATGCCTCGATCTTCCCATTTTCTTGCGCATGATAGAGGGAGGTATGATTGGAATTGATATTGTACTTGGCATAAAATGTTTTCAGTTTGGCTACCCAAATGTTGGTACTGTTATCAGTGAGGACGGTGCGAGGGACTCCAAATCAGTAGATGATATTAGAGCTCAAAAGCTTAAAAATATAATAGGCCTTGACATCCTTGAGTGGAAATGCCTTTTCCAACTTGGAGAAGAAATCCATAGTGGTCAGGATGAACCTACACTGGAAAGCCATTACCGATGGATATGGTCCCATGGCATCAAGTCCCCAGACCACAAAAGGAAAAGAGTACTTGGTGGTATAGAGAGGTTTTGGTGGCCAATTAGCAAAATTAGCATGGATTTGGCACACATGGAACATCTTGGAAAACTTGATACAGTCACAGATCATGGTGGGACAAAAATACCCCAATCTCCGAATCCAATGATAGAGTTTTGGCCATGTCTGATAAGCCCTGCAGGAACCGGCATGAACCTCCTTCATGAACTGAGAAATATCACCTCCATAAATTAAATGGAAGATAATCCCATCAAACCCACATCTGTAGAGGATATTCTCTAGACTAGGACCACTCCATAGGGTGAACTATAATGCGCACCATCGGATTTACTCACGCTCGGCTCGATCTGCTGAGATATTACCATGCTAGAGATACTTGATAAAGGGGTTCCTCCAGTTAGGAGTCACTTCAAACACAATGGTAGGGGACCTAGGGGTACTAAAGTGAAGTCACTGGTTTTAAGGTGGATTACCTATGGTCTATCATCAATGTTAGGAGTAACAGGAGCGATGACTCTCCAATGCGCCACAAGGATAATCAGATCATCCTGGTTAGGATCTTCAAGAGATGTAGCCAGGCTGGTCAAGGTGTCAGCTTGACCGTTTTGTGAATGAGGGACATGAGTAACTTCTTGCTGAGATGGGAACTAGGCCATCAGCTGGCAGGTACATTCTAACAGTGTTATGATCTCTAGCTTCCTAATGAAGTAGTCACCGTTGATCTGCTTGATTACTAGTTCGGAGTACCATTTCACATGTAAATGGGGAATTCCAATATCTAGGGCCGTCTCAAGACCAGTAATGAGAGCCTGGTACTCTGCCTCATTTTTGGTACAACCATATGACAACAGAAATGAATATGGAAGAACATCTTGATCTGACATGATGAAGACGATACCCAAGCCCACTCTGTTGAGTCTAGGATCATTGAGTATTTTTATGGTAGGGCTTTGAGAAGCGCCATCAAAATGAATTTTCAAAAATGGAATGGCTTGATTTACTGATAGTATTGCCTAATCCATAAAATCAAGATCTAGAGACTGGTCTGTGGGAGCTGGATGAGTAGCGAGGAGGTCTACCAATGAATGTCCCTTGATGGCCTTATAGGGAACAAACTTGATGTCAAACTATTGAAGGATCACTGCCCACCAAGCTAGATGACCGATCAACATGGGGAGGTTTAGAATGTACTTCAACATATCCACTCGATTCACTAGTTTTATTTCATGGTGTTGCAAGTAATGTCACAATTTCTGCACTGCAAATACCATCACAAGGAAGCTCTTCTCGATAGAGTAATATCTAGTCTCTGTATCAAGGAGAATGCAGATGAAATAGTATAAACTATTCTCTATTCCCACATTTTTCTTCTGAGTGAGAGGGGCTCCGAGAGATCATTCTAGAGCGGTCACATAAAGGACCAGCGGATTTCCAGAAACAGATGGAATTGGGACTAGAGGTTATAATAGGTACTGCTTGATTTCCTAAAAATCAGTCTCACACTCCTCATCCCACTTATAATAAGTACCTTTCTTCATGATCCAGTAAAATGGATTACACATTCCAGCAAGATTTGCGATGAACTAGAATACATAGGTTTAGTGGCCTTGAAATCCTCGGAGCTATCAAATGTTGCTTAGAGGAGACATCTAACTGATGGCCTTGATATTCTTTGGATCAATCTTGATGCCTCTATATCTGACAACAAATCTGAGGAACTTTCTGGAGGTGACCCCGAAGGAACACTTCAAGGGGTTCATCTTCAGATGGTAGGATCGAAGGAAGCCGAACACTTTATCGAGATCTTTGAGATGGTCCTAGTACTGGTGAGATTTGACCACCATATCATATATATATAATTCCACCAATGTCCCAAGAATCGAATTAAATATTATATGCATGGAACACTGATAGGTGGCACCTTCATTCTTTATACTGAAAGGCATTACCTGGTAGTAAAAGGTACCTTATGGTGCCCTGAAGGCTGT